>OV651817.1:78757276-79504343 GCA_927349885.1 Psylliodes chrysocephalus | reverse complement strand
CCTGCAGTCGCCCCGCCCCGAGGTGATCCCTCTAGTTTGAATCTGCATCGTCAGAACTCAACTCCACACCATCTTCGCCGCTATCACACCTTGTCTCGTCTGATACTCCTCCTTGGTTGATCCAAGGCTTCATTCTATCGACAGCAATGACCTTCTTGTATTTAGTGGATTTAATGGTTCTATGAGAGTTTGGCATATCAGAAATTAGATATCTGTCATTTGGCAATACTGGTTTTACTATCATGAGTCCAGCATAAGGGGGAATCAACTTTCGGCTAGTGGCTTCAGTTGTGTGTTGTTTCTCTATGAGTACCAAGTCGCCATTCTTATATTTCATAGGAGTTTTCATTTTCTTGTCATATTGTGCTTTTTATTTGCTTTGACTGGAGGAAATTTTCTGAGCAACCTCTAAGCGTGGTGTAGGAAGATCTTGAATTAATTTCGGAATTTTCATAAATTCGTCCAGTAAAGGTATATTCGCTCCTCGTCTAGGTTTATACCCATATAATAGTTCTGTCGGTGTCTTCCCTTTTGTTTGTAAGCTAGTGGTAATTGTAATTAACTCAATATCCTTTATGTTCTCGTCCCATCTGTCTTCGTCAATTGTTGTTGCTAAAATTGCTCCTCTCAACTTGTCCATTTGCTCTAGGTGTAGCTACTGCGTTCTGAACATGTTTATTGAAGTTGTCATTGCAGTATTATTTGAATTTTCGTTTTCTTCTTTATATCGTTCGAATTCTTTGTCTGTTTACACTTGATATTTTTCTTTGTTTTCTGGTGTCCATTTAGTATTTTCGGTTTCATGTCATTCGAATTCTTTGTCCTTGGGTTCTTGGTATTATGATTTCTTTTCTGGTGTCCATCATGTGTTTGCGTTTTTAATTCTTTGTTCGCAGGTTCTTGGTATTTTGTTTTCGTTTCTGTTGTCCATTTAGTGTTTTCCTATATAATATTGTAATTTTTCAAAATTTTGTTAGCTGTCTCGTGTAATTTTTTTCTTAGCCGTTTTCGCCAATTTAGAACGCATTAGCATATATTCTTCAAGCGGCAAAGTTGAGACAGCGGCAGATAAGAAAAAAATTTGGAGAGAGGTACGACTTACGGGATTTGTGCTTCTTTTCCTGAACAACAGGGTCAACTGCAAGAGCTGGCGACTCAGCAGTTCCTTATTGAATTTGATGCATCCACCCCGAAATTCTTTGTCTGTTCCCTTAGCTGTGGTGGCCATTTTAACTTTAAAAACTATACATCATAGTAGCTGAATATTCCATCACCCTAGTTATATAAGGGGCCCTTGCTAGTGTTTTGCCTCGAGGCCCCACCCTGGCTCTTGGCGGCCCTGAAAATTTTATTGCTAAAAGTGCTTTACAGAAATTTTTAGTTACATTGTAAAATTAAGTTGACTTTTTAGGATTCAGAATAATTTTTAACGCGATTTTGTTTACTTTTTAAGAAGAAAAAAGCGTTAGTATCAGAATGGTCAAATAACCTCAAATATTTGTAATTTGTCAGTTACGGGGGTTTGGCTTATGACGTCAGTATTATAGAAATATATCAAATATTTTTTTAATACCCAATAATTTACTTATTCTTTATTTATTAACAGTTATGGATAATAAATACATATTTAAAATTAAAAATAATAGTTCAAACTAGGTAGCGAATGCTATACCTACAAACACTTAAATCCTTAGAAAACCACTAGGAAAATTCCATTAGCATATATGTTAGCGGTATTTCTCTATACTCCCCACCATACATTCTTGAAGTCCATACACATGCGTGTCAGGATGGACGAGCGGGAGAAGACAGACCAGCGCAGTGAGCAGGCTAGGGGATCTTTAATAGGGAAATGCTTACTCGTGTTGTAGTACTGTGCACCACCCATAGATGGCGCTACTTTACACAAAGTTTGCTCGTTGCATTCATCGAGCAGATTCAAAGTGTATTCAGAGCAGGTTCAGAGTAACGCAAGTGTACGCAAGTTGTTATTTAAAACTTTCAACAGCTATTCATAGAAAAAAAAAACGCTATTAATGGCAATAATGGTAATGGTTGATTTGTTTTATTAGGTTAGTTGTTCGAAGAGAATTTTTAAAGCTTTAAACATATATAATTATGGTGCGAATTCGTCCTTGTGCTGATCCAGATTGTCAGGATAAAGTTAGTCGCAGGTAAAGAATAAATTTACAATTTTATTTCTTTACAAGTAAAAACTTATTTTTGTATTTTATTCTTAAATACTTTGCCAAATTTTAAGAGCATATATTATTACTTAAAAGTACCCAATTTGTGAAATAAATTTCCAAAATAATGCGGGTAACCTAATGTTTTCTAGGAAAAATTAAAAATCTTAACCTAACTTTTATCATTTTCTATACAATTTCAGTAACTATATAAAATATGTGAATATTAAGAAGATTGAAATAGTGTTATTAGTATTTTTTAGAATTATACAATATGTAATGGATACTTTATAGTAGATACCTATATACAATTTTTTTTTCCGAATTCAAAATGAGGTACTTTTCAAACATACCAATAATTGTATATTTTATATTGTGCGACTCCTATTATTTTTTGCTCAATATACTGTGACCTACCTCATCTAGGTATCTTCACAATTTATTGATTCCAATTAATAAAAGTTGCATTCTTACTAAATTCAATTTCCTTCATTTTATTGAAAAATCTTCTACGATATATTTTTAAGAAATGCCGATTCATTCTCACTAGCTAATAAATTAATAGCTCAGCTGAATTGACTCAAAACAAAAATAATAAAATTGAACTTTATATTTTTTTAACTGATACTCTTCTTCATTTTTTACATGAAAACGAATCAGCAAACACTGCAATAGGAAGTGACAAGTACACCCAACAGCAGCCAGAGCCAACTTTCCCCAGGAACTTTCGTTACAACTTCTAGTGGATACAACCATGGGTGAACTTCGTAATAGTTTTATATTCACATTTCTTTATTATTGTGTACTGTAATAAGAATTCGTGCAATTTTAATTCTAATAATAAAAAATATATGGTTATAATCGTGTTTTACTTCATAATAAGATGTATTTTTTGTTCCACAAATCCAAAATTATAATTTTTCGTTTTCTTTTTAACTTAAAATATTTCAAATTTTATCTATCACAGAACATAACCCAATGGATTATATCCATCTAAGTATGTTGAGTGAAGAATAAAATGTTTGAATCATTTTAAGTAAAAGAGAACGAAAAATTATAATTTTGAAAACTTAGTAGTGGTTTATTAGAAAGGCCGAGTTTGAAAAACCCGCGCTCACTGACCCCTACCGCCATCTATACAGGGTGTCCTTTAAAATGTGTCCCAAAATTCTCAGACAGATTCCTTAACCAAAAAATGAAAAAAAAGTTCCTATAGACCTATGTCCTAAAGTGCCCCCTAAGCGAGCAACAGCCTCTCGAAATCATTTTTTTTATTTTGATTTTTTGAATTTTCTTAAAAATGGAAACAAATAAAAGAACCAAATTTTGGCTGTTAAATATGATCAATAATAGTGACCTTTTGACACCTTCAAAAAGAAATTATTTCGTCAGGGGTGTACTTGGGAATTTTTTGAAAATTTTGATTATTTATAACTTTTTTGTGTTTTTGGTAATGACTTATCCATATTTTTTTTTACATTCTACATTGAAAACTACGTCAAAAAGGAATACTTGTTTGATCTCGATTGGAGCAGCCGTTTCCGAGAAAACATCATCCAAAGATATTCGTGCAGTTTAGGTTAATTTTCAATTTTGGCTGTTGTAGCCAAAAAGTTGGAAATCGAGGAACACGGCTTACATGTCCCTATCCTTACTTTTGAAGGTCTATTCAGTGGCAAAAAATATTAGTTGATACAGGGTGATCAAAAATCGGATGTGATTTTGGATTTTTGATCACCCTGTATCAAATAATATGTATTTTATGTCACTGAATAGACCTTAAAAAGTTAGGATAGGGACTGTAAGCCGTTTTCCTCGATTTCCAACTGTTTTGGCTACAACAGCCACCTGAATTTGAAAAAATGTGATTTTTGAGTAGCTGTAGATCCTTTACTATTCATATTAGATAACAAGTGTGATATATCATTGAAATCAGATTATCGAGCAGATTCTAAAAATATAAAAATATACATGTTATGTCTGATTTGAATCGGAATATTATCAAGAAGCTCATGTAAGTTATTTCCAAAAAAAGCCTGTATGCTGCTCCATTTAACCTATTCGGCAAAACAAATGGTCCAATAAGGTAATTATCAATAACTCCAGCCCAGACGTTTATTGAAAATTTATCCTGGTGGTGACGTTCAACAACCGCGTGAGGGTTATCTTCAGCCCATTCATGCATATTTCGAAAATTTATTATACCATCTCTAGTGAAACCAGCTTCATCGGTAAATAGCACTTTATTAAGAAACATTGCATCTTGATTACATCTTCCAAGAAACCATTCAGAAAAGATAACTCGCGGCTCATAATCAGTAGCTTTAAGTGCCTGAACTTTTTGAATGTGGTAAGGGTACAATTGTTGTTCACGCAAAACTTTGCATACCGTGTTACGTCCGACTCCCACTTCTGAAATTAAATGAGAGAATCTGTGTAGTGAATAGTTAAGAAAGAGAATCCATTGATTTGGGAAATCAGATTTTTTCTGCATAACGCAACTCTTTTCGATACGAAAAGTCGTGAAATATAAGAGAAGCAATAACAAGTAAAAAAACTAGTTTTATACGATAAGGTACGGGGTAGCTAAAATAATAAATAAGTAATTACTTACCATTTGCTATTTTTCTGGTACTTGTCGATGGGGTTTCAGCTACCCTATCCAAAATTGCTTCTTCCAAAGCAGGAGTTCTCACATAATTTTGTCTTCCACTGTTACTAGAGTTTTTCTTAAATGTACCAGTTTCCCGAAGTCTATCGTCAATTCTAGAAAACGTCTTAGCGCATGGAAGATGCCTATTTGGAAAGCGCTCCTGATAAAGTCTGCGAGCTTCATTGGCATTTCCAGAAGCGAGTCCAAAACATAAGTGCATGTCCGTCATTTCGCCGAATGTGTAATCATTATTGTAGTTATTGTGAGCCATTTTAAACAAAATAATAACAATACAACGAATCGCACCAGAACACTTTTAGAAATAATGTTTAACTGAAGAAACATTTTTATCAGTGAGCGAAAAAAATTATCCATGAAACACAAAAAACGCCAAAAAAATACATATTTTTACTTTTTTATTCTAAACAGCTAAATACAAACCTTATGGTCTTCATAATAAATAAATGGGAACTAAATTTTTAAATTTTATTTAGAGAGCTAAAAATAGTATACAGGGTGATTGATTAGTGTGAGGAAGCTCTGTAGATCTGTTATAATAAAAGTAGGCAGCTTTAAGCTTCACATTTTAAAATTAGTTACGATGTGACAGGGTGTTTCATAAGGCCGTGCCAAATCAAAGTTATGTTTTTTAAATGGAACACCCTGTATATTTTTATATTTTTAGAATCTGCTCGATAATCTGATTTCAATGATATATCACACTTGTTATCTAATATGAATAGTAAAGGATCTACAGCTACTCAAAAATCACATTTTTTCAAATTCAGGTGGCTGTTGTAGCCAAACAGTTGGAAATCGAGGAAAACGGCTTACAGTCCCTATCCTAACTTTTTAAGGTCTATTCAGTGACATAAAATACATATTATTTGATACAGGGTGATCAAAAATCCAAAATCACATCCGATTTTTGATCACCCTGTATCAACTAATATTTTTTGCCACTGAATAGACCTTCAAAAGTAAGGATAGGGACATGTAAGCCGTGTTCCTCGATTTCCAACTTTTTGGCTACAACAGCCAAAATTGAAAATTAACCTAAACTGCACGAATATCTTTGGATGATGTTTTCTCGGAAACGGCTGCTCCAATCGAGATCAAACAAGTATTCCTTTTTGACGTAGTTTTCAATGTAGAATGTAAAAAAAAATATGGATAAGTCATTACCAAAAACACAAAAAAGTTATGAATAATCAAAATTTTCAAAAAATTCCCAAGTACACCCCTGACGAAATAATTTCTTTTTGAAGGTGTCAAAAGGTCACTATTATTGATCATATTTAACAGCCAAAATTTGGTTCTTTTATTTGTTTCCATTTTTAAGAAAATTCAAAAAATCAAAATAAAAAAAATGATTTCGAGAGGCTGTTGCTCGCTTAGGGGGTACTTTAGGACATAGGTCTATAGGAACTTTTTTTCCATTTTTTGGTTAAGGAATCTGCCTGAGAATTTTGGGACACATTTTAAAGGACACCCTGTATAATAAATCTTGAACAAATTTTCAATTATTAGTTATCTTCTTTTTTTTTAACTCAACTATTTGCAACCGCTACGGATGGCGCTGAAAGATGAGTAAAATTTTTCACTGTTGAGTGGCCTATCTTTAAAGGGTATGGTCTGTGGCAGTGAGCGGTACGCTAATAGACAGTGGCAATACCACAGCAACATTGTAATTGAGAATACTTGATCGTGAAATAAACCATTGAAAAAGCAGTTTAGACATTTTTATTAGGGATGATACATCCCTTGAGTTTATATATATATACATAATCTTTGTTTAAATAACTTACAGCTCATAATAATTTCAAACTCTTAAAACTTGATGTTGTGTCACTATTAGTCGGCTGTATGCATGTCATCAATTTCTCTCTTAGTTGTAAGTTTCTCTATAATTTTTATTACCTATTATACCTGGCCTATTAATACTATTTTGGATAATCTTCAATTCATTACTACTACGTTTTATTACACCAACTAGTACGCTTGAAAACTATATAATAATATTATGTTAACGATTAAAATCAGTATTATCGCAGATTAGGTTGAAACAACAACAATGATGGACCATGACACTAGTGATTTGATAAATTGGTTTAAACAAGCCGCCGGGACAGAAAAATGCACCGTTGAACTTGAAGGTATGAAAGAAAAAGGCGATGGATTCGTAGCCGACGTAATGTTTGCTACAGTGACACTGGATGAACCGAATCACAACGGGAAACAGCTAAATTTGGTTGCTAAAGTGAGTAAAAAATCAAAAGAAATTCGAAAATTGACGTCAGATTTGTGCCAAAGAGAAGTGTTGTTTTACAAAAATATAGTGCCGATTTTCCAACACTTTCAACAAGAGAAAAATGTTAAAGAACCTTTTCGAGCTATACCCAAATGCTATAAAACATTTCTCACTGAACATACCGAAGTTATAATACAGGAAAATATGAAAATTAAGGGATACGTGTTACACAACAGGAAACTTCCAATTAACATCAATCACATGAAACTAGCGCTGACTAATTATGCAAAATTCCACGCGATATCACTAGCTATTCGTGATCAAAAACCGGATATTTTCCAAAAAATCGAAGAATCATTCTATAACTTGATTTCGCCAATAGTTACCGAATTTAAGCCAATCTACGAAAAAGGTACTGTCAAAGTTATTAACAATTTAAATGAGTTGGGCAGGAGTGATCTAGCAAAGAGGTATGAAAAATTGGTTGAACGAAATGTAGTGGACATTTTATTGGATCTACTAGGCGATACTCCTGATGAAAGAGTGGTTGTGCACGGAGATTGTCACAATGGTAACTTCCTGTTCGAGTATAAGGTAATACAGTTTTTTACGAACATTATTAATTAGTCAGCCAAACCAAAATTAATCATCGACATAATAATGAGCGCGATGGAATCTTAGCCGCCTCTAAAATCAAAAGACAAAGAAAAATGCCGCTAGTATGTCGGTTGACATCTATAAATTGACACATTTTAACAACTTATAACCTCAGATAAATGAATAATAGATAACTAGCGGTCTGGATCTGATTGAAGCTATTATGAACCGTTTTGTCTATTACTTTTCTTTTTCCTGTCAACTGTCAACAAGCACTAGGGAACTGTCGGTTTTGTTTGTACATTTTGTATTATTTTATATTCACAGGGCATATTTTTAAAGGTTTTATAGTTTCTAGAATGTTTTTTAGCAAATTTTATTAGTTGTAAATCTAAAAATTACTATTGTTAGCCCTAAAATATATATATTTGGAGAAGTTCCACGTCATTTCAGAGATAAGTAAATAAAAAACATAGGCGGTATACCTATATTGTAGAATATTATTATTATTATTTTTCACGCAGGTTTCCTACAAACTTTAAAGCAATGGAAATTTGAATTTAAAACCTAGAATTTGGAACGGTTGATAAAATTAACAAAAACAATAAAATATATTGGAAACATTGTTTAAATTATGATTTTGTTATGAATTTTGTCGGGAAAGACGAATTTAAAACTGGAAGCAATTCCTATTAGTAATGCCGCAAAACAAGACGAGACGAGAGAGTGGCCTCTCTCGTCTCGTAGGGCGAGAGAAAACTGTTGTCTCGTCTCGACGAGAAGGCGCTTCTCTCGCTCGAGAGAGCCTTTCTTTTGTCTTGTCTCGTCTCGTCCCGTTTCTCTCGTGATAAAACAATATCAAATTTAAATTTGAAAAAGACGAAACATGAAAAAACGGTAAAATTTGTAAGACAAAAACAAGGAATTTTTCAAGTAATTTGCGCATTAGTACCCAAATTTGACAATAAGAAACACTTATGTCTCTCTGTCTGTCCGTCTGTCACAGTCGTTTTTCAATTGAAATTTGAAGTAATAAGTGGCCCAGATTGGGCGTTAACTATTATTATTTTATCTAATGTTCAGCGCACACCGCGTTGGCACGACACTGGACGACCAGGCGTTGAGCGACGTTCCGAGAATTCCGAAATTAAGTGAAAGATGGGCACAGGGCACAGTAAATGTATGCCTCTGTTGTTTCCTCTTTCATTATGATGCGAAAAACAAGGACAAACGACAATATCGCTTAGCAAGAGATGAACACATGCGATAGGTTATACGTCACAATCAGGGCGCTGTCCTCATCGTGACGTACTTTACCCAATGAACTGGAGTGGGGTATAAAGCCAATGTGAATATTGTATCAATAGAACAAGATGCGACTCTATGGGCGCAGCCATTTTTATTTCTCATCTCACTCGGGAGTATTTATAATAACCATTTTCTGTTTCACATTGTTATTGTTCAATCCACAAGCTGGTGGATCAGACAATAACAAAGTAAAATAGAAATTGGTTGTTATAAATACTCCCGAGTGAGATGAAAAATAACCTGTCTTCGCTCATAGAATCGCATCTCAAGCCTATTGACAAGCCTACCCCACTCCAGTTCATTGGCTTTACCCATGGCACAGATTACCTAGACCAGATCACAATGACCAGATACGAATACGAATGTACGCAGCGGCATCTTTACCGGCTCCCTCACAATGGCGATGTAGGTTTCGGATAAAGGTGCGCGTTTGTTGGACCATGATAAAAATGTATTTATTGTTATTGCGAAACCATTGGAATAGTTAATAAATAAAACTACAAAGAAAAATATGATGAAAAAAAAATCAATAATATTTATAAATGGGACAAAATTTTAATTTTTCTTTTGGTTTTGTCTGACTTTTTTGAGGATTTCAAATCTCTGTTTGCATATTTAAGAGTATAAAAAATTCCGAGTCTTATAAATAATTTAATGGTGTACATTTTCGCAAATTGTTGGCAAGGATGACCAAATTCTATTTTGCTCATCTCAAAAAGGTATGCGTGGGAAATTCCAGGCTTAGTTGACAAACTATCAAATAGAGATATAAATATTTTTCTAATTTGAAAATATAAAAGAGACATTTTTCGTTGGGAGATTTTAAATTGCCAAACACCTTTTCTTCAGAGTCGTATGCTTTAAAATGTGTTAACAAGTTAGAATTGTTAAGTAAATTGCATTCTTCTGAGAAATTTACGCAAATTTCGAAAGAGTGGATATGTAATGAATTTTTGATTAAATAGCCACATACATAGTTAAATGCATTTTGAGTGGTCACATTTAGCTCCTTGTAGTGACATTCAGAAATCTTTATTGCCCCAACTGATTGTTTTAAAATATATTTAATTTTCATTAAGCGGAGAACTTGTTTTCCTAAGGGAAAAACGAATCCCGGGATTTCTTTCCAGTGTGTGCCCCACTGCCGCTAGTGAGCACGAGCCGTCACTGTAAACAAGAATAGTTAATACGAGAGTTATCAAGAATGTTACTTATTAGTAAAGGCCCAGAACATGTCTGTATAAGAACAAAGTACCAGCTACAAAAAATTGCCATTTGTGCATTGTTAAATCCCTCTAAAAATAAAAAATTACTTAAATTTAAAAAAATACTAACATTTACTCTGTACTAGCCAAAATGTTAACTATTCATTGTATACTATTGTAAAAAACAGCATTTATAAGGTAATGATCCTTTGAGGTTGAAGCGGTAAATAAAAAAAAAGAATTTAACCTGCTTTATGAATTTATTTAATATAATTTCTGTAAAAACATAAAAACCCAAATCTGTTTACATGAACGTAAAAATATAGAAAATATCTTTCAAATGAGGTATCACATTAGAAAATTTAAAGCTAGTAACTCCCTCTATCTTACGTGTCTCAAGTAAAGTGCATCTCGTTTATAGAGTGGAAAAAATTCAGTCAACTGACCTAAATAAGTCAAAAATATAAAAATTGATTTAGTGTGTTTTGCTTGTAAACCAACGATTTGTCTAGGTACAACTTACTTGTAATAAAGCAGAAAACACAAATTTGTTTAATTATTATGCATTAACTATTTATATTTCAAAAAACCTAGGATGTATAAACGTAGTAAGATTTAAATGTTGCTGGAATTCTAACCCATCCTCTCTTCTTAATGGTGAATAGGAAGATGACGAATATATATGTGTATTATGATGGTGGGTGAGGTTTTCCGGGTTTTCCTCACCTGTAAGTCAAATGACACCATTAATCATCTTTAAGTCGCCCCGGAGCGCCATGACAAATAATAATAATAGCCGTCCCTTTCCCCGCACAAGCTCAGCTTTCGGGGTTAAAATTCACTCGTAAGGGGGTGAATTAGGAAGAGTATTATTATTAATGATAACAAATGATACTTGTATTATTCGGATTTTATAAATAGTGATTTATAAGAGAAAATATTTCTCATTTCATTTATTTAAAATTTATACAATCATTTCTTATATTTAATCCATTCTGCTTTTCTGAGGTTACTTTTGAAGATAAGTTGAAAATTTTTAAGCGTTTTTTTGAAAAATTGTCAAAGAAAAGGTAATACAAACGAATGTATTATATACAGTGAGGACGAAAATTGTAACCTCGTCCATTTTAACTTCTAAATGAAAAATGATAATGACAAAACAAAAACGAGGTAAAACTCAAGAGATATCATGGTAAAATCCACTGTGTCCTCTACTAATTGTAACCTTATTTTTAAATTATTTTCATATTCATTAAGTCCATAATAGAATTAAGGGACTTAATGGATTTTTCATCAAATCTGACGTAGTGTGTTTTGCTGGTAAGCAGACGAAATTTATGTGATTCTTAAGTATAGAAGGGGTTTCTCAGACATTGTACATACAATTTAGGAATGAACTAGCCAGATACTAGCGTGAAATTTCTGGAATCACTAATATTGTCTTACTTGTTTAGAAATGTAATAGAAGTGTTAGATCATGAAACTTTAATCTGTATTTATTATGCTCAATTAGCATGTCGATTGAGATACGGGATTAGTCTATGTGAAAACTCAACTGATTCGACTGACGTTTTTGTTCTTCAAAGGAAGATCCTTAGAATAATAGGTAAATATGATTCTTGTCGACCAATATTTGTAGAATATGGCATTTTGCCACTAACTTCAATATATGTTATAGAAATTGGTTTATATGTTTTTAAGAACCTTAATAAATTTAAGCAAAATATTGATTTTATAAATTTGGAACTAGTTATATGCCAATTAGTAGATTACATTTAAGGAAAAGGTCTCCTAAATGTATTTGATCCATTTTATACAATAAACTTCCGGACTATCGATCTAGTGAAATTAGTTTATTATAGGTTATCAGTGTTCTTACTGAGTAATATTAGGTATTGTAAAATGCCATACTACAAAAAAATTTTTGAATTAAAAATGAAGGACATGATTTGTATTTATGCACAGACAAAGTTTTTGTGGAGGTGTTCCTGGGCGATATTCAGTATTGTATCCTAATATACAGCAACCAGGGCATATACTTTTTATATGTCTTTACGACAGATTGGGCGAAGGGGGAACATTTGGTCCAAATTTGATATCAGAAGAACTAGATTAATTGCAGTAGATAAAGAGGATGATATTTTGACCCAAATGATTATCGATCCACAGCTGAGTACACATAGAAAAGCTGCAGCCATTGTAATAAGTCGCTCTTCCGTTTATAGAATTTTGAAAGAATTACAATTACATATTTTTACTTTCCTATCTGTATAAGGAAAGTATAGGAATCATGATTTTTTTCGACCTCGAGCTTTCGATGGATTTTTACGTTTTGAGGTCCCCTGAATCCGTTTTGACGCATAACTCATGAACCGATACACAGAAAAACACCAAATTTTAAACTTAAGCTTTGTTCCAGCGTTTTATGAGCTGATTAGATTTTGGGCAGAGTCGGAACATCTGGGGGGGTACTTTATAGGTGGTCATTTTTATATTTCATGGAATATATCTGTTATTTACGTTTGGAGAAGAAAATTCTTCAAATAAAAGTTACTTTTAATATAATTATCTATAATTTTTGTTCTATGCAAAATTTTCCTAAAATGGTCCGTATTCGAGAAATTTGACAAAATGTAAAAAAAATAATTTCTTATAAAAATTGTTCAAATAAAAGTTGTTTGTAATATAATTCTCTATAATTTTTATTCTATACATAATTTCTCTAAAATGGACCGTATTCGAGATATTTGAGAAAATGTGTAAATTTAGAATTTTGAAGAAAACTCAAAAACGGATAAAGAAAAAAATATTAAATTTTAAACTTAAGGTTTATTTCGGCCTGACGTGAAATGATTAGATTTTAGACATAGTCGGAACATCTGGGGGGGTACTTTATGGGAGGCCACTTTTATATTTTATGGAATATATCTGTTATTAATGTTTAGAGAAAAAAATTGTTCAAATAAAAGTTACTTCTAATATTAATATCTATAATTTTTGTTTTATGTAAAAATTTCCTGAAATGGTCCGTATTCGAGATATTTGAAAAAATGTGCAAAATTCTGAATTTTATGAAAGTTTTTGAAATAAAAGTTGTTTGCGATATCGATCTCTATAATTTTTGTTTATACATGATTTTTCTAAAATGGACCGTCATGAAAAAATTGTAGGAAATTTTAATTTTTCAGTATTTTCGTTTTTTTTGAATATCTATAGAAAAATGTTTTGAGGTAGATGTATGTGGACAATGTATATATTTAGTTTATCCTCTAAACATTTATAGAGATGCTGCAATAGGTTGTACAAAATAACCGGAAAAAGCCTATAATAACTAGATAGGAAAGTCATGTGTTGGACACATCAGATTTTTCACTTTATGCCTGCAAAACATTTAGTACCACGTGTTCCTCCATTGAAGATGTAGTTCTGCAGAAATTTACTCTTAACAGTCACTATAATAATCCCATGTTTTATACGATGTACAGTTTTATTTGTACCTTTGTTGCTCAGTATACAGTACACAGGTGTGAAGAGAAGGAAATGTTGTAAAAGGTTATTGGTGAATTGATTCACAAGTAGAAAGAGTGTTATTATTAATGTTCCGTGAAAATCATATAGGAGAAAAGGACTAACAGATAGCAAAAGAAGTAGCTAGAATCTATCATATGTACAAGCCGGGCAAAGAAAAATAGAATATAATCGGAACAGTGAGGACAAGTAGCTATTTGAAAGTTGTGACAACGGATTTTATTAGCAATTTGATTAGAAGTGATAGTGAAAAGTCAAATATTTGGTAAAGGATGCATATTTTTTTGAAATGAAGGAAAATGGAAAAATGTAATTAGTTTTTTAAAGAAGTGGGAAAATGTGAATGTTTCATTTTAGATAATGCCACTAAATACGTAAAAAGAATTAATCGGAGAACAAGAAAGATAACTAGGTTTAAATAGGGTGATTTGGTGATAGAATTTTGAGGGTTACAGATATAAATAAAATCCCTATTATACAATGTGACACAAGAAGTTAAATATTTCATAGAATTCTATTTTATTTTATAATATAGACTGAAATAAACTAACTATGGGACTGTAAAAAATACCTAACATTATTAAATATACTGTGATGTTTGTTTATTTTCAAACAACAGTTTATTTATTAATAATTTATTTAAACACTTATTTATTTTATAACACAATTATTCTAATTTATATACAGGGTGTCCCAAATTGTTTTACCCAGGCTATAACTTCTAAACTATGCAAGATAATCGAACCGGACGAAAGTCATCCATTATAATTGGCGGTATACTTTAAAATAAATTAAAATTTGACGACCCACTCTCAAAAACTACCCACCTGGAACAACCCCCTCAAAAATTATTAACGACACCCTAATTTTTTTCTTGCTCATTTTTGTAGTCGCTACTTTTCTCTGTATAACTGTTTTTAAAATTTTAAAATCGCTCCATAAATAAGTGAGAAATTAAATAAAACTGTATGTCAAGTTGATGATAAAAAATACTTTATTAGGTGACACATAATTAAAAAAATACATTGAAACAAGAGAAGGAGAAGACAAGAAATAAATATCAACAAACAAAGAGTAGTAATAACTTATAATAAGTGCTCAAATTGCCCACCTCCCACTTCCACACATTTGTCAAACCTTAACAATAAATAAATAATTATCATATTGGTGTACTCGTTGGAACTAAACAGATTAGGCATTTTGAAATAATTTGTTAGGACTTGACAAACTCTAAATTATTGCAAACTTTATTAAGTAAAAACTACTAACTTTATCGAGTGCACTTCTGTTTGACAAGAGACAGATTGATATAGTATTGTTTATAATGCGCTAAAAAACTTACCATGAATTTGACAGCAAGCAACTTGATGAAAATGAAAAAAATAACGAATCTCAGTTATTTATGGAGCGATTTCAAAATTTTAAAAACAGTTGTACAGAGAAAAGTAGCTATTACAAAAATGAGCAGAAAAAAAATTAGGGTTCGTTAATAATATTTGAGGGGGTTGTTCCAGTGGGGTAGTTTTTGAGGGTGGGTCATCAAATTTTTATTTGTTTTAAAGTACACTGCCAACTATAATGGATGACTTTTGTCCGGTTCAATTATCTTACATGGTTTAGAAGTTACAGCATGGGTAAAACAATTTGGGACACCCTGTATACTTCGAATGTCTTTAAACTGATCACTATTTATATTCACCACTGTCTATCTACTAATTACTATTTATCTGCATTGTCCATATAACTACTGATTATGATGGCTCGCCTCCACCAATTTATATACAAAATTGGTGGTCGAGAATGCTCCCCCACCAAAATTGCCAGTATGTACCAGAAACGTTATCACGTTCTAGAAATAGTATCTCGTTGACCCTGGAATGTTCGCGAAAGTGTCTCCACCATAGTCGTCCCATAGGTTTGGTCTTAAGGGGTTCAATTATGTATAATAAGCGGACAAGTTGAGCCTCAAAGGCCAAATAATACAGAGAGGGACTTGGAGTATTAGAGCATGACTGAATAATGAAATGGCTCACATTACAATACATTGAATTTTTTTTGTTTTAGGATGAAAATGAAGAAAGCCCTTCAAATATGGTGTTCCTCGACTTCCAAGTATCCTTTGTCTTCTCACCAATGATCGACCTGTCTTTATTATTATACCTTGGATCATCAAAAGAAGAATTCTCCCATTTTACGGAATTAATGGAATTTTACCATAGTGAATTGTCATCGTTTTTGTCCCAGCTTGGAAGCGACGTCAACAAGCTGTTTCCCGTCTCGACGATGTGGAAACAATGGAAAAGATACTCGTTCTTTGGTTTCAACACTGCCACAGCATTTTTGGAAATATTATTCGTTGAATCCGAAGAAGCACCTGAGCTTGTTCAGGAAAACAAACCGATAGAAGAGCTTGTGAATATTACATTGAAAGATAGAGGCCCGTATTTGGAGAGATTGGTGGCTATTCTTGAACACTATTTAGATTTTAATAACATTCATTAGATAATATTTTAAAGTTTGGAATTTCCAGCTATATATTTTTTGTTCACCATTAAATATGCAAAGGTTTGTCTCTCACGCTATATCTATCTGTTCTACTTTTATGTTTACAGACATTTATATTATTTTAAATATCTAATTTAATAATTTAAGTAAATTTAATAAGGGCGTCACATAGATTAAAAGAAAAGGCACACGATTTGTATTATTATTATTATTTATAAAATTATTGTATTATCGAACAAAAAATGTATAACAAACATTATGTAATTGTGATGTTTAAAAACTGGAATTGGAATAGTATCTTATACGAGTGTGGAAAGAGACATTTTTCACACGAGTGGGAAATATTGTCGCACAAGGCATAAGCTGAGTGGTGAGTGTAAAAAATCACTTTCACACAAGTGATATAGAATATTTTTCCTATGGCCACAAAATAATTTTATCAAAAAATGTAAAACTAGGAAATCTGGCTATGAAGGTTCCATCAAGATGTGGCTGGTTTTTATTTGTTTTTTATATGCTTTATTGAATAATTTTTAAAGCGTTTTACAGATAGTGTTTTGTCAAAATTAAAAATATTGTAATTCCATTTTCAAACAATTTCATAGATAAAGATAGAATAACATTAGGTACGAAACATATTATTAAAATACATGAATGATTTTCATTAGTTTATTTTTCCATTTTAACAAATAAGTTGAACAACCGTGAACAAAAACTTTTTACTTTCCTATCTGTATACAGATAAGGAAAGTATGGGAATCATTATTTTTGTCGACCTTGAATTTTTGACGGGTTTTTACGTTTTGGGGTCCCCTGAATCCGTTTTTGACTATTTTCGCGATGATGTCTGTCTGTGTGCGTGAGGGCGTGCGTTCGTGCGTGCGTGCATGTATGTGTGTGTATGTATATGTGTCTGTATCCTCGATAACTCATGAACGGATACAATGAAAAACACCAAATTTTAAACTTTAGGTTTCTTCTTGCCTCCAGTAAACTGATTATATTTTGGGCAGAGTCGGAACATCTGGAGCGGTACTTTATTGGTGGTCATTTTTATATTTTATGGAATATATCTGTTATTTACGTTTGGAGAAGAACATTTTTTAAATAAAAGTTACTTATAATATTATTATCTATAATTTGTGTTTCATCCAAATTTTCCTAAAATGGTTCGTATTCAATAAATTTGACAAAATGTAAAAAAAAATAATTTTTTATAAAAATTGTTTAAGTAAAAGTTGTTTGTAATATAATTCTCTATAAAATAGTTGAAAATCAATAGTGAAAAGAATATTTTAGGGGTTATATTATGATAAATTACATGTATTTTAAATAAATAAATAAATAAATAAACAACAATAGTAGTTCCAAAAGGAAAAACTTGTATTTCGTGCAAAACTTTTTTATTAATCAATGCAAAGCGCTTTCGGCTTATTTGCCATCATCAATGCTCATTGTCCACAACGTATCCAACAAGTTCCTGGTCATCCTCACTCCCAAAATTATATATTTCGGGATATTTACAACTTGCTAAATCATAATTTTATTAATATTAATATTTTCAAATTTAAATTTCTCTATTCATTTTGGTTCAAGTTGTTTAACCGTTTCCACAAAGTTTTTCCTTTTGAATCTAAACTACGTGCACACAGCTGTCAACCTTTTTTGGTTATTTTAACAATAGTAGTATTTTTACAATTTTCATATACCTATTTCAAAATAAAAAAAAAGAAATGAACCAGCGTCACGAAATGGTCGCGAAATGCCAAGTTGAATAAGTTAAGATACTATACGAACTGCCTTATCACGGTTTTATCATTTGACTTAGCTAATTAAATATCTATGTTGAGGTAAGGGATAATTAAAACCAATAAAAGTCATTAAACCACAAAAACTGTTTATTAGTATAGTGTACTATTCTATATTTTGCTTGGATACGCGCTACGCGATCGAGCTAAGGCAGAAAACCCACTCACACGACATGTCGCACGCGACCGGCCGCGCGCGGTTTTTTAAGTGCGATTTTAAACATACGACAAGATTCGACACAGACGTTCAATTACAAAATAGAGATGGAAAAAGTAACAGCGGTGTTGTTTAATGTGTTCGTTAACGAAAAAAAAAAAAAAACGTAGGTATTGGATTCATTCTTTATTTATAGAACGTCCAGACGACTGAAATTAAAAATATTCACGTTTTATTTTATGTCCTAAAATCTTGAGGCAAATTTTTTACTAAGCTTCCCTAAAAAACCCTATAGTGGTGTAAACTTTTTTTTTCGTTCTTTTGTTTTTATTACTTTTACAGTTTTGTTCATTTTAGTCCAGTAACTGAAGACCTGAAAATATGCACAGCTGTCATTAAGTCGGTCGGTGTGGCTCAATTCTTAGGTCTTGACGGTTGCTTTCAAGGGCGAAAACTTTTACCAACACTGCTGGGTCGAAAAGGGCCCAAAATATCCTCTAAAGTCCGAAAAAATGGTTTCCCGCTAATATCTGCCAAAATATACAAATTAGACAATTTTTGTTAAAATAAAAAATGAAGATCGTATCATTATCTAAAAAAATGGTCCCTACCATTTTTTTCGCAAGACGAATATTTTTTGCAAAAACGGCCTTCGAGAAAGCCCGAATTTTTGCGCTGAATAGAAATGTAGTTTCTCATTGAATTTCCGCTCGAGGGAGTTGGGAATACGTTGATTTTCATGTTTTGGACTTTGGAGACCAATTGTAGATGGCGCCAACGGCATACCTCTGCTCACTAAATTATGGGGCCTATGAATGGAAATCCGGGCACCAATCGATCTTTCGACAATTATTGGCGGATTCTACGGGATTTTTTCTGTAAAGTAGCGCTTGGGGGTCTTATCTATATTGCCGAATGTTCTGTGTAATTTGCGTTGCAAAATTTAATAGAAAAGTGCAAAAAAATTTTTTTTTCATGTGGCTGTCTCAAATCCCGGCGCTTTCCCTAATAGTGGGTTATTAGTTTTAGAGTGTAATGAATATTGACCCGAGAAGACCCTTTATATTTTCTGCGTCTTTTGCAAAATTTTCGCCAACTTCTATCGCAACAATATAGGTCCAGGGTTTCAGAAAAATAAGAAAGTTTCTGAAAAATTTCTTTTATTATGAAAAACATGTTGAAAATACGAAATACATAGCAATGCTTATAATTTATCATACGTTAAACCATTCAATGTCATCAGAATCATACTCTTCATCGTCTTGCTCTTGCTCTATTCCTTCCCCTCCTCCACGCGTCCCTTCCCCCTGTTTTTCCAACCCCTGTGTTGCTGTCTCGACAGCTATTTCATCCTCCTCCCCTTCAACCCCTTCTAGGTCTCGATCCATCTCTAATTCTTCCGGGAAAAATACCTTCATTTTTGTTATAATTAAAACACTGTGTCGACTGACACGAACCACAGACAGGCGAGCATTTCAGTCCGACTTTCAAACATGAACAATTCTTCTCGCAGCCTGTCTTGCACTGACAAAAAATCATCTTCAAGAGTTCCGGGGGGGCCGGATCCCTTTTACACTTAATTTCATTAATTTTTCTGGTAATTTACACTCACTTTGTAAAGCAAATCTTCTAGAAGTGCCGCTAAAAGCTCTGTATCTAAAGGGCTTTCTATTTTATGTTTGTTTTAACCTAAAAAAAAAAGAATAACATTAGTAGAAATAATTATATGATAGATATAGCAACAAAAGACTTACCTCAACCCCAAATCTTCGATATATATTCTTTAACTTTGTGTTAAATATAGAAAAGAAAAGTAATCATTGTTTATTATTGTACTACTCGAATCCAGAATCGTGAATTTTCTTTAAATATACGAAAGAAATATATAACAACCGACAATAACGATTCCAAAAACAACAGAGATTATATACCAACAGAAGCAGCGTGGGTACACGTGGTTAGGTTATGATGGAATATCATAGATCTCAGGCGGAGAGCGTAAAAATGGGGGAGATAATTCTAACAAAAAGTTAAGAACCACGCTCACATACGGGGGGATCAATTGATAGAAATGGAAAGGGGAGAATATCAGCTTCACTTCGGTCTGGGTATTAATGTTCAAAAAATTAACAGCGGGGAAAAAGAAGTATTTAAAAAAAAAAGTCCGGTTTTCCCCGGTGTGATCAATTTTCCCGATTTCTGGAAAATTGAGCAACTTTATTTAAAAAAAAAAAATACATTCAAAAAGTAGACACTCTAAGCTTTAAAATGGTGTGAATTGAATAACAATATAATGAAATATGAGTTTTTAATTACTGCTTGTTTCAAAGATTTCTAGAACTCCGAAAACGTATGAAAAATGCAAATGAACAAATCAATTTTGTTTTAAAACGCCAGGAATATACTGGAAAAACATTTCTGAGATCATTCGAGACATCTCAAGATCCCATTTAAAACAAAAATGGGATAAAAAAAACTATTAAAAGAAAAAAATATGAATGAATTACTATAAAGTGGTCCAAAATAGTAGGAAAAGCAACTTTGACCCCTTTTTTAATGTTCTTGACAGAAAATAATGGGCTTCAAGGCACATGGATCGATACCTATGGCTTTTCCCATTGTAATGAACTTTGAATCATCGAAAAATATCAATTTTTGACCGAGTTCTGAAACAATTTGTCCACCCGTTTACAAGCTAATCAGCATTGCTATAGAGATAAAGCAGGAGCTGAACGAGGGACTTTTGATTGCGGTTATCTCGAAACTTGTCGAATTCCCGACAAAAATGATAGGGACCATTTTTGTAGATAATGATAAGATCTTTCTTTTTTATCTAAACAAAAATTCTCTAATTTGGATATTGTGGAAGATATTGGCGGGAAGCCAGTTCTAGGATCCATTTTGGGCCCTTTCCGACGCAGCACAGTTGGTAAAAGTTTTCGACCTTGGAAGTGACCGCCGAGAACTAAGAGTTGGGCCACAACGGAAATCTGGACCGACTTAATGACAGGTTGGTCCCTTCAGTTACTGGACTATTTTGATTTTTATAAATATTTTGTTATTATATAAATTTTGTAAAATAAAAATACCTTACAAAATGTGATAGAGTATTATTGCTATTCTTTTCTCTTTTATTATACAGTATTATTTTACCATTTCATAATCAGTGAAGTTTAATATATCTACAAAAATGTAATTGCTGTGAAAATTCCACACCTGTAATTTTGAACCAATCAAAATACGTGTTTTTGACAGATCACCATGGCAACGGAGGTATTTTAGTGGAAATTTTTTTCTCGTGGGGTACCCAACAGCGAATTATACTGGAAATTTTTTGACGTTTACAATAACAGACCATTTTTGACAGACTGGTTTTTATTTGTTCACATAATAGGTTTAGTTTTGATACATTTTAGTTACAATGCTAAGGTGTTTTCTATATTCTTCAGCCACTTCTTTTCTTCTTAATGGCGAAAATGCAGGACTTTGGATGCTTTGAATTATGTGTCTATGTCTAATAAAATATATATAATATTTAGACACTAATTTATTCACCTTTTTTCCATTCAGCACTTTGAATTTTGCGTAGTTTAGGTGCAAATATTCGTGGACAATTCGGAACAAATTTTCGTTTTTCAAGTTGGAGCCACAATCCTCTATTAATCCGAGTAAGTAAGTCATGGTGCAATGATTGATCATTACATCAGACAATTTCACGCATATTTTGCATAGCGTATGATTTTCAAATCGATTCATTTTTAAACAAATAGGTAATTTTGTTGGTTTTACTTGCTGTGCAATATTCTTTATCGCAACAAAACGCGAGTTATTTAATGTTTTGAACTGTCAAAATACAATGATCACAGCCTCCTACGATTGATGCTTGCTGACGCTGGTTATGAATTTCATACCATTTTAAAGCGCTCATAACGCATGTTAATAAAAACGCAGAAAAACAGTGTTCATAGATCAGAGGATAACTTATGTTCATATATGTCGAAATACACCACTGAACATTTGGTGAATCAGAACTTGTCGGCACGTTCGCGAATTTTTATCACAAAATCCATAAGTATAACAGTATCACAAACAAAAACGAAGTTGACAAGTGTAGGACTGACTAGTCCACAGACGTTCATAATTGTTGATTAACAAACGACCAAAAATGTTAAAAACTTGACATACTACGTTAATGTATCTTCTGATCTTTGAATGATTATAGCTGGGAATTGGATATTTGTTCATACAATATTTTCTTCTTGAAATGAGCTCAGGACTATGGTTTTTAAGTATTTACAGCACGTTATGCAACAGCAGGTATATAAATGCATCTAAATCATTGACATCGTCAGAGGTCATTTCAAAACTGTGAAACTGTAGGACAACCAACAGGAACACTCCAACTCTATCGGCGTGCCGCACACGACTGAACGTCTTTAATGAGTGCCCCGTGCGGCAAGATAATCGCGGGCTTGTCATTTCTATTTTATAGCCGCGTGCGACCACGCGACAGAACTGCGGTAATGGGCTTTTTGGGCCATTTAAATACATCTACACTCTTGACGCGCAAGAAGGCTTTCTCTCTTAGAGGGAAAGACACGTCGCACGCGGCTGATCGCGAGGCATCGCGCGCGGCAATACTTTAGATGTTTTTAAATGACTCAAAGCCCATTAACGCGGTTCTGTCGCGTGATCACACGCGGCTGAAAATTAGAAATGACAAGCCCGCGATTTTCCTGCCGCACGCGGCAAGCGTTATCATGGATTCATATGGAACATCACTCATACAAACGTCAAGTCGCGTGCGAAACGCCAGTTGAGAGTTGGAGTTTCCTGTTAACTTTTCGACAGTTCCAGTGAAAAAATGTCCGACAGTTGTATTGATATAGATGAATTTATATCCGATATTCAAGACCGACCTCAACAGTTGATTGAAATAAAATAGCGAAAAAAATATTTGTTCGGGAATCTGCGCTAACAGTTCGTCAAGTGACACTACTCTAATTCTGAAATATTTGAAGAACTTATCTTCGTGTTGACGTAAATCCTTATGTAATAAATTAAATGCGCCTTTGACATAGGGGTCTATCAATAATGAATGAACCCAGTACCTACGTCGTTTCAATTTTTTCCGCCGGCGGCGACGAACAGAATAAAACAACACCGTTACTACTTCTTCCACCTCTATTTTGATACTGAACGTCTGTGT
This sequence comes from Psylliodes chrysocephalus, assembly GCA_927349885.1. Lineage (NCBI taxonomy): Eukaryota > Metazoa > Arthropoda > Insecta > Coleoptera > Chrysomelidae > Psylliodes > Psylliodes chrysocephalus. The sequence goes on along the minus strand of OV651817.1, from coordinate 79,480,936 downwards.
CGCTGCTTGTCGTCTGTTAAAAATCGCACCTTTTAGAGGACTGCACTTGTAATACCCTGTATCTCAAAAACAAAACGTTTTCGGACCTATCTGTTCATGAATTTTAGGATGTAGATTACGCTGTTAAAATATGACCGTCTAATTTCGGGACACCCTGTATACATACACTAACTTACATATTTGAAACTCATGGAAGTGACTTAGTGATGTTTTCAGTAATGTCCATAAAAAAAAATCATTAAAATTATCACACGATAAGTTGTTTGTAACTGCTGAAATTTTGGTTTTAATCCTTAGATTATTTAATAATAAGAAAGAATAAAATTGCCACTTGAATTTTTTTTACAATTTTTTAATTGTGGATTGTAACATTTCTTGTAATGTGTTGCAATATGTTCTGCCTCTTCATTTATTATTATTAGCCACAATTTTATAAGTTAATGTTTCTCTCATTGCCTTTAAGGTTCCTCATTATTTTCTGGTTTTTGTTTTCATCTTTTTCATAGAAAAACAATTTTGTATTAATAAGAAGGGAAGATAAGAAATTTACATCGCTGAATGATTGAAAAGTAGTCCAGTCAATAGTAGTGAGAGAGTTTTTAATTTTTATTAAACCATTTTGTGTCAGAATTCTAATGTATGAGCTTTGCGTTGATCTTTTTTATGGACACGATGGTCAGAAAAGCAACTCAACAATGAATTACCAGCATATTGCTGGATTTATTAAAAGACAAAAACCTATTTTTGGCCTTTTGATAGTGGCCCAGCATTATGTTGGTTGATGATGGCCTTATGAAGTAACTGTATTGGGTAAAAGCATGGTAAAACTCAAAAGACTTTAAACTGCCTCAGACCAAACCCCAACAGTCCAAAGTAGTTATTCTTGAATTCAAGAAAATAGAAAACCTGCTCTTCCCTCCCTAAGATTCAAGAAAAGATACCCTGAAGGGTCCCGTCCCCGTTCATAGATGGAGACATACATACTCAACGAGTGGTCATGTACAGAGTTGGCAAATTTAGATGTTTTAATAGAGAATCTCGTTAACTATTAATGGCATGGAAAATTTACCTCCCAAGCTAATTCTCAATTTTTGAGAAAAATTTAATGGCATTTTTAAAAATTGGTTATTGTCTTTTGTTTTCGAGTTACAAACAAAAGTTCGTTTTTTAAAATTTTCATTATATGGCATTATCTCGCTTATTTATGAAAGTGGAAGAAAATAAATTATACTTTCTTCACGCACTTTTTTGATAACAATTTTTAAAAATTTAAAAATATCTTCTACTTGGAGTTATAGCATATATGTATATGATAAGTAACACCATTTTATTTCTTTTATTAAAACGATTTTGTTTTTTCTACTATTCCACCAAATCAAACACCTCCCCCCCCCCCGAAATTATTTTCAGGCTACGGCCTTGACCCCACAGTAACCAGAGCTTTGTCCCAACATCTCACAAAACCGTAATATTACGGTCATCGTCATGCGCAGTAAATAAAAACCTATCAATAAAGCCCAAAGTCGAACGGTTTTTATTTACTGCATGACGATGACCGTAATATTACGGTTTTGTGAGATGTTGGGACAAAGCTATTTGTCTTTGAATATCAACTCCGTTTTTCATGATTAACTTAGATGTAGGCAACACATTATACTTACACGACAAATTTTCAGTTTTTATATTTATTTATTAAAATAAAGTGATCGTAGAAAAAATCTTGTGCGTTTCCGCTACGCGTCATGCGGCCAACTTTTTATCTCGAGCGGCAAAGTATCATTTTTTGCTCTTAGTTCACAAATAGCTATTATTTTTTGTTTTTTACTTAGGTATCTTATATTATTTTTTTTTTGTTAATGTTAATTATTATGTCTCTATTTACCGGCCTATTACTGACGTACAAAATCCTTGAATGTTGCGTAACATTATTCAATGTGACGATAACACAAGTGGAATCGAACATTTGCAACATGTAGATGTAGGTATTATAAAATAAACCCCATTTCCAATCTGTTAGTGGTAGTGTTTAGTCAAACATTAGTAAAAATCGCCTAGAAATACGTGGTTCATGTTTATAAAATTAAAGTGTAATCATTGTGAATTAAGTGATTAACAAAATTTGATCATGCAAACGCACGAAATAGTATCATGGATCAGAAAATCTCTGCAAGCAGATGATTACATCGATTTCAGAGTGGAACTTGAAGGTAAAAATTCGGCAACTGAGGGATACACTTCAGACATGGTTTACGCTAAAATCACTCTAGCAGGGGCCGACAGAAAACACAAACAATTGAACCTGGCTATCAAATTTGGAAAAAAAACTCTAAGACAACTCCCGATGATCAAAGAGGTTTATATGAAAGAGATTTATTTTTACGATAAGGTAATGAAAGTGTTGGAGGATTTTCAAAATGAAAAAGGCATTGCTGAAAAGTTTTTTGGTGTACCTTATTGTTATAAAACTTATGTTGATGATAAAATAGAGATAATAATTTTGGAAAATTTATCAAAACGTGGATACGAATTGCACAGACGTGATTTAACAATGAACCTGCAACATTATAAAATTGTTTTCAAAAACTTAGCCAAATTTCACGCTCTATCATTGGCTCTAAGGAATAAAAATGAAGAACTCTTTAATGAAATAGCCAAACATTTTCCAATAAATGATAATATTTTGACATCATGTAAAGAGTTGTTTGACAAAAAAATTGCTTTTGCCATCGAAAATTTGCGTGAATCCCATAGAGATGACTTGGCGGATAAGTTAGAAAAGCTGTTGGCACCGGGGATTACAAATAAAATCAGAGAAACTGTACATGCTAGTGTTGATCCAGTTGTTATTGCTCATTTTGATGGACATTGTAATAATTTCATGTTTAAGTATGAGGTAAGTTACAACTCCCTATACCGTTTTCTCCAAAATCAAACGACATTTTGCACACTCGCTAAAAAGGGTCACAACTCAAAAAAATAGTTTCGAGAAAAAACTGTTTAAAGATCATATCAGGCATTACATCTAATTTTTATGAAGATTAGTAAATAATAATAAAAAAAATGCTCCTTTAGAAGGTAAGGTGTTTAATTTCTGATCGATATATGGAATTATCTCAAAAATGGGATTTTTTAAATTGTGACGCTTTTTTAGCGGATGTGTGATTTGTACCTCTAAAATCATTTAGTGTAAAATGGGTATCCAACAAGGGTTAATTTAGGTTCTAAAGCTATTTCTCGTGAAAGTTATACCACAGCTTATACAATACAGCTAAAACACTCTCTTGGCGGCAACGGTTTGCGTCGATTCCGTCGCGCATCGCTTAAGCTCCGCCTTCGGAGGGAAAAGACGACTTTGGCGTTTAGAAGCGTACTTAGATAAGGTATTGAGCCGTGCGTATAATTTAGCTGTGAGTGAAATGAGTGAAAAAAAGACATCATTCTGTTTGTGGAGTCAAAAGCTGTTTTAATAAGGGTTATACCTGCAAGAAAATATTCTTTCATTTTCCCAAGGACCTAAACCGGAAAAAGCCACATTATAAGAAATTTTCATAGTTAATAACATAATTTATACAGGGTGTCCCATTACTGCGTAATTGTTCAATATTTCAATTTGTGTTGTAGACACCCAAAAAAGTTTTAATTAAAAGTTATATGGATTTGAAAAATACATATTTTAAAAATATTTTTGGATATACAAGGTGTCGCGTTTTTGTCTGGCAAATCAAAATGTATGTTTTTTAAATGGAACACCCTGGATTTTATTTTTTTTAGAATGGTTTGGTAATACAGTATTTAACCCTAGAATAAATTAAAAAATATTACAGTAAAATATTGAAATTATTTTTTTTTTAAATTAGAGAATGATGCAGACCCCAAATTAAATTATCCTAATTTAGGTAGGTTTATATTGATTTCAAAATTGTTTAATATACAGGCTTAAAAGATATTAAGCTAACGAATAGTGGTGATAGAACGGGTTTATTTTATACAGAGTGTTTTGAAACATGTCTTAAACTGACCGCATAAGTTGTATCTACTCACCAAAAAATAATGTGCAATAACCTTCAAAGAATTGATGTCCGCGTCAAATAAACCTTAAGTAGTAAATTTGATTCTATTCAAAATAATTTTTCTACGCCCACATGGATATTCTACGCACAGACTACAAAACGAAAAAGTATGTTATTGTGTTCAACTAAACGAATATATTTCATATCCATTTTAGGTAGTGAGAACACTTAAAAAAATGAAAAAAAAATTAAATTTTAATCAATCTACATGATACTAATTTAATTACGAATAATAAAACTAAAATCCTAAAAGTGTCGGTGAAGATGAGGACAGACCATCTGCGTTCCACGCGAAAATCCCGGGATCGAATCTAGGCCGAGGACTAATTAAATTAAATTGAATATTTTTTTTATGTTTATTTTATAAATTACTAAAATTCATAATGTTTTTTAAAATTAGTTATTTTTTTCTAAATAACCTAAAATAATTTATTTTAATTTGTAGATTTTCGTCAGTGGGTCGTAGAAAAAATATACTGTACAACTCGAGTGGATTGTCCATATCCACTCTTGTTGCACAAACTACTATTTGTTTTCTTGGTTTAATGTTTACATCAATAAATAGGAACTAAATTAATTTACTTTTCGAGTTTTCTTGTAAAAATCGATATTACTTTCTCCAAGTACAAATTTAGTACCTACCTAAAATAGGTACTAATTATATAATTTCGCATAATATTGTAATTTAAATTTCACATTACTGTCAAGTTTCAAAATTCTCTACTTCGGTACGGTCAGATAAAAATATAATATATAAATAAAATTTGTTAAATTATTACTTCTACAAATCTTTATGTATAAAAATACATCTAAATAAAACCGATATTGTTAATATAAAAGCACAAGTTACCGATTCTTTATAATAACCCAGAATATCATCGAGTTCTCAGACCTCAGTCAGTCGAAGCAGTCGTTTATCTAGGTATAAACACTATAAACCCTTTGCGCGATGAGTGACACTTGCCAGACACACGGGGTACCACTTGATTTGTATCCACGGCCACAATTTGTCATGAAGTGACTGTTTTAGCTCAAAACATCTGTTAGCAAGGATATTACTAGCCACATACAAATTATTTTATCTCTAATCCGAAAGATGTGGTGTGATACGTAATATTTATATTTAAATAATTTTTTTATTTATATTTGACAGATTTAAAATAAATTTGAAACTTAATTTCTCAAAACTTACTTAATGTGGCATGTAACCAACCTTATTACGCCAAGGTCTTCAATTATTTCAATAATAAATATATTTTTTAATCCGGGCCCGACTTTTCCCTCCAATCTAACAGAGATAGCACCATTCCGTCTCGCTTGGTTCTCGACCACCACATCAAAGACGCCGACACGGAGTTGTGGAGCTATATTGTATAAGCTGTGGTTATACTTTATCTAATATGTATTTGAATAAAACCCTCTTCGACCGATTTGCTTTCAACTGCCTGATATGCATAGGCGTACCGAATTATTCTCTTTATTAATAGTATATTATCTGTTGATGCTCAGTGGTCAGTCATGACTTTGAGATCGAAGGGTTTCAAGTTCAAATCTTACCGGTTACAGTATTTAATTTAATTTAATGAATGAAATATTAATTCTAAAGCTTAGGTGGATTCCCCACTCAACCATTCACTGTTACATTCTAATTAAAAGTGCTGTTTCTAAAGTCCACACAGAACTATGGGCTAATAACCAAAGTAATTGATGCCAAAGACACACAAAAAAAATATTATTTGACAAATAATAGCGATTACAGGCTAGTGGAATACCATACTCTATCCACGACTAATTTAAATTTAATTAAAACAACAAACGACTTATCTGTAAGGCATCAAATTAAACTCTGAGAAAAAAAATTGTTAACAGGTGTAAATGATAGAGGGACCTATAATAAATAAAAAAGTGCAACCTGGAGGGCGTTGAAGTAAAGTTTTAGGGGGTTGAAAATGGGTGAAAAATAGTATATTCCCAAAATTTTTGATAAAAATGCAAAATTCGTTCGAATTTTTATTTCTTTTTGTTTTTTATTTTTCTTTTTTCCAAAAATTATTTAATTTTGATGAAATTTGGTGAAGTTATATCTTTGTGTGCCTTAAATAGGCAAACAAAATTTAAATAAAAAAAACACTTAAAGAAATTCTACGGTGAAAAATGATCGTACACAGTTCTTCATTTTTTTCGTTTTGTCATGTAGTTATTGATAAAATAAAAAAAATTGGTCACCAATAAAAAACATGCTCAAAAATGGATAAAAACAAAAAATGACAATAGCTACAATGAATTATTATAGTCTTTCTAGATACAATGCAACACGGCATAATAACCGATTAGCGCCGACTTCAAAGGGACCGCGCACATGGGTGTACCGTTTTTATTATTGAAATTAAATAAATTAAATTATTGAACCCTTACAGACAATTTTGTTTGATCTGCCATAGGCGTAGATATCTTATTTTATAAATTTAATATTTTTATAAATACTTTTAAAAATATAACTTATGCTAGAAAGTATTCGTTAAAAAGCAATCGAATCATTACAAATTTTACGGCAATATACACCGTTATTTAGACTACTTGAAACTTAGAAAAAAAATCATTATTATAGCTCGTTAACTTGCTACAACTGAATATTAAATTATTAAACGTAAATAGTCTAGTAAAATGTACCTACTACTTGTAAGAGCGTTTGATTTAAATAAAAAATACTTGCCTTACTTTTTACAACTTTTTGTATAATATACAGGGTGTCCAGAAAAGCTCTTCAAAGAATGAAACCACGAAATCTTGAGCTGATTTTATGACGAATTAGCCTAAATTACTTTAATCCAAAAATGCTTTCAAAGGGAGGTAGAGCTCTACGAAAATAGCGCTCTAAAATCGGTTTAATTGAAATACCTTCAAAACGGATATTTATTAAATGATATTATTCTGTATATTTATTTATTTGAATCTAACCAATCAAATTTCGTAAATAAGATTTTTTTTAATGTAGTCATTAGCGGCTCATTTGGGTGGGGTATTGGATATTTTTATTTATTTTTTTCGCCATTTTGAAATCATATTTAAAAAGTTTCGTTATTTTAGCACAAAAATGATACTTTTGTCTGAAGTCTCCATGACCATCCGTTTTCGAGAAAAATCGATTTAAACTCTTCATGCTTCCATTGACAAACAAATAAATGTCTAAATTAATTAGACAAAATAACAATTACATAAATGTCAAATGACTGGTGTTTCATACCGTAAGCACAGTTTATAGCTTAAAAGAATCAGTTCGCTCACTCTGCGTCGGCACTTTTGATCTCAATGTTCCAGTTTATACATTGCGCAACTCGGATTTGTATCCCTGGCGCATACATAATCAAATCATAATAGCCCAAGAGCCAACTGTAAATTTTTACCGCCATCTGATAACGAAATAAAATATACCCCGAAAGCTTGTAAAAACATTGTACTTTACCGAATGGCACCTGTGACAATCCCAATTCTGAGCAAAGTGTTTAAAAAAAATATTTTATATTAAAAAAATCACATAAGGCATGACAGCGCTAATTGTTTTTGCCCTTAAAGTTTTCCAGATAATAACATATTCAAATATATCTTGATATATATCGTTAACGGTAAACATTTTCTTCCTCTTAACATCGCACAAAAACATCTACACACGATCATTAGGTAAAAATCATTAAAAATATGAATCAATTTTTGCTGATTTAATAATTTATTTGTATGCCTATTGTTGTGATTCATTTTTACAGGTTGTCATAGAAACGACAAAAAAACTATCATGATTATGATTTAAAAGAATTGTCTAACAAGAGTTTATAATTATTATTGAATATATCTGCCAAAGTTAGGTAAAAATATTAATAATTCAGGTTTAAAAGATAGGTTCACAATGAATGAGGATTGTAATTTTCAGAGAAAACACCAGTATCGCTGTCATGTCTTATGTAATTTTTTGAATATAAAATAATTTTTTTTAACCACTTTGCTCTGGATTACAGATTGGCACAGGTGCAATTTGGTAAAGTACAATGTTGTTACATGTCTTTGGAGCATATTTCATTTTGTTATCAGATGGCAGTCGTAATTTGCAGTGGGCTCTCACTATTACTAATTAAGCATTCCAACGACCTGTCAAACAATAGATGTCAGTGAGAAGGTTTGGTATATCTAAGGGGGTAGAGACATAGTCTTGCATCTTAAACGTGTTTTTTTATTCGAAATAATAGTCACAAAGCCTGCCAATTTATGAAAAAATGTATCTTATTTTTATTGTGTTTGACATAAAATATTTAAATGTAATCCATTATTCATGATTTTACGTATTGTAAACAGAATATATCGTATGTCGCAACCCTTGGATATATCAAATCTTCCCACTGGCAGTTCATTTGTTTGGAATGCCTAATACAATATATGACAACCGCCTATATTCAAACAGCAGTCTTCTGCGCATCCTGAATTTGTATCCCTGGAGTGGATGTTATTTTGGAACATCCAATTAGTCCGAGTGAGCGAACTGATTCTTTTAAGCTATAAACTGTGCCGTAAGTAAGTTTTGTATTACTTATTGTATTTCATTTTAGAAAATAATGGTGATTTTCCTGCCCGTGTTGTGGCCTTTTCTATTGAATGCAAGAAAATCAAAATCATCACTCCTTTTTAAACATTTTGTTTTCTGATGAAGCTACTTGAGATGGAATTTTTAATATGCATAATGCACATTACTACTCTTATGTTGGTGATAATACTCATGTTATAAGAGAAACTAAACATCGGGAAAGATTTAGCATCAATGTATGGATAGGTGTCCTTGATGACAATCTGCTTGGCCCTGCAGAATTGCCCAATCGTTTAAATGGTGAGAATTATTTCGACTTTTTACAACATACTTTACCAGATTTATTGGATGACATTAATTTAAATATTCGACAGAACTTGTGGTATTTACATGATGGTTGTCCAGCTCACTTTTGGAGGAATGTTCGTGAGTTTTTAAACAATAATTACCGAGACCGATGGATAGGAAGAGGCGGTCCCATTGCTTGGCCAGTGAGGTCTCCGGATTTAAATCCATGCGATTTTTGTGTATAAATATAACTCAAATCAATGGTTTATTCGCAACCAATTGAATCACGGAATCACCTTTGGAGACGAATTCAGAATGCTTGCAACGAATTTAGAAATAATATGGGAATTTTTGCAAGAATTCGGCGACCTTTACGGAAACGAATAAATTTGTGCATAGAAACGGATGGTCGTCATGTGGAGCATCTGCTTTATATTTAATTTTGTGTTTAATACTTTCAGTTATCATTTCGTTATTATTTTTTTTTAAACAAATTGTATCGACAGGAACTTTAATTTTTACATGAATTTATTTTTTTACTTCAGTTAAGCACATCCATTAATTGAAATCATTTTTTTGAGTATCTACCTAAAGTTTGGATAAAAACAGTTTAATAGTTATTTATGCAACAAGTGCAAAAAGTAAGTGTTTATTGCACGCGACGTGATATTGTCACAAGACGTCGAGTGCAATAAATACTTTTTGCACGAGTTGCATACAATATTTTTTCTACGTTCATGCAAAAACCAAAAAATGTTTTATAGAACTGCAGTTCTATTATCCAAATCATAGTAGCCGTGATCATGTACCTTTGTTTGAGGCATTTATTTACGTTTGTGTTCATAATTTGTAATGATATTTTTTTATTAATTTATTTATTAAATGATTGAAAATAATATAAAATATGCAATTGTTTTTAAAACGTAACACAGAAAATGAAAATGGACTAAATATTTGGCGTTGATTTAAATATTTATGTTTGTCATGATTATAAAACGCGGTAGTAAAATGACAGATGAGTGCAATAAATTTTTATTGCACTAGTGCAATAAAAAAACAGTTTTTTTACTAAATATAGTTCAATAAAGTTTTGTTTTTTGCATGAACGTAGAAAAAAGGTATTTATACAATTCTTAGGTATTTGGTTTATTTTCCATGGCCACCTTATCATAGTTTTGAAATTTATTTGTTAATCAATGAAAACGTATGTAAAAACATGAAAAGTTTAAGTTGATTTTTCTCGAAAACAGTTGGTCATGGAGTCTTCAGATAAGAGCACCACATTTTGTGTGAAAATTACGAAATTTTTTAAATTTTATTTCAAAATGGCGACTTTTCGAGAGACAAAAAAAAATTGAATAAAAATATCCAATACCCCACCCACGGAATAAAAATATCCAATACCCCATCCAAATGAGCCGCTTATGACTACATTAAAAAAATCTTATTTTATTGGTTAGACTCAAATAAATAAATGTACAGAATAATATCATTTAATAAAAATTTGTTTCGAAGGTATTTCAATTAAACCGATTTTAGAGCGCTATCTTCAAAGAGCTCTAGCTCCCTTAGGAAGCATTTTTTGGATTAAGGTAAATCGTCATAAATTCAGCTCTAGATTTTGTGGTTTCATTCTTTAGAGAGCGTTTCTGGACACAAATAAAGAAAATATTGAACAACATAAATGAATTTTTTCAGATTTTTTTCACCTCCTACTTTTTTCTAACCTAAAAAAAAACTTTAAAATTTGTCCGAAGTTACCCCATTTGACGGTAACGCACTGCGATTTGTGTGTTTTATTAGTTATTTAGAAAAAGCAAAAATTATTAAAGCGCTCGCCCATGATGAACCAATTAACATATTCTTATTGCTAAAATATGTTTAGGTACATTGTACAACCGAAATTTCATTTAAATCGATACGGAAATATTTTGAAAAACGAAAAAAATTTTAAATTTTTACCATAGTTTACTTTTGAAACAAAGCATCTGCGGATGAATGTTGAACTATTTATTTTACTTTTTGGCACATGTTTTCTGAAACATCCTGTAGAGTAGAGAGTATGGAGTAATACTAACTAATCTAAAAAACTAAAACAATATCAAATTTTTACATTTAAATAAAATTGTATTTTTATTTCCAGAAAGCTGACAAAGAAACCCCAATTGAAGTAGCCATATTGGATTGGCAAGCAGTTAAGATACACTCACCAGCTATCGATCTAAGCTACTTTTTCTACTCAGTAGGCTCAAAAAAAGAACTATCCGAACAAAAATATTTACTAAAATTCTACCACGACCAATGTTCGAGTTTTCTAACAAAATTAGGCTGTAACGCTGACGATGTATTTCCTTTTTCGACTCTAATGGACCATTGGAAGAAGTACTCGTTCTATGGTTTCATTTATGCTTGTTGTTATATGGATTTTAATTATTTTGACGATGACGATGCTCCAAATCTAGATGACTTAGCTGATGGAAATAATATCGCAGACGTTTTATCGAAAACAATTTCGATAAAAAATCTAGATTTGTACAGGAAAAGATTGATTGCCATTGTTGAACATTATTTTGACGATAGATTTGAATAATCTAAAATTGTCTTAAATAGTGCTTACATATTAAAGTGAAGACTGATTTTTTTACATGTTCTTTTGAGTATTATTTATTTATATATTATTATATAATAAAATGTAAACGACTGAATAAATACACTGCCTATAAGTTCCTATGATTTTTGATTTATAAATACTGGAACCACAGAACTGAAATTGAGAGAATTGATTTTATGTCAATTCTTGCTCAAAATTTACGTTCCGTTAAGGAGATTCATAATTGAGGTTTGAGTTTGCGCAGTGAGTATCTGTCAGACATGTCAATTGTCATTCGTGAAAGTGATTTCAAAATAAATGTTAATTTTATTCATTTAAAAACAATTTTGGGGACGATTAACCGCGTATTGTTTAACCCGCCGTTAATTTTTTTCTGAAAACATTGTTATATATATTTTTTAAAATTATGACCCTGTTTGGCACCTACTAAGCAAACTCAAAAACCTCAATTTTATTCCCCTTGTAGGAACGTTTTTGTAAACTGTCAAATCCATTCTCCTTATTTCAATTCTGTGACTAGAACCAAAAATAGCCATCGTTAATTAGCTATAACAACTGTAGACATTTTTTTGTCCTATATTATATAAAAACAATAAGTCTTTATAGGTTGATGATATAGTTTATTTCGAATGTACAGAATTTTCATTTGACTTCCTTGATACTGTTTTACTCCCTTTAATTTAAAAATATATACACAGTAGTTGTACCCCTAAAGAAGAAAATTCAACTTTTTAAAAGCTTCATTTTTATTATGCAAATGAACAGCAACTGATACATTAGACAAGTGACACAGACAAAGTGAATTTTAACAATTGACAGAAAGAAATTCTGTTAACATAAGAAATGAAAAATTATAAAGTTCAAGGGTGAGATTACAGAACGTCTGCAACTTTGCAGATCTGCAAATATGGCGGAATTACAGATGCAAGTATCATGTTTTCGTATTCCAAAAAATATCTGCAAATTCGCAATTTATTGTGGTTTATTACCCCCAAAAACACTAAACCCAAATCCACCCTTAAGGAGGTTAGAACATCTTACAAACTTGCAGATTGTCAATTTTTACTTTTTTTTTTAATAACCATGAAATATTCTGTTCCTTTTGATTGAATATAGTTCGTGGTGTCAGATTATCGAGTTTTTGAACATAGTATGGATTTGGGTTTAGTGTTGTAAGTCCGCCATATTTTCAGATCTGCCGTCCTTCATTAATTTTTTTAAATAAAATTTTATATCTATTGTGACATTACCGTGATAAATTTTTGCCCAAAGCCAGTTTTATAAACGACTTTTGGGTAAAAATTTGGGCGTGGTACCCCAAAAATGTTTCGCCTCCGACATAGGGCGACTCCGGCGGGGTTTTCACATTTGTTAAAAATCTGGCACTACCATCTCGTATTATCACGAGTCGCCACTGCGGTAGAGATCTCCATGGAATATAATGGTGTTCTAAAAGTGTTGTAGCCAACCAAGGCTCCAGCCGAATTTTCAGAGGAGGACATTGCCATTGGTAAATCCTTATTTATCATATTTTCTTCAATAAAAGGCAAATTGACTCTAAGAATTTTAATCTTGAGAGGTGAGCTAGCCATGGTTCCCTCCCTGGACCCACACTTGCTAAAAACAAGCAAGGGGTTTATGGTTGTGAATAATTTTACTACAGGTAGACATACTAATCGTATCTAATTACCTACATTAATCCCTTAATCCTTTGACTGCTTTTTTTGTTACCTGAAATTGGACCTTATATTATTTCGACGGCAGTTAGTAACTTAATCCCTTTTTCCCAATTAAAATATTTTGTTAAATCGTTTCATTATTTATCTTTTATCAAAAAAAAAAAAAAAGAAGATAAAAATTAGTATAAAGAAACTCATCAAACTAAAAGTCCTTTTATCAATAATTAGAAACGGAATGATGACATTTTAACGACAGCTTTCGATTATAAAATTGTAGCAGTTCCACTTTCAGACCATTTAAAAAGATGAAGCTACTTCGCCAAGTTATCTATTTAACAATCAATTTTCAATTAATATTTTGTCATACATTTTACAATGAATCTTTGATTGTATACTGGTCTAAAGAAATTGGCACAACATTAAATGAATGTCCAATTTTTAGTCAACATTCTTGCTTGTTTTTAACAAATTTGCATAATAATTTTGAGATCAAAGTAATTGAAAATGAATTTATAAAAATATTCACGAATTGTACTTCTGTAGTAACTACAAATATACTGAAATTTGAATCCGATTCGATATCTCCGTTTGAACAAATTGTCATGTTTGTATCACATTTAGATTCTTTAACAAAAAATCTAAAAGATATGACAAATAGTAGAACTTGGTGGACTAATACAAAATTCTATTTTTTATTAAATCAAAAAATGAATTATGTTCGTTCAGAAATCCTGGAATTGATTTGGAATAACAAAATCATTCACTTTTTATTAATTATTTTAGAAAATAAACCCAAAATATACACATACAATCACTTTTCGAAAAAGAAAATTATTATGGTACCACAAAAAGATTTATGTACGCAGATTATCCAGAATAAACTAAAAAATTTTCATTTGGAACCGATCCGAGCAGCAATAATGGAAATTTATCCTCTTATTTATAAAGAAAATGATACCTGGAAGGGCGAAGCCATCACAATTTTCGAACTCTGGACGGAACATTTAAATGCTTCTAAGGCTTTCGTACAAACCTACACTCACAATGAATCTGTAGAAACGCTTATAAAAAATGAAACTGATATATTTATGTTAAGGAGTTTCAATCTTTTCGTAAGTACCTATGTATCAGTAACTTTATTTGGCTTAGAAAAAAACAGTAAAATGTTCTGTAAACTTTTTCTTCTAGAATGCCACTTTGAGTCAGGTTAAAGAATGAATACATTCATCATTTAAAGTGTAAACTATTATATTTACTCAAATTGGTTAAAATACCTATACCTTTACGTAGGTATTATGTATGTAATGTATTAAAATATTAAAAATTATCTCTACTGTAAACACTAAAAGGTAAAATCTGTAACTTAAAAATAATTATAGAAGAGACTTGTCGATAAGATTTTGCTATAAGTGTGCAGCAAGTGTTTTATGAACCTACCATAAAAAAGGCATGTTATTATTCATATCCTAGAACGTATACACTACATCATCTTTGTCGTACTTCTAAAGAATGTACCTACTATGAGTCTAATTTTTGACAAACGGAATAAAACTACTTAATAAAAAATGCCCACAAGGGCAATTACTTAAAATCTCTACAAACATCCCTGAACTTGCACCACTTCCCACAGGGCATCGATTCCTTCGTAACCAAAGTCCAAACCACTACCACCTACGCCTCAATCAACATCAACATGTCACATTCAATTTATTCCAAAATCTAATTCTTCAGAAACGCCGATTGTATATACCCACGACTCTGGCATCAAAATCGAATAAAACCATCAACAATACCACCTTAAATTTTGATCATATTGAGACTAATTGCGAATCATCACTTGTCAAAAATTCAAAACATATCCCACATCGAAATCGACAATAAAATATACACTTCTCCTCAGAGCAGACTAGAGGGGGGGACAGCCGGGACTAATTCCCGGGGCCCGGGCTCAAATAGGGGCCCGGCAGCGGTGGTGTTTGTTACTTTCAGAAGTTCAACGACAGAAGAGGGGGAAGTTCTTATTAAAGGCCTTTTTTTTAGAGAGATTCAAGTAGAGGATAAATTTTTGCTTGAAGACCTTTTGTATAAAATTGTCGCGGGGCCCGATCTGGAGAATTGTCCTGGGGCCCGGTCTGGCTCTCAGCGGCCCTGCTTCTCCTGATGAGAAAGCTTTAGCTCAAGATACATTTTGAAACCATATTCAGAACTCCTGATATCTACTTTGACAACCGTTTTAGACACTTGCCACTCCAGTCCCACCATTGAATGTCGAAACCCTCTTACTGCTCCATTCGCCCTCCAAGACCTCTGGACCCACTTTCATACACGGTAGAACGCTAAAACGTCTTCCTGGAACCATGTTTCTTATCCTTCCCCTTCTCAAGAACACCTGCCTCTCCTTTTCCTACTTCCCACGCCTGGAAATCCGCCAACACCATTCTGATTTCCAAAACAGGCTAAGAGCCCCAAAGCCTTAGATATACCATCCTATCTTCCTCATATAATTACTAAATAAAATTAAACTTCTGCTAAAAGATAGAATCTGGGACTTTTGCGGTTTACAGAAGTGCGACCACGGCAGTAAACTCTCTCCTTGTCTCTTCAGTCATTCTTCTTGATATTCAAGAAGTCTTTGACCAAGTCTTGCATGGGCTTAATCAAAAAGCTTATGAACATATAGGTCTCTATAGACCCCTGGCGCCTTTGGTGCTTCATACTATTCCGTAAACCGAAAAAAAGACACCCCCAACCTACCATACGATCAGAGCCACAAAGCATGTATCTTCTAGAGACCCCACGCCAATGTTAAACTTTTAAACCAAATTAGCGCCACCTTGTGTTTGGAGCTGGAACTAAAATGACAATTGACAGATGGCGGTAAATTCAAATTGTAATTTTTAGGAGTAGGTAGTAGTTTTAAATTAAATTTTAAATTATTTCCACATAAATTATTTTATAAAATAAAGTATGGAACTAGTAAGTTCGAAACTTTTATTTTACAAAATAATTTAGGTCGATTATACCAAATTTGAGGAAATAAGTTGTTATAAGGGGTCTGATGTGGAGAGTTGGTTCTGCATATTATTATTAAATAAATATATTTTTTTTTTTTTTTTTTTTTTTTTTTTTTTTTTTAAGTTAGTGGCACTGGATATAAACCAACAGGCCAGTCAATTGTCAGGTGAACAAATAAAAATATATAACAAACTTTATTACTTTACAAATTATATTAAAGTTGCTCTACCTTAATAACTAAAAATAACCTGAACTTAATAAGGTTTAGATGTTTTGTTTATTTGTTTTTTTTATTTTTGTTTTTTTTATTTTTGTTTTTTTTATTTTTGTTTTTTTTTTTATTTTTGTTTTTTTTTTTATTTGTTTTTTTTTTTATTTTTGTTTTTTTTTTATTTTTGTTTTTTTTTTTTTTTATTTCTGTTTTTTTTCCATTTTTTTTTTCTCTTCTGTCTTTATTTTTTTTTCTTTTCTTAACAATTTTTTCGAGTCAGGTGTACAAATTTTTTTTATTGGTAGCATCGCTACTTACATGTTTTATTTCTATTTCCTAATTACAATTTTAATTTGAGTGTTTTGACAAAATTATAGAGTATGTTATATATACTGTCAAATGTCAGTAGATTTTTTAAATTTATAGGTAATTGAATTTTGTTGTTAATTAAGTTTTGGTATAATAAATTAATTTCTAAATCGTTTAGAATACAATCCAAAAATATATGTTGTAAATCAGCAATCTCATCACAAATACACAAATCATTATCTATTAGACCTATTCGCTTCATATATTGAGGGTATAAAGCATGATTAGTTCTAATTCTGCTAATCGTTTGGATTAGTGGTCTATTTGACAGCTTATCAAACCACGGTTTTAACCTTATATTAGGTTGAATAGATTTATAAAAATTACCTGTCTCCTTCTCTACATATTTTGCTTGCCAATTTTGATCCCTTTTATATTTGAAACAAGTATTTAGATCGGATAGGGGTATTTTAAAATTACTTATGTAATTAAGTTTTGTTGCAGTTTTAGCCAAAAAGTCTACTTTTTCATTATTAGGTATTCCCATATGGGCTTTGACCCAAGATATGTATATTAGTTTATCCTGATTTCTTGCCTCAAAATTTAGTTTTAAAATGTCCAGAATTATGTAATTAACTTTAGAATTGAAATTAAAATTTTGAAACTTTTGAACTAAACTTTTGCAGTCTGTGAAAATGACAAAATTTAATTCCTCTTGATTTAGGCATAACGAAAAGGCTTCTCTAATTGCTAATATTTCTGCACTATAAACTGACATACAATTTGGCAAACGTTTTAAAATTTGAATCTCTTTATTGGGATAATATAAAGCGTAACCTACTTGATTATTTAATTTAGAACCATCAGTGTAAAGTGTTTCATAATGTTTCCATTTTGTATTTAATTCTTCATAAAAATTTGTCTTTATTAGTAAAGGGTTGTCAACGTCGAATTTATTATTAATATAACTATTAACTGGCATAATAAGAGACAGATATGGATTGGACCACAGCGGTACGCCATTTGAAACTGGTAGATCATTACTGATATCTGAAGTAGAAATAAAACTGTCAACTAATAATGGCAGTTTTTTCTTTTTCCAAAAGGATGAAGTTAAGCATAGAGTAGTTAATCTGCTTAATTTATTGATTACTGTGTAATGTTTTGATCGGGATAACAATACAAATTTATCGCTCAGAAATTTCCTTCTTAGATCCAATGGACTCTCACATGTTTCGACTTCCATAACATTTATAGGAGTGCTTGGTAAGAATCCTACGCAGAGTCTTAGGCATTTATTTTTAATTTGTTCAATTTTCTGAAGATGTGAGTTTGCTGCTGTGTTATAAAAAATTGAACCATAATCTATAATTGGACGAACCAGCATTCTATAAAACATTAGACTAACATTTGGGTCAGAGCCCCAATTATGACAAGTAAAAGTTTTTATTATATTTACAGCATTTTGGGTTCTTTTCTGAACATAATTTATATGTTCCTTCCAGTTTAATTTACTGTCTATAATAATGCCTAAAAATTTAAAGGAGGATTTATAAGCCAGGTTATATTTATGTAACTTTATATAATTTGGATGGTTATACCTTTTGCGCGTATAAGTAACTACAGCCGACTTCGATTCAGATATTGTTAAACCGTTTTCATGACTCCAACTATGAATTTTCTCCATAGATTTGAATAGTTGATCATGGCAATAATTAATTTGTTTGTGGCTTGTGTAGATCACTACATCATCTGCGTATTGAAGAATATTTGTAGATCTTGGAATACAATTTTCTATATCAAACGTGTAAATATTATAAAGTAAAGGGCTTAAAATACTTCCTTGAGGGATCCCAAGGCCCGATTCTCGTGGACAAGATAATTCACCGTTTACTTTTAAAAATAATTTCCTATTGTTATACAAATGATATATATGATTTGAAATAGTTATGGGGATTCCTAACTTACATAATTTTTCACATAAAATATTTAAATTTACATTGTCATAAGCACCTTTTATGTCTAGAAATAAAGCGCTTGTAGATTCATTTTTTGATAAGCATAGTTGGATATCTGTTACTATATTTGCTATACTATCCTGAGTTGAAATATTTTTGCGAAATCCAAATTGAGTAGATGAAAGTAAGTTGTTATTTTCTAAATAATATTCCAGTCTGAGTTTTATTATTTTTTCATACGTCTTAAATATACAAGAAGCAAGAGCAATTGGTCTATATGAATCAGCTTGATCTGATCTTTTCCCAGGTTTTAGTACAGGGATAATAATGTATTCGTACCATTCTTTAGGAATTGTTATTTTTCTTGTCCATATATTATTAAATATGTTGAGAAGAGATAATTTTGCATTCTTCGGTAATTTATTCAGCATAACATAGTGTATTGTATCGTGACCCGGTGCTGTATTTTTTGGATTTTTGAGGGCAAGACAAATTTCATGATAAGAAAAGGGTTGGTTTAAATAATCGGTCACTGTTTGTTTTGCAATATTTTCTAATGATGGAGTTCTATGAACATATGGAGGAGTCAAGTTATTATGGAATTCTGTTAACCAGGTCGATTCATTTATGTCTATTTGTACGGTATTATTTATTTTCCTATTTTTGTATTTATTTACTTTTTTCCAAATATCTTTCATTGAAGTAGATTTGTTAAGACTTGAGCAATATTGTTTCCAGCTATCCCTTTTTGTTTGTTTGAGTATCCTTTTCGCCACCGCATCGTTTCTTTTATAGTCTAATAAGTTATTTAAATTAGGATTATTTAAATAATTTTGAAAACTAATCTTTCTTGAATCTACTACGCGTTTACAGTTTTCATTCCACCAATGCTTGTTTTTTGGGGAAACATGTATTGATCTATATTTAGGTATGGTTATTTCTATTATATTTTCTAATTTTTCCATAAATTGACTATATTCATTAATTTCCGTTTCTGAGAATTGTTTCAACGCTTCTAAATAAAACGAATTCCAATCCGCTTTACTAAGATTCCACTTGCGATTTGAGTATGAGTAAGTAATTTTAGGGCTTAGATTTATATTAACAATTGTTGGAAGATGATCTGAACCATATAAATCATTTAGCGTTGACCAATTTAATAGATGTGAAATATCTGGAGAACAAATTGTTAAGTCTATAGCTGACTTATATTGGCATGAATGACCAATGAATGTAGGAGAGCCATCATTTAAATATAATAAGCTACAATTATCTAAAGCTTCTAAAAGGTTTTTGCCATAAGAATCTGTATTGGGACCACCAAAAGCGAGGTGATGACAATTAAAGTCCCCTACTATTATAGTAGGTTTGGAATATGATTTTAAAAATCTTTCCCACTGAGATACGGAAATTTTTGTCTTAGGGGGGACGTAAAGTGACACCAAATTAAAATTTAAATTATTGCACCTAATTTTAGCTGCCTGTTGATTTGTATTCGGAAGGAACACATTACTGGATAACTCTGTAAATAAAATATTCGATCTAATAAGTATGGCAGTTCCTCCACCAGATCGATCTTCTCGATCATTTCTTAAAATATTATACCCACAAACATTAAAATATTTATCAGATGTGAAACGAGTTTCAGATAAACAGGCAATATCTATCTGTTCATGATTTAACAAATACTGTAGGTTTTCTTTATTTGAGATTGCTGATTTACAATTCCACTGACATAATTTCATTTGTTCACACATTCACTTGTATTTAAATTAAGACTGCTTTTAATTAATGACATTATATCTGATTCTTGAATTTCAAAATGATTTTTTTCTTTAATTATTTGAATAACTGATAAAACGATTTTTAAAATTATATTAAAAATACCTGAATGATCATCCAAAAAATTTAGATTTTTTTGATAATTTTGAGAAGAAATAATTCCCCCAGTAACATTTGGGAGTGTTGTGGGAGATATTATTAACTCCCGAGCTTTAAGTATGGGATCAGGTGAAATTGGTCGAGATCGTTTTTGAATTTTATTTTGTGAAGGATATTTATTGGCAGTATATGAAGTTGAGGCTTGAGTAGCATACGTTGTTGAGGGTTGAGTAGCATACGTTGTTGAGGGTTGAGTAGCAGAAGAGGATGATTGTTGTGGTAGAAATTGAGAAATACAGTTAGATGAATATTGTGGGGAAAGTAGGGAAATATTTTGATTATGTAAAGGATTGGAAATATTAGAGGCTGTTACCATAGCATAACTTTTTTTTGGAACTTTATCATTTGCATCTCTAAAAGAGCAGTTTGTTTCAGACATATACTTTTTAATTTCCTTCTGTCTAGAGAACTCCGGACAATTTTGAATGTCATTTGCATAATGTTTTCCTTGGCAATTTAGACACATTTTTTCCAATTCTGAGCAACTTTCCGAAACGTGTTCTTGACCACATTTTAAACATCTTTTATTACTTCTACATTGCCTGCCAATATGACCGTAGCGATAACAATTATTACATAGAAGAACTTTTTGTTGGTAAATTTCTACATTATATAAAACTTTATTAATTAGTACTTTTCTTGGCAAAGTTTGGCATTTAAATGAAACCAGAATGGAAGTAGTTGGAACTAGGCATATTTCATTATTGTCTTGTTTTACCTTACGATTTATTCTTTTTACGAAATCTACCTCAAATTTACTATGAAAGTCATAAGCTGAAATCCTGCATTTTAGAAATTCTTCAGGCAATTCAGTATCTATTCCTTTGATAACACCGAGTTTGTAAATTAAAAACTTAGGTATATATGCAACTAAGTTGTGTTGACCAATGGTTGTTGATTTTAGTAAGTTATTTGCACTTAAGTAATCTTTAAATATTACTCGGATTCTATTTCTACCTATAGATATATCAATAAATAATAAAATAGAACATTCTTAAAATATGTTTATTAATAACTTAAATAAATATTATTAGATAAAAATAAATACAAATAATAATACATATTTAACGAATACTTACTTGGAACAAATATATATATATATATATATATATATATATATATATATATATATATATATATATATATATATAATTTCAAATCTTTAAAATACCTTTTAATAATTTAAATGTGAAGTAGAGACTAGGATATTACATTTTATTAACACTAAAGTTATATATTTTATAAATGTCTTTTTAACCGAGGACAAATGTAATATAGGTATTGTATTAAAAGGTGAATCCTTTTAACTATTCATTCAATGATAAATAGGTATTTTCCTTCCAAATACAGATGGTGGTATTACTCTCTTATGTGAAAAATGATTTCGGAATCTAGTCCAGTGATAAATTGATTATCAATTAGTTGTTGTCCTCGTTTGTCTTTTTATGATGCAGATGCATGGTGAATATATGGTGAATCAATGAAGTTTTTCTCGAAGTTTTCAACGTAGCACCAAAATTATTGCAAAACACAGTAGGAAATAAAAAAGCGAAACATCACAATTTTGCAAATAACTAAGACGAAACTATAAACAGAAACCAAAAGCCAAAGCAACAAAAAATCACTAAAATCAGACGGAAAAATGAAACTAACCAAGAACATAAATAAATACACGTCACATCTTTGAAGTCTTTGGTTAAGTTTTTCTCCCATAAGGCTTAAAAATGGAGTAAGAAATCATAATTTCACCAGTAGCCCCATCTAGAGTTTGGAGCAAATAGCATAAAAAATGTCAGTTGTCGGTTTTGACCTTGGTCATTCACGTGGAACCTCTTTGTGCTTTGTGATCAGAGCTGTGATAAGCATTTAGCAAATGTACTTCAAGTAACCAGTATTAAGTAATTTAAATTCCAAGTCTACTTACAATATTAAGTATAAGTATTTTACGAAAGTACTTGAAATATTAAGTATTTTACTTAAAACAAATAATTCAAGTATAAGTAGCACGTACATACCTTAAAAATACTTGAAGTAAATTCAATATTCTGAAGTAATTCTAAGTATTGAAAATATGTTAAAAATAAAGTACTTTAAACGATTCAGTTTTTTAAAATACTAATTACTTAAGTCATATATGTTCTAAGTATACAGGGTGTTTATTAAGTACTTGTACAAACTTTAAATAGTGAATCTTTGACTAATTTTAAGGCAAAAAGTTCATATGAACACGTGTCCTAAACCTCTTAACTTTTGTGCTACAGGGTGGTAAAGTTTTCAGAAAAAATCTATTTTTTCCAATAACTGTGAGACTATTGTAGATATCTTTACGAAATTTGGTACACGTATACTATGCATTAAGATGCATTTTTTGATGTACAAATTTATGTTTTCTACCAGTGGCGTCCATACCTACGGGGTTTGTATTGAATATTTTTGCAGAAAAAAATAGTATGCCACTGCTTCATCTTAAAACAAAAATTATTTTTGAAATCCTCATTTATTTTTAAACAAATTTAATCTCCTGGGTTTTTTCGTTCGATGCATAGTTTACGCTTTAAAAAATAAAATCCGTTTTATTTCAGAGTCAAATTGCTAAAATGTACAATTGTACATACATGCATAGCAAGCCTTGCAAACAACCGAGAGGTTTCCATGGTAGCGAAATCAGTCATGACAGTTTATTTAAAAAAAAAAGATCATGGTTTTTGTCATTTAAAAATGTATGTATGTAATAATTTATTGTCTATTATTGTGTTCAAAATGTACGAATATACCAATGCAGAAATGGCAGACATTCATTTCGTCTACGGAATGGCTCACGGTAATGCACAAGCTGCAATAAGAATGTATCAAGCCCGATTTCATCAACGGGTGGTTCGACATGTCCAAACTTTCATTAATATTCACGCAAGACTTTGTGAAACTGGCAGCTTTAAAAGAACAATTGATATCCCAGGAAGGCCTGCGACAG
Source organism: Psylliodes chrysocephalus (assembly GCA_927349885.1). NCBI lineage: Eukaryota > Metazoa > Arthropoda > Insecta > Coleoptera > Chrysomelidae > Psylliodes > Psylliodes chrysocephalus. The sequence continues at coordinate 79,457,313 of OV651817.1, read as the reverse complement.
TTCGAACAGTTGAAATTGAAGAAGCTGTGTTAAATAGAATTGAAGAAGACCCGCAAACTAGTACAAGGAAAATTGCTCATGAATTGAATATTACGCATACAATTGTGTGGCAAATTTTAAAATCTCAACAACTTTATCCTTATCATATTCAACGTGTACAGGCATTACTACCTAGATATTTTCCTCTCAGAGTAGATTTCTGCGTTTGGCTGCGAAATAAATTATTAACAACCCCGGATTTCTTAGGCCATGCACTTGTTACAGACGAAGCTTCTTTTTTTCGAAACGCCATCATGAACTTCCACAACAACCATATCTGGTCTGAGGATAATCCCAATGCTATCATAGAAAATAATTTCCAAGATCGTTTTTCTCTAAATATTTGGGTCGGAATTATCGGGGATCACTTTATTGGACCTTGCATTCTTCCACAAAGGCTAAATGGCGAAGAGTACAGAAGATTTTTGGAGCACGACCTTCCTGAACATTTAGAAGAAATTGATTTGGCTACCAGAAACAGGATGTGGTTCATGCACGATGGCGCACCGGCACACTTTTGTTTGGCTGCACGTCAATTTCTGAACGAGAATTATCCTAATCGTTGGATAGGAAGAGCGGGACCACAAGCCTGGCCTCCCAGATCACCAGATTTAAATCCTCTGGATTTTTTTCTGTGGGGTCACTTAAAGACACTAGTTTACAAAACATCCGTTCAAAATAAGCAAGATTTAAGAAACAGGATATTTGAATCGTATGCCATTATTAATCAGACACCAGGTATATTCGAAAGAGTACGTCAATCAATGTTAAGGCGAATTGACGCATGCGTTGCAGTAGGCGGCGGGCATTTTCAGCAATTGTTGTAAATGTTATTAACTTATTTGTAAAAGTAGTTTAGTCTTAGTCTGTAAATAATCTAAGTTTATCACATAACAATATTGATCAATAAAAGACACATTTTTCACTTGTTCCATGCAGAATACTATGCGTCGGACGAAAACTATGCGCCGGAGAAAAAAACTCATCAGACCAAATTTGCACAAAAAAAAACTTTTTTCTGAAAACTTTACCACTCTGTAGCTCAAAAGTTAAGAGGTTTAGGACATGTGTTCATATGAACGTTTTGCCTTAAAATAAGTCAAAGATTCACCATTTAAAGTTTGTACAAGTACTTAATATTAAATTAAAGATCCCCTCTTGAGTTATCAACTTAAAACTCAACATAGCTTTGTATAAATTAATAAAGTACACTACTATTTCGTTTAGACATGACCAATAAAAATGGCCATATTTTGTACTCTTTGATCCAATATGTTTGTATGTGTATAACATACAATATACCATGTATACTTGGTTTATTAAAATAATTGAAATCTTGAGTTTTACTCGGCGTTTTTGTTACATTGTTACTGGTTAGATGATGACATGATGAAATAAATTATATATTGTCCAACAACATAGAACTTTCCATCTCAAAGAGGGTTGCTTTGTATTTTTTCGGTAAGCAAATTATCTTGATCATCGCTAAACTGCTCTGGTTTTTGACTTGGTTCAATTTGTAAAATTTGACTTATGGTTTTATTCCTTACTCCAAAATAATCCGGCAACAACGTTTTTTTTTGGGTGTCTTGGGGGTCTAACTTGGGTCATCGTCGTCTGATATTTGGAACGAGTCCTCTGGCGAAGCCGAAGTCGCCTCAAATAAATCATGCTCAACTTCCATGATTTCTATATGTTGTAGATATTAAATATATACAATAATTGAAGGTACCATACCATAATGCGGTTTATCCTCCAAGTAAACCGATTACGATTCTTGTTTTAATAGAAAAAATCATAGAATTCTGCAACAAATATATTTTTCCTACTTGCGTGCGGAAAAACGTTTTTTACGCACGTAAATGTGTGCTGGAAGTTGAATTTTCCGCACGCTGTGTGGAAATAGTAGTTTGTGCAACAAGAGTGGATATGATAGAGTGCTCAATCGTCTGAGTGCGATATGGACAATCCACTCGAGTTATACAGAATATTTTTTCTACCACCCACTAACGAAAATATGAACTGTGATTGGTGGATTTAATTTTTTTGCAGAATTCTCACTACCTAGAATGGATATGAAATATATTCGTTCGGTTTGGCAGAACAAGTCTTTGGAAGTTGCTAAAGGAAATAGGTTTCAAATTTAAGAAAGAAGATAATAGAAAAGCTATGTGAAAAAAATAATGTTGTTCATAAAAGAATACATTTTTTAAGAGAATACACTCGTTTAAAAGATAATGGAGCTTCTACGTTATATTCGTCTAGCGTCGGGCGATCCGACAACCACGCAGATAGTGCCGATCATGGAGGAAGGATGTGCCGATAGTGCGAAACTGGCGAAGCGAGCAGATGAGTAAAATATGTGTGTACGTATAGGTGTACTACAGGTACCTTGAGTTTATATATTTATTATTATGCGCGTATATAGGGCATTAGACGAAAGTGAATAAATTTATTACAAAAAAATGAAAGGTAAGCAGTAGTATTTTAATAGTGTTAAAAATATCTGTTATTTACTAACGAATTTTGTGTTTGTAGGCGTCTAAGTGTAAAAATGAGTTTCCGGCATCAATCAGGCGCAGAAAAAAGAAAAAAAGAAAAAGGTGCAAGTACAAAACAGAGAAACGTTAACAAAGATAACGACTTTTTTGATACAAATAGAGAAAATGAAGATCATGAAGTGGATCAAGAAGTGACGGAGAATACTCTTGCAACTGGATCTCAAAATTTACATGAAAATATAGACAGACAGGATGATCTTATTACATTAGACAATGGCAGCAGATCTGATCTAGTACTGGGGGTAACAATTGTCTCAAAAGACGACGAAATACTAATTTTATAAGAACTGTGATAATTTTTAAACCAAAGAGTGATTCCCTGGAAAGATGAATACAAAGTTTATTATAGAAGATTAAATGAGAGCAACTTTTATGGAGTAAAACCTAATGGAGGCAAAGAGACGCAACGACGCAAGTGTTAAAGCTGTTTATTGTTACCAGTGCAAATTATTTTCAATTGAAAAAAATAGTTTAACTGATTTTGGATGTAGGGACTGGAAACAGTTGAATAGTTTATTCAAATCTTACGAAGAAAATAAGCCTCATCTAAACTCCATTGTTACATTAATAACAAGATCATCATTAATTGGAGTCATAGACGTTAAAAAGAACTAGTAGATTGCGAAGCTGATTATTGGGTAAAGGTCTTAAGGAGAATTGTTGCCACCATTAAATTACTTGCTTCTCAAGGATTAGCTGTCTTCATAAAGGAAATTTGACAACTTCTTAGCTAAGCATTTATAGCGATATGCGAATAAAGAGAAAGGGTCAGTTAGGTATCTGTCTCACCAAATTTGCAATGAATTCCTGGAAGTGATGACTTTTATACTAAAAATTAAAGAAGCCAAATATTTCTCTATAATTGTAGACTCTACCCCAGACATCAGCCATCAAGACCAGCTAACTTTTATTCTTAGGTATGTAAAGGGCAATACGGTAGTTGAGGGATTCCTCGGTTTTATTCAGCTGGAGAGACACACTGCGGAGTATTTATATAAATATAAATATAAATATATATATATATATATATATATATAAATAAATTAGAAAAGTTAGGCTTGGATATTGAAAACTGTCAAGAACAGACCTATGATAATGCAGCAAATATGTCGGGTCGCTATACAGGACTTCAAGCAAGAATACAAGCATTGTCATTAACCGCTATTTATGACCCATGTGCGAATCATTCTTTAAATCTTGCAGTAAACTTTGCATGTGAATTAAACATGAAAGTAACTGATTATTTCAGGACTGTTCAAAGTATTTACACGTTTTTTTCGTCTTCTCCTCAAAGGTGGAATTCACTGAAAGAATGCTGCAAATCTTCTGTAAAGAGATTGATTGAAACTAAATGGTCTGTCCTATTTAACTCTGTAAATGCTTTACTTAAAAACTACAAACCTTTAAACATATTTTTTTAAGTTAAGCAATAATAGAGACAAAAAATCAGCAGTTAGAATTGAAGCCAAGGCTCTGCACAATAAAATGAACACATTTTAGACAGCTTTATTAACAATAATTTGGGCAAGAATTTTGGAAAGAATGAATGCAACAAGCAAAACATTAGAAACTGAGGATCTGAACGTGTCATTTGGAGTCGAATTAGTGACATCTCTTTTGACCTTTGTTGGAGAAATCAGGAATAGGTTTGACGAAATTGAAATAGAAGCAAAAACTTTCTTTTGTGAAGGCGAGAATATCTCAAACATATCCTATAAAACTGACCTTCAAAGAGCAAAGCAAAAACAAACATTTTTTGATGATACAAGTGAAAGTGAAACAATTTTAAAGGGAAAAGAGAGATTCAGAATTGAAATATTTAATGTTATATGCGACAATATCACTCAAGATCTTTCAAAGAGAGTTGAATGCTACAAAGAAATAACATCAGTCTTTAGATGTTTTTTTACCTCAGATGAAAAATATAAAAAAGATGATGAAACTAAAGAGAACCAAAAAGAATTATGACAAAATTTAAATAAAAACACAATTTATGACAAATTTGAGGTCATCCAGAATGTAAAAGCAGCTTTTCCCAATATTTTAACTTTACTCCAAATTTATTTGACGATACCAATTTCTAATGCGTCGGGCGGGCGGTCTTTTTCGGCTGTAAAAACAATAGACATATTTAAGATCAAACATGGGCCAAGACAACATAGACGCATTATCACCATTATATAGAAAATGTTGAATTGAAGCAATTAAATTATGATGCCAAATCAAGAAAAAAATGTTTTTATTTATTTGTTTTTATTGTATATTTATTTGTTTTTATTGTTTATTTATTTCCATTCAAAAGGAAAGACTTGTATTTCGTGCAAAACTTTTTAATTAATAAATGCAAAGGCTTTCGGCTTATTAGCCATCATCAGTGCTTATCTACAAATATTGTGGATGTAAACTTACAATTTAAAAAATATAAATCTGATTAAGACTTTTAAGTCAAGAGTTAAAATTGTATATATATGGTTGTTTGAACAAATTAACAATTAAAAGATACAAACAAAGTGACAAAAAACCAGTATTGGGAATAGTGAGTGTGGGATAAGCCCTTACAAATCATATCTGATCTCCAGAAGCAAGTTAGCTTGTGTGGAAATGAGAAATTATACCACCTTCACCATTCGCACAATTGAAAACAAGTTAACAAATTAGTTAAAATTTAAAGAAATTTACAAATAGAGGGTGACTGTGAAAACTATATATTGAAATTTGAATCTAGAATGCAATAGTTAATATGAAGAAAGTTAAACGCAAAAGGCCAAAGTAAAAAACTGAAGGTTTTTTATATTTATATACATTATAATTATAAAAAAATTCTACCTACTGTCCACAATGTATCCAACAAGTTCCTGGTCATCCTCACTCCCAAAGTTAGATATTTCGGGATATTTACAACTTGCTAAATCATATTATTAGTATTATGAATATTTTCAAATTTAAATTTCTTTATCTATTCATTTTTTCTATTTATTTATTTGTTTTGTGTTGTTTCTATATTTTTTTTGTATAGTTTGAAATGTTATTTTTTGGGTTTCTTTTTTCATTTGTTTTTAAAAATGTATGTATGGTTTTTACAATAAAAATTCATAAATTATAGCATGTGTTTACTCATTAAAAAACTGACAACGAATAGCAATGAAAGGGGCCCCTGAATATCCAGCGCCTGGGCCCAAAGTTAGGTTAAACCGGCACTGGATTATGGACCACAATATAAAGTTGGAAATAGCAAAATTGGCCATAATAATTTTCTGAACACTATACTCGGACAAAATATTGAAGAAGGTGATTCTTCCCTGTTCACGTACAACAATAATACTATACCAGAGCATAATGAATGGAATCACGCGCTTAAAACTGCAGAAGTTGTCGGTATCACGTGCCAACTAGTCATAAATGCATGTTTATTGCCAAAATGAATTACGCCAGTGGCGTATAAAAACTATTGGCAAATTGAATGCGGTAATAGTAAATAATATTATATGAAAGTAGGTTAGTTATCTATTTCTGTAGTAATAATCATTTATGTTTATAATTTTGTTTTGTTTATTGTTAAAATATGTAAATATTATGCCAGTGGCGTAGAAACACTATTGTAAAATTAAATGGGGTATTATACTAGAACAAAATATTGAAGAAGGTGCTCCTTAAAACTGCAAAAGGTATCGTTATCATATCAAAATGCACTCTTCCAGTGTCGCAGAAATACTATATTGGCAAATTAAATGGGTATTTGTGAATATTACTAGATGAAAGTAGGTTGGTTATCTATTTTTGTTATAATAATTCATCTATGTTTATAATTGTATTTTGTTTATTATAAAAATATGTAAATTAAGCTTGGTATCACTTACTTGAATTCTAAATCTATGAAGTTTCGTAATCCATTGATTCTGCAGAACTATCACTGGAATCGTTTTCATCGTTGGAACTTAAAGTTATGACGGAAGGTTCAACTACCGTTTCAATCATACCGTCCAAGCGCCACATATTATTTTCTTCCTTAATTACATGGGAAATAGGATTCTGCCAATCTTCAGATTTTATACGTTCTATACCGGTTGTTAATAAACTTTGAACGTCGGCTATTATAAAAGTTTTATTTTCTCGAGCTACAGACCCTTTCACTTGCGCCCAAATTAGTTCAATAGGATTGAACTCGCAGTGATTAGGGGGAAGTCTTAGTACCGTAATACCACGATCACGAGCCATTGTGTCGACAACATATTGAATATATTTATGGCGGTGTTCCCTTATTAGGTCCATTAATTCCACTTTAAGCATCTCCTCAGTAAATGTTATTGCTTTATCCCGCAGCCAGGTTTGCATATCCGCTTTCCTACTGGACATTATCGGAATGCGTTCAACTCGTCGATTGTGATAAGAAGGGTTATCTAGTACAATAACTGAATTTCGTTCTACACGCTGTAATACTTCAGTAAACCATTTTTCAAAACATTCCGCATTCATGTCCTCGTGGTAGTCTCCTGTTTTTTTTGATATAAACACAAGAGTGCTATTTTCCAAAAATCCACTGTCACTTGCGATATGGATAACAATTAGGCGCTCTCCTTTACCTGATGGTGCTTTCAAACCTGTAGATAATCCCTCTATAAAAGCTTGGCGATGACTAGTTACAAAAGTATCTTGCTATATCTTAAATATCCAGCATTCACCCACGTTTCATCGAGATAGTATATCTTTTTTTAGCGGCTCTAAACTCTTTAATATTTCGTAAATAACGCCGTCGCCAGGACACTATATCTGACCTCTCAATTAAAATTTATTTCCTACACCGTTTGACAAACCGAAATTTTAGGCTCCATAAAATTTTTCGTAAAGTTTCACGGCCCATTAATGGAATTTCTTCGTTTTCTCTTAACTTCGTTAGAACAACTTTAAGTTTTCAAAAAAAAAAAAAAAAAAGAATGTACAGTTCTTCGAATGGTTTGTTTTTGGTTATCGTCCAATTTCAACAATTTTCTACCACGGGTATGCGTTTTAGGGGCTTCTAAGGAGCCTTTTTTGGTCTTTTCGCGTACAATACGTTCAATTGTTGAAACAGATACTCCAGTTAAAAAAGAACTGCGGTTTACAGCTTCATTTGTAGGAAGTGTCTGTTTTAGCCCATCATACAATTTCCATATAATGTTCTTTTCATCCTTTGATAAGGGCTTTCGCCGACGTAATTGGGTTTCACTTGGACCCGCCTCTGAATCCATTACTATTGTAACAATATAATTCTACTATTAATTGTTTTTATTAAATTTATAAAGACACCAATATTTTACTATTTAATAAACTTTTAAAGTACCTACCTAATATACTACACAATAAATAAGGCACAAACATGAACACCTACTCGTATATCAGAAGAGAGCATTTATACAAAAAAGTGTTTATAAAATATAAAATAATTATCGTAAACAGTTAAAACGATACAAATCTAACTTCTTCGAAAGTTAGTTTTCAACTGTCTTTGTGCCTGTGCTGACAATATTCAATCTGTAACCCGTCTGTAGTTTATTTACTTGAAACAAATTTGTTTAAATTTGTTTAAATAAAGATGTTGACTAACAAATTTAATAAAGTTTACTAACAAATACCTAATAAATAATAAATAATTATTTAGTATTTGATACGCCGCCTATGCTAACTCTGTCGGAATTTTTCATTCATAGACAACAGTGTTGATCATACATATGACTCACCTTCTCCAATATTTTGTCCGAGTATACCTGCCACACAGGTCCAACGCGCCAACACAAAAAAAAGGGAGAGAACTCATATAGCAGGGTATTAGGAAAATCAAATGTCCTAGAAAATATAAAATAAAACTTAATACGTGCCTCTTTTTGCTATCAGTTAAGAAACTATAATGCATAGTCGAATAATTGATCAATAAATCTTTCTTCTGTTTCAGCCAGATTTCTTCCCCGATATCCAAAATTCATATACACACTACAGGAACGACAGAGTGATAGTCGTACCGAACCCATCATTACTTCCAGCATATAAAAATATCTTATACATCTTCAAAACATCGACTTTGGTTGCTTTAGTGATTACGTTTATAATTTTGAATATATTACTGAAATATTCTGCTGAGCAAAGATCATACTGCGTTCTGCTTCTATGGGAAATATTTCTGAATGGTGGAGCAAATTTTAATGTACTAAAAATAAGATTTGTGTGGATTTTGGTGGTTTGGTCGTTTCTATCCTTGATCGTACTAGCCAGCGTTCAAACGTTTATATTGGGAGCTCTGATGCAGCCTCGGTATGGACCTATTATTAACACGATAAAAGATCTAAAAGAAAGTGAGTTAAAGTTGTACGTGATAGATTACTATGTGAATTTTACGGATTTGCAGGGAACAGGTATGATAATGATACAAATCGATTTTTGCACTATCTTAAAATTAGCATTACACATGTTTCATTAGAGAAAAGTACAGATTTATGACGCCTAGATAAAGACAATCGTTGACACCAATTTTAAGGCGGGTACAGATCTGAGCACGTTCGCGTATGAGGCAAGCCGAGGACGCATGAGCATGCAGATGTGGACGGGCTTCCCAGGCGCGGCAAATTGCCTCGTTGTGTGCGTCGTACGGTCTCGCTCCGATCCGTTTGTTGGCGCTACATCAAAGGGAGGCAATTCACAGTACGTGCTCAGTCTGGACCGGGAATTTGTACCATACAGCGCCGTACAGATTATAGCGAGCTTTTAGGATTTATTTGGCATGAAGTGGAACCAGGAAAACGTTTTGCTCCTCCTGGATTTAAATTATCAGCGTGATATTTTAAGGAGGTCCTTTCGCCACACCTCTCGCCTCAAATGTTAAAAAAAAGTTATTAGATTATGACTAAAATTAATTTTTTTTAATAGTTGAAGTCCTTATTTATCTAATACTGATCTTTTAACTATACCTTACCTTGCAAATTTTTAAGATTTTTTTTTAAAAAATGTGAGTATTTGTTCAGTGCCTCACGAGAAAGTAAGTCCTCAACAACAATTCTCGAATTATACTATTATTTATTGATTAGATGGAGTAGAAAAAAACTAAAAATAAGGTTTTTGAAATATTTAGATTTTGTTTTATACAATAAAATATATATAGTAAACCGTGGAACTTATTGAGAAATTAATATTAAAAAAATCACAAAAAATTTTCAAGTAACCTAGTTGAAAATTTTTTGTGATTTTTTAATAATAATTTCTCAATAAATTCCACGGTAACCTATATATTTTATTGTAAAAAACAAAACCTAAATATTTCAAAAACCTTATTTTTAGTTTTTTTCTACTCCATCTAATCAATAAATAATAGTAAAATAAATTATAATTCGAAAATTGTTGTTGAAGTCTTACTTTCTCATAAGAAACTGTACAAATACACACATTTTTAAAAAAAAAATTCTCAAAAATTTGCACGGTAAGGTATAGTTAAAAGTTCACTATTAGATAAATAAGGACATCTACTATTAGAAAAAATTAATTTTAGTCATAATCTAATATTTTTTATTTAACATTGGTGGCAAAAGGACCTCCTTAAGAGAGTAAAACGCCAGTTCTATTACAACACCATAAAACAAAAATATCCTTAACAGGAAATCGGCCATCGATTCCTTTCTCTCTTTTTTTCTTTCATATGTCGGATAAAATAATAAAACATGCACTCAACTCCGCGACGTCATCCTCATCCTTCATTTTTATTTTAATTTTACGAATGTTCTGGGTATACGGTTGCGTGTTCGCGAATTTACTGGATCAGTGACAAACAGCGCCGCGTGCGTCCACTATTCGTGTATACAAAATCCGTCGCACGAGGTATTCGGTTCGGCCTCCGCTTGCCTCATACGCGTACGTGCTCAGTCTGTACCCGCCTTTTGCTTGTCTACCTAGCAACAGAGACAATCCAGCGAGACGTGTAACTCAATGTATTTTTTTTGTTCGGTAAAAGTTATTTGGGCGATTGTAACCACAACCAGTCTATGATGGCGCCACTAGTAAATAGCGGGAAAATTAAAAATGCTTTAGGGCGGGAAATTCAAACATGGATTCCGAAATAAAGTTTTTCTATACAAATTTACAGGAGAAACAAAAACTATTGTTTCACTGTATATTAAAAAAATATAAAAGCTTCCAATAACATCAAATTTTTTATTACATAAATAATCGTTTTAATAAAGGAAGTTTTAATCAGTTTAATATAAACAGTGAACATAGTTTTTATTACTCTTGTAAATTTCGCTAAAAAAAAACTTGAAAATTCTATTGATTATTAAATATTTAAACTTGGAAAAATAATACACCAAACTCTTTTTCTATAAATTATATTTTTGTAAGGTACAGAAAAACAAACTACAATTGCTTCGTTTAGAAAGTACCTCCTATCATTTTGTGACAAATTACAAAGAAAGTAACAGTTGTTATATATTCATAATATATTTAAAAACTAATGTAACAAATATTTTATAAATTATAGTATCGATACCTTTTTGCCAGACTATCATAAGTGCCATTTGAACAAATGTCACTTATGTTAGTCTGGCAAAAAGGTATGGATATGTTATGACTGTTTATTTTAATAGAAACCATGGAAACGAAACACACATACACTCAACACAAATGTATAAGGCCCGAGTCAAGTAAGTTCCCATCCTGTAAACTGGATCGAAACCTGCTAGACCCCTGCTAACTGCTCTTATAGTAATCAAGATCAATATATTTATATGCCGTGCCTTCTAAAAAGGAATGAAGGATGACATACTATCATCATTTAAACAGGACGTTGCTGAAGGCTTACCCCTGTTATTTCGTTTGTTTGTGTATCTTGTGTGTGTGCATTCCTGTTGTGTCCCCAGTCATGTAAAAGTTTTCCTAGTCTCCTAATTTGGTTACTAGGTGGGCCTTCTCCAACTAGTAGTCTAATCTATTCAAGCAGGAGGTACTTTTCAAACATAGCAAATAATATTATTAATAATAAACACTATTTAAAGATAAATACATTTTTGTAATTTTTTTGTCATTGCCCCTTACCTTTCTCTTACACCACCAGGGTATACCTATTTTCCATATTTCCTTAATTATAGATTACCTTACAATGTTCGAATGAATATAACATTTTACTCATGAAAAATCTAATTTCATATTTAACTCTTTTTCAATTTCATTTGAAACAATAATTGGTACCTATATTACAATTTATTATCAAAGAAAATTTCTAATAAAGTTATAGCAAATCCTACTTAAACTACTGGTTGTTCTGCAGGATAAATTAACTTTTCTTGAGATTGATCTCTCTATAAAATCCAAAACCGACCTGATGTCCCCAAATTTATTTTCCAATGCATCCTGATTTAAAATTCTGCCCTTTTGTGATTCAATTTTTGTTTCTTCCTTTAGAGTGGCTGTTAGAGGTAGGTGTATGTAAGAAATAGCTAATCTCTAATCATTTCAAAAGTCCTTTGCCAATACTACATGTGCAGATTTTTTACTCAGCATACATTTTACTTTTCTAGTAGATAGGAACTTTGTGCTGCCATTAAAGCTGTCCAGACATTCATCTACCTACTTAATGAACACAAGTAGCTGTAACAATGGATCTCTGTTCCAATTCACCTAAAATAATTATAGTCATTGTGTAATATATTATTAAACACACATTATACAGTGGTTTTCTTAATAAATTGGAAATTACTTACCTCTATAAAGAAATGTGTACAAAAACGCGAGTTTGGTTCCAGAAATTGCTTCATGCAAAAAATAATATGCAAAAATAAACATTCCCCCCCAAAGAAAATTAATTAAACAACAAAATCAGACTAAAAGAAATATAAGGGGCCCAAATTAAATTAATTCTAATAAAATGCACATGTTCATAACAACATTCATAACATTGTCAGTTGTCAGTTTTAATACTTTTAATCGATATTTCTACGTCAAAAAACCAGCAACACCAGCGCCCTCTGAAAATGGTGTTAGTTTTATTGGAGAGAGATAGACATATGTAAAGATCAATGTAAAAGAAAAAGAGGGTCATATATGTAATTTAAATGGACCACCGAACATATTTTCCTATTAAGTTACACGTCTCTGTTGTCTCTGCTAGCAACGACCACCTTAGTGGTGTGCTGCCATTAATAATTTGTAGCTGTAGTTTAAAAGAGACTAGCATTCATTTCTATATTTGTCTTTTAAGTTTGAGGTTGTGTTTGGAAGAGCATCAAATTCGGAGTTTACAACCCCTAAAACTTAGTACCAAGACAAATTGAACGACGATTCTATCAAACAATGATGTTAATTTTTATATTAATATATTCGAAAATTAAAAAAGTCCTTCGAGCCGGATCTGTTTATTTACATTCTTTTTAGCACTAATATGAGCATTCAAAGGCGATTTTTCTTTGATTATTTCGCTTTCAACATTTTATCTTTACATGAGATTTGTATTTTTCGACTCCTAAGAATTGATATCAAGATACATTGGACGACTATAGCAAACAATGTGAGACAAAACATCTTGACAAACAGTACACATAATAATATTTAGATTTCAACTTTGCATGCTTTTTAAAAAAACATCTAATCCGAATTATCAACAGTAACTTCCTGTTTTGTATTCACATTTATTAAGATATTAAAAAAATCTTTAACCTGCAGATATAAAATCGTTATGCCATCGATTCATTACAGTTACAATATGGCGCCGAATATTATAAAACTTTCGCGCAATACCGTTATGATGTAGCTGTACTTTTCTCTAATGGAACAGACTCCTTATCAAGGGTTATTTTTAAAGCGCGACATTTTTTTTAAAAGAGACTAATTTTATATTTAAAAAATCCAAGTTTCTAACGTGAGTACTGAACATCTATTATTACAGGTATTGAAGATAAATATGTAGCAGCAGGCACTTACTATACAGACCAAATGGTGGATATGCTCGAGAAAAAAAATACTTCATCCGCTTATTTGATTCCCCTCATACTCGCCTACACGTTCATGCAGAAATTCCAGGAACTTGACGGCAATCCTGTATACAAAATTCTGGACGAAATCCTGCTCCCCGGTCTGGATATGTTCATGCTTCAAAAACATTCTCCTCTTATGCAAAAGTTCGATCGATTTGTACATCAAATTAAGACATTCAGTTTGGTGCGAGAGTACCATCCAAAAAATGTGAAAACCGTTGTTGAGCATACGGTTTTGACGATGAGTCATTTTTATCTCGTTTTCGGGTTGCTGGTCGTTGGAGAATGTTTAGCGACTTTTGTGTTCTTATTTGAAATTTCGTGGAACAAATGTTTATGCAGATGGATTCGGAAAAATTATTTCAGCAAACGTTAGTAGTGTATCTAACAATTTACAGACGCTGACAAAAAGGAACAACAATAAACGCAGATAATCTTGGCATCAAAGATTACTATTTACACTACTCAAATACGGATAGGTCCTCAATTCTAGTCGGCGGGTTGACTAAACGGGTGGGCGGAGCGTCAGATAGGTGAACTGCCATTGTAAAATCCCTATTGGTCAATCAGATCAATCTACGAATAATGTATGTATACACTATACCATAAACTATCAACACACGCATATTTTCAAAGCCATGTTTTTTTAATAGCTTTTATAGACACAACATTTACACATGACACTAAATGCTTTTTTTCATCAAATATCTATCTAAAGATTCGAATAATACCAATCTGGCAAGGAGTCCACTATTACTCGCAAGATGACAAACATTAGCTGCAACTTTCTGTCTGGACATCAGCTTCTTTACTCTTACAAATTTTCAGGAGGATAGTACGAAAATATTGAAATATGTTGTTTTAGGTGTACTATGTATTTATTTTTAATGGTTTAATAAATATTTTAAAAATAAGAATAAAGGTACTGTATCAAATAAATATTAACACAACGATTTCGATTTTTATTACCACGGAGCAAGACTGTAGGTGTTTCAATCATATGTCCTGAAACTTCCTCTATAGGTGGAGAAAATCTCCAATACAAGATTTTCCAAAACAAGAAAATAGAGATTAATACAAACTTGTCTCAATTGGACGCCACTTATTGTATGGAAATTACCAAGCAATCAAAAAAAACAAAGGCGATATTAAAATAAATTCGTTAAAAGGATCATACAAGACCAAATTCAAATGGGATATGTATTACAAATTATGTACAAACATGATACAATATATAGAATAAGAAACAAAACAACTGAAGATTTCTCTGATTAAAAATAAGACGATTAAACGAAATTGGCCCACAGATAGAAACAAAATACCCGACCTAATAGACTTTTTTGTAGTACGAAATATTTCAGCAAATTACATCCAAGTTAATAAGGCATAGGACATGAATTCAGATCATTCACCCATTCTGCTCACTCTTAGTGACACCATTATCCAAAAGGAAAGCGCTCCTAGTCCAATAAATAAGAGAACTGACTGGCAAAGCTTTAGACTGGACCTTGAAAATAAAAGCAATCTTTCAGTTCTGTTAAGAGGAAAAGCACAGCTAGATGAAGAAGTAGAACTACTTTTGTCCAACATAAAACAAGCAACATGGGATAATACGCCACCTTATGTGCAGCGAACAAGAGGAAATAACTATCCTGAAGAAATAAGGGACCTAATCTTTGCAAAAAGGAAACTAAGGAAGAAATTACATCAGACCAGAGCTCCATCAGATAAAACCAAACTTAACAACGCCACCCAGCAGTTAAAAAGAGAGGTAAAACGAATCAAAAATGATTATATTTGTGAGTACTTTAGGTAGCTGAAAATTAATAAATCCACTGAGTTTTCTCTATAGAACGCAACAAAGCGATTAAAAAGGCCCACTGTGCAGAATGCTCCAATCAGAAATACAGATGGTAGCTGGGCTAGAAATAATATACAAAAAGTGAATAGATTCGCAGAGCACTTGCAAAATACCTTCTAACCAAATGAAGAAGAATTACCGAACTGGGCTCCTCTAGAGAGAGATGATTCAATTATCAGGCTAACCTTTTCCAAAGGAAATTGCAGAAGATATAGAAACAAATATTAATCCTAAGAAAGATTTAATTAGAGGAGAAATCTTAAGAGCACTCTGTACTGGACCGCGTGGTCGAATTTGGGAATTGTGCCTAGAATTCGCAGAGAGACGCGATTTGTGGAGTACGGCAACAGTGTCGTCGGTCGAGCGCATTTGACCTTCGCAAAATATGGTTTTCGCACATAGGTATATTACTTGTTTGGCACTATTACAGAATTTGGAAAAGCGACAAAGGAACAAAGTATGAAATATATAATTATGAATCAGAATGGTAACAGGACCGGGTTTATTATTTTTTTCTCGTGGGATAACGGATTGTTTGTTGTAATCAATAAAGTATAAACGTTTTTAAGGCGTTTTTATTGGTGTGACGGGAAATTGGAGTAGTATTAACCAAATGAATATGTGGTAAAGTGGCGAAAATATTAATATAAATAAATTTTAAATTAGATAGGTATTTTTCTCGGTAACTACTTAGTTAATACCATTTTCTTGGGGATCTCTAGTTTTAATCAGTTAATTTCACGTTTTACTTACTATGTTACAGAATTGTAAAATTTTAACAAAAAAATATATATCTGTGTTGTACTAAGTACTAATTAGTTAAAAATATAATGTTTTTATTATTCAAATGAAATATGGTATTTAAAATAACATGTCTTTTTATGTAAAATATTATAATTCTATTTTAAAAATTAAAACATAATTTAATCTAAATAAATAAAGGTGTTTCGACCTTATTCCGAATAGATAGCCCCTTCGGCTGTAGCGGATCTACTATTTCAGGCAATAAATAATTATTATAAAATAGTTTTAACTTTGGAAGCATTTTTTCCTTCCAAAATACGTCATCCCGTGTGATCTACAAGAAAAAGGAAATTAAATTATGATTAGGATAAGATAAAATTTGTTTAATGACCATTATAGCTTATTTTTTTTAGTGATTGGGAATCGCTCAGAATAATAAAAACAATTTTTAGTCATTATTTCAGATTTAAACAATTTTCAATAGTTTTTTTTTTATACCTAATGGTAGTTAGTCTGCAATTTTCAATGACTGGCATAAAACTGGTTAGTTCATGATTTAGGTGTTGATTTCTATTATTTTTATCATTCTAACGGATTGCCATTAACTGAATATAAGTGTTTTGTTATTACTAAATATCAAAAATACAGTTCGGTAATAATAATAATAATAATAATAACAATAACATAAAAAATATTATTAAAAACTTTACCTCCTCTACAAGAATACCATGAGGACTCCAGATTAAAAAATATCCAATTTGCCGGTCTTTAATAGCCAATTGGCCCTGAATTTGGAAATAATAATTGTGGTTCCGTTTTAAATGAAGTTTGCCATTAATTAGTTCGGCAAAATATATTTTTTTTGAGGTAATTCCATTAGCTGGTGTTTGCTCCTTAATAGTTAAAGGGCATTTAATTTCAATTAGAGCATGATTCCCTATAAGACCGGACTTGCACCCACAAATTGATATGTCTGATCAATATAAAAACCGGTCTGATTTACCTTTAAATTATAATTTTTTTCAAATTCTGATAAAGCCCTTATTTCATTTTCATTACCATACCGAGTAGCCTTGTTGCCAAAAAAGTTTCCATACAGCAATGTTTTAATTGTATTTACAGGCGAGGTAGTGGATCTCATTTTGCAAATTTGCCCAAAACTCGAAGCGGTAAGCTTTACCAGCCTTTCTTGAATCCACTGCGGATTTGACTTTTGTCCCAACGTATTTCTCTCAATTTTTTTGATTTCATCAGGTGTCTTCTCAAGAGATTTTATGAAATTCAGCGCCTTCTGTTTATATTCGTCACTATTAGGATCCAACGGTAGATAGTTGGCATTGGGGCCGTAATCCTGATCAGGCAGGTGTTGTTTGGTGGCTTTCTTTTTCTTTCGAAAAAGAGTTATTTTTCTTGCCGACGTTAAACATACTCGTTTATTCTCTTTATTTCTCTCGTCTACTCTTACTCGGCCCATGGTTTTCGTTTGTAAAGCAACCTATAATTTTAAGATACTTTTAGAATTTGCAATTTCCTTTAAGGAAAGGCAATATTTCACATAAATTCTTTTATAAGATCTCTGTTTTACCAATTTAAAGAAATATTTATTTTGTTTCTCACAATTTCGGAAACACTGTATGGATAAAAATGGGTTGTGTATCTATGTCGACTAAGTGATAATTGCATGTTCTATTTTGTCCCATATAACGACGAACTGGTGAAACCAAAAATTACCATCCAATTACATTAATTAGATAGAAGAGCAGTGTTTATTAAGAAATAATACAGAAATCTAAATAAATATAAACAAAAAACAGTTGAATATATTTCCTATTTTAGGTACATACCTTTTTAAAAGTTACAGAAGTATTAGGTACTTAAAATTCACCATAAGTATAAAATATGTTCATATAGTTTTTACACCAGTTTTCTTACTTAAACTCACAATTACCTAACAACAAAAATTCACAAAATAGTTTATAAAAAACAAAATACAATAATCTTAAAAATTCCGACCGCCAACTCTGTATAACAATAATGTTGCACAGCTCAGATGGTAATGTAACTCGTTGAACATTGCAGACGACGACACCGGCACCGATGTTGTCAGATCGGTCGGAAATTGCGAGCATCTCCTGATTTTGTCATTAACTTTTTGAAAATCACGGGGCATAAAATATAAGACTTATAGTAACTTATATTAAAAATCTAATGAGTGTATGTGTCAAGAAAAACCCTATAAAACGTCGCTATGTTCCATTTTTTTGAAATAAATGTGTCATGTTTAAAATAAAAAAAAAAAATTTGTTTTTGAAAAAAATAAAAACATAGCGATAAAAAGCCATTTATCTGAAAGCCATACCCAAAATTATAGTTAATTCGGTTAAGCCGTTGTCCTTAAATTCTGTGCCCAGTTTTCTCATTTTTATCGCTGGTACACAGGCCTCTTAAAACAACTTCCGAAGAAAGTCATAATTAAACTTACACACCTGTTTAATGCCTCATTCAAACTAAGGTATGTCCCTAAGTAGCTGAAGTCATTATGATCCCCAAACCAGGAAAACCTCCGAACGAAATTTCGTCATTTAGGCCAATATCTCTATTGCCTATAATATCGAAACTATTTGAAAAACTACTAATAAAAAGACTGAAACCCATCATTGAAGAAAGAAAACTAATTCCAGATTACCAGATTAGCTTTAGAGAAAACCATTCAACTATAGATCAGGTTCATAGAATCTCAAATGCGATTGAAAAAGTATTAGAACACAAAGAAGTCCGGTCAGCCATCTTCCTAGATGTTGCACAGGCTTTTGATAAAGTATGGCATGATGGCTTAAAACATAAACTGAATGTGCTACTTCACAGCCATACTGAGAGCTATTGGATTCATACATTTTAGATAGATTCTTTAGAGTAAAACAAGATTAGATTAGGAGTTAGACGTTAGTTGTCCTTGTCCACCGCGACCTTTTCAGATCTATTGTGGGACTCCGTTTGTTTTAGAGTATGTCGTCTAGCCTGGTCTTTTTTATTAGATTTAGTAGCTTTGACAGTGAATCCCGCATGTAGTTGCATGCTTTTGGCTTTTTTTGCCCAATGTTAGAAACCTCATTCCAGCCTGGCCTTCACATTGGTACAGGACGTGGAATGATGTTTAATCTTCTTCTTCTTCACAGAACCTGCACAAAGTTGCTTCTTCTGCTGGATTTATGACAATCATGTGCCTTTTGAGGCGACAATATCCAGTAAGAAAGCCTACCGTTATCCTAACGATTTGACGCTTTTGATCCAGTAGGTCTTTCGTGAACTTGGCCGATGGTTCCTTGATGTTTGGCCTATCTCAGTCTTGGATAGTTGTTCCACCATTCCTGAGACTCTTTTTGCATCCATTGTTTAATAGATGCCTTGCACAATGCCTTAGCAACTCCACAGAAGGGTTCGGGGCCTGTCATGGCCTTATCTGAGCCTTCTCGGGCTAATTCGTCGGTCTTTTCGTTGCCCTGATATCCCTTATGGCCTGGAACCCAGGCTAGGGTCATCATATTTTGACTACTTAGCTCTGCTAGGTCTTCTAGACAGTCTTTCACCAGTCGTGATTTGATTTCTGGTGAGAGAAGTACCTTTAGAGCTGCTTGGCTATCAGAGTATATGGCAATAATTTTGCCTGATACTTGCTGATTTAATATTTCTCTTGCACAGTGTTGTATGGCTATTAGTTCAGCCTGAAACACTGTTGTATATTTTCCTAAACTCAGCGAAATTGTTGTTTTCGACTTGAGTCCATAGATTCCAGCACCGGCTCCTTCCTTGATTTTTGAACCGTCTGTATACCAGACGAGTTCAGCCTGTACGGGAGGTCCCTGTTTTCAAGATTCTCGAGCTGGAATTTGAATTTAAAAATTTCTTTCAAATTTGTATAGTGGTTATGGCTCAGTAGGCATAGCTAGAATACCATCTCTTTTTACTTGCTGATATAGCCTTGTGTGGTCGGCGCAAAGTAGTTGGCTTATTGGGTTTTGTCCCTGCATAATCCTGTAAATAGTTGACCTGGTTTCTCCTTGTATGAAGATGTGCAGTGGCGTGAGATTTAATGCCTCCATTGCTGCAGTCGGCGTAGTGGGTATACCCCCAGTAGCACTTAGCCAGGCAAGCCGCTGAATGCTAGTGAGTTGGCCTATTGCACTTGTCTGTGCAGTTTTGGTTACCCCCGCCACTACACCATAGGTTATCATGGGTCTTATTACCCTTGTGTATAACCATATGGTAATTTTGGGGTTTAGACCCCAGTTTTCCCACATATTCTTTTACAGCTTACGAGAGCTATTGTAGCTTTGTATGTGAATTTTTTGAGATGTTGATTCCACGTCAGCCTTTGGTCAAATATGACTCCGAGGTATTTGACTTCTGTGACGAATGGAATAACTATGTTGTTTAGTACTAGTGGTTTTAGTCCTGTAAGTACCTGTTTTTTTTTGTGAATGGCACAACTGTTGTTTTTTGTGCATTAATGGACAATTGTTCCATTTTGCACCAGTTGTTCACTATGTTTAGAGCTGTTTGAGATCGCTCCAAGACTGTGCCTGCAAATCGCCCCCTGACGATAATTGATAGGTCGTCTGCATATTCTAGGCACTGATAGCCTTCTTTGGATAATATTTTGAGTAAGTCGTCCACAAGAACTGACCACAACATTGGAGATAATATTCCTCTTTGTGGGTAGTCGCGTGTAACTTTTGCCTGTATGGTTGCCTTTCCTAGAGTGGATAAAATAATCCTGTTCTCTAGACAGGCAGTAATCCATTGGCATATTTTAACTGGGCCTTGGTTATTGACCTGGTTGGGGCATTGTTGAAAGCTCCTTCGATGTCTAAGAAAGTGGCTATTGCGATTTCTTTGTCATTTATTGACTTTGAAAGCAGCCTGTTTAGATCGTCCAGCGCTAGGTCCGTTGACTTTCCTGGCTGGTATGCATATTGGTTGGGATGGAGCAGATTTATTTTTAGTATCTCGTCCCTGATATACCTATCTACCAATCTTTCTAGAGTTTTAAATAGGAAGGAGGATAGGCTTATGGGGCGATACGACTTTGGCGTTTGGTCTGTGACCCTACCTACTTTGGCAAGGTAGACTACTTTCGCCTTTTGCCATATTGCTGGGATATATCTCCAGGCAATATATGCTCTCAAGATTTTGCATAAATGTGGCATTAACACATCTTTCCCCTTCTGGAGCAGAATTGGATATATTCCATCCGTCCCCGGGGATTTGTATGCCTTAAATTTGTTGATAGCCCAACTAATCCTGTGTGGTCTTGTGATCTTGGAGGCCATCTTCCAGTCTGTTGGAGTTGGTCTGATCCCCTTGTGACTGTAGCTCTCTTGGTCTCCTGAGTCTAGTCCTGTTAAGATAGTTGAAAAACAAGATAAAGCATACTCTGAATTGAAAGAAATTAAAGCAAGAGTACCACACGGAAGCGTCCTGGGACCCACTTTGTATCTATTATATACTTTTGACATACCTCAACTAGTACAAGACACAATAGCACAATAGCTACATTTGCAGATGATACTGCCATTCTAGTGATAGGCAAAGATCATGAAGAGGCTGCAAATAAACTACAAATATCGGTTAATCAAATAAATAATTGAATCAAAATATGGCGTATTAAACTAAACGAAACCAAATCTGTTAATATTAATTTAACTAACAAAAATGGTCAAAGAATACTAATTAACATAAATAATGCTCAGGTCCCTTATGCTAACTCGGCAAAATATCTAGGTCTTATATTAACAAAAGACAAGAGTTAGATATAAAATTCAAGAAAATGTACTGGTTACTTTCCAGCCTATCTATATATAACAAAATTCTATTATATGAACAAGTTCTCAAACCAATTTGGACCTAAGGCATTCAGCTCTGGAGTTGTGCCAGCTACAGTAATGTTCTAATAATCCAGAGATTCCGGAACAAAGTATTAAGGAACATTATCGATGCTCCTTGGTACATAAAAAACAGCGACCTTTATTGAGACCTTCAGATGGACACTGTTGACCAGACTATCACCAGATTCTCTAGGAGTCACGAACAACGACTCCACCAACATGTGAACGTTGAGGCGATCCAGCTTCTTGACAACACGAACCTGACAAGAAGACTCAGGAGAGTGAAACCTTTTGAGTTAGCCAAGTGATTGTGTTAATAACAAAGCAAAGCATTGTGCGGTTTAGTGTTACACGTTAGTTTAGTGTAATTAAGTTATCAGACCCTAAGGTATACTAGCGTGTAAATTTTTAGTTTTTAAGATTGCAACTCTAGTTAAGTTACGTTATAACAAAATTACTTATCGATCAACTCTTGATCAGATTGTAATATTAATAAACGCCCCTTATGGAGTGTTTTTTCACAAAAAAAAATGTCAAAATTAGAAAAAGGATGTTTTTTGGTGTTTTATCCTATTTTAAGTAAAATAAAAGAGGGAATTTATCACTTTTAGTTAACTATTTTTGGCTAATCTAGAACTAGATGTTCAAGATATGATACAACGGATCCAATATGTACGGAAAACATATAGGTCTTCAACAAAAAATGAAATATTTATGTAGTAAAAACCAATTCTGGTTTTTTTGGTATCTGCAACTTGGTTTATGCACAGGGTTTGTTTTGTGTTTTCATTTGTTTTACTTTTATATTATTAAGTTTTTATTGACTTTAATGTTTTTTATTATTAAGTATTGTAGTCAGTGGCGTACCTACAGGGGGGGGATAATAGGGATATATATCCCCCAGGAAGTCCCAGCACGACCGCAAACTCAAACACATCATCAAAGTGATAAGTGATCACAAGAAAAAATAAGAGTTAGAGACCTCTAAATAGCTTTATAATAATTACTAAATTAGAAGTAACTTATTAAATTAAAATTTAATTTTTCTCAAAATTGTTGTGAGGAGTTTTCGCGGCACCTTAAAAACCGAGTTTTCTGCTTGTATTATCGTCGATGATATGTATAATTCATCGATCAGTTAAGTGTTATGAGGTTTGTTCCAACAACGATCCAAAACCAGTCATTGGCACCAGGATTCTGCGCAGTATATAATTTGGTGTCCTGATGATCTACTGCACAGAATCTTGGTGCCTGAAAAAATACCGGTGTTACTTCCGAATAATTCTTTGGTAAAAATGTTCTGTAGCATATGTCGCTGGTGTTAGAAGAATTGGGTTCTTTTGTAGAAATAACTAACGAGTCATAGGTAGTAGAAAAAGAAGTGTTTTTAATTTACTATTTTCACTGAAGTAAATACATAGTGGTTGATTCCATTTAGATATAATTTTCTTATCTTCACTAAACAGTTTTAAATATTTACAATTTCAGTTCATCACAATTTTATTAACTAATACAGTTGATTTTTTAGTTACCAACTTGAAAACATTTGTTTGTAGAATTTCTTATGCCATAATAATTGTAGAAGATATAACTTTCACCAGAAAATAAAATGCATTAAATGCTTGTAAAAATGTAGAAAGTAACGTGCCGTCGGCAGAAGCACCTGGCAAAGACAACTGTGAGCGATGATGGCAAAAAAACAACTGAACTCTTTGGTGGCAATAAGACAACTGAACTCGTCACGTCGAGCTCACCCTAATATATACTGTTGGGACGAAATGAGTGTCCGGGGCATAGTTGACGCACCTATTCGGTTTCAACCAATGAAAACATCATGACATAATGAAATACGTCATTTGTGCTTCGTTAACTATGCGCCGGACACTCATTTTGTTCCAATGCACCGCTGTGCACTTGAAAACACAGGTATTCGACGTTCGGTATTCTGAGAAAAATGCTATTTATAGTTTTATGACTTTACATTATATTAGGGTAAAAAGCAGTCTTATATTTAAGGTAGCTTAAAAATTTGGAGAAACGCTTGGAAAAGCGTATAGAGGTAAAAGGGGGATTATGTTGAAAAATAATAAAAAATTTACCTAAAATAATTTGTTTTTCTATCTTTTTCTAAGGGACTTGTTAAACGACCCTCGTACCCTTGAACAAAAAATTGTTACTTGATCCCTGCCTAATCTCATATAAATATTTGCAATACTAAAACACACAAAACATATTTATTTCGATTTTTATTATCTATTAAACCTGACCTATCAAAAAGTCTGGCGCATATTATTTATACTGTGAACCTTGAAAAAATAAGTAATAAATTGATTACGATAGCGTATATCGTGATCAAAACAGAATCAGTGTTAATGAATATTCGACAATGGATCGCGAAAGTAGTGAATTAATAAATTGGTTCAAAAAAGCTGCAGGCACAGAAAAATGTACTGTGGAACTAAAAGGTACAAAGGAAAAAGGTGATGGATACGTAGCCGACATAATATTTGCGAAAGTAACACTAGATGAACCCAATCACAATGGAAAACAACTACATTTAGCGGCCAAGGCGAGTAAACCTTCACATTCAGGAAAATTCTTATCCGATATTTGCCAAAGAGAGGTGGATTTTTTTAAAGACATAGTGCCGATTTTCCAGCAGTTCCAACAGGAAAAAAACATTAAAAAACCCTTCCGAGCGTTACCGAAATGCTACACAGCTTTCCACACTGAAAATGCGGAAGTTGTAATACAGGAAAATATGACAACTAAGGGATACGTGCTGCATAATAAAAAAATTCCTATGAACATCAATCATATAAAATTAGTACTAAGTAATTATGCAAAATTCCACGCTTTATCCCTAGCTATTAGAGATCAAAAACCGGAAGTTTTCGAAAAAATCGAAAAAACTTGCAACAACATTGTACTGGAAAAACTTTCTATGATACAAGGAATTTACGAAAAATCTGTTACGAAAATTATTAATAATTTAAATGAAGTGGGTAGGAGAGATCTTGCGAAAAGATATGAAAAATTGGTGGGACGAAATGTGATGGAAACTGTAAGGGACCTTCTACTCGATATACCTGATGAAAGAGTATTAACGCACGCGGATTGTCACAATGGCAACTTCATGTTCGAGTACAAGGTAATTTACTATAAGTACAGTATTTAATTTATTAATTAGGTATACAATACATTTTTGTGTGTAGAAAATTCTATATTGTGCAACAATTCTACACGATGAGTGAAACGAGTGTGGAATAGATTTTTTTGAACAAGTAACACTATATACTTTTTCTACGGTCACAATGACTAAAACACAAATTACACATATTTTGAGTATTTTTTTTAATTTTCAATTCTAACTTACTTATTACAAAAATTAATATTAACGATATACAATTTGAAATATTAATAGGTTGTAAATATACTGTAGAGTATATTATTACCATTTCATCACTAGTAATTTTCTAGCTAGTAATTTTCAATAATTTTGAAGGAAATTAAATATCAAAATTTTAATTCAGGTAACTTGATTTGAATTTTTTTCGTAGCCAACATTCCAGAAGTGATTGTTTATTTAATGTACATGTTTTTTATGAAATTGTCTAGTTTTTTTTTAATTATGGCTGAATTAATTTAAGTGTACCTACATTTAATTAAATATTTTCGCAAGAAATTGTGTTTCATTATTCGTATTAAAGGTCATACGACAATTTTCTCAATGCATCACACAGTGCAAATTAACATTTCCGCATTATTTATTAATGTGTTACAGAATTTCCTACCTCAAAGTTTAAAAATCTGATGTGTCCAACTCATGACTTTCCTATCTAGTTATTATATGCATTTTCCGGTTATTTTGTACAACCTATTGCAGCACCTCTATAAATGTTTAGAGGGTAAACTATATATATGCATGTTCCACATATATCTACCTCGAAACATTTTTCTAGAGATATTCATTGAAAACAAAAATACTGAAAAATTTAAATTTAGCACTTTTCCTACAATTTTTCCATCACGGTCCATTTTAGAAAAATCATGTATAAACACAAATTATAGAGATCGATATCGCAAACAATTTTTAGTTCAACAATTTTCATAAAAATCAGAATTTTGCACATTTTGTCAAATTTCTCGAATACGGACCATTTCAGGAAATTTTGACATAAAACAAAAATTATAGATAATAATATTAGGAGTAACTTTTATTTGAACAATTTTCTTCGCCAAACATAAATAACAGATATATTCCATAAAATATAAAAACTGCCTTCCATAAAGTACTCCCCCAGATGTTCCGACTTTGTCCAAAATCTAATCATTTCACGTCAGGTCGAAATAAAACTTGAGTTTAAAATTTAATGTTTTTTTCTTTATCCGTTTTTAAGTTTTCTTCAAAATTCGAAATTTACACATTTTCTCAAATATCTCGAATAGGTCTATTTTAGAAAAATTATGTATGGAATAAAAATTATAGAAAATAATATTATAAACAACTTTTATTTAAACAATTTTTATGAAAAATTAGTTTTTCTTATATTTTGTCAAATTTCTCGAATACGGACCATTTTAGGAAAAATTTTTATGGGACAAAAATTATAGATAATATTATTAGAAGTAATTTTTATTTGAAGAATTTTCTTCTCCAAACGTAAATAACAGATATATTCCATAAAATATAAAAATGACCACCCATAAAGTACCCTCCCAGATGTTCCGACTCTGCCCAAAATCTAATCAGTTCATTGGACTGGAGTAAAGCTTAAGTTTAAAATTTGGTGTTTTTCTGTGTATCGGTTCATGAGTTATGGTGGATACAGACACACAGACACACACACACACACACACACACACACACACACACACACACACACACACACACACACACACACACACACACACACACACACACACACACACACACACACACACACACACACACACACACACAATAATAATAATATCTTCAGCACTAAGAAACCGTCACACAACTGCTGTAGAGATTAGAAATAACCTTGAATGTATCAGGAACGTAAATGTTAGTGAACGAGCAGTTAGAATGAGGTTAAATGAAGCTAATCTGAGATCTCGAAGATCCGCTTTAGGACCAGAACTTTCCAGGGAGCATCGTGTAGCCAGATTACAATTCGCAAGGGAACATCAAAATTGGAATGCAGACGACTGGAGTTTTGTGATGTTTACCGATGAATCCAGATTTTGCTTACGATCACCAGATGATCGGGAAAGAGTCTGGAGAAGGACAGGTGAACGATATGCCGAGTGTACTTTTAGCCCTAGGTTAACTGTTCAAAAGGGGTTCAGTTATGGTGTGGGCTGGAATATCTTCGGAGACGCGTACAGAATTGTACATGGTCTCTAGAGGATCTGTGACTGCGGATAGATAAATAAATGAAATTTTACAAGAATATGTTGTCCCATATGCACCATTTATTGGTGACAACTTCATGCTGATGCATGACGATGCAGGCCCTCATGCCGCCCGCATTGTGATGGAATATTTGAACAAAGTTGGTATTACCCAAATGGCATGGCCAGCGCATAGTCCCGATCTAAACCTCATCGAGCATGTTTGGGATGTGCTCGATAGAAAGATTCGAAGCTGGGTACCTGCTCATCTTACCCTGGATCAGCTCAGAGTGGCTCTTTTAGAGGAATGGGAAGCAATTCCACAGAATGAATTATTCAACTTGATTAATAGTATGCATAGAAGAATAAATGCCGTTATACAAGCTCGTGGAGGTAATACGAGGTATTAATTAGACAGACAAGGGTTAAATACTGGTTTTTTAAATTGTTTTTTGTGTTTCTGATGATAAGTGTGTAACTGCTAATAAATTTATTTCTTTTTGTTAATGTTTACATACGTTATTCTTTTGAAATAAAAGCTTTCCGAAAATATTTCTTAAAGAAAGCACATTTTAAAATCATGTACCAATCCGTGCCTATCGTTGACAAAAGTTACAATATTACAAATATCAAATTAAGGCATTTGAATCAAAAATTATAGGGATGCCCGTTTTTCGTGCCGGTGAGTGTAGTATTCCAGGTATTGAACCAATGCATTGTCATGTACCACATGCTATTTTAGATAAATTAACCAAAACGAAAATAATAGCTTTTTATTTATTTTAGAGGGTTTTTAAAAAAAATGGATAGCATGTGGCACATCGTTTACAAGGTACTTTAAACGGAAATAATATTATGTTTAAATATACCTGCCACAAGACATAACAAAGTTACGGTAGGTAAATCCAAAAAAAAAACGGTTTAGAAATTTTTTCTACAAAAAAATCTCCATTAATAAAAAATTAACGGTTAAACCGCCATTTAAAAAACAAAAGGGTATTAATAGTTTTTTTTATAATTTTAAAAACGGAACTGAGATCAGTATCAAATTCTCCAAAACATTCCCAATTTAACAGAAATTTTATTTCTTATATTAAGCAAGATATATACATAGAGATTCGAATTTCGGACACACTGTAAGTAGGAGAAGAAATATTATAGTTTCCATGTTGATCAAATTTCTATAATTCGAATTTATATAGTTTTTATTTCTCCATTGACAGTTTCAAATCAGCTTCAAAAATATAATAAAATTTAATTATCATTACTTTAAGGATGGCAACGAAGAAAGCCCTTCAAACATGGTGTTACTCGACTTCCAAGTTTCCTTCGTCTTTTCGCCTATAATTGACCTGTCTTTATACCTATATTCCGGAGCATCAAAAGAAGAATTCTCTCATTTTACGGAATTGATGGAATTTTACCATAATGAACTATCATCGTTCTTGTCCCAGCTTGGAAGCGACGTTAGCAAACTATTTCCGATCTCGACGATGTGGCAACATTGGAAAAAATATTCGTTTTATGGTTTTACCTTTGCCACAGCATATTTGGAACTGCTGTTTATTGAATCTGATGATGTGCCCGAGTTTAAAGATGAGAAAAATAAACTAGCAGATGATTTTTTCGATGTAAATTTGAAAGATAGAACAAAGTTTTTAGAAAGACTGGTGGTTAGTATCGAACATTATTTGGATTTTAATAAAATTCATTAGAAAAATTGTATTTTAAATATTAACTCTCCTAAATTATTTCTTCGTGTCTGTCACTTAGTTAAGTTATTGTTATTATATTAGGAAGACTACAAAGAGATACTGGAAAAAAATTGTTAGACGTTGGTGAGTTTTTTTTTACGAACTTGTTAACTGGTAAATAAACGTTCTATTAAAGTATTTTTTCGTCTTCCATATTTTTTATTTGTTCGTTCTTGTCTCACAG
Source organism: Psylliodes chrysocephalus (assembly GCA_927349885.1). Classification (NCBI taxonomy): domain Eukaryota; kingdom Metazoa; phylum Arthropoda; class Insecta; order Coleoptera; family Chrysomelidae; genus Psylliodes; species Psylliodes chrysocephalus. The sequence continues at coordinate 79,427,924 of OV651817.1, read as the reverse complement.
CATCAAAAATAAAATGTCAGATGTGTGGTGTATGTCGCTGCGTTTAGAAGATATTAATAATTATGCTTCACATCCTTGTTAGTGGAAATAAAGATGACCATGTAGTATACCTATGTTACGCCGCTGACCCACATGTTCAGATTTAAAATTTTACGACACTCTCTATCGCAGCGTGCCTACATTACTCATTACCAATTGTTGTGTCACCTGATTCGCATCGTTAAACCGACCACATTCCATCGATTATAAAAATATGGGTAAAAACTATCGAAAACGTAAATCATATTAAAAATACGATAAATTGAAAAAGAAATGAAGGAATTCAGAACACAGGTAGGAAAATAATGTTTTTCTTTTTATTTAACTGATCTTTAGCTTGCAGAAGATACTACTTTATGTGTACATTTTTGCTTTTAGACGACAAATAAATATACAGAAGATACTACTTTATGTGATAACGGTGCAGTCATTCATAAAATCCGTCTGCAAAACGAAAAATGCTACTTAATGTGCAAATTTCACAAAATTTTGATGAAGGCAGATACTACTTTATGTGTAAATTCTGCAGTATAGACAAGGACATGTACAGAGGAGGCTACTTTATGTGTCAACTCTGATCTTATACTAGTACAGGTTTGAGAATGGTTTTCTTCATAATTTAATTGATTTTTAGCTTTCAGAAGATATTGCTTTACTGTAAATTTCCGAATTTAGACGACATATAAATATGCAGAAGATACGTCATTCATATAAGCCGTATGCAGAGCAAAAAATGCGAATTTTGCATAACTTTTGTGGCGGAAGATACTACTTTATGTGTAAATTCTGCAAATAACAAATAACTATATAGAGGAGGCTACTTTATGTGTTAACTCTGATCTAATACTTACATTATGCAAGCCCAGCTAACTGCAACGCGAAAAATGCTACTTAATGTGTAAATTTTGTAAAACTTTGGTCAAGAAGGTACTATTTTATGTGTAAATTCTGCATTTAAGCCAAATAAATGCACAGAGAAGGCTACTTTATGTGTTAACTCTGATCTTATACTTATAAACTGCAAACTCGGCTAACTGCAACTCGAAAAATGCTACTCAATGTGTAAATTTTAATGTGTAAATTCTACACATATTATTGCAAAATAAATGTACAGAGAAGGCTACTTTATGTATTAACTCTAATCTTATACTTAGCCCAGCTAACCGCACCGCGAATAATTCTATATACTTAATGTGTAAATTTCGCAAAACTTTGACCACAGATAATATTTTATATGAAAATATTTCATATGAAAATTCTGCATTATAAACAAATAAATGTACAAAAGAGGCTGCTTTATGTGTTAAATTTGATCTTATACTTATAAGATGCTAGCCCGGCTAACCGCAATGCGAAAAATGCATAGATAACCAAGACAGATAGGATTATTTACAAAATTTTTGAAGAATGAACGGTGGTGTCCGCGGTAGAAACTCAATAATCGGATTGAACATTGATGCCAAGTTTACGTGCTTTTAACTATAGATATATATAACCAATACAGATTACACAATTTCTGAAGTCAACGCGGATGATCCTCGACAGAAATGCCATATTTGGATAAAATTAAAATATTGATGCCAAGTTTGCGATGTTTTTAACTGTAGTAATGTTATTGCGTTTGCTTGAATTACTGTTAGGTCTTTAAATTGTCAAAAAAAAATAATGTCTGACAACAGCGGAAGTTGAGTAGACAGCAATTGTGGAGGGTCGTATATTGTTTCATTCATAAAAATTCCTTCGATACAGTACTAGTCCAGGAGCCAGTGAATTTTTTCGTACTTGTTTTCCCGGTCCGTGTCTATTTAAATAATCTATTCCCGGTGAACTGTATATTTAAAATGGAACGCCAATCTATTAACAAAAGTAAGCCAGATTGAATTCGCGCATTACGCCACATCGATACAAGTGAGATTGTTTACAAAGTGCCTCTGTAGGCCTATTTTGCCCATTTCATGTATTTGTTTTTAAATCATGTTAAATTACTATTTTTGAAACTCAACAAGGAGAAAATCCAATTAACTCTTCCGTTGTGTATATATATAAGATAAATTAACTGAAGTTTTATTAGTAAAGTATTAATACTAAAATTTTAATGTAATTTACAGAAAATAGCTAGGTATGTATTTGTCTTTAAATAATTTGATAATCAATGAAAAAAGGGAGTAAAAGTGGAATGACCAGTGGCCAGTAGGTCAGTCAATACAAAGTATCATATATTTCTATTATAATATAACTAAAATACATACATCTTTTAATCATAAGGACATAAGTTAAAAACCATTTTAATATATGCATTAGAATGAAGTAATAATAACTTAAAGAGACGAGGTCTTAAAGTAATAGCTGGTACAGCATGTTTTTTAAACGTTTCCTCATTGCTGCTAGAATGAAATCACTATGAAATGTGCTCTAAAAACGGCATTTATAGCAGTCAGTGTTCAGTCTTAGGATCTCTTCCTAAAGCCCTCATCCAAGCTGCATACATATTAAAAAATAATTTAGAAAAAACATATTATATACCTATATAGTTTTCGGTTCTGGGTGCCCTAAAAGAGGACACTTAGCCGACAATTTGGCTCAGATAGCTAAAACCCAAAAGTCACACCCCGAACCAGGATGTATTGCTATCCTTTTAAGTAAAAAATAACTACAAATAACTTACCTGAAAAATGAAGGCGTCTAACTTTACACCAAAAAAACCATACACTTTTTCCCATTGTTGCAAGCACCCGATGACGATTAGGTAGATATCAACTAGAAGCATGTACTTAATGGTTATAAAGCTTATTTTAACACAAAAAAGAATAAAGCACTAGTCGAAAAGCAGCAATCAAATATAAATAGACCACAATATTAAAATTCAAATTAAAAACTATATAAAAGACAAATACTCTAAAAGCAGAACCAAATAAAATGAATAACCATAATAACCTAAAAATCACACTAAAATTGCAAAAACTATTACTGTAAAATCATGAGATTACATCAATAATGCATATGCGTCGGAGTATCGCAAATGTCAAAAGTACAGTGTTTCCATGAAAATTTAGCTATGTTTTTAGCAGTATTATAGGACCATTTCTACCACGCGCATCCAACGATATTGGCGTTCCACAGTTCACTGTATTTTCCTCACACCTCTAGTATAAATGATTTGACATAACGAAACTAAGAATAATTATAATTATTTCCCTATTTTCTTCTGTAATATCTTCAATTATTATGTTTAATTTCTATAAATAAACCAACTTGTTAGGTGAAAGATTGTGATGTAAGATTTTATTTATGTGTCCTATGCGTACACTTTAATATACAAAACACCTGGAACATTCTTTAAATAATTGTGGTCGTAGAAATAATTGTGTACATAACTCGTTTGAAAGTGTATTTTATGCACTTGCCAAATATATTATCCATACAGATTAATCAGACTATTTTTTTACTTAACTTCAGTACATCTCTTACTACTAAAACTATTTTTATCAATGGAAAAAAAGAGCCGTGTTCTCGTATGTTTTGACGCATTTTTGGCCTCAGCCCATCGGATCCCCCTCTAAATATATATGAATTTTGCTTAGAATTGCTAATCCTACAATTCTCTATTCGTGCTTGCTGACTGGGAAAATAAATACCGAAAATCGTCACTGTCTCCTGGACTATACAATAGATGATGATGAGAACTTCACAACAAATACACTTTTATGAATGGCTAGTTGGGGATGTGGAAAAATGCTTCTTAAAGTGTAAACTTCAAAAAACTTTGGAAGCAGAATGTAGGTACCATGTAAATTCTGCATTATAGACAAATAAATGTCTGGTAACTCTGGTATCTATATATATATATATAAAATTGTTTGTCCTGACTGACCAGAGATAACCAGGAGATGTAACTATTAACAAATATCGTGCGGCCGTGAATAAGACATATTCTAAGGGACACAGTAGGGTATAATCACAATATATTGTGGGTATAATATCCGCTGTTGTCATTGTTAGTAAAGTGTATGTATTAAAATATTCGCTCAAGAAAACGATTCACCTCCCACTCTTTTGTCACATAGCTGAATTTTTCACAGATGAAAGGTCATGATAAGGTAACCCTTTTTCCGGAGTTAATACAAAATTAGATTGTGCAGAAGGGCACTATCATCAAAAATCCAGATATTGATACCACCGAATAGAGAAAAAAATACTAATTTTTTGGTCAAATGCACAATAAAATCTTTGTAGGGAGTAATTGTTTATACTTATTTAAAAAAAATCATTTGCATTAGCACTTACGGCCGAAAAAAAATATAAACGTAAATATCTTGGTTTTAGCCCTTCAAAAATGTAGTTAAAAAGTCGTCTTTTTTAAATATACCACTCATTTAACAAAAAACGAAGGCCTAAATGAAAAAAAAACATTCTTTATAAAATTTTTGCTTATGTGTTGAGAAGGTAACAAAGTAAACACTATATTTTTTCTACACCCGTATTATAATAATGCACTTATATGCCCATAATCCGTTTCATAATGATACCCATTATGATACAGATTTTTCATTATGATACAGATTTTTAATCAATAGAAACCTACAATTTTTCAATCAAGCATGATGTTTGACGTTTGTCCTAAATTCCTATGTAATTGTTTTAGTTGTCAAAACGTATTAAATTTTCGTAGATAGCTAAACTTCGATAATTATAATATTAAAATGTCTGATATCAGCGATATAGAAGACTCCTCCACACATATCGGAGAAAGGAGAAAATGCAGTACAAAATATTTTGCCCCAAAAATCTGTGGTAATACCAATACCCAAGGTAATACCATTAATTACAATTTTGTAGAATTTTTTATAGAAGTACGAGTAATTACTGTTATTGTGTTCAATGCCAATATAAATAGAATATTTATAGGTCTTGATTATTTATCGGGTGTAGAAAAAATAGCGTATGCAACTCTCATGTAATGGTTATTACATGATCGTTGCATAATATACTATTTTGCTTTTGAATTAACAAAGATATAACAATAAACGATGAGAGATGTCATAGGTTTATGCTGTAATTAATTCTCACCGTCAAATTTATCGACTCTCAGTGTATCTTTCTCTTCACCTTCAAACGTAGCATAGCTCTGTTTCTCTCTACGTGCGGGCTGATGTATCACATTATTGATATGGTAGGATTTTTCATTTTTTTTATTATAAAACTTGTTATGTTCCATAGGGCAATGTGTCATATTGTTATCTGTTTTTACTAAAGAATTAATAAGTGTATTTGTTATATATTAAATTACCTAATAAATTGGGAAAAAATATAGACATTTTTGCATCTTTATTATATCTACATTCATCCTGTTGCAGCTAAATATATTTGGGTAAGTTATAAGTTTTCGTTTAAAATTTTAATTACGGATTTGTTGCTGCAAGTAGCAGAGACAAAAATTATATCAAAATAGGAAAGTCCAAAAGTTGCATATCATTTAAAGAATATGCTCATATATTTGTAAACATTATTTTTAGAAATAAATTTAATGCTCAAATGATAGATGTGGTATTTGATCATTATAAAGGACATTCTATCAAAAAGAGAGGATTTCAGAAATATATTGATATAGAAATTGACCGACCCAATATTCCACTTCCGCAACAATAGAACTTGTTTATTCATTAGATATTTAACAAAAGACGTTTAACACATTTTCTGCCAGAACAACTTCTTCAAAACTCCATTCAGCAAAAGCATATTCAATTTCTAACTAGTGGTGGATTCGCGAAAATCAATAAATATGGAAAGAATTTTGAACCATCAAAAGAAGATTTTTTTTGACTAAAGATATATGGTTCAGAACAAGGCGAGGAGACTCAAGGCGATTTCTAGCAGTACATTATTTACATTTGGATGAAAACCTTCTAAAAAATATGCCTGCTTTTCATTCTGACCGGTTGTGATACAACCATTTAATTGTCCGGCATTGGGAACAAAACCTGTTGGAAAACTTACCTTGAAAACCATTACTTTTTAGATGGATTTGGCACTGATCAGTACTCTGAAAACATATTCTCTAATCTTGAAAGAATTTTCCTAAAAATGTATTCAAAACTGCCAATGTTACTTTCATTAACATTTTGAGGGGATTATTGACCTCTTCAAAAACCATCGCTAAATTACCACCGACTGAAGACGCCCTAAGACTACATTGTTTAAGATGTTTTTACCAGCTAAATATTTGGCTAACCTCTTTAAACCCAGATGCAGCTTCCTAATGTTGAAGAGTATGGATGGAAAGTAGATCAAGATGGAAGTCTGATACCCACTTTTAAGACTCTGCCCGACCTGCCACCAGACATAACAGAACTTACATCATGCAAATGCAAAAAACATACTAAACAATATTCTAACAATTATATTCTGTTCTAGACTGTGGAAGCAAAATTTGCAAATGCAGGAAAAAAAATATTTACTGTATCGGTTCCTGCACCTGTATGACACAGAAAAACTGCATAAATAGTTTGACCACAGCCGCTAATGTTTTGGAAAATGTTGATTCGTGTGGTGAATCTGATTCTGATTATTTTGAAAGTCTTGTAATTATAAATTTTAATATTATTAATTTATGCTTTATATACTTCCTTCCAATTATTATTATTATTATAATTTATTTATATTGGGGATTTATTGTATTTTGCAAAGCAATAGCCTTACTGTTTATAATTGATACTTCAATAAATACCTTTAATAAATAGTTTATATTTTCTTATTTTCATTTTACATTAAAAATTAAAAAGAAATCTTGAAGTAATTATTAGTACACCCTATTAAACATGGTGGATAAATCAATAATCCCTGTATAAAATAATATAAGAGGGGTCAAACTGATTGCATACATTTCAATACTGAGATAGATGCATAAAGAGTCTATAGGCTCTGCCTTTAATGTTTGCTTTCTAGTAAAACCATGACATCACTAATGGTTTATTGCTATATTTTTGTTAATTTAAAAGCAACAAATATGAGGAAAGTACTTTTACCTTGACAATACATAGGCGAAACTTTTATAAAGAATAGTTTTTTTTCATTTATGCCTTCGTTTTTCGTCAAATGAGAGGTATATTTCTAAAAGAAGATTTTTTATACAAATTTGTAGACGGTTGAAACTAAGACATTTAAATTTTTTTCGATCATAAGGGCTAATGTAAATGATTTTTTTCAAATAATTATAAAAAAATACTTCCTACAAAGACTTAATTGAGCATTAGAACAAAAAATAGGCATTTTTAACCAAATTAGATGTAATTTCATTAAATTAGATGTAATAATTTTCAACAAATTCCAAAACCTAGTGATGTTAGAATGGAAGTGGCAACAGGGCTTACACCGGCAAGAAAAGTTACGTTAAGTAGTAAAAGCTCGGGCAGTTATTCATTGATAAAACTATGTAAAATTCTTCACTGTATCCCTTCTTTTACTTCTCACCTTTCGTCGCCTCGCCCCGCGTCTAGAAATAGAATGTTTTGAGTGCGAACTGTTCTTGGCATCATGAATATTATATTTTATGAATGACTTCATATATCTCTGTTATCTCTGTGACTGACTGACTGACTGACCTATCAGTGTACAGCCAAAACTACTTAGCCTCGAAAGCTGAAATTTGGAATATAGGTTTATTTTATAACGTAAGCATCCGCTAAGAAAGGATTTTTGAAAATTTTAATTTTAAAGGGGGGAAATGGGGGGAGGGAGCTTTTTATGAAACTCTTTGTTCTTTAAACTTAGAAACATGAAAATTTAAATTACAGCTACTCAGCATAAATAAATAATGACGTGCTTCAGGGTTTTTGGATTTTTTACATTTTAAGGGGGGAAAACGAGGGGTGAATATTTGTAAGGGACTATCGATTTTTTTTTTGTTCTCTATTAAGTTAGAAACATGAAAATTGGAATTGCAGCTACTGACTACAAATTATTAATGACGTGTTTCAGGGTTTTTGGATTTTCACATTTTAAGGGGGGAAATGGGGGGGTGAAAATTTATTTGAGAGTATCCATGTTTTTGGTTCTATTTAAAGTTAAAAACATGAAAATTGGAATTGCAGCTACTGAGTACAAATTAATAATAATGTGTTTTAGGGTTTCTATATTTTTACATCTTGATAATAAAAATGAATAAAAATGAATAAAAATGAATAAAAATGAATAAAAATGAATAAAAATGAATAAAAATGAATAAAAATGAATAAAAATGAATAAAAATGAATAAAAATGAATAAAAATGAATAAAAATTAATAAAAATGAATAAAAATGAATAAAAATGAATAAAAATGAATAAAAATGAATAAAAATGAATAAAAATGAATAAAAATGAATAAAAATGAATAAAAATGAATAAAAATGAATAAAAATGAATAAAAATGAATAAAAATGAATAAAAATAAATAAAAATGAATAAAAATGAATAAAAATGAATAAAAATGAATAAAAATGAATAAAAATGAATAAAAATGAATAAAAATGAATAAAAATGAATAAAAATGAATAAAAATGAACAAAAATGAATAAAAATGAATAAAAATGAATAAAAATGAATAAAAATGAATAAAAATGAATAAAAATGAATAAAAATGAATAAAAATGAATAAAAATGAATAAAAATGAATAAAAATGAATAAAAATGAATAAAAATGAATAAAAATGAATAAAAATGAATAAAAATGAATAAAAATGAATAAAAATGAATAAAAATGAATAAAAATGAATAAAAATGAATAAAAATGAATAAAAATGAATAAAAATGAATAAAAATGAATAAAAATGAATAAAAATGAATAAAAATGAATAAAAATGAATAAAAATGAATAAAAATGAATAAAAATGAATAAAAATGAATAAAAATGAATAAAAATGAATAAAAATGAATAAAAATGAATAAAAATGAATAAAAATGAATAAAAATGAATAAAAATGAATAAAAATGAATAAAAATGAATAAAAATGAATAAAAATGAATAAAAATGAATAAAAATGAATAAAAATGAATAAAAATGAATAAAAATGAATAAAAATGAATAAAAATGAATAAAAATGAATAAAAATGAATAAAAATGAATAAAAATGAATAAAAATGAATAAAAATGAATAAAAATGAATAAAAATGAATAAAAATGAATAAAAATAAATAAAAATGAATAAAAATGAATAAAAATGAATAAAAATGAATAAAAATGAATAAAAATGAATAAAAATGAATAAAAATGAATAAAAATGAATAAAAATGAATAAAAATGAATAAAAATGAATAAAAATGAATAAAAATGAATAAAAATGAATAAAAATGAATAAAAATGAATAAAAATGAATAAAAATTAATAAAAATGAATGAAAATGAATAAAAATTAATAAAAATGAATAAACATGAATAAAAATTAATAAACATGAATAAACATGAATAAACATGAATAAACATGAATAAACATGAATAAACATGAATAAACATGAATAAACATGAATAAACATGAATAAACATGAATAAACATGAATAAATATGAATAAACATGAATAAACATGAATAAACATGAATAAACATGAATAAACATGAATAAACATGAATAAACATGAATAAACATGAATAAACATGAATAAACATGAATAAACATGAATAAACATGAATAAAAATGAATACAAATGAATAAAAATAAATAAATATGAATACAAATGAATAAAAAATTAAAAAAAAATGAATAAATATAAAAAATGAAAAAAATTAATGAAAATCAATAAAACTAATAAAAATTAATAAAAAAGGAAGTCATATATTTTTTATATTAATAACACGACAATATGCGAGCAAAGTCGCGAGCAAAGCCGCGGGCAATAGCTAGTTATGATTATAAAATGCAAGGACGCAAAAATGCTCATTGATTATATTACTGTATGGGTAACTCCTGCACATTAAAAAAAATGCCCCTTTATGTGCACATGAATTATTAGCCATTGAATAAATATAGATTTAAGCTGATTCAGAATCAGAATCTAGAAGGTATATACATTAAACTCGTCATCTTCACCAGAACAGACGTTCGAATAGTAAGGATCAAATTCAGTATCAGGATATTCTGGGAGCGGATCCTAATAGCAACATCTCTCTCGGAAAACCAATCAACGAAGAAATGGTAAGAAGTTGAGAAAATATTTGCAAGACGGTTTGGAAAATGGCAAAATATCAAAGTTTCTTTGCGAAATCAAAATCTGGAATACTTTCACTTGGGTCCCCCACCTTAAACTCCGAACCAAAAAGTTTAGTGACTAGTCACGTCATCAAATAAAACCGGCAGCTATTTATATATACTGCACGATCAATTTGAAAGGTAATGGGAAGTTAGATGAACCTCTGTAAGCTAGGCTTGGAGGGAACAGAAATAGACGCATCAAAACAAATGCAAATGTAAGGAAAGTATTATCAGACATCTACCATAGAATATATGCATCGTAGGCACCTTATATATGCGTCTTTAAACACAAATGTGAAAAACATGATAGAAAAAGCAGATATCGATGATATTTCATTTTTTAACGAATCTTGTAGAGATATGGAAGTCAGACAAAGCATTTGAAAAAACTAGAATACATTTAATTCAAAGGCACCAACTATAAGCAAACAATAATTTCAATCAGTCTTTAAACTTCAGGCGCTCACTTTTAAATAGCGACTGAAGAAAACTATGCCAGAGAAAGAGCAGGAGAAATAAAAAAAACCCAAAGGACGAACCAACAAGTATTTAGAAAAACAGAGAGAGGATGAGTTATTAAGAAAGGAAATAAAGGTAAGAGAGATTGCTTGTAGACTGAATAAATTGGTAAAACATGTGGGCTAACTTAACTAATGATAAGATGGTCCTAAGATATGTTAAAGGTTTTAAATTAATCTTTAAAACACAAAAAAAAATTCACCAAAGGATGTTTTCTCTTAGAGAAAAAACTAACCTACACACTTCATTTAAAAACAAACGGTACTAAAGAATGCAACAGGTGTTTGCTTGCTAAAGAAAATTAGTTTGCTTCTCATATTTTTTAAGACCTAAATGAAGTGATTCATCTAGATTCATCTTTAACAAATATATAGATTCTCTCATTTCAAACTGGAAGATCTCAGGTCTGCCCAGAATATTTTGTTACAAGACAATTTTGTCAAAAATTAAATTAAAGGGTGCCTCTTATCTCATCTCAATACATAAAAAATAAGGAAAGTATTTGAAAAAAAAAAAGAAAATAACTTACGAATTTGAGTGTCTTACATTTGGTTTGAACATTTGCTTCATATGTTTTTGCAAACACTTTAAAACCGGTAGTGCATCAACTAAGGCTTTTGGAAATAACCTTAATGATTTCCTAATTACATCTAAATCTAGTGATGAATGTCTCAAACATTGTAATACAACGGTTGATTCTTTACAATCTCTAACTCATCATAAAATAAACATAGTTTAAAAAAACTAAAAAACACGCTTTTAGAGCATATCAAACTAAAAAGTTAAAAATAATTTTTCAAATAAGCTTAAAACAATAATAAATGGAAACTACTAGTATTATTGTGAAAAAAGCGTCGGGCGCTCGATGTACCAGAAATATGGACAAAGCGTCCCACGCTTTTTTCACAATAATACTAGTATTTTTAAAAGCGTGTTTTTTAGTTTTTTATACTATATTTATTTTTTACTTTTTTAAAAAAATGCTGAAAAAAAAATTATTTTTTTTTTCAGCCGTGGGGATTAGAACCCACAACGGTGAGTCTGGCAATCGAAAACCCGCGCCTTAGACCGCTCGGTCAAAGAACGAACTTGAGTTGGTGGGATATACTGACAGTAATAAGCCACTTGCTTTTAGTCCAAAGGAGAGTTACAAACATACATACATACATACAGGTGAAGCTAATATAAGCGTGTTTTAAAAAAAAAATTTTTATCTAAAGTGTGCGAGAACTCGATTGTTACGTAGAAGATGCATTTCTTATATAAGTACCAAAATTAGAAAGACCAACAGAAGGCATAGTGATTGTACCAAAATGTTACAAAAAAAAAAATAAATAAATAAATGCTTTTTATGGTACATGTCAACATTAAACCTGAATAATAAAAGAAAATGTATATTAGGAAATTTCTAAAAGGGTCATCCTATTTTGCCAAAATGTATTCAAACTTGAAATCAAAACACAGCTTTAAAATACTTTAGTAGTTTCTTTCACTTAAAAAACTTAAAACAGCTAAGAGCCAAACTTGTTATGCTTGCAGCCCAACGGGTATAGACTTTCTCAAAAATTAAAGTTGAAAATGTCAAGGTGGAAGCTAACAATATACAAATTTTCATTGACGAAATGCTAAAACTTTGACTCCACAACGCGAGCCCAGCCTTTATTAGTATTTTCATTCCTCCACGAATTACCTCAATTTATGCTCGGCAAAAACAATTTTAATTTTATGGGGAAAAAGAAAAAAACAAAGTCTCACAGGTCTTCAGGACCTTCTATTCTAACCACTAACGTTCCAGTCCATCCAGTATCTCCCCAAACTATTGGGTGGGTAGCCCAAGCACTTAGTACACATACGTATGTACTTTGACCGTCCTCATAATCTGCGTCAATATCGAACCCATTAGAAAAATTGTAGGACAAATAGATCAGTAGTGTTTAACAAATTTTACAAATAAGACGTAAAACTAACGTTCGCAAAACTATTAAAAAATTATAAAACTGGATTGTTAAAATTCAATAATATTTTTTGTTACGTTGGTTAATGATTAATTCATTAGTATTATTATTAATTATTATTAATTTTGTGGGAAATTTATAGTAATATTTTTTTGCATATTCTATTGTATACATTTATGTAGAAAGCAAAAATATAGTTTTATTTTGAATAGAACATCCTCTAATATAATAATAATGATTTTATTCAATACCAAAAAATATTTACATGTAAAATTACAATATTATGCTGAATAAACTACGACTAATCACAGAAGCGTCACCCCAGAAGAGGCTCAGCTTGTATTGTGATATACTTATTTAGTAAGTTCATACATTTGTATCCTTAATATTAATCTTAATTACTATAATAATTTCTATTATCATTCGAGAACTAAAAGATTACAATGAAATTTCAGAATTAAGTGAGTTGTCAAAATCAGGAATAGTTCATAATTATATGAGTTGTCATAATCGGGTGTATTGTCATAATCGGGTGTATTGTCATATTCGGCTGTATTGTTATAATCGGGAATATTGTTCTAATCATGTTGTCGTACTTTTATGTAATGTAATTAGGTATAGCGTCAAATTCAAGTCTATTATTTTATATTATATTATTTACCTATATTATATTATTTACACATTTTATTATTTACATATTTGAATTTACAAACTTATGAAATATTGTTCTGTCACTTTCCCCTATCCATTTTTTAATTTTTTGTTTAAAGTGTTTGTATTTTTGTATATTTTTTAAAAAATCGGGAATTATTGAAAATATTCTAGGTGCTAGATAGGAACAGCATTTTTGACCTGCAGTTTTTTCGCATCTTGGTGTAATATATGCTTTTCTCTTAATTCTCGTTTCGTACTTGTGAGAAATGGGTTCTATTTTAATTTTTTTTGTTTAGTAAATAATAATATTTTTAAACAAAAAATCTGTCGAATATCTAATAGCCCCGATAATTTAAATAGGGAGTTTGTGGAGTAAGTACGACTTTTCCCATATATATTATTTTTATTAACCATTTTTGAATAATGTCTACATTTTGTAGGTAAAAGTTACTTACTCCGCCCCATCCTATTATTCCATAACTCAACTGCGATTGAATGAATCCATAATAGAGCGTCTTTAGGTGAGCTTCAGTTAACAATTTTTTAAGGTATCTAAATTTCCCTAACATGCCTCTTAATTTTTGTACAACCAATTTAATATGAAGGTCCCATCTTAGATGTCTATCAACTATGATACCTAGATATTTAACTGATTTTGCAGCCGGAATTGCACTGGACTGATCTATTTCTAAAGTATTAAAATTCGGTAGATTATTTTCATATGATGTAAATGGTAAATAGTGCGTTTTTTCAATATTTAGTGTGGGAAGGTTATGTTGGAACCACAATTGTATTTTCTTAAAATCCTTTTCAGTTTGACTTTTTAAATCATTCCAATTCGAGTCCTCGTAAAGAATGGCAGTATCGTCCGCAAAACTCATAATTTTTCCTGTGGTATTGAGCTTTAATAAATTATTTATATATATCAGGAATAATAATGGACCCAATACTGTACCCTGAGGAACACCACAAGAGACCAATTCAGGCTCACTGACGACACTGTCAATTTCCACGTATTGGACTCGTCCTGAAAGATAACTTGAAATCAAGTCAAACACTGTGCCTCTTAATCCGTATGACCTTATTTTCTCGAGAAGTTTCGCGTGAGACACAGTATCAAAAGCTTTTGACAAGTCCACAAATATACGTAAACTTGGCGTATTTTTGTCTAACTTTTGGTATATATATGAAGTTAACTCATAGATTGCATCTTCTGTGGATTTACCTTTCCTAAAGCCATATTGACACTGTGAAATTAATTCATGTTTATCCAAAAAATGTATTATTCTCTTTTTAAGGACTTTTTCAACAATCTTTGCTATGTTGGATATCAATGAAATAGGTCTATAGTTTGACATCTCTGACTTACTCCCTTTTTTATGCAGTGGTTTAACAATACCTACCTTGAAAACATTTGGGAAACAACCTGTAACCATGCAATTATTAATTAAATAAGTTAAAGGTGTTGAAACTTCTTTACATATATTTTTTAGCGTCTCAGATTTAATTTTATTGTGTCCTGGTGATTTTTTATTCTTAAGTTCATTAATCATATTTTTTATTTCAGATTCTGTAGCAGGATTTAGATACATTGAACTGCACATATTAGTGTTTTCTCTAAAATCATTCTGAACATCTTTTACTTGTGGTATTTCTGATGCTAATATTTGGCCTATATTACTAAAATATTTATTAAAATGGTTAGCTATTTCTATTTTCTCTGTTACTACATTCCCGTTTACTAGTTTAATGTTATCTATTTTTGTTTTAGGTCTAACAGAATTGCAAGCCTCGTTTACTGTGTCCCAAAGCCCTTTCGATTTATTTTTATTTTGTTCAATGTTATTCTGAAAATAAGTTGTTTTTGATATGTCAATTAGTCTTTTTGTGTATTTTTTTAAACAACTACATGGTTATCTTTTTTCCACTAACAAGGATGTGAAGCATAATTAATGGATGAAATGACTTACCTGAAGGAAGTTCGATCCTAATTATGCGAGCATCCTTGTTAGTGGAAATAAAGTCCCACCTCCACCATATTTACATTATTTTTAACCCCAAACTCCTAGGCTCCACAATAGGTAATGAGTAATGTAGGCAGGCAGCGATAGAGAGTGACGTAAAATTTTAAATCTGAACATGTGGGTCAGCGGCGTAACATAGGTATACTACATGGTTATCTTTATTTCCACTAACAAGGATGCTCGCATAATTAGGATCGAACTTCCTTCAGGTAAGTCGTTTGATCCATTAAAAATATTCACAAAATTATAATTTCAATTATAATTATTTTGTATACAAAAAATATAAAATAATTCAAAGTAACGATTTTGTTTTGTCAATAAATATATTATGTTGAGACCAGGGTCCTCGCACCCGCGCTCCCCATTCTAAAGAGGCTCCAGACGGGAGGTTTGTATATTGAATTTTTAAGTTTTCAATAATTTCTAATGATTTACTGAACAAGTCACTAAAGAAATCAAAATATATTTTAATCTCAATTCATAAAATAATCAATCTTATCGAAGTTTATATTCGTTGATAATATTGACCTAATATAAATGCAGTTTGCCATGGGGCATTGTGTATTTTGTTTTAAACGAAATTTGTTTAAACAATTCCTGAAAAATGTTATATTTAAAATAAAAGTTTTCATATTTACTAAAAAGGTTGTATTTAATCTATTTATTGTAATAAAAATGATAGGTATGCATATCAGGTAAAATGTTATAAAAAATAATAAATTAACTGTTTCAGAAATCGGCAAGTACCAAATCACAGCAATTTGTCTAAATTTCTTTTATTTAAAATTTACGAGTAGTTAACACACAAAAGTAAATATTACAATCTCATGTTTTTATTACGCTATTTAATATCTATTAAACATGACTTATCCAAAACAAAGCTTTGCATATTATTTAATAATGTATTATAAACATTACTAAATAATTTACCAACCTTGAAAAATAATAGTCGTGATACCGTATAGATCGTTATCAAAAAATAAATCAGTGAATATACAACAATGGATCGCGATAGTAGTGAATTAATAAGTTGGTTCAAAAAAGCTGCAGGCACAGAAAAATGTACCGTGGAACTAGAGGGTATGAAGGAAAAAGGTGATGGATACGTAGCCGACATAATATTTGCTAAAGTAACACTGGATGAACCCCATCACAATGGAAAACAACTATATTTAGCTGCCAAGGCGAGTAAAACTTCACTAGAATTACGAAAGTTACTATCTGAAATTTGTCAAAGAGAGGTGGCGTTTTATAGAGACATAGTGCCGATTTTCCAACAGTTCCAACAGGAGAAAAGTCTTAAAGAACCCTTCCAAGCTTTACCGAAATGCTACACAGCCTTCCAGACTGAAAATGCTGAAGTTATAATACAGGAAAATATGACAATTAAAGGGTACGTGCTGCATAACAGAAGAATTCCGATGAACATCAATCATATAAAACTAGTACTAAGTAATTATGCAAAATTCCACGCGATTTCCCTAGCTATTAGAGATCAAAAACCGAAAGTTTTCGAAACAATCGAAAAAACTTGTTACGACATGGTGCTGGAAAAAATATCTATGATCGGAGCAATGTACGAAAAATCTGTTAGAAAAGTTATTAAGAATTTAAATGAAGTGGGTAGGATGGATCTCAAGAAAAGATATGAAAAATTGGTGGAACCAAATGTTGTGGAAATTGTAAAGGATCTGCTACTCGATGTTCCCGATGAACGAGTATTAACGCACGCGGATTGTCACAATGGCAACTTCATGTTCGAGTACAAGGTAATTTACTATAAAATATTTTAATTGTGGATTATACAATATTTTTTTTAGAAAATTTGTATATTGTTATTGGTTCTCACTTCTCACACCTTACATTGTAATTTTAGTATTGATATTATTGGGTTGTAGGTGTTTTATTTAAATAAAACTATAGTTTGTCTTATTGATAAAGCTTCGGGCTTTTTAAATTAATATTTAACGAGTCATAAATTAGTATTTTTGTTATTTTTTTTTTATTGCATTACCTACTTATTAGAAACTAGTGTTTCTATATATGAGCGCCGTTCCATTTCAATTAGCACACTTCCCCAATTTTTAGTGACTTGCACTTTACGAGAAGAAATCATACATAAATCTGATATAGTATATTACATTACGAGTGTGGAAAGTGAAATTTTTCACACGAGTGGGAAATATTGTCGCACGAGGCACAAGCCGAGTGCGACTATCACACGAGTGTGGAAAATCACTTTTCACACATGTAATGTACAATATTTTTCCTACGACTACAAAATAATATCATCAAAAAATGTAAAACCAAGGTTATTATTACTATAATAATTAAAATTTATTTAAAAAAATAATAAACAATAATTGTATTTATTCAATTTTCATATCAAAAAAAACTAAAAAAGAAATAAAAATAAAACAAACAAAATTCTGGCCCCGCCAGGATTTCAACGCGGTCGCTCGCCGAGTCTCAAGTGGCTAATAGCCCTTGTGTCAATTGAATGATCTAATCGGTTATGTATTTAACCAGAATAAAGAGCAAACATTATTTTAAAATTATTTTAATAATAATTGTTAAAGATAAATATCTAGGATCTAATTTACAACAATTTCAATAATTTAACAATCATATCGATTTTAGTATTAATATGGACATTACACAAATCAAAATAGAAATTAGGTGTTTGACATTTTGTAACAGCTACTGCGGAAAGTAACATATTCGTACACGGGTGGAAAGTAAATTCTTATTCATACGCGTGTGATATAGGGCACTTTCCATAGGACTATATAGTATGATATGTGTCACTATACTAAGTGGTCGTAGAAAAAATTAGTATATTACATTACGAGTGTGGAAAGTGACATTTTTCACACGAGTGGGAAATATTGTCGCACGAGGCGTAAGCCGAGTGCGACTATCACACGAGTGTGGAAAATCACTTTTCACACAAGTGATGTACAATATTTTTCCTACGACCACAAAATAATTTCATCAAAAAATGTAAAACCAGATTATTATAATAATTAAAATGTATTTAAAAAAATAATCAACAATAATCGTATTTATTAAATTTTCATAATTTCTAAACAAATAAAAAAAAATAAAAAAAAAATAAAAAAAAAATTCTGGCACAGCCAGGATTCGATCGCGGTCGTTGGACGGTCTCAAATTGCAAAGTTGATGCTCTAACCAACTGAGCTAACAGGCCTTACGGTAATTGATTGATCTAATCGCTTATGTGTTTAACCAGAATAAAAAGCAAATATATCTTAGTTATTTTAAAATTATTTTAAAAATAATTGTTAAAGATAAATATCTAGGATCTAATTTACAATAATTTAACAATCATATCGATTTTAGTATTAATATGGACATTACATAGATCAAAATAGAAATTATGTGTTTGACATTTTCTGACAGCTACTGCGGAAAGTAGCATATTCTCACTTGGGTGGAAAGTAAATTCTTATTCATACGCGTGTGATATAGGGCACTTTCCATAGGTCTATATAGTGTGATATGTGTCACTTTCCTAAGTGGTCGTAGGAAAATTTTTTTTTTCTTTTTCATTATTCTGTAATGTGTTCCTTCCGAATACAAATCAACAGGCAGTTAAAATTAGGTGCAATAATTTAAATTTTAATTTGGTGTCACTTTACGTCCCCCCTAAGACAAAAATTTCCGTATCTCAGTGGGAAAGATTTTTAAAATCATATTCCAAACCTACTATAATAGTAGGGGACTTTAATTGTCATCACCTCGCTTTTGGTGGTCCCAATACAGATTCTTATGGCAAAAACCTTTTAGAAGCTTTAGATAATTGTAGCTTATTATATTTAAATGATGGCTCTCCTACATTCATTGGTCATTCATGCCAATATAAGTCAGCTATAGACTTAACAATTTGTTCTCCAGATATTTCACATCTATTAAATTGGTCAACGCTAAATGATTTATATGGTTCAGATCATCTTCCAACAATTGTTAATATAAATCTAAGCCCTAAAATTACTTACTCATACTCAAATCGCAAGTGGAATCTTAGTAAAGCGGATTGGAATTCGTTTTATTTAGAAGCGTTGAAACAATTCTCAGAAACGGAAATTAATGAATATAGTCAATTTATGGAAAAATTAGAAAATATAATAGAACTAACCATACCTAAATATAGATCAATACATGTTTCCCCAAAAAACAAGCATTGGTGGAATGAAAACTGTAAACGCGTAGTAGATTCAAGAAAGATTAGTTTTCAAAATTATTTAAATAATCCTAATTTAAATAACTTATTAGAGTATAAAAGAAACGATGCGGTGGCGAAAAGGATACTCAAACAAACAAAAAGGGATAGCTGGAAACAATATTGCTCAAGTCTTAACAAATCTACTTCAATGAAAGATATTTGGAAAAAAGTAAATAAATACAAAAATAGGAAAATAAATAATACCGTACAAATAGACATAAATGAATCGACCTGGTTAACAGAATTCCATAATAACTTGACTCCTCCATATGTTCATAGAACTCCATCATTAGAAAATATTGCAAAACAAACAGTGACCGATTATTTAAACCAACCCTTTTCTTATCATGAAATTTGTCTTGCCCTCAAAAATCCAAAAATACAGCACCGGGTCACGATACAATACACTATGTTATGCTGAATAAATTACCGAAGAATGCAAAATTATCTCTTCTCAACATATTTAATAATATATGGACAAGAAAAATAACAATTCCTAAAGAATGGTACGAACCTGGGAAAAGATCTGATCAAGCTGATTCATATAGACCAATTGCTCTTGCTTCTTGTATATTTAAGACGTATGAAAAAATGATAAAACTGGAATATTATTTAGAAAATAACAACTTACTTTCATCTACTCAATTTGGATTTCGCAAAAATATTTCAACTCAGGATAGTATAGCAAATATAGTAACAGATATTCAACTATGCTTATCAAAAAATGAATCTACAAGCGCTTTATTTCTAGACATAAAAGGTGCTTATTTATGACAATGTAAATTTAAATATTTTATGTGAAAAATTATGTAAGTTAGGAATCCCCATAACTATTTCAAATCATATATATCATTTGTATAACAATAGGAAATTATTTTTAAAAGTAAACGGTGAATTATCTTGTCCACGAGAATCGGGCCTTGGGATCCCTCAAGGAAGTATTTTAAGCCCTTTACTTTCTAATATTTACACGTTTGATATAGAAAATTGTATTCCAAGATCTACAAATATTCTTCAATACGCAGATGATGTAGTGATCTACACAAGCCACAAACAAATTAATTATTGCCATGATCAACTATTCAAATCTATGGAGAAAATTCATAGTTGGAGTCATGAAAACGGTTTAACAATATCTGAATCGAAGTCGGCTGTAGTTACTTATACGCGCAAAAGGTATAACCATCCAAATTATATAAAGTTACATAAATATAACCTGGCTTATAAATCCTCCTTTAAATTTTTAGGCATTATTATAGACAGTAAATTAAACTGGAAGGAACATATAAATTATGTTCAGAAAAGAACCCAAAATGCTGTAAATATAATAAAAACTTGTACTTGTCATAATTGGGGCTCTGACCCAAATGTTAGTCTAATGTTTTATAGAATGCTGGTTCGTCCAATTATAGATTATGGTTCAATTTTTTATAACACAGCAGCAAACTCACATCTTCAGAAAATTGAACAAATTAAAAATAAATGCCTAAGACTCTGCGTAGGATTCTTACCAAGCACTCCTATAAATGTTATGGAAGTCGAAACATGTGAGAGTCCATTGGATCTAAGAAGGAAATTTCTGAGCGATAAATTTGTATTGTTATCCCGATCAAAACATTACACAGTAATCAATAAATTAAGCAGATTAACTACTCTATGCTTAACTTTATCCTTTTGGAAAAAGAAAACACTGCCATTATTAGTTGACAGTTTTATTTCTACTTCAGATGTCAGTAATGATCTACCAGTTTCAAATGGCGTACCGCTGTGGTCCAATCCATATCTGTCTCTTATTATGCCAGTTAATAGTTATATTAATAATAAATTAGACGTTGACAACCCTTTACTAATAAAGACAAATTTTTATGAAGAATTAAATACAAAATGGAAACATTATGAAACACTTTACACTGATGGTTCTAAATTAAATAAACAAGTAGGTTACGCTTTATATTATCCCAATAAAGAGATTCAAATTTTAAAACGTTTGCCAAATTGTATGTCAGTTTATAGTGCAGAAATATTAGCAATTAGAGAAGCCTTTTCGTTATGCCTAAATCAAGAGGAATTAAATTTTGTCATTTTCACAGACTGCAAAAGTTTAGTTCAAAAGTTTCAAAATTTTAATTTCAATTCTAAAGTTAATTACATAATTCTGGACATTTTAAAACTAAATTTTGAGGCAAGAAATCAGGATAAACTAATATACATATCTTGGGTCAAAGCCCATATGGGAATACCTAATAATGAAAAAGTAGATTTTTTGGCTAAAACTGCAACAAAACTTAATTACATAAGTAATTTTAAAATACCCCTATCCGATCTAAATACTTGTTTCAAATATAAAAGGGATCAAAATTGGCAAGCAAAATATGTAGAGAAGGTAATTTTTATAAATCTATTCAACCTAATATAAGGCTAAAACCGTGGTTTGATAAGCTGTCAAATAGACCACTAATCCAAACGATTAGCAGAATTAGAACTAATCATGCTTTATACGCCCAATATATGAAGCGAATAGGTCTAATAGATAATGATTTGTGTATTTGTGATGAGATTGCTGATTTACAACATATATTTTTGGTTAAGTGTAAGGGGTTAAAGAAAAGGTCCTTTATTTCTCACAAGTCAATTTAATTGGCGACCGGTTTCGAAGCTGTCACTTCATCATCAGGCACACCTAAATGGAATGTCAAGGAGTCAGTTGTAATAAAAAACAATTATAAAAGCATGAACGGACTTTAACATATACAAAATATTATTTAATATAATTTTGTCAAAACACTCAAATTAAAATTGTAATTAGGAAATAGAAATAAAACATGTAAGTAGCGATGCTTCCAATAAAAAAAATTTGTACACCTGACTCGAAAAAATTGTTAAGAAAAGAAAAAAAAATAAAGACAGAAGAGAAAAAACAAAAAATAGAAAAAAAAACAAAAAAACCAAAAAAATAAAAAAAACAGAAATAAAAAAAAAACAGAAATAAAAAAAAAAAAAAAAAAAACATAAATAAACAAAACATTTAAACCTTATTAAGTTCAGGTTATTTTAGTTATTAAGGTAGAGCAACTTTAATATAATTTGTAAAATAATAAAGTTTGTTATATATTTTTATTTGTTCACCTGACAATTGACTGGCCTGTTGGTTTATATCCAGTGCCACTTAGTTAAAAAAAAAAAAAAATTATTCTGTCAACAATTTAAATTAGTTTACAATCTATTTGAAATAACAAACCAATAATAATTATATAGATAATAATAATAATTAATTATTTATTATTTACCAAAACAAAAAACTGATTACAGATATGTTTTAAAATAACAAACAGAGGTAAATAAATAGTACAGTATTAGGTTCAAAAATTGATTCTTCCATTGAAAAACAAACTAAAATACAGTTCTATAATGCAGTTAGAGCCCAACATTAAAATTCCTCATTTAATATTAGAAGAAAAGGTGCAAATATGGAATACCGTTTTGTTTGGTATATAAAAAAAAACTACAAAATTCCCACCTTAGAAAAGATGGGGAAAATATGGAATACTTTATATATCTACATATTATTTGTAAGTCACAAATATATTCGTCTTTTTCGGCGCCTCCACACTCATTATGAGCCCATTTTAAGCACATTAAACATTAGACCCATAGTTCTCCTTTCTTATCAGCAGAAAAAAACTATCGCAAAACATGCATTGAGCATCGCCCCCATTCGGTTTCAGTTGTCCCGGCATATCTTCCAAATCGTTGTCAGAATCGTCAATTTTTACATCGTCGCTTGAATAAATGACTTATCCAAAGGCTGGAGCTTGTGCGTCGGGTGCACATACTTAAATAGGTATACGGCGTAAAACCCTCTGCGCATCTTTACTGAGTGTTTAATAAAAGAAGATAGAAATGACCGCCATTTTTATATAAACAAACTGAAACTTATGCAACCAATTTATCTTTCCATCTATCAAAAGTGTCAAATTTTAATGTGTTTGTGAATTTGGTTAAATTTTTTTGTGTTATTTTAGAATATTTTGATTGTGGATATTATTTTCTAAGTGTATAAACGTTTTATTTATTTTAACATTTGTGAATAGACTTTAATCCCAGTATAAGTTCTCTATACTGGGCTTTATTCAAGATGTCTTGTAAGATCTTGCAAGAACATAAGAAGACTGTTGCCAATAGATTCAAATGTTACATTCCACAAGTAATAAGATTTAGCAAAAATAAAGGATATGAAAGCAGTGTCTTTATATTATTTTAGGGTTCCAAAACAAGCAGATCGTTCCTTATTGTGGTTATCTGCCATATAGAGATTGGACAAAATTTCTTTTAAGTTGTTAGTACAATTCACTGCAGAATCAATAAGAACGACCCATTCACTAAAAATTTGTAGCTTTTAGAAATTATACAAGAAGAAAGTAAATTGTTTAAAATAAAACAAATATGCAACCATCAATTTAATTTTAAAGTATCCTGGAAATTTTAATATTTTTAACTTCCTCTACTTTTGTCATTTAAAATTAGTATTTAGGTATTTAATCTATTATTTGTCGGCCTATTATTTATCAGCCTAACATGTATTTTTAAACATTAAAATATTTTTATTTGTTGTAGAATAAAAATTTAATTCAAATATAATATTGTATTATTTCTTTTAAAAAATCTGTACAAAATTATGTATTTAAAAGTGGAAAGAGCTAGACATCTGCAACCAAGTTTTCATATTGCTGTATTTCTGGTCACCTATGTACTAGTAATCTTGTATAAAAATGGCCGTCCCTATGTTAAACAGGTCGGACGTCTCTCTTGCTCCGTATACCTATTATAAGTATGTGGTCGGGTGAGGAGGCGGACATAAAATGTTAACATGGTTTTCCCTTGCAAGGTCGATAAAGTCGATATTGCGAGTGTGGTTGTAATGGCCGTAAAGGATTAACAGGAGGGGGTTTCTTCAGTTGGTTTAGTGTACTGGATAAAGTGACGGAACCACTGGGTGAAAATATGGGACTGTACCCAACAGGATGGATGTGCAATTCCTACGGACCCAGGAGGAGCTCCCTTCATGAGCTGAATATTCATATTTTTTTTAGGAAAAATAACCAAGGGAGGGACAAAATTTCCAGCCGCACAAAAAATAACTGTAATCAGAGCCCCTCTCTCTGCTGATGTTAATGAAGCAACTTGACGTTTGCCTTTCAGCCATATTACTGATGATAATTTACTTTGGACAATTGTTAACCCTGATTCGTCTACGGGGAATAGGGCATTTGCTTTTCAAGGAGGTCAAAAAAGCCGGCAACTCTTTCTTTACAAAAACCTGCAGCTCTGGCAAATGATGTCCCCATTGGCTTCCTTATTGACAATTTTGGATGTTGCTTTAAAAACAAATCAATCCAGGCTCTGCCTGCTAATCCAGATGTAGAAAATGGGTGTTTGATTTTATTCCTTATGGCCAACTGATAAGCCATGCGCTTCAGATCTGTCATTGTGAGCCCGTAAAATTTGGACTCCATTTTTAAAATGTAATCAACTAGTAGCTTCTCTAGCTCTGGTCCCAAAACACATTTTCTTCCAAGCTTGGTTGCTGCAGCCTTATCTGGTGGAACTGTGTATATTTGACTCAGACGAAAGAGCGTTGTACGAGGAACCCTATAGGTTTTGGATGCCTTGAGATGTCCCATTGTTTTTTCTCTCACTGCCTGGATGGCCCTAGCCATGTCCTCTTTCTTGTATTGCTTTCTTTGATTATTGCAAGTCGGACGTTCAGTTTTTCGTCGCATCCTAAAAAAATAGAAACGTGGTGTAAATATGGAATACTAGTATTCCATATTACCAACAACCCATGTCACCAATATTTCAGGTTAGATCTAGGCTATCATAACAAAAAACTAAACAAATACAACGTCATCTTAAACTTTAGTTTATATACAGTGGCATCGTAACAAATATTTAAATAAAAACATGCAAATAAAAAAAATTCTCTTCGTATACTCAAAATTCTTGGTCTACCGCTTTTGGGTAAATTAATGCTTGGTATACCCTCTTCACAATTCCTTATAGTGTTTTAAATGGATGACTTACTTATATTTTGCTCTTGGTAGATTGCAACAGTATCATGCTTAGGTATTCGTCCAACTAGATTGTAAATGCCCTTACGAATATCTATTTTGTAAGACATTTTGCTACAATCGATTTCCAAAACTAAACTGTCATAATCAAACTTGATTACGTGTGACGTTTTAGTTTCAATGGCAACTTGATTAAACGACATTGGGTACAAAAATAAATAATTTAAAAATTTTCCAAAAACTTTAGGACCATACGTTAATACCTAATACTACCAATAATACCTACACCCAATTACTAATAAAAAAACACAGGAAAATATCTTTTAGAAAATACTCTTTCGCAGCGTAAAAAAACAAATTAAAAATGCGTTTCTTTCGAAATTGTTGCTGGGGCAATATGTGTAATGACTAACCCAAACCAAAACTTTGCCAACCACCAACGTGCAAAAAAAATTATACATTTGAACATTTGTTACCTTATAGTATTATCATTTCATATAAACGCATAAGATCTGAAATAAACAATGTAAATGTAAACTATATAAGATTATATTGTAAATTTTGTGTAAATCTTTGCAATAATGGATGATGATTTTTTTGATTGAAATGTGTTATTAAGCGTATGTTAATTTACCTGGTTCTTGTGCAATATTTCTGACTTCAAGCTCTTTTTTGTCATTAAGGAATCTGCAGACCAGGTGAATATGCTTGCACATATTCACAGAGGAATCTATGCAGGAGCAGGAATATTGATGAATGCATGCACTGCATTGTTGACACACCAATTTGCAATTATTACATTTTAGTTTTCTTTCTTCCACTTTATAAATATCTTGACATGAAGTTGAAGTTACATCCCATCCCTGTTCTCTCACCATGACTAGGTTTGAATCCATGCATTCACTTGTTTTATGTCTAGCTCGCAAATCTTTAAGCTTACTGGAAATTTTGCCTTTATTTAAAGTGATCAATCTTTCAAATAATTTATCTCGGACAAACTTCATCAGTGCATTTATTGCTTTATCGAGTCTCTTTACTACTTTTCCATTTATATATATATATATATATATATATATATATATATATTGCAACAGTCAGTCTTTTAGCAATACAGAATATAAAAACAAATATAATATTATTTAAACGAATAAAACAGAATAATAATAATTTAATTATAAATTGACATAAATTAACAAGAATGTAAGAATCTTTTAAACAATGTTTATTGGAAGGTGTTATAAAACACACTAAGATGGGTTATTTTCATAAATATTGCAAAATTTTAACAATCCTATAAAAAAAATATCTTTAAAAAATTCAAAATTTACATACCTTATTTAACTTCATATCCAGATATTATTTGACATGTATTTTCAAATTAAATTATTTCTTTTGTAAATCATGAAGGGGACATCTGACATCAGGTATAGACACCATGTGGGTCCCAAGAGATAAAATTCTAATCGGCAGATTGAATAATGTTGGATGATGCTCCGATTTGACATCTAAAAACAATTCGAACATTAATAACTTTATAAACATCCTGTATGTGTTTAGAAACACAAAGTAAGAATAATAAATAATATTAAAATACAAAACATAATAACAATGGTTATTTTGTAATAAAAACAGAATGTTTGAGTCATGTAATTTAAGTATTTTTGTAAACAAATTTTATTGATAATTTTGTAAATATTTAATCTTAAGAAGTGCTACTAGTGCTAGTGATACAGGGACGTTTGTTTGTGAATGAAGATGGATTTTAGAACATTTTTGGAAAGATAAACCATTATTAATTTTCCACAAGGGGGAAAATCTCAACACCCTGTAGGTGGATTTGGATTATTTGACATTAATCGTGACAATATCAAATTACCTTTATTTTCCACAATAGTTGGCTCTTGCTATGAGGATGATTCCTGGTTGCTATGAACGACGAGGAGAATCAACAAGAGGGCTAAAAAAAAGACTCCATTTTGATTTTTCGGTTGAAGAGGTTTAAAAATAAAAACTTCCACAAGTTTTTACACAAAATTTTATCTGCAGAAATGTTTTTATGCACCTTTAGTTAAGAAAAGCTGTTTGGAGCTTCTGACAACGTAAATCACGAAAGTTTGGTGATAACTAGGCGATGGAATCCTATTTTACACTACCCAGTGAGGACAGGTATCACCAAAACTGTTTTATAAAATTTCCATGTCCATTGTGTTGGATAACTACTAATTGAGTGTTTTTTATCGTAACAAACACAAGAACTATATTTGTCACTATTTCTTTTTCAACAAAGACTGAATTTTTCACCCTGTGTATATAAAAAACTTTTAACTCACTAATTTCATTTAATCTATAACACATATTTTTCTTCTATTTTAATAACAATTATTCTTGAATTCGTTTCTGTATTTTTCAATCATGTTTCTAGGTTATATTTGTATAATTTAATTTTTAAAGTCAGCTGACAAATAATCGATTACTGGCTGTGTTCAGAATCGGATCCATCGAATCTATCGATTCTACTCTGGACTATGCCACAAAAAGCAAAATTTACTATCAAAGATTCTGTTTTCATGCTATTTATAATATTATAAAAACACTTGTTGCCAAGATAAATAATTTAATTAAATAAAACATACCTTGTTATAATTTTCAAACCAGTGTTTTTACTAAATCTCTCGAACGAACCTACGGCGCCCAACAATCGATTTTTCCTGGTATTCAGATTATGGAATCCAATTGAACCCGAGATGTCTCATGCACCATTACAGGTAACAATTCCGAATACGAGGGGAAGGTAAAAATTACATCTTATTCAAAATAAACTTACAGTTAAAAAAATTAATCATCATTTTTATTATTATTCATAAAACACATCCCCGCAAATGGCGCCCAACGTGGGGCCAATCTGAGTAACAGGAATTTCGAAATAAAAGTTTCAATAAAAATTTCATTTATAAAATATCATAAAATTTATTAGAGGGATTTTCGTACATTTCTTTCACTACAATAAAATTAATCATAAACTAAATAAACAACTTATAATAATAAACTTAACAAAACGAATTTAAAATGGGTAAATTTAAACTTTTGAAAGATTTAACATCTGCTGAACTAAGCATCATTTTGGAAAAAAGGGGTTTGGACAAGACAGGCATTAAAATAACAAAATTTACCAGACTAGAAGAAACGATGATTACAGAAGGACTAGATCCTGAAAAATATCTCTTTGAATTAGAAGAAGAAGAAGAAGTAGAAAATAGAACAGAAAACAAAGAAGAAGGAATTTCAGCAAAAAAGTTGGACACATCGGCAAGAGGAGATGAAAATCCTAAAAAGGAAATAGAAATAACAGAGATAATGCAATTTCTAAGGAAGATGACAGAAAACCAGGAGAAGATAAGGGAGGAACAGAAAGAGAGGGACGAAAAACTAAAAGAAGAAATCAAAGGTACAATGAAAAGAGAAATACAAGATCTAAATGACATTTGGAAGAAAGAATTACAGCAACAGGCGACAGAATGCAAAAGAAGACATGAAAACATAGAAGAAGAGCAGGCGATACAGAGGAAAAAAATAATAGATATACAGGAACACATAGAAGAAAAAGTGCAGAATAATCTTATGATAACGATTAAGAAGACCACAGAAGACATGGCTGGTGTAAATAGAAAAGAATTGGAAGCAATCAAGAGGAATCTAGCAGGAAAGGAGAAGGCTATAATGGATCTGAAGAAAGAGGTGTTAGAAATTAAAAAACAGTATGAAGCGTATGAACAAGGAAAAGGAGAAGGTGCTAACGTTGATAGGGAGAATGATCTAGAATTTCGAAAGAAAATAGAAAGAATAAATAGAGAAATAGAAGACCTTAAGGAGAAAGTACAGGGATCAAGCAGAAGTAGAAATATAGAAGAACAAAGATTGGAAAGTGAAGTAAGAAGAAGACTAGAAGAGGTATACGTAGAAATGAGAAATGATATGGATAAAATAAAGGGGCAGATGACAGATAGGTCTGGTGTGGTAAACAATACCATAATACAGAGTACGAGTGACGATAATTTAAAATTTGATGGCAACATTAGGAAAATACATCCTAAAATATTTCTCAAAATCCTAAATAATAAAATAAAATATTTCATTTCTTTTGAAGACATAAGTGAAGTCATAAGAAAACATCTTATAGGACAAGCTTTATTATGGTTCACTAGCCAAGAAATCAATTTCAAAAGTTTCAGAGATTTTGAACAATCTTTTATAAAATTATATTGGGGAGAGATTGTACAGGGAGAAGTAAGGGAACGACTATACTTTGGGCAATATGATGAACTAAGGGGTAATTCCATGCATAGTTACTCCATGTCCCTATTTTCTCAAGCCCAATACCTAGAACCCATAATTAAAGAAGAAGAAATAATAATGTTCATCTCACGACATTTCAAGGCACAAATTGCAGAAACGATAGCTGTACAAAATATTAAAACCTTTGAACAGCTAACAAGCTATTTATTAAGAATAGAAAGAAACTTGACAAGTAATCGTAGAACTAATAACAATAATGATCAACAAACGTATAATAATTACAATAAAACAAACCTAAACAATCAAAACTTTAATAATAATAGAAATAATTTTAACAATAACCAATACAATAATAATAGGAAATATAATAATAACAACAACAACAATAATCAATCAAGCTACAATTACAATAATAACAACTACAGAAATAATAATCAATTCAATCAAAACAACTATAATAGAAGAAATAACCAAAATACAAATTCTAACTACAATAATTACTCTAACAATTACTCTAATAATCAAAACAGATATAATAATAATGATCAAAATTACTACAATAACAGACCAAATTATAGTAATTCAAATAATAATAGAAATTATAACAATCAAAATAACAATAATTATCAACCAAATGATAGAAGGCTAGTACGTAGCAATTCTGATGGTGACATGACCAGAAATGGACGAGGTTTAGCTCCATATCCAAACAACGATAATCGTAGAGTGCATTTTAATAGATCTAGTAGTGCAGAAAGGGTAAACACTCATGATAGATCACAAATATCCACAAATCATGACAATGTTCAAGTCAATACTATGGATTACTCCTCAACAATGGTGAATCCAGGAACCAGCGCCACTTGTGCTGATGTCTCACCGAATTTTCAATAATGGGTGAATTAACACGCAATCTGTACAGTTATGTTCACCCTAGGGAATTTCTGAAAACAATAGATTGCTTAGATAACATAGACAAAAATATTTTAGTCACAATAAAGGGTAAAATTGAAAAAAAACTTGTAAATATTTTAATCGATAGTGGCTCAGAAACATCTTTAATTAATGAAAATGTTGTTAACGATTTAAACTTGCAAAATAATATTATTAAGGTATCAAAAGTTAATTTAATAGGTTTGAATTCAAAGAAATTTTGCGAAGTAAACAAATCAATTATAGTCAAATTACAATTGCCTCCTAACTATAACACAGGTGTAGAATTACAGCTTTTAATAACTAATAATATGGAGTATGATATTTTATTGGGTTCAGATGAACTATATAAAAATAATGGGGACATAAATTATGAAACTAGGAGAGTAACTTTAAATGGCAACAGTGTAAGATTTAACTTAAGTGAAGATCAGGTGGAAAATAAGAAGATGATGAATATTTTTAAGAAGAATAATGAAGAAGATGAAATTTATGAAGAAAAAGCAAACAGAAAAAAAGAAGTATACAATGAAACATATTTTAACGGAGAAGATGGTATGAATAATGGTGATAGGGACAAGAATGGATATTATGAGTGTGATATGGAATTTAATAATAGTAATAATAAATGGAATGAATTGAATTTGGATTGTGATAATGGTAGAAGGAAAGAAGTGAGAAAATTGTTGGAGAAATATGAAGATTTATACAATGAAGTACCAAGAGTTGCGAAGAATTACACCCACAGTCTTAAGGTTAAAAATATGGAAACATTTAAAGTTAAAACTTATCCTATACCCTATAAGTATAAAGATGATATGCAAAAAGCTATAAAAAAGTTAATTAATGATAAGATCATAGAACATAGTACTACACCATACATTAACCCTATAGTTATTGTTAAGAAAAAGGACGGTGATATTAGAATTTGTTTAGATGCTAGGGATCTTAATAAACGATGTGTGCCAGAATACGAGGCACCTTTAACTATCGAAGCTATTTTAGGTAGAATTTCAAAAACTAAAGTATTTACAAAGCTAGATTTAAAACATAGTTTCTGGTTAATACCTTTATCCAAAGAAAGTCGAGACTATACTGGTTTCATGGTAGATGGTGAGGTATATCGTTTTAGAGTTGTGCCATTTGGGACGCAATCTGCTACTTCAGCATTACTCAAGGCGTTACACAAAATACTCAACAAGTTTGAAAAATTTGTACTGCATTACATAGATGACATTCTTATATTTTCCGAATCTCTGGAAGAACATCTAGAGCATCTGGAAATAATAATAAAGGCATTAGACGAGGCAGGTTTAAAATTAAATATAAACAAATGTCAATTCTTTAAAAATGAAGTTATCTACTTAGGTTATAAAATTGATAATAAAGGTGTGAGCATGGATCCTAACAGAATAAAAATTATTCAGGACTATAAAAGACCTACAAATTTGAAAACCCTAAGAGGATTTTTAGGAATACTTCATTATTTTAAGAGGTTAGTGCCCAATCTGACTGAAAAAGAAATCCCATTAATAGAACTCCTAAGAAAAAACGTGAAATGGAAGTGGACACAAGAAAGAGAAGCAGCATTTCAAAGAATAAAAGCAGAGTTTACTGAAAATATTAAAATATTTCATCCGGATTACAACAAAACTTTTATCTTAAGAACTGATGCTTCGCAACAAAGGTTTGCAGGTAGTCTTATACAAGAACATGAGGATGGTGAGATACCAATATCTTTTGTTTCAAGGATCACAAAAAAGGCTGAACGCCAATACAGCGTTAGTGAACTTGAACTCGCCAGCATTTTGTTTTGTGTAAACAAGCTAAGGTTTTTTCTATTGGGAAATAGATTTGTTATCGAAACCGATAACCAAGCTCTGACCACCATTCTAAAGAATAAATATGGAAACAATCGCATTCATAGATGGGCATTACTCTTACAGGAGTATACGTTTGACATAAAATATGTTCCAGGAGTAAAAAATGTTGTATCTGATGCAATAACTAGGATGGATGGCGAAATAACAAGAGAAAACAGAAACAAACAAATAGGTGTCAACATAATGAAGAATAATACAGGGATTTTTTCATTTAAAACCATACTCGAGGACCAACTAAGTCTCACAAATTTAGAAAAACAGAGAACCTTGGTAAATAATGATAACGTTATATACAAAAACATCAATGGTAAAGAATTATATGTAATTACACAAAAATTAACTAGGAAAATAATTTATGAACTTCACATAAAATACAATCACATAGGTGCTAGGAAAACTTTTAATATTTTTAGAGAAAATTATGTATCTCGAAAGGATTTGTCAATAGTAAAAGATTTAGTCAGTAGATGTGAACTTTGTCAGTTGAGCAAAAATAAAAATTTCCACAATCAAAATCTTCCAAAATCAATAATAACAACACATCCTCTAGAACTTATATCAGTAGATTTCATTTCTAATTTAATTCCTAGCTTAGAGGGTAATCGACACATGTTTGTAATAGTAGACAATTTTTCTAAATTCATATCAGTCTATCCCTGTCAAAGGACAAATAGCAAAACAGTAAAAGAATGCCTAACAAAATATTTTGTGGAAATAGGTATGCCTAAACAATGTCTAATGGACAATGCTACTTATTTCAATAATGAAAATTTGAAAACTTGGTTAAGAAAATCAAATATTAAACCAATTTATACATCAATAAGACATCCTTGTGCTAATCAGGCTGAAAGGTATGTACAGGAAATCATCAAATGCCTAAGAATACTAGTTCACAAAGAGCAAGTTATGTGGGAAAATAATTTAAAATCAATCCAACACAGCATAAATAATGTTCCACACGATATTACTGGTAAATCTCCTATCAGGGTGATGAAAAACATTCTACCTGATAGACCCTGGGAATTTGAATCTTTTGAACCTTACGATCAAGTGGTAAAGGAAACTTATGAAAGAATTGTCCGCAGAGCGGAAAAATATAAAAGCAATCGTGAAAAGAAAATTAGAAACAAAATAACATTTAAACAAGGTGATTTAGTAATAGTTAAAGCTCTAAGAGTGCCAAATAGAAAAGAAAACATATGTCCTAAGTTACAATTGGTGTACGAGGGGCCTTATAAGATACAAACGCAGAACGGGGTAAATAGCTATCTATTAGTACATCCAGTTACTGAAATCCCTAGGGGAATATTTAACATTGACGTGCTGTACAGATTTGTGACAACAGATAACGCATAAAGACGTTTATCTAAAACTAATTATGTAAATATGTTAATTAAGTAATAAACACAAAATAATAGAATGATAACCTAATTATCGTTAAATTTAAAAATATTCATTAATAATTTAAGTTTTATCTGTGTATAAAGTACACAAAAGAAAATCTTTAAATGATTTGAACAAAGTGTTTGAGTTCATCGAGAAATTTAGAGAAACGCATGAAAATGACAAATAATGGTCTATAAAAATTAAAATTTAAAATGATTTTTGTGAATTTTGTTTACAACATTCTAGACTTCAAAAAAGTTATAATGATTGTAAAAAAATTCAGGGTATGTTGCAACAGTCAGTCTTTTAGCAATACAGAATATAAAAACAAATATAATATTATTTAAACGAATAAAACAGAATAATAATAATTTAATTATAAATTGACATAAATTAACAAGAATGTAAGAATCTTTTAAACAATGTTTATTGGAAGGTGTTATAAAACACACTAAGATGGGTTATTTTCATAAATATTGCAAAATTTTAACAATCCTATAAAAAAAATATCTTTAAAAAATTCAAAATTTACATACCTTATTTAACTTCATATCCAGATATTATTTGACATGTATTTTCAAATTAAATTATTTCTTTTGTAAATCATGAAGGGGACATCTGACATCAGGTATAGACACCATGTGGGTCCCAAGAGATAAAATTCTAATCGGCAGATTGAATAATGTTGGATGATGCTCCGATTTGACATCTAAAAACAATTCGAACATTAATAACTTTATAAACATCCTGTATGTGTTTAGAAACACAAAGTAAGAATAATAAATAATATTAAAATACAAAACATAATAACAATGGTTATTTTGTAATAAAAACAGAATGTTTGAGTCATGTAATTTAAGTATTTTTGTAAACAAATTTTATTGATAATTTTGTAAATATTTAATCTTAAGAAGTGCTACTAGTGCTAGTGATACAGGGACGTTTGTTTGTGAATGAAGATGGATTTTAGAACATTTTTGGAAAGATAAACCATTATTAATTTTCCACAAGGGGGAAAATCTCAACACCCTGTAGGTGGATTTGGATTATTTGACATTAATCGTGACAATATCAAATTACCTTTATTTTCCACAATAGTTGGCTCTTGCTATGAGGATGATTCCTGGTTGCTATGAACGACGAGGAGAATCAACAAGAGGGCTAAAAAAAAGACTCCATTTTGATTTTTCGGTTGAAGAGGTTTAAAAATAAAAACTTCCACAAGTTTTTACACAAAATTTTATCTGCAGAAATGTTTTTATGCACCTTTAGTTAAGAAAAGCTGTTTGGAGCTTCTGACAACGTAAATCACGAAAGTTTGGTGATAACTAGGCGATGGAATCCTATTTTACACTACCCAGTGAGGACAGGTATCACCAAAACTGTTTTATAAAATTTCCATGTCCATTGTGTTGGATAACTACTAATTGAGTGTTTTTTATCGTAACAAACACAAGAACTATATTTGTCACTATTTCTTTTTCAACAAAGACTGAATTTTTCACCCTGTGTATATAAAAAACTTTTAACTCACTAATTTCATTTAATCTATAACACATATTTTTCTTCTATTTTAATAACAATTATTCTTGAATTCGTTTCTGTATTTTTCAATCATGTTTCTAGGTTATATTTGTATAATTTAATTTTTAAAGTCAGCTGACAAATAATCGATTACTGGCTGTGTTCAGAATCGGATCCATCGAATCTATCGATTCTACTCTGGACTATGCCACAAAAAGCAAAATTTACTATCAAAGATTCTGTTTTCATGCTATTTATAATATTATAAAAACACTTGTTGCCAAGATAAATAATTTAATTAAATAAAACATACCTTGTTATAATTTTCAAACCAGTGTTTTTACTAAATCTCTCGAACGAACCTACGGCGCCCAACAATCGATTTTTCCTGGTATTCAGATTATGGAATCCAATTGAACCCGAGATGTCTCATGCACCATTACAGGTAACAATTCCGAATACGAGGGGAAGGTAAAAATTACATCTTATTCAAAATAAACTTACAGTTAAAAAAATTAATCATCATTTTTATTATTATTCATAAAACACATCCCCGCAATATATATATATATATATATATTTAATGGTCTCATGCATTCTGTCGATATGCATATTTGTGTTTAATCCACTGTGCAAGCGATAACAATACGCTCAAGCTTCAACATTTCCAGTATAATAGTTATTAAAGTACTGACCAAAATTAAATGTATCTTCATCATTTAGCAAAAGTCTTAAAAAACTATCCAGCATTTGGGTACATGCACTTTAGTCTAGTTCTTGCAGAATAGTCCTAAGTTGTTTGTAGACCGTGACCTGAGATGAAAAAAATAAACATATGTAACTTCAAAGAATTTCCTATACATAGTTAAGCACCTACCTGTTTTTCTTTAGAATGAATTTTGTTCAGATTCCTACGCCAAGAGTGGTCTACATGCCATATGCAATAAATTCTGTAACACAAAAAAATTAATATTTATCTGTTTATAGCAACATACATACATACATACCGAAAGTCTGCTGGTTCCATAACACGTACCCATGCATTATAGAATGTTTTTTCCATATCTGACATAAATACTCGTGGCTTTATTTGTCTTCCCAATTTGTCTTTAATACATGAAAAAAATAAAAACAAAATTTCCTCATTTGACCGATTGCTAAATAAAAATGCACACGGAAATCCTTCTCGCAAATCATCCAGAACTAAAAGTGTTTGTAACTGAAAATCATAAGGATTGAGGCCATGGGTGCCATCTATGTATATTGTAGGATCTTTAAAATGTCGGATCCCATCATAAATAAGTTGTTTTACTAAGATGTATAAGATCTATTTAATTCGTAGACTAAAAAGACATGTCTTGCATATAAAAATATAAAAGTCATAATATCATGATCAATAATAAATCTTAGCAACCAAAGTTGCTTAGGAGATGAGTTTATCCTTTGTCATACAAGGACTGCCACAAGTTGAAGGGTTAGCTAAAAAGTCTAAGTGTGTGACATTTTAACGTATGTAGTGCAACTGAGGCGCTACAATACTTTCCCCCCTTTTATTAAGTACGTGTTAATACAGTGTACTGTTAGATTTTATTTGGAAATATTTTTCTTGTATAATTTAAAGTTTCTGCGTTTCCATCTTTTGTGTTATTGACAAGAATGGTTTCAAGAATTAGTAAGTGCTAGGTATCCGATAGGTCCTTTCTACTTGAAGAATACTATCGTGATACCATTTTTGTATCTTCTGTTGTTTTCTACCGGGACGTTTCGTTGCCCTAGGTAAAAAACTAAGGACTATTTTTCACTAGCATATATGTGTGGGCGCATGTGGACAATTGATCCTTTAGCATACGACAATTGGGACCTCCACATATATGCACATGTGTGGGCGCATGTGGGCAGTTGCTCCTTTAGCATGCGACAATTGGGACCTCCACATATGTGTGGACCGAGTCTTGTACCTACAAAATGCTACTTGTATGTGTGATGTGTGTTGTGTATTATGCTGTTATTATATGGTCTTGTATTGCGATTTTTTTTAATTATTAGTACTCGTATGTTCAAAAGTGTGTGAAGTTTAATTGTGTGGCAGCCAGTAGAAAGAATAAACTCACCTCCGTACAATAAATGTGTCTTGCTCATACTGCTGCTGCTGTTGCACTTGGCGATTCAGCCGATTGCAGGCTCTGCTGTGGTCTCTATCGGAATCTCTGTTCTAACCAGATTTTTTTTTTCATCTTGGGCTGTTCTATCGGGGTCACCAATTGTGGGATCTTTAAAATGTCTTGTCGGGTGTAGGAATCTTCTCTCCGGTGTGGAATCTTCTGTCGGGTGTGGAATCTTGTCGGGTGTAGAATCTTCTGTCAGGGTCTTAGGTTCTAGTCTTGGATGTTATTCCAGGATGCTCCAAAAGGGGTTCCTTGCAGTTGAAGTGTGCTCGTTCGGGGTCACCAATTGTAGTTAGCAGGAAATCAGAATATCAGTAATTAAAAGATAATTTTTATTTAAATATGAAAAGCGTTATATAAAAATTGTTGTGTCAAAAGTACGTCTTGTCTTGTTAATTTCGAAATCGGTAATCAATCAATTTTTTGTTTCCTTTTTCCATGGTTACCATCCATCGGATAAGTAGGGTGCTAGTGTACGCAGCTATCGACCAAGATCATTCATATATGTGGTATTATAATGGTACCATCTGACATTGACACTTGACCAACCTCAAATAAAAACTGACTAAGAAACCTTAAAATAAATTGACGTAAAAGTCAAAACTAAAGGTAAGACTATGTGGTGCTATGATGTCGCCACACATATACAATCATCAGCAAACTTTTCAAGCATTTCCAATTGGCCCATATTCATAACAATCAAGATAAAATCTTTTTTCAAATTTGTATGTTCTAATTAGGCATTCCAAACTGAATGCCTACCAGTGGGCTTTGTCGGGTTATGATATTGCAAAATTATGGCAACCCTGTAGACCTGGTGATTTGACAAGGTCAATGAAATAGATAGTTACATAGATTGATTATCCATATTTTTCAAAATAAACATAAGCGTATGCCTTGAAGTAAAAATGTAAGCAATTATTTTATTTTTTAATATTTAAAGGCTAAAAATTGGTTTTAAAACACATTTTTGCTAAACCGATTCAAATTAATAAATATTTGCCAGGCAATATGGCCGCTCATAAACGACCAGCTTTGAGCGATCTATATTACTTTATATGTATCATTGACCCTGTTAATGACAACATGACAACAGGGTTGCCATATCTAAACTGTCATTACCCACTGGTAGCCATTTGGACAGGTCGTTGGAATGCCTAATAGAGTAATGTCCTGAGGCTTATAAAATAACACACATCCACTGTTCTCGACCTCTTTGACCCATAATTCTATGCTGACGGCATCATTTGTATGTCTTATAGCCTCATTGTTTAAATTGAAAGTTTGCTGAATATTGTGCAACTCCTTTTTCGTTAAAAGATGAGTTCGATCCAGTTTTGAATTGTAAACGGAATCCCTAACTTCATCCAAGATAGTCTGAAATGGAATTTTTGATGCAATTTTCATTGCAAAACTCTCTCTTTCTTTTTTTGTTAAAGTCAAATGCCCCAAATTATTAGATCCGTGTCCTGCATGTGTTTTGGTGTATTCTACAAGGCATTTTCCTGATGCGCGACATATAGTAAGTTTTACTCCAGCAGGACAAAACCCATTTATTTTTTTTGTCTTTTGTGTTTTAATATGCCTTGTTCCCTTTCCTTTATTCTTATAATATCCAGATCGATGACAAAGATATTTTAAAATTTTATAACTCTCAGTTTTATACCACCCATGTTCACTAATAAAAAAAGAACATGTGTCCTTTTCTTCCTTTGTTTTCCAAAGTGTAAAGGCATCATTGTTTTCAAATTCCATAGATTTTGTGGTAATTATTATATCATGAAAGTTTTGAAAATGTTGATATATCTGATTCCTGGAAAAGTCTGTAAAACCACAAATACTGCATTTTAAGGTTTTTGTTGATCGTTTCAACAAAAGACTGTTTGAACTAGTACTTTCTTTGTGGTTATTTTTGTAGTGGGTTTTTAAATGTTTTTACATTTGTCACATTGGTGTGTGTATTTTTTGGGTTTTGTCAACTGCTTTTCTTTATCTGCAATAGTTATCTGAAAGTTTATAAGTACAGCTAATCAATTATTCTATTTTTAACCGACTTTAAAAAAGGAGGAGGTTATCAATTCGTCGCGACATTTTTATCATTACAGAGGTAGCAGTTTAATGATTAAAAACTAACTCGGCTAGTTAAATAAAAACTTGTAAAATATTATTTATTACCTGGATGAAAACGCTTTACGTAACTTTTTAAAATAATCATTGTATTATTTATTGATAAAACAAGGAAATGAAAAACGGTATTTTGTCACCAAAGGAATACATCATTTGAAACTGATACAGATGGGTTTCCTTCAAACAAAATTGAAATATTTTTGTATTTTCACAAAATTGAAAAATCAAATTGAAAGGAAATAATATACAAATTAAGGTTATATGAAACTGCTGTTTAATGAAATAAATTTACAAAAACAAAACAGGATTTAAATTATGAGAGGTTTGGTTTCTGCAACCGGATGGTCAAGGATTGTCAAAAACATTAGTTATCTCAATATTAATTTACTATTTTACAAAAAAAATCAAGTTTAGGACTTTCAAAAAAGTTTAAAATCTGATATAATGTTGAAAATAATACAATATATGTACAGTGCTTCTCAAAAGTCCCTTCCTCCCCCTCTTTTCTTTTGAACAGTGATACTTAGACTGATGAAAGTTGGAGGGTGAAAATGAAGTAGTGTTAAGGTACGGTCACTTTTGGGCGTGTAGTCGAGACGTTTAGATGCGGCGCTTAATCGCTTACGTCTAGACGCACCTGATCGCACCTAGTGGTCTGTTTACAACTAGTCGCCAATCAGTATTTTTTATTTCGTTCGATAAAAATGACTACTAGTGAACTTGTGATTGCAGCACAGTTGCTCATAGAAGAAGCAGAAGACGATGACATTTTGCTATTATCATTAATGCGCAAAAAAGCGTAGAAAGATTCATAAAATGTTTGTTCAAAAAAGAAAGGAAGGGTGCTTTAGTACGCTAATAATGAGACATTTAATTGATGACGAAACTAAATTCAAAGAATACTTTAGGCTTACCAAAAGTAAATTTAATGAACTGTTAAATATTATATTAATTGATATAAAAAATTCTACTAAATGCTTCTATCCATGTTTTTTGCTATTGCTTTCCAAACATTATACCGTACATTTTGGTCCTTATACAATTTAAATTATATAACGATGGATGCTTTGACACTTCGTAAATTAATTTTTGATCTTCCGATTTGGTGAATCTGAGTCTATTGCCTTTGGAGCTCATTTTGCATCAATAGCAGGCAATTAAATAAACGTGCGCGTTTAAATTGCCCCACGACCAATTTTGCCGTAAGACGCGTCGTCTTGTGGCGACTTGTATCGACTTGTCGCTTAAATCAGACCATCATTATGATATCACTATTTAACCTATCGGCACGATTTAAGGCCACGTCTAAACGTCTCGACTACTCGCTCAAAAAAAGACCGTACCTTTTGCTTCTCTACTAGTGGTAACAGGTGACGTAATAGGCATCGGTGACGTCACCAGGCAACTGAAACCAATAATATTAAATGGGACTTTATTTCAAGTGACACCTCGTTTGAAAGGTATTTAGAATACCTATTCAATCATACTATTTTTTTTTTATTTACGATGTTTTTGATGGTTAAAATAAATAAACACTAAAATTTGAGTTTCGCTTTTAATTAATAAAGATTCAAAAGTCCGCCTATGGTTAATTGTCAAAAAAGCTGAATTTTTTTAATTTTTAGTTTAATTATTTTTTAATGAGACAAAGTAACAGCTATCTTAATTATTATGCGGCGGAACGCATTTTTAATGAGAGATACCCCGATCGCCCTATATCAAGGACTTCTTTGAGGGAGCTTTTCCATAAGTTTCAATAAACAGGTAGTGTTCATGATGCCAAACGATCGGGTCGACCAAATATTGGTATTGATAAACAAATTGATAAAGTTGCAGAAATTGTAGTAAACCCTACTTCTTCCACAGCCCAAGTAGCGTCTACCTTTGGAGTCAGTCATAGTACAGTACTCAAGGTGTTGACCAAAAACAAATTTCACCCATACAAATTAAAAATGGTGCATTAACTTTCAGATGACGACCCCGACCGAAGGCTGTAATTCTGTGAAAATATGTCCATTAAAATTCTCCAACAACCAGACTATGTAAGGACAATTTGTTTTAGTGACGAAAGTACTTTCTTCCTTAATGGAAATGTTAATACTCAAAATGGTAGGTATTGGAGTGACATAAATCCTCACATGTTTCGTAAAAAACATACACAGTAGGTATTTTGGTAAACCATATAGTGGGTCTTCTTTTTTTAAACTCTAATTTAACCAGTGAAGTATATCTCGAGATGTTAGAAAACGCAATTGAAGCGTTAATTCTTCAAATTCTGGAAGATAATCCAGATGAATTTGGTAACTTGGAAATAACGTTCCAACAAGATGGCGCTCCGGCACACTATTACTTTGCAGTAAGAAGTTATCTAGATGAGGAATATCCTGGTAGATGAATTGGGCGACGCGGTCCAATAGAATGGCCAGCTCGGTCACCGGACCTAACACCTTTAGATTTTTTTCTGTGGGGATATCTTAAATCTAAAGTTTACGCTACAGCTCCTAACAGTATTGACGTTTTAAAACAACGAATTGTTGAAGAATGTAGGGCAATTTCCCCTGACACATTTAATCGAGTCCGACAAGAGTTTAATAATAGGATGTTTTACTGCCAGGAAGTGGATGGAGCACATTTTGAACAATTATTATAAGAACTAAAAGCGAAACTCAAATTTTAGTGTTTATTTATTTTAACCATCAAAAACATCTTATATCAAAAAACAATAGTATGACTGAATAGGTATTTTATTCTACTTGTCATAACGTCCCATTTAATATTATTGGTTTCAGTTGCCTGGTGACGTCACCGATGCCTATTACGTCACCTGTTACTACTAGTAGAGAAGCTTACAATAGTTCATTTTCACCCTCCAAATTTCATCAGTCTAAGCAAAGACATTACAACATATAGACAAAATGTTTCATTC
This sequence comes from Psylliodes chrysocephalus, assembly GCA_927349885.1. Taxonomy (NCBI): domain Eukaryota; kingdom Metazoa; phylum Arthropoda; class Insecta; order Coleoptera; family Chrysomelidae; genus Psylliodes; species Psylliodes chrysocephalus. The sequence continues at coordinate 79,384,964 of OV651817.1, read as the reverse complement.
ATAACTCCCATACAATTGCGGACTGTTATTGTTTTAAAATTGTTAGTGAGTGGAAGAGAGAAAGACAGATCTATTAGGACCGGCTGGCAACGTTGTAAACAGTGTCCATAATATGCTCGCCAGTGGCGTAGAGTTTTAAACTTACCAGTATTGTCAGAGTAGTATGTTAGAAAAATACGTAAATATGTAGGTATATTTTTTTAGTAATATAATTATGATGATTTTTTCATGTAGGTAGATTAGATTAGATTATGAGTTGGACGTTATTTTTCCTTGTCCACCGCGACCTTTTTAGATCTATTGTGGGACTCCTGTTTGTTTTAGAGTATGTCGTTTAGCCTGGTCTTTTTTATTAGTCTTAGTAGCTTTGACAGTGGCTCCCGCATGTAGTTGCATGCAATTGGCTTTTCTTCGCCACATGTTAGAAACCTCGTTCCAGCCAGGCATTCACATTGGCACAGGACGTGGAATATTGTTTTCTCTTCTTCTTCTTCTTCTTCTTCACAGAACCTGCACAAAGTTGCTTCTTCTGCTTGATTTATGACACTCATGTGCCTTTTGAGGCTATAGTGTCCAGTAAGAAGGCCTACTGTTATCCTAACTATTTGACGCTTTTGATCCAGTAGGCCTTTCGTGAACTTGGCCGATGGTTCCTTGACGAACTGTTTGACCTGTCTCAGTCTTGAATAGTTGTTCCACCATTTCTAAGACCCTGTTTGCATCCATTATTTAATGGATGCCTTGCACAATGCCTTAGCAACTCCACAGAAGCGTTCGGGGCCTGTCATGGCCTTATCTGAGCCTCCTTGGGCTAATTCGTCGGCCTTTTCGTTGCTCTGATATCCCTCATGGCCTGGAACCCAGGCTAAGGTCACCTTATTTTAACTACTTAGCTCTGTCAGGTCTTCTAGACAGTCTTTCACCAGTCGTGATTTGATTTCTGGTGAGATAATTGCCTTTAGAGCTGCTTGGCTATCAGAGTATATGACAATAGTTTTGCATGATACTTGCTGATTTTTCATGTAGGTAAATTCAAGTACAAGTAAATTCAAATGCAGGCGAATTCAAGTTACCTTTCGATTTTTAATATTTATTGGTTTATAGTTTATTGGCATTTACTATATACTTGCCTGGTATGATGTTAACCAAAATTATTTAAATTTTTAAATTAACATTAAGTAGGTAGGGGTATCTAAATAAAACACTGTCCTAAAAATATATAATTTTTTAATTAATAATTACAAAAAAAACATGGTATGGCAAAAAATATCGTAAAAAACTGTAAAAATTTTTAAAATAATGTTTTAAATATATAAAATACTTTAATTTTATTAACTAAAATTTCATTTAATTTTTTTATGCTTGGTTATTAATGTTATAACTTATTGCAATGTTTCTTTTTGCAGCAGGTGGTGTTCCAAAAACAGTTGAATCAGAACTAAAAACCCATACATTAGATATACATACATATAGGTAACAAGTACCTATTAGAAATTAAAAATTTAAAAAACTGACTTTAAAAACGTGCAGATGCCGTCACCACATCTTAACCAAATTTATGTGGGACCACCCTTGAGGTATCCCCTTACTAACAAAAAAGAATCATATAAATCGGACAAGGTGGTAAAGCATTATCGCTAAACAGACATAAAAAATGAAGAGTTTGAGGATTTTCTCACAAACCCAATTATTATGTTTTGACCAAATTTATATGGGACCACCCCTGAGGTACCCCCTTTCTAACAAAAAAAGAGTTATTGAAATCGGACACCGTGTTGAAGAAATATCGCTGAACATACATACAAAAAAAAATCGCGACGAATTGAGAACCTCCTCCTTTTTTGAAGTCGGTTAATAAATAATGTTTAGAGTTAAACCAAAAATTAATATTATATTATATTATTATAAAGATACGTCATGCTGCTTAATCTAAAAGAAAACTAGCTCTTAAAATCTGCAAGCCGCGTTCAAAAATTTGCATTCCTGTTGAAACTATTGAATTTTAAATTTTGCCTAAAAATCTCTATGTGTAAGTTCGAGTGACCAGCAGTTTAGTTCCGGACCTTGGAAATGGTTGCAAATTTAAACTTAGTGTTATTTAAACTACACTGAAAAAAATTTGGTGCCTACAATGTAAAAAACTTTGATAATAACTGTAAGTTTCACAACATAATGATTGTAAATATAACTTAGAGTGATTTTTACTGTAAAAAGGAATCGATTGTTCTTAAAAGTACAAACTTTTTGCTAAAAATACTTTTCTTAATGTAAAAATACAAATTTATTTGAGATATACCTAATTTACTTGCATTTTTACAGTTTAACAGGAATAATCAAAGGTGAAATCACAGAACTTTTAGTATTATTACAGTTATATGAATTAATTCACAAAACGCCTGTAGATTTACAATATTTTGGTGCGTTTTAACCTTTCAATTTTACAAAAAATATGTAAAATTAAATGTATTTTTAAATGATAAAAGTGTTTTTACAATAACCTCGTGAAAATTCAAAGATATAGGTTATAGGTTGATTCACAAATGCGTTGTAACTTGACATTATCCATAAGTTCGCTTTACACTTGTAATTTAACAATAATTCTGTAAAATTACATTATTGCTGTAATTAATAGAAAATAAAATGACTTTTACAATAATCTTGTCAAAATAAAAGTATATAGGTTAATTTACAAATATTTTGTTGTTATACAATATTTTTAAATCCGTTACAAATGTAATTTTACACACCATCTGTGAATTTACATTGCCTTATAGAAATACGTATATATCCTGTTATTCACATATATAATGCAGAATTGAAATATACTTAGACCGTTTTAGTATCTTAATTTCACAAGAATTTTATTAAATTCCATGACAGTTGTGGTTTCTCAAGATCCTTGTGCCACTGAAAATTGGTTACCAGAATTTGAAAAGCTTTTGATAATAGCTGCTAGTCTCACAACTTAATGGTTGTAAATATAACTTATAGTGATTTTTACTCTAGAAAGGGTTACATCGTTCTTAAAATTATAAACTGTTTTACTAAAAATACTTTTTACAAGAAAAACACAAAGTTTTAATTGTATAAAAAATACGAATTTATTTGGACCTAACTTATTTGCAATTTTACATTTTTGTGGAAAAATAAAAAGTGAAAACAAAAGTTTTAGTATTGTTACAGATCTATGAGTTAATTCACTAATATCCTGTAAATTAACAATATTTAGGTAAGTATCAATCTTGCAATTTTACAATAATAATTGTTTAAAATTAGATGATTACCTTGTTATTTTAAATGATGAAAGGTTCTTACAATAATCTTGTGAAAATACAAATATATGAACGGATTCACACATGTTTTGTAACATCTATAAGTTCGCTTCACATTGAGGAATGTAGCAATAAATTTGTAAAATTTCAAATATGCAGTAATTATTAGAAAATAAAGGGTTTTTTACAATAAGTTTGTCAAAATAAAAATATATAAGTTAATTTACAAATATTTTGTAGACACAATATTTATAAATACGTAATTTTAAAAATATTCTGTCATATCACATACTAAGTTGTAAAAATACAGATAACTCACAAGGTAAAATCAGAACTTTTTAAAAAAATACAGAGTAGTTTGTAATAATACTACTTGCACGTGGAGAAATGCAGTGTTTACTGTATAATAAATATTACAAGCTAAATTTGAATTTTAAAGTAACCAATGCGTGTTTACAGTCATTAAAGCAATTTTGCAATTAATCAGTGTAAATATCATTCTAAAGTGAAATTACAGTCAAAATCACTGGCCACAAATAACCAATGATTTTAACTGTAATTTCACTATTCAGTGTTTTAAGTGTAGCCGATTATTATTGCAAAGTTAGAAAACTTTTGTAATTAATGTAAAATGTTCAAAATAGAATGTCTTTACTATTAGGATTATTCTTTCTTAGGTAAAATGTTATAAAAAATAATATATCAACTGTTTCAGAAATCGGCAATTACCAAATCACAGTAGTTAGTTTAAATTTCTTTTACTTAAATCTACGATTAGTAAAAACACAACAGTAAGAATTACAATAACATGTTTATTACGATAATTTATTATCTAAACAAGTTAAGCTTTTTATATTATTTATTAATGTATTATAAACATTACTAATTAACTAACCTTGATACCGCGGTACCAGACAGATCGGTATTAAAAAATAAATCAGTGAATATTTAACAATGGATCGGGATAGTAGTGAATTAATAAATTGGTTCAAAAAAGCTGCAGGCACAGAAAAATGTACCGTGGAACTAGAGGGTAAGAAGGAAGAAGGTGATGGATACATAGCCGACATAATATTTGCTAAAGTAATACTGGATGAACCCAATCACAATGGAAAACAACTACATTTAGCTGCCAAGGCGAGTAAACCTTCACATAAATTACGAAAGTTCCTATCTGAAATTTGCCAAAGAGAGGTGGTGTTTTATAGAGACGTAGTGCCGATTTTCCAAAAGTTCCAACAGGAGAAAAGCATTAAAGAACCCTTCCAAGCTTTACCGAAGTGCTACACAGCCTTCGAGACTGAAAATGCTGAAGTTATAATACAGGAAAATATGACAACTAAAGGGTACGTGATGCATAAAAAAAAAATCCCGATGAACATGAATCATATAAAACTAGCGCTAAGTAATTACGCGAAATTCCACGCTATATCCCTAGCTATTAGAGATCAAAAACCGGAAGTTTTCGAAACAATCGAAAAAACCTGTTACAACATTATGCTGGAAAGAATGTCTTTGCTCGGTCCAATGTACGAAAAATCTGTTAGAAAAGTTATTAAGAATTTAAATGAAGTGGGTAGGATGGATCTCAAGAAAAGATATGAAAAATTGATGGAACCAAATGTGGTGGAAATTGTAAAGTATCTTCTACTCGATGTTCCTGATGATAGAGTATTAACGCACGCGGATTGTCACAATGGCAACTTCATGTTCGAGTACAAGGTAATTTAATATAAAATATTCAATTTTTTTAGATAATTTGTATATTGTTATGGTTCTCACACCTTACATTGTAATTTTGGTAAGAATTACAATAACATGTTTATTACGATAATTATTGGGTTGTATGTGTTTTTTTCAAATAAAACTATAGTTTGTCTGATGTCTGATTGATAAAGTATCCGGCTTTTTGAATAAATATTTAACGAATCATAAATTACTATTTTTGTTATTTTTTTATTGCATTACTTATTAGAAATTAGTGTTTTATACAGAATGTTTCATTGGTAAAGGGGCTCCCTTTAACCATGGATGGAGACCACCGAGGTGCTTCCAAATAACCCATACTTAATGGGTCTTTCGACCTTTATAGCCGAGATACAGGGCTTTTTATCAATTTGGCCTATTTCTTTCCAGACTCATAACTTATCTGACAAAAAAATCGAACAACTATGGATTAAACTTAAAATAAATAAATTAGTTTTAGGTATTTGTGTTGCTTATAGACCTCCTGACTATATACTTAATGATTTTATTGAAGTTTTTGAACAAACTGTAACAAATTTAGCTTCGGAATTTGATGAAATATTATGTTTGGGCGATTTCAATGTTGACCTGCTGAAAATGCACTCAACTAAAGCTAAGAAAATAAACTCCTTGTTAGAAAGTCATGATTTAATACAAATTATTGATAAACCAACTCACATAACTCCGACCTCTGAAACATTAATTGATTACTTAATAACGTCTAACCGTGACTTAATTAAATCATTTGGCGTTCTTCCCGCAGATCATATGACAAGTCATGAACTCATTTATTGCATACTTAATGTTTCTTCTAACAATTCTAAACATGTTTTTAAAATAGTAAGAAATTTTAAAAACCTTGATGAAGATTACTTTCTATGTGATTTGAATTCTATACCTTTTGACAACATTTTTAGCTTGAACAACATTGATGAGAAAATAAATCTCCTAAATAATTCAATCATTTCGCTTTTCAATAAACACGCACCCTATAAAAAGATAAGAATCACCAAAAAATATAATCCTTGGTTAACAGATAACATTAGGTATATTATGTCATTACGAGATAAAGCGAAAAAAAGATGGCAAAAAAGCAAAAAAGTGAGTCACTTAGAATACTACAAAATGTATACAAAACTATACTACTTTAGCCTGCAAAAATGAAAAAAAAGCATATTTTGAATACAAATTAAGAGTAGGAGGTATTAATAATATGTGGAAAAATTTAAAACATCTAAACATCGGAAAAGAGTCACATACTATACCCAATACCTTATGTAACCCCACCAATTTAAATAAATATTACACTTCATGTATTCCAAACTTACCTGCAGATCGAAATGTCCTTGATAGTTATCTTAACAATATCCCTTCGCGTGACAAAGTTTCTTTCACTCCAGTTACAAATGATAGAGTCCAAAAACTACTGTAGTCAATCAAATCAAATGCTCAAGGTTCTGATGGCTTAAATATAAAAATGCTGCTTCAGTGTTGTCCCTTAATAATTCCCTATGTCTCACATATAATTAATAGTTGCATTAACAAACAATACTTCCCTAGAAACTGGAAACAAGCACTTATCAGACCTGTCCCAAAAACTAGTAATCCAACCGAGTTTAAGGATCTAAGGCCCATTAGTATTCTCCCAACTCTCTCAAAGGTACTTGAAAGAATAATAGAAGAACAAATTCGTATCTACTTATCAACTCATAATATTTTACCAGAATATCAGTCAGGATTCAGACCATCTCATAACTGTGAAACTGCACTTCTTAACGTAACCGATTATATTTTAAAGGCTAGGGATGATGGTAACATTTCGGTTTTAATCTTAATAGACTTTAGTAAAGCATTCGATACCCTTAATCATTCCCTGCTGTGTGCCGTACTTCATTATATAGGATTTTCGCCTGATGCCGTAGGTCTGGTAAAATGTTACTTAAGTGATCGAAGCCAACGTGTTAAAATTAATGAAATTATTTCTGACTCTATGAGGGTACGATCTGGAGTTCCTCAGGGATCTATATTAGGACCTATACTATTTACTCTCTATACAAAAAATATCGGAACAGTCTTAAAATCTTGCAAGGCTCACCTATATGCCGACGATACACAAATTTATAGCTCTTTTCATCCAAACAATATTTTACATGCCACTGACCTTATCAACCAAGATCTCAAAAACTTAGCTATGTGGGCAAAAACACATGCTCTTAGCATTAATTCGAAAAAAACGAATGTTCTTGTCTTTGGCCCTAATAAATTTTGTCCTGACTCAAATTAAATTTTGAGGGTGATATAATAAAACCCGTAAACAGCGCCAAAAACCTTGGTATAGTCATGGACAATCAACTCAAATTTAGCAGTCATATTAATATATGTATTCGTAATGCCTTCATTGACTTAAAAACAATCTACATTAATCGTCATTACCTGTCATTTAATGTTAAAAAAATTCTATGTGACTCGTTGGTTCTATCAAAATTCAACTATGGAGATGTCCTTTATGGTCCCTGTATTGGGTCAGATGACAAAAGGAGAATTCAGGTCATGCAGAACTCATGTATTCGTCTAATTTGTGGAATTAGAAGACGACAACCTATATCCCATAAATTAAAAACTTTGAATTGGCTAAATATGGAAAAACGAAGGTTACTTCACGCTGCTTGTCTATTCCATAAAGTCATTAAAAACCGCTTACCTGTTTATTTATATAATAAAGTTAAATACGGTTCTGATACGCCTTTCCTAAATACTCGATATAGGCACAGAATAACAGCTCCCCCTCACCGCACAGAAAAATATAAACGCTCCTTTGCATACCAAATGTTAGCAACCCCGTAAGAGACGCCGCTGGAATATCTAGTACTATGACTCATTAGGCGATAAGTCGAAATCACCAGAAATGATATAAGCGTTTTATTTAGATATTATTGTGCGAATCATTATACAGTTTAGTCGAATATAATAAATAGGGAAGTTAAATAGTCGAGTTTAGTGTTACAACCCTCTCCTAACATCAGAAGTGGTTCGACTCGCCCTGAAATGGGTAGAAAAAGAACGTATTCTTCTTCGAGCAGTTCTAGTTCCTCGAGTTCTACTAGTTCTTCGTCCAGTTCAAGTGCTTCTAGATTAAATAAGAGACGCAAGAAAAGTAAACAAAAAAAGAATTTAAAAGTACCTAAAAACAAGACGGGGGTAAGTCAAGTCTCATTATCCTTATTATCGGAAAAACATGTTATATCTAATGCAGTACCCGAATTTAACCCGTTATCAGATAATATCGGCTGTTGGATTGAAATTATAGAGCATAATGTAAAATTATTTAATTGGGCCGAACACCAGACTATCCATCAAGTTGTGAATAAGTTACAGGGTACAGCAAAAATTTGGTATGAAAATTTAATCGCCAACGACAAGCAATGGCCTAGTTATAGTTGGTCCGATTGGAAAAACAAATTGATGGAGACATTTCATTCTAGAAGAGATATGTACACACTTTTAATTGAATTAGCAAATCATAAGCCTTCAGATGGATGTTCTTTATATGAATTTTTCTTTACACACTTAGCAAAAATTGATAATTTAAAACTAAATTTTTCAATCGAAGATAAAATTTCATTAGTTTTGGGTGCTATAAATGATAAAAATATTACTTCAGCAGCAGAAGCTGCAAATATCAATGATTTAAACATCTTAGGGTCTTATTTGCGAAACAAAGTTTATTGTAAGATTTCAGAAAAACCACAAAAATATACTGAAGTTTCGAATAACAATTATTATAGTAAACCTGTTGCTAGTACCAGTAAAGATTTTGGCCGTAGGGATATTTTTGACAAATTTAAAAAAGTAAATTACGAAAGACAAAGGAATTTTTCAACGGTGAATCATAAAATTATTATTTGTCATAGATGTGGTATAACGGGACAACATATTAGTGATAATTGTCCTCACCGACACAAAATTTGTAACAATTGTAAAATAAAAGGTCATATTGGCAGAGCTTGTAAATCTGCTGTAAAAAAAGAAAAAAATAATGAAAAACAAATAAATTTAACAAAAACTGAAAACGTTAACATGATAACTAACAAAGAGGCAAAAAAATTTTTCAAACCGGTTCTTATTAATAATCAAGTTATGCAAGCGTTTATAGACTTAGGAAGTGATTGTTCATTGATTGAGAAAAATTTAGCAATTCGACTTAAAATACAAGTTAAAAACTTACAGGAAAAAGTGCGTCTTACGGGGTTCAATGGTGACGTAACCGAAGTGAATGAATATGTCGAAACTGAAGTAACTATGGAAGGGTGTAAATTAAATATTTTATTATATGTTACAGTTAATACTTTAAAAAATACTGAAATTTTAGTAGGACGTAATTTTACGGAAAATCCAAAAATTTCTTATTATCGTATTGGTAATGAATTAACTTTTAAATATTCAGATAATTTACAACTTTTTCAACTTGAAGTTAATCACGGGGACTTAAATAAAATAGATAAAATGAAATTATATAATATTATTGAAACATTTCACAGTTGTTTATATTCCTCTATGGAAAAATTGGGCAAAGCACATTCGGTAATAATGAAAATAGAGACTACTACATCCAAACCAGTTACATTTAGACCTTATAGGTTATCACAGTCAGATAAGGATATCATGAAAAAACAAGTTGGTGAGTTACTTTCCGCCAATATAATAAAAAAAAGTAGCTCAGAATATGCTAGTCCAGCTTTATTAGTAAATAAAAAAGGAGGGGATAAAAGGCTAGTTATTGATTATAGGGCTTTAAATAAAATAACAGAAAAAAATTAAATTTCCACTACCAGTTATAGAAGACCTTATTGATTCACTTGGAGGCTATACATATTTTTCGACAATGGATTTAGCGTCGGGTTACCATCAAATACCATTGCACCCCGATTACACACACAAAACAGCATTTGTAACTCCAGAGGGACATTACGAATACTTAAGAGTACCCTTTGGGTTATGTAATGCCCCTGCGGAGTTTCAGAGAATGATGTCTGAAATTTTTGAACCTCTTCGAAATGTCGGTATCACTCCTTACCTGGACGATATTATTATTCCATCTAACACAATAAGTGAGGGTATAGAAAAATTGCAAAAAGTTTTCCAGATCATTGAAGAACATGGTCTAACTGTTAAATTATCAAAATCTCAATTTTTTCAAACTAAAATAACGTACCTAGGATATGTAATTAGCAATAATAATGTTTCTATTAGTGAAGAAAAAACAGTTGCTGTTAAAAATTTCCCTATGCCAAAGACTATTCACCAGGTAAGACAGTTTCTAGGGCTTACTGGTTATTTCAGAAAATTTATAAAAAATTACGCTTCTAAAACTAGTATATTAACAGATTTATTGAAAAAGGATTCGAAATGGAATTGGACTCAGAATCATACAGAACTGGTAAACCATCTGAAGGAAATGATTTGCTCAGTTCCCATTCTAGCCATATTCAGTCCAAATTTAGAAACACGTGTATACACAGACGCTAGCCAAGAAGGAATTGGAGGCATAATTATTCAACTCAATGGAGCAGAAGAAAAACCAGTAGCTTATTACAGCAAGAAAACTTCTCCTGACGAAAGAAAGTTTCACTCATTTGAATTAGAACTACTTGCCATTGTAAGAACTTTAGAACGATTTCGACACTATCTTTTGGGGATTCCGTTTACTATTTTCACTGATTGCAATGCCGTTAAAAATGCCATGTCAAAGCAAACAATTATTCCCAGAATCGCAAGATGGCTACTGTCACTACAAGAATATAATTTTAATATACAACACAAACAAGGAAAGATGATGCAGCACGTTGATGCCTTGAGTCGTAATCCAGAAATAACACAGGAGGAATGTGAACTAAGTATAAAACTAATAAATGAAGAAGACTGGTTGAAAGAAGCCCAAGAACAGGATAATAATATTAAAGAAATAAAAGAAATATTATTATCTGGTGACATGCAAAACAACAAAAAAATCTTTAAAGAATTTGATTTACGTGGAAATAGAGTTTTCAGATTAACAGAAAGAGGTCGACGTTGGATGGTCCCAAAGAAATGCAGATGGCAGGTGGTAAAGCTGAATCATGATGATGTTGGTCATTTTGCGTTAGAAAAAACAGTAGAACGGATTAAACAAAGATATTGGTTCCCTAAAATGAAACATTTTGTTCGAAAGTATATCAAATCATGTCTTAACTGTTTATATTACAAATCGGCAGGAGGAAAGAAACCAGGTTATCTTCATCCTATTCCAAAGTATGCCAAACCGTTTCATACCTTACACATTGACCACCCTTCGTGGAAAGCAGTAAGAGAAATAGCCACCTATTAGTAGTTGTTGATGCATTTACAAAATTTGTGTTTCCCAGAGCAGTTCCGGATACTAAAGCTGTTAATGTAATAAAACAATTGTCAGAAATATTTTCTATTTTTGGCAATCCGAAAAGAATAGTAGCCGACGCTGGAACAGCTTTTACATCAAATGAATTCAATAAATTTTGTGAAAATAGAGGCATTCGGCTTCACATAACAGCAGTTGGTATGCCCAGAGGTAACGGACAAGTAGAACGAGTTAACAGATTACTATTAGATGCATTAGCCACAATGGGAGCTGACACTTCCAGCGATAATTGGGACTCAAATTTAGAAGCAATCCAACAAGGGATTAACAGTACGAAGCATAAAACAACAGAGACTACTCCCGCCGAGATAATGTTGGGTATAAATCTCAGAAGTCAGGCTGACCGATACGTAGACGAAGAAAGTGACAACCCAGATGTGACCAAGTTAAGAGAAAAAGCAAAAAGAAATTTAGAAGCAAATGAAAAAATCCAGAGAAACATATTTAATAAGAAAAGAAAACCAGCAGAAACATTCGTGGTAGGAGATTTGGTTCTAGTAAGAATTTCAAGTGTTCCTTCTAACAATAGTCAAAGCAAGAAATTGTTAGAGAAGTACAAAGGGCCATTTAAAATTATAGAGGTTCTGCCTAATGACCGATATAAAGTTAAAGAAGATATCCATGCGAAGAGATCAAAAAATAATATAGCTTATGAAGGAGTATATTGTGTAGAAGACATTAAGATATTTAACCTTCGAAAATAAGAACAAGGTAAATATACAATTATTATGCTTTTGGTATAAAGGCCTCTAGCAACTTAAAATGTAGTAAAAGTTAAGATACACAAAAAGGGGCTGTAGGTATAAAGGCCTATAGCCATAGCAATTTAGAAACTGCAGGTATAAAGGCCTACAGTGATTTCAAGTTAGAAACTGCAGGTATAAAGGCCTACGGTGATTTCAAGTTAGAAACTGCAGGTATAAAGGCCTACAGTGGTTTCAAAGTTATTTCAATTAGTGCTGCAGGTATTAAGGCCTCAGTGAATAACAGATTTCAAGTATCATTGCTTGGACTACTATGTTCGTATATTAGAAACCCTTAAACATCACCCATTTTATTTGTTTTAGATAGTACATATGTTCGAGGACGAACAAACCGTAGGATGGCCGTGTTAGCAACCCCGTAAGAGACGCCGCTGGAATATCTAGTACTATGACTCATTAGGCGATAAGTCGAAATCACCAGAAATGATATAAGCGTTTTATTTAGATATAGGGCATTATTGTGCGAATCATTATACAGTTTAGTCGAATATAATAAATAGGGAAGTTAAATAGTCGAGTTTAGTGTTACAACCCTCTCCTAACACAAATATCAAAAATATATAACGCTTTACCTAATGAATTAAAATTAAAATCTACACCCGCATTCAAAAAATCACTTAAACATACATTTTTAAACGAGTAGTAACTCATCTTTAATCATGGAAAATTCCTCTTTAAAAAGTCACTAATCGTCTATCGCGTTATTTGGTAATAGTTGGTAATAGTTGGTAATATTTGGTAATATTTGGTAATATTCTAAAAAATAAATATTCCTTTATATTATTTTCTAATGTTTCTGATATTGCTAATTGAAATTGTTTTATTTGCTTTTTTTTTTAGTAATTAGAAATTAAGTTAATTTTAGTCATTGTTACTACTGCTTAAGATGAAAAACAGAGGCGATGATTTCATTGAAATTATCGTCACCTGATCTTCGGCATTTTTCCTTTCTTGCTTTGTTACGATTGCTTTTTTTTTTTTTCATAATGTTTGTAAATAGTTATGTAACTTGAAAGGAAAATAAAGACCTTTATTATTATTATTATTAACCACCCTGTATATGTTTTTGACATGTGGCGTACTTATTCACCGTAACTTACCAAATCTAAAAAGGTATAAAGAAGAAAATAAATCCAGGTCCGTCTTTACAAAAAATTAATAAATTCGTCCATCCTTAAAACAACATCCTGTATGTCTGAATTTGAAATTATTGTTTTCACATTTGAAAAGAGCACAAAAAACTGAATCCAATAATGTACATTTTATTTTTGCGCAGACGATTTTACTACTGAAATTAAGTCCAAATTGTTATTTTTGAGCATTTTGGAGGTACAAACTGGAAATTTTATTACGGTATATTTAAAATTATTTAAAGAAGTATATTTCTAAAAGCTACAGATATGTCAATACTTATAATTGTATGCATCTACACCATTTCAAAAAATAATTTCAGATCCGGTTTTAGGGCCAAAAATCAGAATTATTTTTTTTTTCGACCGCACCCTGTATAAATTATTCCATGTAAGTTTTAATAAATAGTATGTAGGATAATAATATGGAAAGAGACTAACATTCAATAGTTACAACTAAAGGAAAAACACATAAATAATAACTAATTAATACATAATAAACAAATCAAAATAACAACTAATAATACAAAGAAATACAAATGTTGGAAATTAAATAATAAAACTTATTGCTACTAAAAACTACAAGAGTTGTTTAAAATGACCTCCATTTTGATCGATGCATTTTCTTGTTCGTTTTAAAATATTGTTGATGGCTTTTCTGAGTACATCGGGATTATTTTTCATTTCTTCGCACGCGTTTTCTATCCTCCCAACTAGTTCTTCCCTACTATTTATAGGAGTGGAATATACTTTTGTTTTTAGATGTCCCCAAACGTGGTAATCCAGCGGATTAAAGTCAGGCGACCTTGAAGGCCAGTGATTGGGAGCACCTCTGCCTATCCACGTATTAGGAAAATTTTCATTCAAAAATTCTCTCACAATTAGCCGGTAATGCGGTGAAGCACCATCATGTTGAAAATATACACCGGCTAAATCTACATCTGCATCGTCTAATAGAACAGGCAACATATTTTGAAGAAAATCTAAATAAACTTCACCAGTCAGTCTATGAGGGAAAATATGTGGTCCAATTAATTTATTATCAAAAACGCCGCACCAAATATTTACTGAAAATTTGTATTGTGAATGGGTCTCTCTTACAGCAAATGGATTTTCTGTCGACCAAATGTGCGAGTTTCGTAAATTGTAAACTGGGCCTCATCCGTAAACATGCATCTACGTACAAATCGCCGATTTAAGAGGATCCACCTACTAAAATTAATTCTAGAAATTTCATCGCCTGCTTCTAACCTCTGTACTTCCTGAATATGATATGGGTGTAAACGATGTTTTTTTTGTCGTCGCCATACGATGGTATGAGGTACATTAAATGCATAACTAATTCTCCTTGTGCTCAGTTCTGGATTATTATTAACCATATTTATATTTTGTTCCACATTCAAATGCTGCCTTTCACGTGCTCGTTTAATTGAGCTGTTGGGAATCTACCATATTTTCTCATGTAATTAGAAACGCGAATAAAAGTTTTGAAATTTGGTGATCTTCGTCCAGAAAATCTCAATTCATATTCCCTTTTTGCAGCTCGAGAATTACCATCACAAAAACCATAAATGTATATCATATCTGCGTATTCTTCTTTAGTATATTGATATGGCATTTTTAATAATTACCAAATACAATAAAAAATATCACGGAAAATACTGAAAAAACAATAATGACTGACAGAAGATGCAAATACAAATGACATAAAAATGTGAAATGCCAATTCAAAGGCCTATAAGATAATCTAATAATAAAATAATTATACTTATTTATTATTTACGAATGTAACGTTAGGTCCTAAATACCTCCTTTCGTATACTACATACACTTCATACTATACTACATACACTTCAAGATCGCCTGACTTTAATCCGCTGGATTACCACGTTTGGGGATATCTAAAAACAAAAGCATATTCCACTCCCACAAATAGTAGGGAAGAACTAGTTGGGAGAATAGAAAACGCGTGCGAAGAAATGAAAAATAATCCCGATGTACTCAGAAAAGCCGTCAACCATATTTTAAAACGAGCAAGAAAATGCATCGAACAAAATGGAGGTCATTTTGAACAACTCTTGTAGTTTTTAGTAGCAATAAGGTTTATTACTTCATTTCCAACATTTGCATTTCTTTGTATTATTAGTTGTTATTTTGATTTGTTTATTATGTATTAATTAGTTATTATTTATGTGTTTTTCCTTTAGTTGTAAATGTTATTATTTGTTTTACTGAATGTTAGTCTTTTTCCATATTATTATCCTACATACTATTTATTAAAACTTACATGGAATAATTTATACAGGGTGCGGTCGAAAAAAAAAATAATTCTGATTTTTGGCTCTAAAACCGGACCTGAAATTATTTTTTGAAATGGTGTAGATGCATACAATTATAAGTATTGACATATCTGTAGCTTTAAGAAATATACTTCTTTAAATAATTTTAAATATACCGTAATAAAATTAATAAAACTCCGTCCGTTTCCAGTTTGTACCTCCAAAATGCTCAAAAATAACAATTTGGACTTATAATTTCAGTAGTAAAATCATCTGCGCAAAAATAAAATGTACATTATTGGATTCAGTTTTTTGTGCTCTTTTCAAATGTGAAAACAAAAATTTCAAATTCAGACATACAGGATGTTATTTTAAGGATGGACGAATTTATTAATTTTTTGTAAAGACGGACCTGGATTTCGTTTCTTGTTTATACCTTCTTAGATTTGGTAAGTTACGGTGAATATGTACGCCAAATGTCAAAAACATATACAGGGTGGTTAATAAGTTATGAGTCTGGAAAGAAATAGGCCAAATTCATAAAACACCCTGTATCTCGGTTATAAAGGTCGAAAGACCCATTAAGTATGGGTTATTTGGAAGCACCTTGGTGGTCTCCATCCATGGTTAAAGGGAGTCAGTCCCTTTACCAATGAAACACCCAATTTTTAGTGACTGGCACTTTACGAGAAGAAATCATACATAAATCTGATCAAATCTTTTTATTTTTCATCATTTTGTCAACAATTGAAATTAGTCTACAATCTATTTAAAATAACAAATCAATAATAACAATTATATAGGTAATAATAATAATAATAAATTACATTATTTACCAAAACAAAAAACTGATTACAGATATGTTTTAAAATAACAAACAGAGGTAAATAAATATTGACTGGACATTTCTTTATCAAATTGACGATTTTGATGAAGCATTTAATTATTACTTTTACAATAATATTTTATTCCATTTTAAATTAGCTTTTCCACTTCGCAAATGCTGTATGGTTAGGAATAATAGAAAAAGGGTTGATCAGGATGTGATTTCTTTGAGTCAAAATTTAAAATATTTATTTTTCCTAATATAGGATGATATTTGTAATTTAACAATATCTATTATAAACTTGGGCGGTAATATTTAGTTATTTAATCTATGTCAGGAAAAACTAGAAATTAATTCAATAAACGATGTAATAAGGGGGCGTCCATTAATTACGTGAGGTGTTCAAGGGGGGGGGGGGATAAAACTAAATCTTTCTAAATCTCACTTGGGGGGGAGGGGGGGGGGGGTTTTCGTAAATCTCACGTAATTTTTTTTCTAGTAGAAAACGGTGTAAAATTGCGTGAAAGTAAAGTTAAATTATAGTAAAAGTATTTCTAGAATAAAATATGGAAAAATCTTATAATTATGTTTATTTATTTTTTATTAATTTCCATTTAAGTATTTATCATTTAATTTTATTAATGTGATTTTAAATAATTGCAACACTCTCAAACACTAGTCTTTGCTAGTCTTAAATAAAAGTAATGGAACATATTGTGTTTTTGTTTTTTTTTAATAATCCAACACATTTACACCCAAAACACGAATTTTGAAAAATCTCACGTGAGATTAGGGAAGGGGGGGAGGGAGTTAATGAAAATCTTACCAAATCTCGCCAGGGGGGGAGGGGGAGTCAAAAAATCCTCAAAAATACCTCACGTAATTAATGGACGCCCCCTAACTTTAAATTGAAATGTTAAATATAGAACAAAATAAAATAATTTAGAAATAAGTATTAAATGAGAAAAGAAAACAATAAAACGTAAATAAAATAATAGTAAAATAAAATAGATGAAATACTTAATGCACGTATGAGATGTAATTAATGCCCTTATGAGATGGCGTACCTGAAATAAAAGAAAAACAAGTATGAGCAATCAAGTTTACCAAAGGTAGCCTTATATTAAAGAAAGTCATGAAAAGGTGATATCCATAAATAAAAGACTTATTATCCTTTTAATTAACAAGAAAATTATACATGATAAATATGTCAAAATATTGATTATAAAAAAAAATATAATTGACACAACTTTAAATTTTCCTTAATTGACAAAAAGTTATATTCTCAATTCTGTAGGCACTGACCGCAATGCCCAAACATCGATCGATATATAAAAAGCCATTACTAGCACACTGAACGCAATGTCACTAGCCCGCACCAACCATGGTGCGACGACTCCGGGAATAATCCCTAAATAAACGCAAACTTTGACCGCAATGTACTACGCCAGAACAGACAATCTAACTCACTTTACTTTTGATTACACCTCGTAGAGGAAAACAAAATATAAGTAAATAGTCAAATTCAAATAAGTTTTAATTATTTAATATAACCCCGTTAATTTAGGATATAAGGTTTTCTCAATACTTGACAAAATATCTTTACGTCAGAATTGACAAATTAACTATAAAAGATTGATGGATAATAATTGGGTAATATAATTTGCAAAATAACTTGATTACAAATTAAAACAAAACTAATTGATAAAACATAATTACTCAGTGAGAAAAACTCACCCTGTTCAGCAAACAGCCACTCACAAAATTATTATTCACCAGTTTTTTTTTTATTAATATTATTATTATTATTATTATTATTATTATTATTATTATTATTATTATTATTATTGGAACGAACTTTAATTTTGTTCCGTAAAGTAACTAACTCAAATTCAGAATGATCTGTATTTTATGCCTGTTTCGATATTTTACCCTTAGTTCCCATATTCGTAATCCGATATCTCCATATCTTAATGGTGTTAATGTAAACATAGTCTGTGGCTATTTTGGAAGACAAATATTTCGTGCGTCTAAAAAGAACCGGGTGTTTCGTAAAATAAAACTTAATAATATTGTATAGAAAATAAAATCATTCTTACAACACTAAAGAAATCAAATCTTTGTTCATCTTTTACTTACGATGAGGCCAAAAAATACATGAAAGTTTAATGATTTCTAAAAAAAATATTTTTATCAAAATCGTATTAACTCTTCTGATAGGTAATATTACTCGGATGTCTTGGAATGTATTCAAGGAACTTTCTAATCAAACAAGAAAAAATAAAAATATAATTATTCAGGGTAACGGTGGTGTTATTATAGACGCTCCTGAAAATGTTGTAAAAGAGTTTAATAATTTTTTTGTCAATGAGCCGGTTAACATAGTATAAAATATACTTTCAGTACCTACTATTGAGACATGCATGGATTTTAATACAGTCTTTTTCTTTTTCCCTTCAGTGAAGATGAATTCTGTAATCTGCTTAATAAAAAAAATTAAAAACAAAAAATCGGCAGGGAGTGACGATGTTCCTTGTTTCCTCATAAAAAGAGTCCTTACTTTAATTATTTCTCCAATTACTTTTCTAATAAATAAATTGTTTGTGCAGGGTAGTTTTCCGCAAATTATTAAAACAGGTAAAGTGATTCCTGCCTTTAAGAAAAATGATCCAAAAAATATTAACAATTACAGACCAATTACGATATCAAATAGCTTTTCTAAAATATTTGAGTATGCATTCCTCGACAGATTCATGTCATTTTTAAATAATTTTCAGGTTCTCAGTAGTAACCATAGATATATAACCAAGACAGATAGGATTATTTACAAAATTTTTGAAGAATGAACGGTGGTGTCCGCGGTAGAAACTCAATAATCGGATTGAACATTGATGCCAAGTTTACGTGCTTTTAACTATAGATATATATAACCAATACAGATTACACAATTTCTGAAGTCAACGCGGATGATCCTCGACAGAAATGCAATATTTGGATAAAATTAAAATATTGATGCCAAGTTTGCGATGTTTTTAACTGTAGTAATGTTATTGCGTTTGCTTGAATTACTGTTAGGTCTTTAAATTGTCAAAAAAAAAATAATGTCTGACAACAGCGGAAGTAGACCGCAATTGTGGAGGGTCGTATATTTGCTGCGTTTGAGAATCCACATCGGATGCATTTTTTACATCTCGAGCGTTTTTTTATTCACATCTGTCCCATTACATTTACGTATACTGAATCACGTGATCAAAGATTTTTTACATCTCAGATGCATCCGATGTGGATTCTCAAACGCGGCAATTGTTTGAAGCTTTTCAAGTGTGGTGCCAAGATTCTTGTAAAATAATGCAACACTTTGTTGATTCAACCCGGAAATTCTGTCTAAGCTTGTTGCCTCAAGTTTCCTGAGACTAATGTGTGGGTTTCTCTTCATAAAGGCACCAAACCAGTCTTTTCCCGCCATTCTTTTAGTTGCATTTAAACGATGGGTGATAGAGTTTGACTCAGCGTATTCAAATATAAGTTTCTTTAAGTCGATTGGGGTCAGCCCATAAACATTTTTGCCAAATATATGCAGTGTTGCACTATTTCACTTTCCTTATTCTTTTTTTTAATTTGGTGTCATCGGCATCGACTACTAAGGCCATTAGCTTCGTGTTCTGTGTAGGCGCTGTTACTGTTTCCAAGCGCCACTTTAGGAACAGCACTGTTAATTAGAACCCAACAGTGAATGGTCGAGTGGGGAATTCTACAAAGGCATCAGAATTAATTTTAAATAATTAAATTAAATTAAAAAATCCCGGCCAACGCGCAACGGTGGGATTCGAACCTGGGACTCTTGGATCCACAGGCAGAGACTCTGCCACTGAGCCACCCATCCCTTCTCTGGTCCATATTAAAAATTGGTTTGTGGTGACCCAGCTGAGGTTTAGATAAATTATTAAATTTAAAACGATCCCTAAAATCATAATAATATTAATATAAAGCCCTTTGACCTTCTTAAAATATTTATTACCAAAATTTCTAGCGTTTTGTCTTTTTCACATCCCTTCTCCAACAGCATCTATTGCCCATTCTAAATCTGCAACAGTCCATGATCCCCTATTTGTCTTTGTCTAGAATGTGACATCTAGGATAGGTATAAAAAACTTTATTAAAAACAAGATAAAAAACGACCGGGTAACCCCGCTCAGACTGGGCGGGCATACCCGATTTGTCAATTTTTCATAAAATATTTTTTATCAAAAGAGGATAGCAAGAATATCAAAAAAATACTGTCACAATAAACTATGTTTAATTATCTTCACTTTGGTATAAAAAGCTAAGTTATTTGACAAAGATTTGGTTCACTTATCGTGTTTTAAAAATTACACATAACCTATACTGACCTATCACGTAGAACATTTATGGTCGATTGCAGGCGATAAGCCGAAATAATGGCAGACTTGAATTGTAAATATTCCTCCTGACTTGATTCGCGCACTTGGCAACTAATTGGCAACTTGGTGACTAATATCAAACTAAATAATATTTTTATGAATTAAAACTACAAACGATGTACATGATTGTAGTGACTTTTATTTTTTTGTAGTTTTAAGGTTTTTACAAAAAAACTAATTAATTATAATTTTAAATCTATTTAATATTATTATTATTATTATTATTATTATTATTATTATTATTATTATTATTATTATTATTATTATTATTATTATTATTATTATTATTATTATTATTATTATTATTATTATTATTATTATTATTATTATTATTATTATTATTATTATTATTATTATTATTATTATTATTATTATTATTATTATTATTATTATTATTATTATTATTATTATTATTATTATTATTATTATTATTATTATTATTATTATTATTATTATTATTATTATTATTATTATTATTATTATTATTATTATTATTATTATTATTATTATTATTATTATTATTATTATTATTATTATTATTATTATTATTATTATTATTATTATTATTATTATTATTATTATTATTATTATTATTTAAAACTGCTAAATTTGTATTTGGAATCGTTTGTAGTTTTATATAGTGAAAGAAAAAATTTGAAAAAATATAAAAATATTATTTTGTAAAGTTCCATTATAAAAATCGAAATTATTAATTTTCACAGCAATTACTGGAAAGTACAAACATACAAAATGATTGTAGTACTTTTAAATCGTTTGTAGTTTCATGCAGTGAAAGAAAAAATTTGAGAAATAAAAGAGCAATCAATAAAATTATAAACATATTTTAAATTTTTGTAGATATATTGAACTTCACTGCTTATGTAATAGTAAAATAATACTGTATAATAAAATAGAAAAGAATAGCAATAATACTCTATAACAATTTGTAAGGTATTTTTATTTTACAAAATTTATATAATAACAAAATCTAATTGCTGTGAAAATTAATAATTTCGTTTTTTACAATTAGTCTATTGGCCAATTGGTGTCCGAGGATAAAACCAAGTGTATTTTATGTTATCGGGGTCGCTGAATCCGAATATGCAACTCATTTTTCCCTAACGGTGGGCCATCAATTGGATTCGGGAGGAAAAAATACAAAAGAAAAACTTAATTTTTTTAAAACTAAATTGTTGTTAAAAAAATGTTAATAACAATGTATGGCCCACCTTTAGGGAAAAATGAGTTGCGTATTTGGATTCTGCGACCCCGAAAACATAAAATACACTTGGTTTTATCCTCGGAAACCAATTGGTCAGTAAAACCCCCTTGGCCAATAGACTACAAGGAACTTTACGAAATAAAATATTTCTTTTTTATTTTTTAAATTTTTATCTTTTACTACATAAAACTACAAACGATTCCAAATATAAATTTAGCAGTATTAAATCAGGCGTCTAATATCAAATGTAGCAAAGTCCACTTTTATAAATTTTCAGCTGTGCAATTTGGATGCTTTTGCAATTGAGAAACAACGTCAAATGAAAAATTGGAGAAAATCTTGGAAAGACTTTTGCAAAACCACTACAACTCAATATTCAAAAATACAACCAAAAATTCCGAATGTGCATTGGTTTAAAAACTAATCACTTCCTCGAAAGTATATAACAACTATCATTAGATTGAAATTTGGACATGCATATTATCCAGCACATTTATTCAAAATCCATGTTATAGATTCGGAGATATGTACTATGTGTCAAGAGAAAGGCGATCTAAATCATATTTTCTTTAGTTGTGCAAACTATACCCAACAATCTCAAGATCTGATACAAGATCTAATTAAAAATAATGTATTTCCTCCATTTAACATTTGCCATCTCCTCTCACTTAATCAAACAAAAATTTACGACCTCTTGATAAAATTTGTGTATGAAAGTAAAGTATGTTTGTAATTAATGTCTTGCAACCTATGTTCTAACCCAATTGTTATATACCTACCTTTCCGTGGCCTAGTTTTGTGTGTAAAAAAAAATGTCTTGACGGGCCCCTAGACAAGAAGAAATGTTTTCCTTTGTTTATTCCTTGCTTGCCTTATCTTCTGTTATATATTTTTCTTCTTTTCTTGCTTAGGACAAAAGTGTGTAAGTGTGTATGATTGAATGTATGTATTTAGAGTGATAATGCAATTTAAACTTATATAATATATTCCGCGACTGGTTGAATGGCAAGTGCCCAAGCTAAAAAAAAAAATTTCCACTACACAACAAAAACGATTTAAAAAATATTAGGACGTTACATAAAATTACTGTTTTGGGTTTTAAGTTCGTAAATAAATTATTTTATGTAAATTGCAGTCGAAATCGCCGTAGGATTTTGAATAGTGTTTTAAATTGGCTGCTATAAATATTGGAGTATTTGATATTTAAGGTTGGAGTTTGCTATATATGAGTTGTTGATGAAAGGAGATTGCTGTTTATGATACTAAACTGGGGTGAGAAAACATACAGGACTGTATTGAATACAAACAAAGTTCTGCTCACTAATTAATACTGTGATTAACAGAAACCAAAAACAAATGTTTTTCATATTGTCAATAAAAATGTGTCCATGGGCGCCGACCAAAAAATTGCTGGGAGGCAAGTCTTATAGACAAGTTCAAACTTCCGCAGGCTATAGACGAAAGCCATAGCGAAAAATCCAAAATCGGAAATCTAGTGCGCTTGTCCTCGTGTGAAGATGCGCCTATGAATGTGTCCCTTAAAGTTGACCACAAATGAGAAACTTTTTTATTATTAGTTTATTAGTGCAAGGAAGAAACTAAAATGACAACGTTGCCAGTAAACCGCTGGGGTCTATTCTGTAACAATTCCTTTATATTTAACGGCCTTTAAAAATATTGGGGGCCTATAAAAATATGTTCGTATTCGTTAATTTACTTCTATCATTATTTAAACAGATTTTTTTAAGATAGTCCTCTAATGTATTTTAAAGATCCGTTTAAATAGTGACCGAATTAAAGAAGAAAATATTTTTAAAGGCCGTTAAATATAAAGGAATTTTTACAGAATAGACCCCAATGGGGTCTATTCTGTAATAATTCCTTTATATTTAACGGCCTTTAAAAATATTGGCGACCTTTAAAAATATGTTTGTATTCGTTAATTTACTTCTGTCATTATTTAAACAGATTTCTTTAAGATAGTCCTCTAACGTATTTTAAAGATCCGTTTAAATAATGACAGAAGTAAAGAAGAAAATATTTTTAAAGGCCTTTAAATATAAAGGAATTGTTACAGAATAGACCCCAAAGTATATGAATAAATAAATATATATTCAGAGTTGCGCGAAAGTTCGGAATAAAATTATTAACTGTCCAACCAGTAACTTAAAAAAAAAACGCTGAAACAGGTGAATTGATTTTACATTGGACGTATTTGTGAAAATGAAAAATGAAATTTTTTTCTTCAATCCCTTAGCTGCAACCCTACCCAACTTTTTTTTTCAAATTCAAAGGTATGTTGGGTGTAGGTCATTGAATAGCTCGTGAAAAATGGAATCTCACCATACCTTATTTTTTTTTTTTTTTTTTTTTTTCGTTTACTTATGTGATTATTGGGGAATGAGAAAAAATTCTTTTAAAAACAAAAAAAATTACAAATAGGTTATAGTGAAATTCCATTTTTTCCTTTGCATTTGAATGTACTTAATGTAGGAATTTATGTGATTCTTATAAAATAGATTTAATAATTGCGGTCCTGGAAAAAATGTTGCTTATCTCAATCATTTCGCCTTATTTGCCTTCCAATTTTTGGCATTTCTAACACACTTTCTTGCGTGTTTTTTATCTACAGGAGAATAAGAGACCTCCATTTTATGAATGTTCATTAAATAATTCTTATTATTTTATTATATACTAAAAAACAGTAATTAACTATGCAGGTGTTGTTACAAACCGACTACAGCTACCATACTGGTTAAACTACTTGCTATTGGCTGAAAGTAACTTTGCCACTTTTGTTATGTTAAATCTGGAGATTGCTGTTTTTGATACAAACTGACATTTTTGCTGAATAGTTTTAACGACTTATTTCTGCTTTTGTTACAAAATAAGATCTGATATTTTAATAAACAAACATTCCAAACCGGTACGACACAAAAAGCTTTAATCGGAAAATTTGGAGTTTGCTGCTTTTGATATTAGACCCCTGAAATAATAATAATAATATTAAATAAATTTAAAATTATAATTAATTAGTTTTTTTGTAAAAACCTTAAAACTACAAAAAAATAAAAGTCACTACAATCATGTACATCGTTTGTAGTTTTAATTCATAAAAATATTTTTTTATTTTGGTATTAGTCGGGTTCCAAAATGACGGAGCTCAATAGATGCCGTCAACAGTACAGGATTCGTTTGAATAAAAACGCGATGAGCGGGGTTACCCTCTGAGCGGGGCTACCCGGTTCTCCCCTAGTTAAGATTTTTTAAGATTAGGAAGGTCTTTATTAATTTTTTCATTAATATCAATAATGTAAAATTGCCGATATAATTCGGTGATTTATAGTATCAAAGGTTCTAGAATAGTCAATTAAATTTAGAATTAGAATCAGAAATATTTTAGACGAATAATTTTCGTATATTTTTGTAAAATATTTGATTTTAATTGTGGCACTGCTCTTGTGGGTGCTTCACGCAACTGATTTTTCATTTTATGTAATAATATCTCTCGAGCTGTTCGACATCCTTTCTAATTGAAATATTATTATTAATCGAAGAAGGGATTCCAGCCTCAACCGTTTTAGCGCTATTTGCACCGGTATTTTTTAGTTAAACTTATTTTTTTAATATTTTGATGTTATACTCAGGGGCGTAGATTCTTTCCAGGATGTATTTCTTATTGAGAGAGCAAATTAGGTCAGTTCACGGATCTAATTTACCTTCACGAGAAGACAAAATAAATATTAATAGGTAAAGTACAAAATAACAAAAAAACCTTGGACGCCATCTGCTTTTCTCAAAAAGCAGAAAAATACCTCAGTAAGAAATACATATGGTCTCTTAGTCAAGTCTGTAAAGTTGAATAGGTGGAAATTAAAAGATGAACCTTCCTATATACAATATAATACAATGTGGTTGCCCAGACGGCAGTGTCCTGTTATCAGTTCAGTGAAAATGCGTAGATATTTCCTACTCCATTCTCGGATCTGAGCAAAGGCGTTCATAGAAGGGTTGGTTACAAACGCCTTCGAATGGGTTAGCCCTGGGGTATCTCTCCAGTTCGTGAGTGTTGCATCCTCTGTCCATTTTTAGATAATTCCTTTGCCAGTACTTTTTGCAATGCCCAGGAATGGTTCTGTCCTATGAACACAGATTTGGTTCCTCTTTTAGCAAGTGCGTCGGCTTTTTCGTTGCTCTCCACACCGCTGTGTCCCGGAACCCAGATCAAAGTAACTTTGTTTCGGGCACCGAGGCACTTTAGGGTATTTATACAGTTCCAAACCAGCTTTGAGTCAACTCGATTGGAGCTCAGGGCCTTAAGGGCTGCCTGGCTATCTGAAAAGATCTTTATAGTCTTGTTTGCGGAGAGAAAATTAATGAACCCACTCGCTCCCAATTCTATAGCAATCATTTCTGCTTGGAAGATCGTGGCCAGAGAGCCTAGGTTTATTGATATGTCAACTCGAGGCCTCTGGCCGAAAATTCCCGCTCCTACTCCTTTTTTAGTTTTAGAGCCGTCCATGTACAACGCATAGTTTGCCTGGGAGAGGATTTTTTTCCCTCTGCTCCAAGCGCCTCTCTCTGGAATGAGGACGCTTTATGGCTTTTCTATGTGCTGTCGGGGAACTAGCGAGTCCGAGACCATGCCGAGGATGGGGTGATTATTAATTTCACTCATCAGCCCCGTCTTGTCCCATCACAGTTCTTTGTAACATTAACTACCCACTTTCAGGAGCCTGTAAGAGATCATTCTGGCCTCCCTTTCCAGTAGAATGTGGAGAGGGGTTAGGTCCAGCACGGTCTTCATGGCTCCCGTAGGTGTAGTTGACATTGCTCTAGTTAAGGCGAGGCACGCAAGCCGCTGTATTCCAGCCAGCTTTGCTCTGGCCGTCCGTTGAAGTCCCTTGTCTCACCAGACGACAGAGCCGTACGTTGCCATGGGTTTTACCACTGTTTGGTAGATCCAGATCTCCCCCGCATATCCTTCTGAGGGTCCAGAGGGATAATCTGGCTTTGTTGATGATTTTATCCAATTGGGGGTTCCAGGTGAGCTTCTTATCTAGGGTTATTCCCAGATATTTCACCTCCTCCGCAAAAGGAATGGTTTCCCTAGCCAAGGTAGGTTGTCGAAACTTGTCGAGCTTTCTTCTCTAGATGAAGGGGACAATAACAGTTTTGCGGAGGTTAACAGGCATCTGCTCCCTCTCGCACCATCTGTTGGTCGTATTAAGGGCTTGTTGAAGGATGTTGGAGATCATCTCTTCGAACTTTCCCCTAATTATGATAACCGGATTGTCCGCATAGCATTGGAAATCCAACCCCTGTCGGGAGAGATCGTCTAGCAGGTTACCCACCAGAATAGTCCACAGTAGGGGTGAAAGTACGCCGCCTTGTGGACATCCTCTGGCAGGCCTAAAAGTGACAGTCTCTCCATGCAGTGATGAAGTGATGTTTCTGTTTACCAGCATGCTTTTGATCCAATTAAAAGTTAGTTTGTCGATTCCTCTTCTTTCAATAGAAGAGAACAAAGACTAAGGAAGGGCGTTGTTGAACGCGCCATCTGTATCTAGGAAAACACCTAGCGCAATCTCCACGTGATTTAGGGAATGGCCGATTTTGTCTACTAGATTGTACTGGGCATGATCTGTCGATTTGCCTGCTTGTTAGGCATATTGAGAGGAGTTTAACGGGTTTGTCCTAAGGCTTCCTTCTCTAATATGCCTATCTAGAATCCTCTCTAGTGTTTTTAGAAGAAAGGATGTTAGGCAGATTGGACGATAAGAGTTTGGTAGGGAGGTATCTACTCTACCATCCTTGTGTATATACACGACTTTCGCCAACGTCCATCCTAGTGGGATATAGCTCCATACCAGGCTTGCTCTAAACAACCTCACAAGAAGGGGCAGCTGGAGTTCCTGTCCTTTTTGTAAAAGGGCCGGAACAATGCCATCCTCTCCGGGTGATTTGAAGGGGGAGAATGAATTCATCGCCCATTTCAAGGCGTTTGGAGAGACAATTTGTCCAGTCCTCCTTTTTGGGTCGTATAGTCGATTCCGTTAAAGAAAGGGGTACATGTTGCCTACCACAAGGTATGGTTCTATAGCATATTTTGTTCAATATTTATGTTACTGGTTTATTCTCATTGCCAAGCCAAGGTCACATCCTAGGTTTGGCTGATGATACAGCTATTCTTTACAGTGATGAAACATGGGACAATCTTAAAATAAAAGCTAAAATTGATTTCATTAATATATAAAAATGGTCGGATAACCAATTATAGACTAACAGTAAAGCTGTATCAAATCTTACTTACCTTACTTTTGATAATATAACCATAGAAATAGCAAATGTTCCCTATCAAATTACACCCCTGTAAATAACGCTAAACATATAGGTGTTATTATAAAAACAAAAACCTCGGATGGGATTTTCAAATAAAATTTGTAATAAAGAAATTTGAATCGATAATATACAGGGTGTACAAACGATAACTTGACTCCAGAAACACAAAAACAAAGGAATTTTTCACTTTTATTGGCAAGGGGACGAATTGTCATATAAAATTCATATCCAGAAATCTAACCCTTTATAGCCCAGCAGCAATCCCCTTTTTTTTATAGTCAAGTAACATCATCTGAAAGGTATTTTTATGGATGATTCAGTAATATGACTATTCATTACGTTACTTTTCAAATTCATTCATACATTTCAAATTTATTAATTCATTCATTTCATTCTTAAAAGTTACATAATTATTTGTATTTATTTATGTTGTTATGTTTTTGATAGTTTTTCGTCTCTCCATTGACAGTTTAAAAATATAATAAAATTGTATTATTATTACTTTTAGGATGGCAACGAAGAAAGCCCTATAAACATGGTGTTACTCGACTTCCAAGTCACTTTCGTCTTTTCGCCGATACTCGACCTATCTACATATTTATACTGCGGAGCATCAAAAGAAGAATTCTCCCATTTTACGGAACTAATGGAATTTTATCATGATGAACTTTCATCGTTCTTGGCCCAGCTTGGAAGCGACGTTAACAAACTATTTCCGATCTCGACGATGTGGCAACATTGGAAAAAATATTCGTTCTATGGTTTCAACTATGCCACAACATTTTTAGAACTGATGTTTATTGACTCGGATGCTGTGCCTGAATTTAAAAAGGAACAAGTTTCACCTGAAGAATTTTTGAATATTAATTTAAAAGATAAGACCAAGTATTTGGAAAGACTGCTGGATATTATCGAGCATTACTTGGATTTTAATAATATTCATTAAAAAATGTGGATTTTGAAATAACAATTTTATTCTCCTAAATTATTTGCTTCTGTCTGTGACTTCGTTATTTTGTTAAGATGACTAAATAGTACAGATATTAAAGAAAAAATAACAGTTTTTTTGGCAAAATTGTTTGCTTGTAAAAAAAGTTATATTAAATTTGTTTGACTTCCATTTTGCTTTTAATTTGTTAGATTTGTCACTAGTACAAGAAAACAAAATACCAGACGCTGCGTTTAGAAAATGTTCAAAATATTGAAATGTAAATAATTATAATTGCGCTCATACAAAAAATATACATAATCACAGTAATGGTTTTGTTTTGTCAAGCAAACTTTAGCTATACATTATGCGTTGAGCGGGTTGCAGTGATGTTTTTTAAATTTTTTTTTTTTTTTTTATTTTTAAGTTGGTAATAAATTTCGTGCAGGCATTGAACTTCTTGTAAAAGAAAGGCAACTCCAAGTTTCTCATTAGTTATAGTTGTAGGTACCACTTAGTGACTGGGAGAAGTTTACATTACAAACTGGAAGACCTGCGGGGCAACCGTAGTTTACCAGGTATAAAAATTAATAATTAAAGGTTTTAAATAAGGTCTTGAAGATATCATAGTTCGAAATTCCTTTTATTGACCATTATACTTTTTTTGGAATGAAATCATTAGTTCCTGTTTTTCAGTTCAGCTTCATAAATCAATTCAAATTTTAATCTGAACGGTACTTAAGCGCAGTAAAGTGGCAACAACTAAACAATATAGTGAATTTTTCGAAAATTTTTAAATTAAAGTGAAATTATATTTAAAATTAAATAGGTTAGCTAAAATTTTTGACCGCATGAAGTTATTAACGTGATAAATAATTACGTTTCAAAGATTCATATGTGAATTTTCAATTTCTATTGTTACTCATCTGCGATTTACAATATCAATACATGGTAGAACTTTTAATCCGAATCAGAATCTTGATATTATCATTTGGGAACTTAAAACTGTGGTCCACTAGTTGGTGTAGCCTTTCAAAATATTTGGTTTAATAATTATGTCATAAATTGCCACTTCCAATGGTAAAATTTAAAAAAACGTATAAGACCTTAATCATAAATTACATGGATGCTTACTACCATATTTTAAAAATAAATAAAATGTAACTCTTAAATTAATAAACATAATCAAAATAATTTAAGATTCCTTGCCTTATGTTAATAAAAATTAAACAAAATTTCTTACCATTTATTTGGTATTGTCCCGTACTTCAATGACCCTATTCAAGGGCGTAGATAAGGAGGGGGGGGTTATATTAAATAAAAATAGAGAAAAAATAAATACAATAAAACAAAAAGTTTCTCAAACATTGTCATATAAAATAATAATATTCCTACCAATTGAAAATTTAAATTTATATACAGGGTCCCATTAGTTCGTAATTGTTCAATATTTCAATTTGTGTTATTGACAAGCAAACAAGTTTTAATAAAAGTTATGTGGAATTGAAAAATACATATTTTAAAAATATTTTTGGATATACAGGGTGTTGCATTTTTGCCTGACAAATAAAAATTTATGTTTTTTAAATAGAACACCCTATATTTTATTTTATTTTTAGAATGACTTGGAAATACTGTATTTAATCCTAGAATGTTTTTAAAAAATATTACAGTGTTGCCAAACAATTTTTTTTTAAATTAGAGAATGATGCAGACCCCAAATAAAATTATCATAATTTAGGTAGATTTACATTAATTTCAACATTGTTTAATATACAGACTTATAAAATACTAAGCTAACGGATAGAGGTGATCAACTGGTTTATTCTATACAGAGCATTTTGAAACATGTTTTAAATATGGCTAATTTTAAGTTCAATTTACTCAATTTTTCAAACGCAACATACTGTATATTATCTAGATTATGTAGATATTTGTCGATAAATATACGAGAGCATCCTGAGTAGACTTTTTTCCCCTAAAACCGTATTGCTTAGGTGATAAAATATTGTTCTTATTTAAAAAACTAGTAATTCTATTTTTCAATATTTTTTCAAAAACCTTGGCAACACTGGTTTATTAGAGAAATGGATCTATAATTTGTCATATCTAGCTTATCATTATTTTTAAAAATTGGAGTAGGGGAATGGTGGGAGGCGTGGGACATTTTTTACTTTAAATTATATAAATATAGAAAAAAAAAATGCTTTTATTACTTTTATTACATTTATATGAAGCGTAAACATAATTCAGTGATTTGCAGCAAAAAAAGAAATTCAAAAATGCATTACAACAATATAAACGTCAAAAATGAACTTAACTGTCAAATGTCCCATACATCCCGATTATTCGGGTGATATGGGACACCGGACACCTTATCGGGTGGAATGGGACTATTTGACTTCGTAACCTAATAAGTCTACATTAAATTTTAACAGTGACTCGCATCGTTCTGTACCACCAACAATAAATACTGGAGGGATATCGTTTCCTGCTGCATTTATTATGAATAAGACTGTGACTATTTGTCCTCGTTCTGCTGATGTCACTTGACCAACTTGTTTTTGTCCACGTTTGTCAATTACTTTAGTTGGTTTGTGGATTGTCGTGACGCCGGTTTCATCACAATTATATATACGATCAGCGGACATATTGCATTTCTCATAGATTTTTTTTAGATTGTTTAAAAAGGAGTCGACATTATGTTTATTGAAACTCGTGGCTCTAGAGAGGCTAGTGGCCTCAGGTGCTCTTAACGGAAGCTCTTTATGCCTATCTCGAAAACCGTAAAACCAATCCTTGCCAGCCACGCCTTTTTCTTTCCACGAATCTGGAAAATTTAGATGTAGAGCGTCAGCATATTGGAAAGCCAGAGACCTAACTTGAACTGTACTTAATCCATAGTGCATTTTACTAGCTTTAATCAAATACTCGCTCAGTAAATCTTCTTGTTCTAATGAAAATACAAGGCTTCAAGTAAGATTTTTTTGAAATACAACTTGGTTTTTATTTTCTGATTTCTTATATGTGCTTACATGTCTTGCCAATGCTGATTTAGAGATGTTAAGAGCAGTAGCAACTTGTCTAATCGACTTTTGATCGTCTCAGACCATTTTAACTGCTTGCAGTATAAAGTCATTAGCAATGGCCCTGTTTGGATATTTTTTCTGCCACTTTCGAGGCATTGCATAGATATTTAATCTGTAAATAAGATTTTCCCATTTAGAAAAATTATTTAAAAGACAATACGAGCATATAGCCACTTGACAAAAAATTGAATAGGTACTTATTTGAATCGAAAACAATTTACAGGGAGGAGTGGGAAACGTCCCTTACCACCCGAATGATCGATGTCCCAGTCCTCCCCGTATATATCAAATTGATTCACCTTTAATTTTTATGAAAACCAGAGGTACTATTGTAGTCAAACCATACACAAACATAGCCAATATTCATAACTCTAAACTACTCAACCTAAGATCGCGTTATCTACAAGTGTTTTGAAAACATTTGAAAAATATTGCTTATGCTACTACTTACTATTAGCACCTGGAAATGCAAACACTCTCATAAAATTTGTAAACAATGTGCACTCGTCACGCATCTACAATCAACTAAAGGAAACAAGTGAATAAGTCCAGTTTTATGCCTACGGTGTGTATTTCGCGGTAAATTTAAATTCCTAAATTGATTGTCCCAGACCACCCGCCGTCCCAAATCTCCCGAATTACCCCTAATAATTGTATCTTTTAATATATTTGAAAATAAACCTCTTTCTAGACATTGATTAATTAAATATGGAATTACGGGAGATATATATTCTTTAGTCTCTTTTAATATTTCTGAAGTGATACCCTGTATTAATTGGTGGTATGACATATAGGGTATTCCATTTAAAAAAATGAGAAAATCGTTATCTCTCATTTTGAAACACCCTATATACAACATAGCAAATAAATGAAGTATATTAAAGTTGTTTGACGATGTGAAAAGAAATATAAAAATGTATAGGTTTGGTCAGCCCCTCGTTTATGGACCACCCTGTATATTTAAGAATATTTATTGAACGTGATGATACAACTTTTATATTAATTTGTTTTTCCTATTTCCAATAATAAAACAGCTATCGATCAATTACGCACAATTGGGACATGTTGGTATCGTTGGATAGGTAAATTTATAAGGAATTTTATGCGAAAATAATATACAGTGTGTTGCATTTGACAAAATTGAGTAAATTGAACTTAAAATTAGCCATATTTAAGACATATTTCAAAACACTCTTTATAAAATAAATCCGTTCCCTTTTTTGTGACAAATGGCTTGAGAAATATTTATTAATTTTAAGTTTTATGAAATGTAGGGTGTTCAAAAAGTTTTGAATAAAATTGTTTCTTTAGCCCTTCACTATACGCCAATAGGTTATAGTAATTTATCGAAATAGTGTGTTAACTAATAATAACGATTACTTATCATATACATATTTTTAAATCAAAGTCCTTACTGTAAGGGAAGATATTTAGAAAATATGTATTTATGAAATTCACTTTATCACCCTGTAGAATGAAAACTGGGACGTTTATAGGAAAATTATATTTAGATTTTCTTTATAATTGATTAAGATCTACAAATCCCAAAAATTACGGTACTTTATTTTGAAACACCCTCTATAAATATATAAAAAATTAAAAACTTCATTATAAAACTCTTTTTTCTGGAAATACACATATGAACTTTAGACGTTGCATTGGAACCATATAATAACACGCTACGCATTCACCAATAATGTGAAAAGTGTTACCCCCCCCAGAAAACAACCTAGCTACGCGCTTGCTCCTATTAACTCTACTGTTAACAAGTTCTGATAAGGCTTATTGCATATAAAAAATTTTAATTTTATTTTCTTCCCAAAAGCTGTAATTTCGAGGAATTTTCTCCACTTTTATTTCCCGAGGAGTCCAAACGCCAAAATGCAAAAATTTATTTGTGTTATGAGCAGCGCAGCTAGCCCTGAATTTGAAAATAGCAATTGTGGTTCTTATTCTTGTTATTTTTTCAAAAAGTAATTTTTCTACTGCATATTTCTTCTATAGTCGAAATCCACATTTAAAAACATTTTCTTGCTAATCAATTACGTGTAAGTAAAGGTTACATCAGTGCTCCTCTAGAACCACTTTTCTAAAATTAAATTTAGTTTTTTCCAAAAAAAAAAATTGAGAAAATGGTTAAAAAAAGTCGAGTGTTGCATTTTTCTTCTTAGAAAAAACGCAACCAAATTTTAAAAAATTGTCTCCGGACGAGAACAGGGTGTCTACACGTAAATATTCTTTCTCAGGTAAAATATAAAAAATTCTACATCAACTGTTTCAAAAACAGGCAATTACCTATTCTAATCACAGTAATTTGTTTAATTTTATTTAATTAAAATAAATCTAGTAAAAACAAAACACACAACAATATTTATTGTGTAATAAACCTGTTCTATCAAAAAAGAAAAATAAACCTCATATTATTTTATAATGTATTAAAACATTTTTACAGAATATGTTAACCTTGAAAAATAATTAATACTTCGTATGTAATATCACAGATCGTTATCAAAACAGAATCAGTGTTAGTGAATATACGACAATGGATCGCGATAGAAGTGAATTAATAAATTGGTTCAAAAAAGCTGTAGGTACGGAAAAATGTTCCGTAGAACTAGAAGGTACAAAGGAAAAAGGTGATGGATACGTAGCCGACATAATATTTGCGACAGTAACACTAGATGAACCCAATCACAATGGAAAACAATTACATTTAGCTGCCAAAGCGAGTAAAACTTCACTAGACATGCGAAAGTTCTTATCCGAAATTTGCCAAAGAGAGGTGGCGTTTTATAAAGATATAGTGCCGATTTTTCAGCAGTTCCAACAGGAAAAATACGTTAAAGAACCCTTTCAAGCTCTACCGAAATGCTACACAGCCTTCCTGACTGAAAATGCTGAAGTTATAATACAGGAAAATATGTCAACTAAAGGATACGTACTGCATAACAGAAGAATCCCGATGAACATCAATCATATGAAACTAGTACTAAGTAATTATGCAAAATTCCACGCGTTATCCCTAGCTATTAGAGATCAAAAACCGGAAGTTTTCGAAAACATCGAAAAAACTTGCTACAACATTGTGCTGGGAAAACTTTCTATGGTCGGAGCAATGTACGAAAAATCTGCTACGAAAGTTATTAATAATTTAAATGAAGTGGGTAGGACAGATCTTGCGAAAAGGTATGAAAAATTGGTGGAACGAAATGTGGTGGAAATTGTAAAGAATCTTCTACTAGATGTTCCTAATGAAAGAGTATTAACGCACGCTGATTGTCACAATGGCAACTTTATGTTCGAGTACAAGGTAAATTTATTATACAATATTTTAATTCTTGATTATACAATAATTTTTTTAGTAAATTTCTATATTTTTAT
Organism: Psylliodes chrysocephalus; assembly: GCA_927349885.1. Classification (NCBI taxonomy): domain Eukaryota; kingdom Metazoa; phylum Arthropoda; class Insecta; order Coleoptera; family Chrysomelidae; genus Psylliodes; species Psylliodes chrysocephalus. Next base: position 79,349,110 of record OV651817.1, on the reverse strand, counting down.
GGTTATTATACCTTATTTTGTAATTAGTGTAGTTTGGTTTCTCTTGGGTTGTAGAGAGTGTTGCCAGAATATATTTTTGCTACGTACCAGGTTTGTTTAAAAAATGTACTAGATTGCATAAAAATTTACTAGATTCTGTAAAAGGTACCAGATTTTTGAATGAATTGTGATGTGGTTTGGTTCATTAAAGAAAAAAAGTGTTTTTAGCGAACGAAAACAAAACAAGCTGCAAGATCCCAAAAATATATTTTACACGCGTCAAATGGTAACACGCTGAAAAAGAAAAAGGTACTTGATTTTGCTTCGAGTTTCTTAGAAAATGTACTAGATCAAGTACAATTGTACTAGACTGACAACACTGGTTGTAGCTGTGTTTATACAAAAAAAACTACAGTTGTGCTAATTTGTAATGCTTTCGGATTTTTTATTAATAATATTCTTATTTTTATTATTTTTTTATTCATTACTAATAAGTAATTCAAAATTATTTTTTTAATAGGATTGTTTTCTATTAATGGGTTCTATATATCAAATACATTTTTGCTAAGATATCAAGACAAGGAAAATTAAAATTTGTATACTTTTCTTTAGTGTTGTGCCACATTTTTTAAATCTGAATGCATGTTATTATTGCAGTATTAGAATAGTCATATATACATTGTCGGCCACTAAACGTTTTCCAATACGCTTTGCACAAGTCCATGTGAAAACTACGGGAGAATGAGCATCAGTTTATACGCCCGACCGCGTTGGAACGTTGGCCGGCCCATATAAACTGTCAACGCTGATATTATTCGTTTCCTGTTCATGCTAATACTAACTCTCTGTGGTTTTCACATGCACTTATGTAATGCGTATTAGAAAGCGTTCGATAACCGATATTGTGTATTATAAATTTATACGCAGTATTGACTATTAAATGCTTTCCAATACACTTTGCACAAATACATGTGAAAACTACAGCGTTGGGAGTAGTCCAGCAGGAAACGAATAATATCAGTGTGGCCAATTTATACGGTCAACGTTACAATGCAGTCGGGCAGTATAAACTGGCAACGCTGATATTATTTGTTTTCCGTTCGCTAGGGTTGTCACCCTTTTATTTCCCAAAACCCGGACATGATCCAGTGACGCATCCAGTGTTTAAGTTTGGAGGGTTAGTGGTAATATTTTCGACTTATTGGAGGGGGAGAAGGTAATTACTTCCATTCCCATCCCCTCCCGCATATGCGCTCCTGAAAGATCGATTCAAGCTAGGGGATACATACATAACATGTATACAGACCCGACGAGAGGGGGGACAGGGGGCAAAATCCCCAGGGCTTGGGCACAAAGGAAGCCTTTTTTAACACGCTTATACAGTGTGTCTACTAATGTTGGAACCATATGGAAAATATTTTTATTATTGATTTTAGGAAAAAAAGTTATTCTTGATAAAAAGTCCTGCATGACCCAAAATTAAAATACAGTCATCAGATATCAAATTTTTCAAGCCGTATACGAGGTTTGTCAAAAAATATGAATTTTGCTCAAGAGTAAAGTACGTTTATTTTTTTACAAAATCGAAAATTTTCATTAAGAAATTTGCTAAATTCTTCACAAACATCAACAAAAGGAAAGCGTATCATGTTTATAGTAGCTAACGTAATTTATAACGTTTTCAGATATTTACAATCAATGTGTAGAGTGAAGAGTTTATAAAAAATAAGAAAATCTGTTTTTTCAGATAGATCGATGTAATTGCATATTTGAATGTAATATTCAATTCTAATCAACTTTTATTAATGAAAATTTTCGATTTTACGTACTTTACTCTTGAGCAAAATTCATATTTTTTGACAAACCTCGTATACGGCTTGAAAAATTTGATATGTGATGACTGTATTTTAGGTTTTGGGTCATGCAGGACTTTTTATCAAGAATAACTTTTTTTCCTAAAATCAATAATAAAAATGTTTTCCATATGGTTCCAACTTAAGTAGACACACTGTATTAGCTTCACCTGTATGTATGTTTGTAACTCTCCTTTGGACTAAAAGCAAGTGGCTTATTACTGTTCGTTCGTTGGCCGAGAGGTCTAAGGCGCGGGTTTTCGATTGCTAGACTCACCGATCGTGGGTTCTAATCCCCACGGTTGAAAAAAAAATTTTTCAGCAATTTTTTTAATAATTAATCGAACTAAAAAGTAAAAAATAAATATAGTTTAATAAAAACTAAAAAACACGCTTTTATAATACATCGAACTAAAAAGTGAAAAATAATTTTTCAAATAAGCTTTAAAACAATAATAAATGGAAAATACTAGTACTATTGTGAAAAAAGCGTGGGGCGTTTTGTCCATATTTCTCGTACATCGATTGAGTCTCCATGGTAACTCTCTGTAGTCATGGACTTGTGCAAAGCGTATTGGAAAACGTTCAGTAGAAATTAAAATTTTTGATTTTTATCGCGGCGATACCAAATCTATAAAATACAAAGAATATTTTCCTGTAGATATTGAACGAGGCACTTTCCTGCGCCACCTGTTTTAGATGGATGCGGTATTGCCAAATTAAGTATAATGTTGGATTTTTATTAATTTAAGAGGGTTCTATACTGTGTTCATGTTCAAATGGCGGGCTTAATACTCACCAAAAAAAATGTTTTTTTGTATCCGAGTTTCTTATGCATCGTAGATTGGCGCATGATAACTATTTTTTAAAATTATAAAAAAGATAAAATAAAAAAAATATATAAAAAAGTCATATACGTATATGTTATCACTTGCCATTCTTCATTTACCACTGAACAACTTCCTAGTAAACCACAAATAGTTGGCATGTACGGGAAGCCGAGTACTCGGATTGCCGTTGTCGGGGTATCTTCTGAGCCGGGAGTACCGTACCATTTGACGTAATTCAGAAGTCGAAACCGCATGTGGTCCATATTTTGCTTTGCAGACATGGGAGGCATCCTTACGAGCCGAACGCGGTGAATATTTGGCTAGACGAGCATGGGAGGCATCCTTACGAACCGAACTATATATATATATATATGAACGCGGCTACAATGTAATGGGCTGCCGACATTCGGCTGGACAGACATGCCCTACCTATATGCCGAAGCTGCACCCATAAATCGGGCCGAGTAGGGCATTCGGCAAGCCTCCTTCGGCCCAATTACGGTGCCGATTAACTATGTTTATTGGGCTGTGTGTTTACCATTTTTAAAAAAAGTAAGTAGTTTTTTCTAAAATTGGACATTGCTCAAAAATCTCAGAGGACACCGGAAGGTGCTGCCCCCAAAGGTCCTCTTGTACGTTTGGATACATGATTTTTAAATTCTATGCCAGATGGCGTAACAGTCGCAAAAAGTATGTTCAGTTGCCTAAATCAATAAATATTACGCGAAATTCTCCGATCTATAAATAGATCGGAGAACGGCAACCAATAAATATTGTGTTTATTTGGCGAAACTTCAATTCAGTTTCAGCTTTTAGGTTCGGTGATGCCATCTCTGCAGATAGTTTGTGAATTCACAGACAAAGCTCATAGTAGCGTTGGAAATAGTCCTTTTTTAAAATAAATTTCTTCAAAAAATTTCATGAAAGATAAATAAGATGCGCATAAAATTGCTATTATATAATAAAATACAAAATACGAGCACGAAATTATGAAACGAGCTTGTCGATTTTGGTCCGAAATTATAAAAAACACACTTTCTAAAAAAATGTTCTTAATTTCAGCTCCGAAAATTTTACGGTCGAAAAAAATTAATAGTTACCGATTTCGCTTGAATAGTGGAGAAAAAAAACATTCTTAGAGCAAAAATCAATGGCGCAAATGGCGTTTCATAAAATTGCACTTTGCGTTGCATAATGAGCTCATTATGAAACCAAAATCTAAAACCTCATTTATAAACAAATCATTTTTTATTCTGAAATGTGCAAATAAAAATAAATAATGCCACTCTTGGCAACGTTGTAATTTCATGTGTTTTCATGTTGTCATCAAAGTAAGTGATCCGAGAGTGATCCACAAACTTCGAGTAATCAAAGTATGTGAAGTGAATATGTCTGTGGTTGTCATTGTGGATGCGAATTAAGTAACATATTGTATATGCCTATAACTTCCTAGTCTAAGGCCTATAAGACATTTTTATATAAAAATCTTTTGTCAATCATCCACGACCGAACCCAGATAGCACAAATACGTCTTATGGACGTTCTAAAAACGTCCTGCTTGGACATTCAGGACATCCTTAAAACGTCCATTTCACGGACGTGGACGTCTTATGGACGTCTTTGGAACGTCCATTGTTAATAATCAGGATGTCTTAAGAACGTCCATTTAAGGACATTCCATGGACATTTTCAAAAGCTTGAATGGGGAATAATAGGATGTAAGGAAATTAGTGAAAATAATGAATAATTTCAAAAAATTTTATTTGGAAGCAAATAACCTATAAATAATAAAAGTATTGAAACTTTTTCGTCAAATTCATTCCGTCTCTCCTCTACTTTACGCTTTTCAACCGTGCCTGGATTGACAGCAGTTGTTTTTTCTTGATTTGGCCATATTTGTCTTCTCAGTTGAACCTGAAAATAATTTAATCGCTTATTCAAAATGAAAGGCAGATCAATATGAAAACTCAATCTGTTTGTGAAAGTTTGCTCTGCTAGACATTATGAATTCACTAACCTTTTATCTTTGAATTATTCACTGGAAAACTCCTCTACTTTACTCTTTTCAACCATGCCTGGATTGACAGCAGTCAGTTTTTTTCTTGATTTGGCCATATTTGCCTTTTCAGTTGAACCTGAAAATAATTTAATCGCTTATTCAAAATGAAAGGCAGATCAGAAAATCCAATCTGTTAAAGTTTGCCCTACTAGACATTATGAATTCACTAACCTTTTAGCTTTGTAGTATTCACTGAAAAACTCGTCTACTTTATTCTTTTCAACCATGCCTGGATTGACAGCAGTCATTTTTTTCTTGATTTGGCCATATTTGCCTTCACAGCTGAATCTAAAAATAATTTAATCCCTTATTCAAAATAAAAGGCAGATCAATATTAAAATCCAATCTGTTTGTTTAAGTTTGCCTTGCTAGACATTATACATTCACTAACCTTTTAGCTTTGTAGTATTCATTGGAAAATTTCCACCTTTCTCAAACAAAAAAATGGTACAAACTGCAAAAAATTAATATATTCATCAACCACAAACTCACAGAGTCGAATCACAGTCAAATGGCGGGATGATAGAACTTGTACTCGTATAATATGTATATATTATTGACATTTTAGTACATGTTCCAAACGTGCACCTCCTCGTTTAAGACAGACTTCACAACGATGTTCCAAATTTAAGAAATATTGATCACACAACACACAAGCATCGCAGACTTACATCGGCCGATTCCTTAAGAGTAAAAATAAGAAACAGAAACAGTTTCTCCTCTGTACCTAACACCATTCTTAACAATTACCAATTAATTGTTTAAGGTTTATTTGACAGGTCTATACTAGCTGACTTGAGTATGCCAGCGGGCACAGAGACACCGCCAACTTAGTTTCAGTACTGTTTATTTCGGGCATTACTGTATTTTAAATATGTCAAATATATTACCGATCTAGAGGGTGTTGAAAATTCAAGATTGTTATGATTTTTTTTAGAGCTCCCGTTATTTTTAAGATATGTATCTCAAGTTTGGAATCCAGGTTACGCCCTACAAGCTTACATCATTTTAAGTACCTATCAATTAGTAATGATATTTTTTAGGGGTCAAGCCCGCTTTTCTTTCCCTTAACTTTATCGCGATGCGCCGCTCTGGTAGAATCTAAAATATAGCACAAGTATAAGTTGAAAAGGCTTTTGATAGGTAGATAGAGGGAAACATACGTCGGACGGCTTCGAGAATTTCCCAGTAATATTTACCTGCCAGTGTCGTTTCATAGAATAAGTAATTTTAAAGTATTACCGGCGGAACCGGACAATCGCATGTATTTATGGACTATAAATAATTATTAAACATGTATTATAATATATCATAATTTTACAAAATTTCAACAAATATTCACAATTTATTAAACTATTTACTCGAAATTTTTATTAACATCTATAGAATAATTTTGTACGCCAATGTAGCGCGTCCACTTTGGTTAGATCCACCGCAAACCTGTCAATTTATGTGTATAAGGTGGGAGAACTGGCAAAAGCCTTTCCAACTTCTATCCCTGCTATACAACACGAATTTTCCGTTTTATTTAGAAGCTTTTTGGTCTCTTGTAATTTTTTGCATTTGCGACCGTGATCGAGAAAAAAAACGATTTTCCATAATTCGCTAAATGAAAGTAACATTTTTAAAATGGTCTATAGTCTGAATAAAAGAGGGGTGCAGTAAAAGTAATCTCGTCTATAATATATTTTTGAATTTGTTTTTATGTTGCCTTACGAGTAATTCTGCCTCCAATGATTTAGGAGTTGACGCATCCTAGCATTTTTTATAATTTTATAAAATAAGGCCAAAAATAATTAAGTGGTTTCCACACAATATAATATCGGTCAGCATTTATTGGCAAATAAATCCTTTTTCCAATAGGACAATGACGCACTATTTTATACGGGGTGTTTAAAAAAAAAGTGTCACAAAATAAAACGGGGGGTAGTATGGGCCAAAATATGCAGAAGAGTCTTAATAAACATATGTCCGCAAATGAATGGTTTCAGAGATACGGAGTGTTTTGTGTTTTGTATCATTTTTTGATTATCTTTTTTCATTCTCAAAAACTTGCTTTTCTTATCGGAGTCTACCGATGTTTTTTCATAGATACTATTTGCAGTTATTATTTTGTTGTGGGTGAATAATTTTATAAATTTTCGTTATGCCTGATTACACTAATATTGAATTAGCTGACATGCATTTTATGTACGGTCGTGCAAGTGACAATGCATTGAAATGGAGGGAGGGCACTTTGAACATCTCATTTAACTCTATGTTGTTATTGATTGTTTATAAATATCATTGTTTTTTTATAATAATAAAAAATTGTTATAAACACAAAATGGTCCGTATCTCCGAAACCGTTAATTTGCGGTCATATATTTATTAAGACTTTTCTGCTTATTTTGGGTCATACTATTCACCATTTCATTTTGTGACACTTTTTTTTAACACCCTGTATACACGTTGTTTTTTTTTAAGTGTTAAACACGTTAAATTTAAAACAATTTTATTGTTTGAATTTGTTCAAGTTTTTATGCCTATTATTCTCCAGTGCATGTTTTATTTGACACTATTTGATCACGACAAATAAAGAACAGGTGTATTCAAATTATTGGTGTCATGGCAAATTGAATTAATATGGTCCATTTTCTCGAAACGCTTGCCTTGTTTGTTGAATCACTTTTCCATTAACCCTTCAGAACCCACAATCATCCACACCTGCTTTTAAATATATAATTGTGGGTTTAAAGTTTAACACCAATAAAAATTATTAATTAATAACCATAAGTGCTCCAAGACTCAAAGTAAGTAAACAGAATCAAAATTTTGCTCACCTTTCAAACATAAGTAATATTCACCAGTCTAGGTACGGAAAATTTCTCAGAATTCAAACTTCATTTCAAACTTTACACTCGCGTTTTATCAGTTTTCAGTTTTATCACCATCACTATAAAAAACCCGCTCGGAACTTTAAACCTTTGTAAAAATAAGAAACTATTTTAAATGAAAACCGACGCGTGAACATCAAAACAAATCTGTCAAATTAATAGAACAAAGAACATAATATTTCTAGAATTTATTTTCATGGCATACTATTATTTTTTGTAATAAAATAATATGATAAAATGAAATAGGTATATTACTTAATAAAATTAAAAAGAATACGATAGAATACGAAGTATATTTCGATAGGGATGACTGGGGTAAAAACACTGATCAATAGAATTTTTAATTAAGTATATTATTTAATATCAATAACTAAAAAATGTGCTGACAATAATTAGTTTGACACAATTATTGTCACTTATATGTCGATAGTCGTGATCAGCGCATCAAAAAACATCAGCCTTGGACAAAAAATACTCATGGAAAGGGTGTAAGCCTATCTACTAATTATAATATTTTATGAAAATATCAATTATATAATAAAAAATAAAGATAGTCCAAGTAATAACAACAATAGGTAATATTAATAGAAATTAAAATAATAACAATCAAAGCATGGGTTACATTATTGTATGTGGAATATACTACATTGGAAAAACTTAGACATCTTTTACAAATATCCTCCAGAGGGCGTATCGCTTAACTTGAATCGCGGACAATGTAAGCCCTACAGTGTAATTAAGATTTCAAAATAACTAAATATCTCAAAAAATATTTTTTTTTTAAATTTAAACACTTTGCAAATTAGTAGCGAACCGTTTTCGAATCTATATGTTTATATGAATTTTTTGTCTTTAAATAAACCAAAGAATTATCCATTTCCGTATATGTACAAGGTATTTATAAACACCATGTATAGAGACTCGAAGTTCGGACACACTGTATGTAGGTGAAGAGAAAATCTGGTATTGATGTTGCTAAAATTTCAAAAATTCGGGTTCAGATAGTTTGTTTGTCTATTGAAAGTTTAAAAATAAAATAACATTTTAATATTCTTTTAGGATGGCAACAAAGAAAGCCCTTCAAACATGGTGTTACTCGACTTCCAAGTCTCCTTTGTCTTCTCTCCAATAATCGACCTGTCTTTATACCTATACTGCGGATCGTCAAAAGAAGAATTCTCCCATTTTACGGAACTGATGGAATTTTATCATGATAAACTGTCATCATTCTTGTCCCAGCTTGGAAGCGACGTTAACAAACTATTTCCGATATCGACGATGTGGCAACATTGGAAAAAATACTCGTTCTTTGGTTTCAATACGGCCACAGCATTTTTGGAACTGTTATTTATTGAAGCGGATGATGTGCCCGAGTTTAAAGATGAAGACAATAAGCCAGAAGATTTTTTGAATATAAATTTGAGAGATAGGACCAAGTTTTTGGAAAGATTGGTGGATATTATCGAGCACTATTTGGATTTTAATAAAATTCATTAAAAATATTGTATTTTGAAGTAATAGCTAGGAAGTTGGTGGTAGAGAAAGCATATTATTTTTATTATTATTTGGTTGTCGTTAAGATTGATAGGATTGATTGCTAAGTGGTAAAGTCAGGTGTTTCAAAAAAATGTATTTTCGTGCAATCGCACGCGAAGTCAGTATTTCGCGTTCTCAGCACAGTCCGCGAAATTTAATTTCGCGGCCGTTACCCATAGCAACGGCTGCGAAACCAAACGTCACTTCCAAATTTGAATATCACTTCCAAATTTGAATATCACTTCCAAATTTGACATTTCTAAAATATTACAAAGACAAGGATTATTTTTTATTGAATACCAACAAATACATAAGTACTTATATTATTTAGGATGAATATTAACATTAATTGTACAGTGGGGTCTATTCTGTAATAATTCCTTTATATTTAACGGCCTTTAAAAATATTGGCGACCTTTAAAAATATGTTTGTATTCGTTAATTTACTTTTGTCATTATTTAAACAGATTTCTTTAAGATAGTCCTCTAATGTATTTTAAAGATCCGTTTAAATAATGACAGAAGTAAAGAAGAAAATATTTTTAAAGGCCGTTAAATATAAAGGAATTGTTACAGAATAGACCCCAGTTTGTATTATTACTTATATTTACTCCAGAAGTTGAAGCAACTATATCTAGTGTTTCTGAATAATGCTTATTGCCTACATTCAAACCAGATACTATATCGCCAGAAATTAAGTTGGAAATTTGCTTCTTATTTTCGGGTATTAAAACGGAAATCGCCGAATTTTCAACTCTCTTGAGTTTAGGAGGAGTGGAAGGTACTGAAATATTGCTATCAGTATCAAACATTTTGCGTTTTGTCAAGAACTGTCAAAATATTTTGTATGTATTGAACATTTACATAGCACACGGTGACATTGTTAAATAAATTGAACTGCTGTTGATTTTAGAGCAATAATATATTTATTTACAATTATCTAGTTTAATAATTTTAACGATTGCACGAAAAATAGTGTGTATGCCATGGCCGCGAAACTTTTTAACGACCTCAAGATTATCTTGCCTCGGCCGCAAGCGGCCTCGGCGATAACTATTCTTTCGGTACGTTAAAAAGATATTTCGCGGCCTAAGCATACAAATAACTATTTAAGTTAAAAAAAATCTCAAATTTTTGACATATGTCTGTCAATTAGTTATGTTAATATGATTATTTTCCTGGCATATCAACTTTGACATTTTATCGTTATAAAGACGTCTTATTTAAGGCTTCACACCATTGTAAGCTATTAATAAGTCGTCTTAAAGACGTTTTATATATGGCATATTTGAAGCTCTGCAGACTAATATAAGCCATTAATAAGATGTCTTAAGGACGTCCCCTTTTGTAACATCAGACGTTTTCTAAGACGTCTTTAAGGAAATAGCAGATGTTTTAAAGACGTCTCGTATATCTTATGCTAGACACGACTAAGACTAAGTGCTATCTGGATTGTCGAATTATTGTAAAAGATTTCCAATAAATTATATTCCTATTTCCCATTTTTTTATTTGTTCGTTTTTGTCTCCAGAACAAGAGAAACAATGACAGACACGTTAAGAAGATATTAATAAAAATATGACAATTTAATGTTTCATTATAATATAAAAATTAACTATATTCTAGTTTTTTTTTCGATTAAAGTGGGTAGAAATTGCAGTTTAATATTAAATCTGAAATTTTTGGCGAACCAACTTTACCCTTCAGGTTAGTCCCATCGTAGTAACTACCCCTCTAAATTTTTAAATAAAAACAGGATGCATATGACACTGCATTTGAGCAGAAAGTAGCACTGCCTAAGGACTTTTTAATCGAATTTCAAACAAGATTTTTTCTAGGATTTTATTTTATTGGTGTTCTGTGGATATAATAAGTTTATTTGACATAAGCCTACTCTTTTAAGAGAAAAAAATTGTTTAGTACTTATATGTCGGTAATTATTTATGATTTAATCATTTAATTATTTAAGGAAAATACTGTTGGATGATTTAAAATATTAGGCAATCAATTAAAATATTTATTAAGACTATTTGTTTTAAAATCTAGCGCTATTTTATCTATAAATATAAATAGGCGTGCGCCAAAGTTACTTTCTACTTAAGAGCGCCAATGTCAAATTATGACAGCTTGCAGAAAACAATATTTTTTTTTAATAATTGTATTTAATTATTCTTACAAAAAATATAAAAAAAAATTAAATATACCTATTTACAAAGTATATATTAAAAAATTTGTTGAATTCAAAATGCATAATATAGTTGTCATTTTTATATTGAAATATATAGTATATTTCATTAGCCCAGAAAATACACTTTTCCCGTGCGAGCTTGACATTTTTTCGTGTGAAGCGCAGCCGAACACGGGATGTCATGCACGCTAAAATTAGTACATTTTTAGTTTAGACGAATCTAATGTATGTATTTTCAATGGAGAGTCGAAAAGGTTAATGTAACTTTCTTTGAGATATCACAGGAGTTTTTCGTTTGAATAAGGGCCGACATTTGCTTCAAAATATTATGCAACCTAATAAATAACCAGATGGCCTTCGGGCATTCACCTCGAAAAATAGTTAAGTTAGACATAAGTGTTTCGATGGGGTAAATTCGGTTAATTTTAATAGAAAATATAAGAAATATATAGGGGTAAATTATGCATATAAATCTAAGCAAACCTAGATGGTTAACCAACTGGTAAATTGACACTGTTCGTCAGCTTTAGGGGGCACTTATACTAGCCACGCATATTAGGTTTTAACCATAAAGTATATGTGAACATCAACACAGTAAGTTAACCAACTGACGAACTGGCGCTGTTCGGTAATTCAGTTGGTCACACCTCTATGCTTGTCGAAATATTTTGACCGAAAAATATGTGGTATAATTTATGACCAATCTTTTTGAAACACCCTGTATATCTACGATAGAATCAAGCTAAATAACGTGGTCCGCGTTTGAGCGGGACTCAAGTGAGATCTCGGTAAAAAATACCTATTAAAATATACTTTGCAAATTATTTACTATATTTTATTATTTATTATATGAAAAAAATAAGGGTTTAAATATAAATTTTGTATGGCTTTATTTACCAATTTGCACCAAACTTTGCATCGAATCCTGGTTTATTTTAATTAACATTATCACCAAGGCCGACGAGAGGGGGGATAGCCAGGACTAATTCCCGGAGCCAGGACTAATTCCCGGAGCCCGGACTCAAGTGGGGGCCATGCAGCAGCATAAGGGGGGTCCGGCAGCTTCAGATGAGGGCGTTTTTTATTTTTTTTAGAAATTCGCCACAAGAGCAGAAGAAGGAGGACCTTGTTTGAGATTTCACTAAAAAAGAGAAGTTTTTGCTTCAGGACCTTTTTTTAGAGATTTCATTAAAGAGGAGGAAAAAGGAGAAGTTTTTGCTCAAGTGATCTTGAAAGGTCTTAATGTTTTTCATAAAATAGTTGTCGCGGGTCCCGACCTGGAAAAATGTGCCTGGGCCCGACCTGGCTGTCCTGATTATCACAACGTCAGTATATATAATTGCTTTCAGGTACCTAATACATATATTTTTTTTGTGTAATTACATTATTGTTAATTTGTATTTATGAAAGCAATAAAGTCATTTATTGTCATTATTAAATTAGACGATTACTACTACTAGAGGAAAAGGCCAAATACAGTAAGTATAGAATTTAAAGTAAAACAAAATTGAAATGTAAATAATTAAATTTCAGATTTAAACAAAAATCGAAGGGGCATGGGGCTGGGAGGTTGCAGTATAAAGATCATTCATAAGATATCAAGTTACGTTTTATTATTACAATTTGAAGGGCCAATCTTTTCACCTCCAAGGAAAGTTGAAAGTAACTACTTGCTGATTAGGCTATAGGAAACAGTGTAACTTTACTCAAAGGTAACATAATCGACCCTAAATATACTTAAAATACGTACACCAAATACAAAATAGTTTAATATTTTTTGTAATGAGTTTTACCATCAACAAACAAATCTGAAATTTGGTATATGAAAAAAAAATATATATATAAAAAAAAACAAAAATTTTGCTACAAACTTGAAAGGTGATATATGAGCAAAAAATTAAATAAACAATTTTTTTAATAAAATTATTATTAAAATGTCTATTTCATAAGATATTTTAATACGGACCTGGGAATCTTTCAAGGGACACACAATTTTATTGCTTATCTACATCTCGAACAATAAGTAATAATGAAGGTCGTCAATTAATACTGATTTACAACTTTTAGTCTGGTTCACAAGTGCCATTTCCCTCGAAACCTGTCCTCCAGCACCGAAAATTATGATTTTGGGCTCATTCGATTCGGAATGGCATCTAGAACATTCTATCAAAATTCCAAGAGGGGCTGAAAAAAAATGCAAAAGTTATAAACAATAAAGTAAAATAAAAAATAAGGGTTTGGTTTTTTTGAAATATTTCAAAAACTATTTGACACAATCTGACACATGAACTAAAAAAATTATTTCAACTAATTAAATATTAATATTAAGGAATAAAAAAATTTGGGTACTAAGTAGACATATTGTAGAATACGGAAAGATCTTGTTTTAATAAAAATAGCCTTTTTATTCTTACTGTAATGACTTTTATTTTTTATTGATTGACAAAAGTTTTTTAAAAACGTCACTATTCCATTATTTTTTGAGAAAAACTGAATTAGCCATAGGCGTTCTAACTATTCTCAACATACTCCCACCTTAACAATGAAAATTGTTAAAAAAAAATATGAAACAGGACAAAAATATTGTAAAAAATATGAAACTGGACTAACTAAAATTGTTAAATAAGATGTGGAAATGGACTAAATAAAATTGTTAAAAATGATAGGAACTAAACATTAAATTTGAATCTATCTGGTTTCTTAACAATTCTTCCATATCTTGTGGCCAGGAGTCCTTCTTCGTTCTTCATTTTATCTATTTTCTTCTTCGTGTTGTCCTCTTTTTTACTTCTTTCTTCACTTGTATTCTTACTATTGTCATCGTTATCTCTTGACTGTATTAAGCTAGATTGTTTTTGCGCGACCTCGGCGTGTGTGATTTCTAAAGGAAAAAGTCTTTGAAAAGGACGTAATAATTCTCGATCGTTTGTCTTTATTCGAGCCATCCTTGCGACTTTATCTCGGCCGGGGTATACTTCTAAAACCTTGGCTAATGGCCAGTTTACTCTTTTTTTGTTATCAACTTCCAACAGGACTATGTCTCCAACATTGCTTTGGTAAGTTTTTCTGTCTCCAATCTGAACAAGGTTTGCTAAATATTCTTTCCTAAATCTCTGTCTTAAGTTGTCTCGAACACTTTGAAGATATCTATTTCTTCTTAATAAGAAACGTCTGTCTACGGTGTCTCTATCTACAGCATCTAGGTCCGGAACTTCAGTATTGGATAACCCATGTAGTAAAAAATGTGAGGGCGTTAAAGGGATCAATTCCTCATTCTCTGCTACGTAGGTCAGTGGTCTGGAGTTGATGATTGCTTCGCAATCGGCGAGAATCGTTATCATTTCTTCGTAGGTAACCGACGATTTACCCACGTTTCGTCTAAGAAGTTCTTTTGTAATTCTGACGATACGCTCCCACCATCCTCCCCACCAGGCAGCTGTAGGAACGTTGAATATCCACTCAATTCGTTTGACCGAAGAATATTGTAGAATATCGGCCCAATATAATTTAGAAAATAAGTTATCTGTACTAACTAGACTTGTCCCGTTATCTGAATATATTTTTGAAATTCGTCCTCTCCTGGCAATAAATCTTCTCAGTGCCAGTATAAATGAATCTGTCGACATTGAAGTTACGAGTTCAAAATGTACCGCCCTGTAAATTGCACATGTAAATAATAAAACCCAAGCTTTACTTCCTCCTTTTAAATAAAGTGGACCAGCATAATCTAATCCTGTAATTTCAAATACAGCTGCATCCCTTACGCGATCTTGAGGAAGTGGTGCAAATGGTGTTTCAATTTTCTTCTGATTATAACGTTTGCAAATTACACATTTTGACAAAACCTTTTTTATTGTTTTTCTAGCTCTTAAAATCCAAACTTCTTCCCTCAGTATAGCTAAAAGAGTATGAACACCAGCATGAGATAGAGTGCGGTGTTTCTCTAAAATCATTTTTTGTACAATATGATGTTCAGAGGGTAACAGGATACTTAAACTCATTCGTATCTTCTCTTAATAATAGTTTCGTTTTTATTCTTAATAAATTATTCTTATCTCTTATAACTTGTAGATTATGTACAACATCAATAGTAATTTTACCAAAACTTTCTAACTGGATCAATTTAAAGATTTGTAACTCGGCATATTTTATTTCAGTAAACAGTAATTCTCCTGTTTTCTTCTCACTTCCATTAACATTGCAATAAAAACGAAATATCCACGCAATCATTCTTATAATTTTTGAATAATTTGAAAAATATTTAAAATTTTCTGTAAATGTTTCCAATTTTGTAGTTACTGAAGATATTATAATTTTCTTTCTTTCAGTAAGTACTTCTGGAGAATATACAATTTCAGACTTAGGCCAAAGTGCTTCCTTATCTTTTAACCAGCCAGGTCCCTGCCACCATTGCGATTTTAATAATTGTTTGCCATTGCATCCCCTTGATGGCAGATCTGCAATGTTCAAATGTCCAGGAACATGAAACCATTCTTCGGGTTGACTAAAAGATCTTATTTCTTTAACTCGATTACCAACAAAGGTGTTCCAGTCTTCTCTAGTTTTTATCCATGCAAGTGCCACCATAGAATCAGTCCAATAATAAGTTTTCATTTTACTAAATATATCAACTTTCTTTATTGTCTGACATAGTCTAATCCCAATTAACGCTGACATCAATTCCAAACGTGGTAAAGTCATAATTTTGATCGGTGCTACTCTCGATTTTGCTTGAATCAATTGAATGCAAATTTTTCCATCCGCTACCGCTCGAATAAAAATACAACTTGCATAGGCCTTTTTGCTAGCGTCACAAAATACATGCAAACTTGAATCTATTTTATCATTTAATGGAATTTCCGTTAAATTTCTAGGCATTTTACAAAAATTAATCCATGAAATTTGTTTCAACCAACCTTTAAACTCTGATACTATGTCCTCAGGTAACTCTGAATCCCACCCTACCTTTAATTTCCACGTACTTTGTAACAAAATTTTGGGTACTAAAGTAACTGGACATGTAAAACCAATTGGATCAAAAATTCTTTGAGAGGCAGATAGAATACCTCTTTTAGTGACAGGTACTTCACATAATTTAGATACAGTTTCAATGTCACAAAAAAGTGTATCATCTTTGAAATTCCATAATAATCCCAATACCGCACAAATGTTCGAATCTCAGGTCATTTCTGGATCACTTTTCCCAAATGAGTAAATCCAGCCTCTGAGTTCAAATTGGCCTTTCAACATTATTTCTTTAGACTCGTCAATAAACCTTTTTAATTCAAGTTCATTTTCAAGACTGGTCACACAGTTGTCAACATAAAATGATCTTTTAAGTATATTTGCCGTGTGCTTAAGATGGTCTGGTACGTTTTCCAAATGATATAAAATAGTTGCAGCTAATAAAAATGGGCTGGAAGAGACCCCGAATACAACTCTACAATGTCTATATATTTTTAATTTGGATTTTTCAAAGTTTTCCCACCAAAGAAATCTTAAATAATCCCTATCCTTTTCTTTTAAACTTATTTGAAGGAATGCCTTTTTAATGTCCGCTACAACTCCTATTGCACCTACTCTAAACTGAAGTAATATACAAGGAATGAGCTCAATAAGATTTGGACCCTTTTCTAGACAACTATTTAAAGAGTTTCCGTTTCTATCCTTGGCAGAAGCGTCAAAAACGGGCCTAATTTTAGTAGTTGCGCTGGAATTTTTGACCACTGCGTGATGAGGTAGGTAATGCGACTTATTTGCTATTCCATTGACTGGAACTTCTTCTATAATACCTGATTTTTCCCAATCAAGAAAAATATCCTCGTACTCTTTAAATATGCAAGAGTTTATTAGTTTTGTAGTACAAGATAATAACCTCTGTTTTGACAACTCAAAATTGTCTAAAAGATTAGGGTAGCCTTCAATAAATGGAAGGGAAACTTCGTATCTATTATCTCTGTTAAGATATATTGTTTCCAAGAAATTTGATATTGTTTCGTGTTCTAACATTTCTTTGGTCTTTACCTCTATTGGATCCCTAATACCTAGTACATCTAAATCCCAAAATTCGGATATTGAACAACAGCTTAAACAAGTATACGTTGAAAAACTGTTGGATCTACTCTGTTTACCCATTATGGTCCACCCTAAACGAGTTTCTATAGCAAATAAGTTATTGTCAATTTGTTCTATAACCCCTGTGAAAAGATGGCCAATAATATCAGCGCCTAAAAGTACACTTATTTCTGAAATTTTAGAATTTATCTCTGAAATTACTATATTCTTACTTTTTAGGTAGTCTATGCAAGCTGTACTACTAAGTCGGGGTATATAATTGCATAATTTAGTTTGTTCCAGAACAGAAACGTTGATTTCAAATGATTCGTTCAAATTCTGTATTAAAATGTTGTATAGATTATGACTTTTTAGTGTTGACTCTGTTCCACCAAAAACACTCTGTATAATCTGTTCTTCGGCACATTTTTTAAGATCTAGACTTCTTACACAATCTGATATAATATAGGATCTTTGTGATGCCGAATCCAATAAAGCTCTAACTATAAGCGTTTTATTCTTATGGACAAGTTTAATAAGAATTGTTTGCAAAAGTATTTCAGTACAAGTATTTATGCTAGTTAGTACGTTATTAATGTCTGATGAATTAGTTGCATTAGCATTAGTACTCACTGAATTATCAGATACTGAACCTTTCTTATCGAACAACTTAGGACACATAATTGGGAAATGTTTTTTAGAGCAAAATAAACATTTAACGAAACTCTTACATCTTTTAATGGTATGATTAGGTTTTAAACAAGCAAAACATGCCTTTTTTCTGAAACTATATGTTTCCTTTCTTCAAGTGTTAGTTTTTGAGCCTTTATGCAGTCCTGGCTTAAATGTAATTTATCACAGAATAAGCAATTGGTGGGCTTCTTACCTAAGTCCTTTTGAGTGTCAGTTAATAAAGTAGCAACTGTGCTTGGCATTGCCTGCTCACTTCTTTCCTTACTGGTGACATGACTCTTCGCCCTTTTGTTACCGGCCCCAAAACTCGTACGTGCTAAGGAAATACGTTGTTCACTGTCGACTTCACTACTCAGGAAATCTAATAATAAATTTAAATAATTAGTAGAATCAGTGGATGTTGTAGAATTTACATCGTTATTCGAAATCTGCTTTGAAATTGAACTTCTTTGTCTCTCCCAAGCTTTAAGAACTTCCTCAGGTAAAGCAGACTCAGCCAAAGGATATAGCATAGCAGCATACTTTTCAGATGTGACACCTAAAGTCTTTAGTGCTTTTAATTGTGTATCTAACTTATCAAAAAGAGTAGATAGAGACATACCTTCATCATTCTTGGTTGACTGTTGCAGTACGAGATTTAACAACTCTCTAACATAGACTTCGATTAGGATTTCATCTTTAGCAAACCTGTTTTTTAGCTTTTTAATGGCCTTCTCATAATTTTCTGCTGATGGTGGAAAACCGTCTACGACAATGCTTGCTTCAGATCCAGCTTCCATTGCTTGTTGCAGGTACTGTATTTTGTCTTCTGGAGGAATATCAGGATCTTCATCGATTTTCTTGAATTGTCCCCAAAATCCAATCCAGTTTTTAGCATCCCCATTAAACTTTTTGAACTGCAACTTAGGTAGCCTAAAATTTTTCTTCCTACCACCTTCAGTAGTAGAGACAGAGCTGCTCATTGTTTCTCTTTGCTTCAAGAATGTAGCCATACGAGAATTACCAAGGTTCTTAAATTTTATGAATTGGTCTCTATACTGTTCAACTTGAAAGTACTCCTCAGAATAGTCTTCATCTGTAAGTTTTGCAGAATATAACGCCTCTTCAATTTTCTGGTCAAGGATGAATAGACGTCCACCTTTATCTTCCAGTTGGTCTATAAAGATGGAGAGTTCTGCTTTGTCTATAGTGGTTTCCTTCAGAAGGTTTTCAATGTCCACACAGACCCTTTTAAAAGAAGTTCGGAGTTGAACCCTGTGTCTCTTAAGACCTTCAAGATCCTCCGCTGTCACGGTCGCCATAAATGTAGAATACGGAAAGATCTTGTTTTAATAAAAATAGCCTTTTTATTTTTACTGTAATGACTTTTATTTTTTATTGATTGACAAAAGTTTTTTAAAAACGTCACTATTCCATTATTTTTTGAGAAAAACTGAATTAGCCATAGGCGTTCTAACTATTCTCAACACATATGAATAAACAATAATCCGTAAACAAAAAATTTTTATCACTATTTTTTTATTAATTATGCTTTTGTTAATTAGTTAATTTTCACCATTTTAATGTTAACATAAAAACGCTGATTATTTCAAAACAAGAAATCTAGAATTTTTTTTTATTTTTTTGAGTTATTGTTAAAAGGGTTTAGAAGAGATCCCCGTTGGAAAAATTAAAAAATTTTGATTTTTCACTTTTTTATTAACAATCAAAGGCAATAAAAAATTATTTAGTACAATATTTTTACAAGTTAAATAAAAAATATTAAAAAAATTTTTTCAATAAAAAAATATATATGGTTGTTTTTGTAATATTTTTTAGTATTAAAAAAAAATATTGCGTAAAATTGCATTTGTTTATAACAAATTGTTATATAATATATATAACATATATACAGGAGGGTGGCTCACGCTCAACGGGACGGAGCTTTATGGGAAAACGACCAAAGATATAAAAAATTCGTTTGGGATGAATACGTAGGTTACAGACGGCTACAATTTAAAATTTGTTAGATGTATACAGGATGTCCCACATAAGAGAAAATATACAAAGTTATATTATTTTTAATGGAACACCCTGTTTTTATTTTAGAATTAAAAACTACATCAAAAATAATGTCAGTTAACTAAAGGTTCCCTATTACTATTAGTTTTCGATTTATTTGAATTTTTAAGGAAAAAAAGTCTCCCAGAAATTAATTGTTTACTCTTGTTTGAATAATTTTTAATGAACTAATTTTTTTTTTCTTATGTGAGACATCCTGTATACATCTAACAAATTTTAAATTGTAGCCGTCTGTAACCTACGTATTCCTCCCAAACGAATTTTTTATATCTTTGGTCGTTTTCCCATAAATCTCCGTCCCGTTGAGCGTGAGCCACCCTGTATATAATTTTTTTAATGCCTTTGATTGTTAATAATGAAGTGAAAAATCAAAATTTTTGAATTTTTCCAACGAGGATCTCTTCTAAACCCTTTTAACAATAGCTCAAAAAAATCAAAAAAAATTCTAGATTTCTTGTTTTGAAATAATCAGCGTTTTTATGTTAACATTAAAATGGTAAAAATTAACTAATTAACAAAAGCATAATTAATAAAAAAATAGTGATAAAAATTTTTGTCCACGACCACTTAATAATAAATCAATATTCTACCTCCTAACTAAAAGCATATAGTACTCATATATCACGGAGTGAATTATGATAATTCACGCTTTTGTAATTCTGGCACATTCCGGTAGATAACTAAAGATAGGCGATACTTTTCATAACGATATTTTCTAGATTGAAAAATCAAATCAAAAAATCGATAAATCAAAAAATTGAAAAGTGAAAAAAACAACAGTTAGTTACCTATGTTTAATAAAAACTTTCCATTCTACACTTAACTTTTATTTAATAAAGAAACCATAATGGTCGTGGACAAAGTATAGTATTAGACTCGCAATTTATGGCCATTATTCACTCGAGTGACTTGCGCCCCTCTCCTACGGCTCGGAACGCAAACGTCACCCTGCGTGAATAATGGCTACCATGAATTGCTCGTTTAATAATATACTATTTGTTTACGGATTATTGTTTATTCATATGTCTACTTAGTACCCAAATTTTTTTATTCCTTAATATTAATATTTAATCAGTTAAAATAATTTTTTTAGTTCATGTGTCAGATTGGGGCGATGCGCGCGGCAGCCGAACCACGCGTTTTTACCGTTATATTCGCCGCTTAATTAAAATTATAAGGGTTGTTGGTACAGTTCCGGGAGGTAGGACTTTTTTTTAGGAAATTTCCTGCTCTTTAAGGATCTTTTTTCAAATTTCGATTATCTCAAATAGTTTTTGAAATATTTCAAAAAAACCATACCCTTATTTTTTATTTTACTTTATTGTTTATAACTTTTGCATTTTTTTTTTCAGCCCCTCTTGGAATTTTGATAGAATGTTCTAGATGCCATTCCGAATCGAATGAGCCCAAAATCATAATTTTCGGTGCTGGAGGACAGGTTTCGAGGGAAATGGCACTTGTGAACCAGACTATTTACAATATTTCTGGTTCCACTTTAACTCGGGTTACTTACTGCTTACTATATAAAATAATTACAAACGAAATTGTTAAAAATAACACAAAAAACATTTTTTTATGGATTTATTTATAGTTTACAATTCTTATACAAATATTAACTACAAAAAATTGAATTCCTTTACAATGAACAATACCTTAAATTGTAAAAAAGTTCATTATCTAGGTTTCAGCCTGAACAAATTTTGATATTTCTCCATCTCGAAGAAATTAATTCGCTAAAAAGAAAAAATCATCGGAAAAACGGAACCTTGTGCTGGACTAATTCATAGTGCATCAAATATATTTATCGGTTCTTCCACACAGGGACATAATAATAATAACATACAAAATTCAGTTCGGAATAACTTTTAATTTACAAAAAAAATATTGACCAAAAGAATCACATATTATCCATAATCCTTACACATTTTTTTCAATGTTTATTCATTTATTTAGATGATACGTTAAAAGAGCGATGACTCTCTCTAACCCGACAAGATGATAATGAAAAATAATAATATGTAAAAAAATAACAAAATTCCTAGTATGTACAGCGGCCGGCCGAAATCCCAAAACAAAAAATTTTTCATCGCTATCATCAGAAATTGACATTTCGAAGCTACGAATTAAAGTAGTAATGAAGACGGAACAAATCAGGACGCAAAACGCACGACATTTAACTAATATTGGTCCTTAGGTTTCAACCCATTTTATTTTGTCGAAATTTCTTATAAACGCTTACGACTTCAATCAAGAATTAAAAAATAACTTCTTTCATTTTTATCTGCACAATTCATTTTCTTTTAACTGCCTATACCAGCGTTTTAAGGCCCGATCACACCATGCGATTCGCATCGCGTGGCTGGACACGCTCAATCGTTTGTAACGTGCATAATTCATTCCTGAATTCGTATTAAATGGTGTGTCTAATACTGGATTATCCGGTAGAGTGACATTCAGTTGTATGTATTAAAAACTACAAAGTTTGCATTAAAAACGACAAATTTGCAATAAAAACTACAAATTTGCGTTAAAAAGCCGAAAAATTACATTAAATTGGTCCTCCTTTTCTCAACCAATTTTGTTTTTAAAAACACTAACCATTTTATTAACAAAAACATAAATAATTATTTTCTCTAAGTGTCCGTACTAAAGACTTAGCGCCGGATCACACGATGCGATTTGCATCGTACTGTTAAGAGCATGATTTCGACGTGAGGCTGCTACGAAACAAAACATGTCTGAAAATGGACCAAATCGGTAATCAACCCACCAGAAATGTAACTCAATATAAACCTTCAGGTCGCCATCCAAGCATTTGAAGGGCGTTTTAGTTATTTTTGCAGTGTGGATGAACAATCAGCAGACTTTTGACAAGCCGAGGTTTAAGTGCTCTGGGGCAATTTTAACCCATTCGTCCTTAGAGATACAGAAGTCGAAAGAAGAATAAAGAAGGATCGACATGTCACCAATCGCATTCGATACACGCCAGCGCGTTCCTAATCGCGTAATGTAAACCTATCTTTAAAACGCAACATTGATTATTTTTGCAGTATAGATTAATAAGACGAAAAAAGAGTAAAGGAATGATTTTTTTTTAATTCTCATTATTTTATAATAAAAAAAATTGATATCGATGAAAAATTGTTTGCGCCGAAATTTCGGCTGCGCGCTGCCATATAAACATTAGCGATATATTTAAAATATTTGGACCAACAAAAACCACCTAGTGTTATAAAAACGGGAAAGACACACCGAAATAAAAATAATAATATATGTATATAACAATCAGGCGACTTAACTTATAAGTTATGTGTATTCCTCGTTTCTAAGTTATTCTAAAAAAAAAAGAAAAAGTTTTTTCTCTCTCTATTTTCATTTGTTTTTCTCCGGGAAAATTGTTAATAAATAGGTCGTTGCGGATTGTTTAGCTAAATTGAAAAAGTTAAGATTAGGCTAAGAGATATTGGTGTCTTCTATATTTAAATTTTCGATAAATTAAAAACAAACAAAAATCTATAAATTTAAAAAAAGAATCAAATAAAAAGTTTTTGAAATAACTATACATACAGACGGATATTACTATAATAAGAATGGTAGCTGTGCTACTGTACAGAAGAGATGACATGAGTGACCACCTTTCAACCTGTAACCAAAGAAAATTCATAATTAATTATTTTATCTATGATTATTAAAAAAAAAACTAAAAATAATAAATAACTAGGTATAGTAGAATACCACAATTGTAGATAGTGACTCATGTTGTAAAGAAATTTTATAGGCCAATCAAATTAGACGTTTACCCTGTACAAAAAAGTTATTTTTAATAGTTGTTAATTTTTTGAATACCGACAAAAGAAAAAATATTCAGTATTAATTAATAAACAAATTAGTGGGGTATTACAAAATATATTTAATCTCTTACAAATTTACAAAAACCTTCTTCTAAAATCTTTTTCTTCTACTTAAAGACTATATATACGTTCAGATAGTTTCAAAAAAATTGAGAAGATCGCTATCTATAAATTTTTGAATAACTAATTCATTTGTTTATTATTTACCTTCAAAAACAGATATCATTTTGTTGAAATAATTTTAATAATTTGACTGGTCTATTTTTAAACTGTTCAAACGTCTTCCAAGCGATTAAAAGTTCGAGGTAAAATGGAACGTTGTCAGCTTGTAGTTTGCATCTTTATCTAACGGTAGATAATGTCCGAGATCCACACTGTCGTCGCAGATTAAAGCGACATTATTGGCAACAACGCCTTTTGGATGTTATCGTCGAAGCAGCGTCATAGGCACGCTGATTTTTTGTAATAGAGAGGTTAAGTATAACCGTATCTCTCTAATATTAGTGGAAGGCTATTTTACGTTTATAAACAAGGGATGAAACAAACGATATTAATACTTCGAAGGCTGAGACTAGAGGAAGAAAAAAAAAAATAAAATTGGAAGATGTAACCAAACAAGTCATTCGTCGTGCAGTACATGCATTTTATATTAAAAAGGAATTACTAACTGCAAATAAAATTGCTTCCTCTCTTCAATCTAATGAAAATCTCCCAAACATATCAAGACGTGCTTTATTACGTACTTTGCGTGAAATGAACTTCAGGTATTTAAAGAAAAAGAAGAATAGTACCCTTATTAAAAAAGAGAAAATCATTTTATGGCGCAGAAAATATCTGAAAACAATAGCAGAGTTTCGAAGAGGTGGCAGAAAAATATGTTACATAGATGAAACCTGGTTAAATGAAGGACATAATGTGACAAAAATTTGGCAGGACTTAAATGTAATAAACAAACATCAAGCTTTTGTAGATGGTTTATAGACAGGTTTAAAAGCCCATCTGGAAAGGGAAAACGCCTTATTATTACCCATATTGATAGCAACTCAGGATTTGTTGAAGAAGGTATAAACGCATTTGTTTCTAAAAAGACTGGAGATTATCATGAGGAAATGGATGCAGAATATTATGAAAAATGATTTTCAGATATTCTTTTAAAAATCGAACTAAGATCTGTTATTGTTATGGATAACGCTCCATAACACAGCCGGCGTGTAGAACAGTTACCAACCACCAAATGAAGAAAAGCCCAGATTGCAGATTGACTAAGAAAAATATTAAATTCAATAATCCAATTTTAAAAATCGAGTTACTAAACTCGTGTGGCATAAAGATAAATATGTCAAATATGTATTAGATGTTGAACCATTATTACTATCATCTCAAAAGACTATTACAGTTAACAGGGATATATAAAAAATATATGACCCCTGTCTCAGAGAAGTTAGCCCAACCTCACAAAACATGATATTTGTGAATTTATCTTAAGGCCCAGTAGCGTGGGCAAAGAACAATAGTTATGGTCATTTGGAATAATGAAGACAGATTTAAAGTATGCATTGTTGATTGTAGGAGTCGTGTCATAAGAACAAAAGAAGAAGTGTTTCAGAATGACTGTCTTAGAAAGAAAGTTAAGTTTCCGGCTTCTGTTATGATTTGGGGAGCCATGTCAGCTAAAGGAGTATCTTATTTGGCCTATTTTGGCTTTAAAATATTGTCAGTTCCTCCCGAATCACCCTATATAACAAAATACATTTTGGATTTGGGTCGTACTTGTGTACATGACATTCATCGTGTCTTGCAGAAAATATATTTAGCTTGTCTGTATCTTGAGCGAGATGAGAGGATCTGGGTTGTACTAGTGTACGTGACATTCATCACGTTTTGCAGAAAATATATTAAGCTTGTACGAGATGAAATTGTTATTCATAGAATAGAAAATGTGCATTTCTTGAACACAGACGGCTTAAACAGGGACGGTTTGAAGAATATTATATGTTCACTTAATAAAAAACTGGCGATACGAATTTTTTACTCTAAGGTACACTTTTCTAATATGATTTAACGGATCCCTAAGCTTGAAATGGTTATGTACAAAATGCCAAAAAAACTAAATAGTCGTAAGAAGCTTGTACCTTCATTAATACATTAACAAAATATTTTAAATGAGAGCATGATAATGAAGGGCCACTATACCCTTAACTGTTGTAAGAGTAGTAAATTAAAGGTTATAGAAATGTCTAGAAACATGAAATTGATTTATTTTCTGTTTTAACGTGTTGCAGAAGGCCTAAATATTTCCACTATTAATAGTATTTTGCAAACAGTCATAGGGTGTTGTGATTCTAACTTCAATATAATTTTGTGTTAAATTACTTTCTTGGTGGAACAAAATCAATTTGAGATATTTTCTGGATCAATTTTAGTAAAGCCACGTGTGTATTTAATTCATCTAGGATAAAGTAAGGCTTTTGTAGTACCTACATTTTTATTTTCCAAGACTATTTCAGATATATTCATACTTTTTTTGTTCAGATATTTATTAGGCACAAAGGAATTAAAAAGTTGAGATATGTTTACAACTTTTTTGCTCAGATGTTCATTTTATGCACAAAAGAATCAAAATTTTCCAATTAGTTAAATACATTTAAAATTGTTCCTAGTAACATAGCCAAAAAAAAAACATGACCCTACATTTTCAAATCGAACTGGGAATATGGGAAAGATGTTAAGGAGAATGGAGAGTTGAAGTGATGCTATGAACGTAAACGTATACGTGAAAATTGACATCTACGCATGCGCATTTAAATATCCTTCACGTTCACGTCTACGTACTTTACGTAAACCTACGGACTGTGGCGTATGTTCGTAACGCAAACAAAATAACCTCATTTTAATTGGGAAAGAAGAAATACTGATATTAATTGTCATTATCTGTCATGACACGTAAATGTCACGATGCGTTTAACAACTTCAACTAAGATTTTGGACTTCAATGTAAACATTATATTTCTGCGTTGACGTTAACGTACTGGAAATACTTCAACTCTCTAATATATGAGTAGTTCGATGTCAGAGTTGCTTAACCAACAATTTATTAAAAGTGAGTAAATAGAGATCAAAGCACGTTACCTGTCTACTAAACATTACTGCCTAATCTTTAGGTATAGATATTGGCACTAAAAACGAATAACTTTAAGGAATAGGTAATTTTAGCAGGCAGAGAAATTATTTTTAAATAATATACGAAAAAAGGTTTTTGAAAATTTTGTTGGTTAGGCAACTCTGGCACTGAGCCACTCATATGGTGGTAAAAAAATGGTTCACTGTCGATTCAGTCCCTATACATAGTTTAAAGCAAGAATTTTCTTTGGGAGAAGGAAAAGAGAAAAGAAAAAATGAGAAGAAACGCAAAAAAAAAGAAAAATTGGCGCGAAACAAGAGAAATGGATGTTTAAAAAACTATAACAATATATCTTTCATACCGTTATTTTTTCGAACGCCTCTATTGTCCCATCTTTCCTTAAAATGACAATTCTGTCTGTCAATCAAGATTCATTTTTGATTGTCTTTCAAAATTTAGAGTTGAGAAGACGAATTTATATAAATCATGGTGATCCGCTGATTGAGTAAGGCATTTTTGTTTTTAAAAATCATTAAATTAAATATGGTAAGTGTTAAATTTAATATTTTTTTGTTTTATACAATGATTACATAGATTACACGGGATTTATATGTTCAACTTTTTGAGGTTGTTTTTTTGTGAGACGACACGCTTTGAATTTGTTAGTTTCTGTAAAGAAATAGATATATTATTTTATTATTCAAAACGTTCGTCTCATCCGTCCTTTCTATCCGATTTATCAATTAAGGTCGAAATCTTTTAGCTTGGCAACATTTGGATGTTTTTTTTACTTAGTAATATGAAGAATGAGTTGAATGTTCTTTTCTTGATAATATGAAGAATGATTGACGTCTAGAAGGCTGAACTATTTGGAGGCTACAAGGATTTGCTGATTTGGATAGTAATTAACGTCTTGAGGATCTAAGAAAGGATAATGGACTGTTTTGTAGACTAAACATGTTTACTGATTTGAATATTAGAGAAAACGACAGATGAGACCTTTCATCGTAGATGAGACCTATTTTACCCCCTTGATGAAGCCCTACCTTATTGAGATATGTCAATTTTACTTTATACCAAGTACTATTCAGAAATACTTTAAGTCATGTTATTATTAGAAACTCTTGTAGATTAGAATTTGGTTTTTACCGTATCTTTTGAATGTTTTACCGTATCTTTTGAATGCATATCCTTTATTTGCATTAAAATTTATTAGTAATTTTTGTTTCTAAATTTTTATCAATTACTTTTATACTTAGAGATGCAAATTCAAATACGGTGGTGCCCAACCCTAATTTCAGGGTAATTGAGTTATTACATCCTAGAGCCTAATGGACGACCCTTATTAATGAGCTTTAATGACAACAACAGTCGTTACAAAACGCAGTAAATGATTTAAAGTTGATTCAGCTATTATACTTATAACGTTTTCGATTCTACTGCCCTGCCTCCGTGGAGTGCACATAAAAGATGAGCGATATATCGATACCGGTTACATTTCAGACATATTTCCCACCTTTCGAATGCACTCAGTGCAAGCCGCGCATTAGAATCGAAAACGCTATTAGTTTGAAGGAGGAATATTTTTTAGAACAAGGAAAGAAGAAAATGGGAAGGTCAGACTTGGGTATTATTGTTTCAAAAATATTTTTACATAAAACATCAATAGTTTAATGTAAGGTAAAATGTTTGATATTATTTGGTCCTCAAGCGAAACTACAATTATTATTTAGTAATAATTGAGGATTAGTGAGGACAATAGAAAAGGAAGAATTGGCGGGAAACAATAGAAATTGAGAAATGAGAAGAAACAGGAAAATCTTAGAAAATTTGGTATATAAAGAAGGTAAATCACATAACACTTAATATTTTCAAAAAATAATTTTGAAATTATAAATACATGCATAAAAAACAAGTAACAAAATGTATAAAATATATACAGTGTGTGCTAGATCCATATGGGATTCTTTTTAATATTATGATTGAAAAAAACGCCTTTTTTTAATAATACGAAAAAGTTATTAGGGGAGCTTATTTCTAATGACATTTTATGTCAACATACCGATTTTAAACGAGATATTCCGACTTTAAGAAAAGTATTTTTTAATTTTTTAATACACGCTTAAAGCTTAAAAGGAAGGAGATGATAACAATACCATATAATTTTTTGTTAATAATGCTCTACAACGTTTTGTTCCAATCACAATCCTAAAATAATTCCCATACGTATCCAACTTTATGGCACACACTGTATAAAATATACAAAATAAACATTTTAAAATTGAAATTCACTGATTTTTTGACTTTTTTAATTTTTTTTAGATTCATAAATGTTATAATAACAAAGTAGTATTTTTTTGTTTGGCTTACTTACCAAGGAGAAAGAAATATTTTCAGCAACATCCAGATTTGGTAGTTTCGACTGGACGACTTTGATCGAACCTAACTTTATTTCCTTGGTCTGCGGCAGATGATGGGGGTCCTACTCTATTTTTTATTTCGGCCGCCATTGTCATAAAGGCCTGCTCTACGTTCGTGGCGTTCTTCGCCGACGTCTCCAAAAATGGGATACCTAACTGATCAGCGTATTCCTGCAAAAAAAATCGTAAATAATAACATATCGTCGCAAAATCTTATTTAAACAGTTAAATATGCATGAAATCGTAACCCTAGACATCAAAAACAAATTTAAAAACTCTCTGAACAGGCTGAGCTTGTGATAATCTTTTAAGTGTGATATATTGAAATAAAAAAATAATATCAAATAAAATAAAAATCAGTGATATCCATTATTCATTTTTACTGCAACTTTAAAAGCAGCTAATCGGCAGTACTAATTTTAATAATAAAAACTTACCTTGGCCGTGTTGAAATCGACAACTTTCTTAGTCGTAAGATCACTTTTATTCCCTACAAGTAATTTGTTTACGTTATCGCATGCGTAACGGTCGATTTCTTCCAGCCATTGTTTAACGTTGTTAAATGAATCTTGGTCCGTGCAATCGTACACTACAATGATACCGTGCGCCCCCCTGTAGTAACTCGAGGTAATGGTTCTAAATCTTTCTTGCCCTGCAGTGTCCCACTAGAATTAAAAAATAATATTGAAAAATATAACTATTAAAAAGTATTAACGATATAATTAATGAAATAATTAAAGATATAATTAAAGAAATATTTAAAGAAATAATTGAAAAAAGTATAAAAAAATAAAAAAAAAATAAGTATAAGAAAGTATCAAAAAAGTATAAAACACAAAGTATAAAAAGTATAAAAAGTACAAAAAAGTTTAAAAAAAAGTTTAAAAAAGTTTTAAAAAAAGTTTAAAAAAAAGTTTAAAAATATATTAAAAAATATTAAAAAATAAAGTATTTAAAAAGTATTTAAAAAGTATTTAAAAAGTATTTAAAAAGTATTTAAAAAGTATTTAAAAAGTATTTAAAAAGTATTTAAAAAGTATTTAAAAAGTATTTAAAAAGTATTTAAAAAGTATTTAAAAAGTATTTAAAAAGTATTTAAAAAGTATTTAAAAAGTATTTAAAAAGTATTTAAAAAGTATTTAAAAAGTATTTAAAAAGTATTTAAAAAGTATTTAAAAAGTATTTAAAAAGTATTTAAAAAGTATTTAAAAGGTATTTAAAAAGTATTTAAAAAGTATTTAAAAAGTATTTAAAAAGTATTTAAAAAGTATTTAAAAAGTATTTAAAAAGTATTTAAAAAGTATTTAAAAAGTATTTAAAAAGCATTTAAAAAGCATTTAAAAAGCATTTAAAAAGCATTTAAAAAGTATTTAAAAAGTATTTAAAAAGTATTTAAAAAGTATTTAAAAAGTATTTAAAAAGTATTTAAAAAGTATTTAAAAAGTATTTAAAAAGTATTTAAAAAGTATTTAAAAAGTATTTAAAAAGTATTTAAAAAGTATTTAAAAAGTATTTAAAAAGTATTTAAAAGTATTTAAAAAGTATTTAAAAAGTATTTAAAAAGTATTTAAAAAGTATTTAAAAAGTATTTAAAAAGTATTTAAAAAGTATTTAAAAAGTATTTAAAAAGTATTTAAAAAGTATTTAAAAAGTATTTAAAAAGTATTTAAAAAGTATTTAAAAAGTATTTAAAAAGTATTTAAAAAGTATTTAAAAAGTATTTAAAAAGTATTTAAAAATTATTTAAAAAGTATTTAAAAAGTATTTAAAAAGTATTTAAAAAGTATTTAAAAAGTATTTAAAAAGTATTTAAAAAGTATTTAAAAAGTATTTAAAAAGTATTTAAAAAGTATTTAAAAAGTATTTAAAAAGTATTTAAAAAGTATTTAAAAAGTATTTAAAAAGTATTTAAAAAGTATTTAAAAAGTATTTAAAAAGTATTTAAAAAGTATTTAAAAAGTATTTAAAAAGTATTTAAAAAGTATTTAAAAAGTATTTAAAAAGTAATAAAAGGTACCAAAGAGCATTAAAAAAGTATATAAAAGAATTAAAAAGGTATTTAAAAAATTATTTAAAAAAGTATTCAAAAGACTAAAAAAAGTATTAAAAAATTATTTAAAAGGGAATTTAAAAGGGAATTTAAAAAATATTAAAAAATTATTAGATAAAGTAAAGTATTAAAGGTATTAAATAAAAAAATATGCTAATTTATAAAGCACTTAACATGATAACATGCTAATAATAAATATACTTACAATTTGCAATTTAATAGTTTTTCCATCTAAGTCGATTGTTCTGATTTTCTACAAAAAAAAAATTGAAAATCAGTTATTTTCCTAAACACAACAATGATGTACTTACAAAATCTACTCCAATGGTACTAATATAACTTTCCGTGTAAGTATCATCCTAAAATTAAAAAAAAAAATGTGTTTACATTTTCATTTACGAGGTTTTTATTAATGCTAATGCATCATGTTTTTATTTTATTTATTTATTTATTTATTTATTTATTACAATGCTCTACAGGCAATCCCAATTACAGAGCAGGAATAAAAGAATCGACCATAACGTTAAATACAATGCATTTCTAAAACATCTAAACATTATTTAACTCATTTTTACTTGTAAACAATAAATCTCTATCATTAGTTTTATTAATAAAATGTGATTATAATACAATAATAAACCGTGAGAAAATAGTTTTATAAATATCAATATTTTGAAATCTGTAAATTGTTTATAAAAATTGATCATTTAATATTTCAAGTTCAAAAGAGTTTAATACAAACAAAATGTTTCCCTAGGAACAGGAAATTTTAAAGATAGTTAAAACAAAAAAATGTATTCGTAATTGAAGACTTTATTTCATAAACAACAAATTTTCAAAAATGCCCGAATTAAGGATAACTGTGACAATTAGTGGCCAATTAAGGTATTCACGGAAACAAATGGTAAATTCCTACAAAAATAAACACAGAAACAGAGATCTAACACAACACAAAGGATATTATTAATAGGGAGCGTAGGAGGCTGTGCATTTGTGTTTAGACCCCATGTGTGATAGATTTTTGTAATCAGGATGTTAAACCCTTTTAAATGGTATATCACATGACCAATGTTGCTATTTAAAAAAATCAAGATGGCGGCCATACTTAAAATTTTGTAATTATAAAAAAAATAATTTTTGGGCTAAAATATGCGCAAATATATTTAGTTGAAATTCTGAAATTTTGGGTTTTGTATGTTGAACCGTTTAAGCACTATAGGTTTGGTTCCATCTTTAACAGCTACCCTGTATATGTAATAATGTTAAAATAATGCAATAATCTTATAATCTACAGGGTTTCAACATATTACAGTGAGATGTGTGTTATTCTAAAAAGAATCTATACAATTTTGAGTAGTTTTGGAAGATGAAGGATTTGTATGCTTTCTTAAATGTTTGTTAATTTGATCTCAAGAGGTAAAGCATTAAAAGTAATTTATACAATTCTTGAAAGATTCACTATTAGGCATAGATATTTTAATATTCAAGTTACTAGAGGTTCTGGTTTTGTATTGATGACCCAGAGGTTTTTTAGTACCTCATGTTTTTGTATGTAACAGCATATTGTGTTCATGTATAAACTTTTAACATTAGATATTGTTTCATTTTATAGTAGAGTAGTAGAATATAATCACTGTTTGTTGAAAATAATTTTCAGTATTTTATTTTGTGTGACATTTAGTGGTCTAAGGGTTGTTTCATATAGGCCTCCCCATACTAGTATACCATAACGTAGAATAGATTCTACCAAGCTAAAATATAGGCTTATCAAGAGATTTTGGTTAAGATAAAATTTCACATCTCTCCATAAATTATAATCTATAGAGAGTGCCAATTATCTCCACATAAATGTACCTAGTGTTCAAACTAACCCAGATATAGAAATGAAACAAAACCATTTTATTTATTTGTAAATGATAATTGTTTAATGGTGATATTTTATTTAAAATTTAAAGTGTATACTTACTGCAAATCTCAATAATAAACATGATTTTCCTACACCAGAGTCGCCAATAAGAAGAAGTTTGAATAAGTAGTCACTGAAAAATAAAAATATTTCAACTACTTACCAAATATAAAACAAATTTGCCAACAATGTTCATTAGAACTATCGTTATTTTGCCGTAGCAAAAATAATTATGGGTAAAACATAAAAAATGTAATTGAACATTAAAGTGAAACCTGTTGTTTCGTCAAGCAAAATAATTATTGATTTCAATTTTAAATATTTAACTAATAAGGAAATCATATTTTCATTCTGATAACTAGTTATGTATAATATTAACATCTGTACAATAGAAAGTTGATTTAAAAGTATAGAGGGTGAAATATCTTTTCTAGATCACGGTGCTTGGGAACCAACTTTAAATGAAAAGTTTATTTACTGGACTTTTTTTTCGGTCAAAGTTTTTCTGAAGGACTATAGATTGGCGCCATATATTTTTTAAAATCGGTTCCAGCAGCCGTTTTTGAGAAAACTTGATTTTTCATGAAAAAGTGACCTTTTTTTTACTTTTTTGCTTGTAACTTGCGCATTTCACATTTTCTCGGCTTGCCAAAAGTAAATTTCAATGGGAAAATGTCCACTCTACAAAAAAGCATCAATGACTTTTTTCTCTAAAATCAGCCGATTTGAGATCTCATTTAACTCAAAATCGGCTGATTTTAGAGCAAAAATTCATTGATGCTTTTTTGTAGAGCGGACATTTTCCCATTGAAATTTACTTTTGGCAAGCCGAGAAAATGTGAAATGCGCAAGTTACAAGCAAAAAAGTAAAAAAAAAGGTCACTTTTTCATTAAAAATCGAGTTTTCTCAAAAACGGCTGCTGGAACCGATTTTAAAAAATATATTGCGCCAATCTATAGCCCTTCAGAAATGCTTTGACCGAAAAAAAAGTCTAATAAATAAGCTTTTCATTTAAAGTTGGTTCCCAAGCACCGTGAGATCTAAATAGTTATAAAGAGGTTAATTTAAAGAAATATGAAATAGCTTAAAGAATTGTTAACTTAAAGCCTAAATTCAAACATTTCCAGAAAAATCTAATTTTTATACAAATTCAGTTATTAATTTTTTAGGATCAGATCAAGGAAACATAATAGTAGAATAACAAATAAAACTATAAATCCCATTAACTATTTAACTTTTGTGCAACAAAATATTCAATGTATTAGTAATAATAAGATTTTAATGCTAAATGACATATTTGCTAATAATTTTTATTGTGATTTTTTAATGATCTCTGAACATTGGCAAGTAAGAAATGCCATTCAAGAATATAAACTAAACCAGTTTACATTAGTTACGGATATGTGTTGGTCTGTAACTACTCATGGTGGAGTAGCCATATATAAAAATGACAATTTCTCTGGAACAGTGAATGAGTATGGTATCAAACAATTTTTTAATGAAAACATTTTAGAATGTTGTGGTATACAATTACCTCTATATAAGATGATTTGGTTAATGATTTAGAGTCCCTCTGGAGGAAATTTTAGTGATTTTATGTTAGTTTTAAACCAAATTTTAATCTATGTATGTTCAGAAAACAACTACAATATACATAATCCCTACTACTCACATATGGCTACCCTCACTCCAAATACAATATAATTATTGGAGGAGATTTTAATGTAAATTTTATGAAACCCAGTACTCAACTTTCTTTATTAGAAGATTTATTGTATAATTTTAATATTGAAATATGTGTAAGAACTCCAACTAGAGTTACAAAAGACTCTGCAACTTGCATTGATAATATATTTGTTAGAACATCTAATCAGTACAGTGTAGAAGTGGTAGACCTTTGTCTATCTGATCACTATTCTCAATTTATAGATGTCAACACTAGGAATTTATCTCAAAAAAAAAAAAAAAACAGAAAACCAGCCTTTAAATATGTCTCGCGTTCATATTCTGAAAATAACATAGAACATTTTCATAATCTATTAGGGGCTGAAGATTTAACTAGTGTTTTGGATCAGACCTGACCCAATTTAGCTTATGATCTATTTGCGGAATTTTTTTTATCCTATTTTGAAACTGTCTTTCCAAAAAAGTTAGTTGCACGAAGACCCAAAACTAAAAATAAAAAGCCTAATAATAACTATAGGTGGAATGCAAATTTATTGGAATTAAAAAATAATGTAATATAATACTCTTGCTAAGCACGATCGACGATATCTTGAAATTAGTAAAATGTTAAATAATACTTATAAGCTTAGGTTAGAACAGGCCTCTAAGCAATACTTTGATGATCTCATTTAAAGCTCTGAAAATAGTGAAAATAAGACTAAAGCTACCTGGGAAGTGATTGGGCAATTGCAAAAAGGGAACAATAAATAAAATAACCAACTTAACATTATATGATCAGGGTAACCAGATAAGTGATTCTGACTTGGCAAATAAATTTAATATTAATTTCACTGAACGCCCCGTAGATAGCTTAGTTTGTAACGTAGAATTTTTAGAATTTTTAAATAAAAATATTACATCTAATAATAAAACATATTATATGGCTCCTGTTTCAGATGAGGATGTTTTAAAATTAATACAGTCTTTAAAAAACACTATTTCAGTTAGCACTAATGGCTTAAATAATAAGTTAATTAAAAAGTGTGTTGCTCTATTGAACACACCATTGAGTTTTTTGTTGAATTTATCAACTGAGAAAGGTATTTTTCCAGATTCTTTAAAACTAGCTAAAGTAGTTCCCATTTACAAAAAGGAAGATCTTTATAACTATAGACCAATAAGTATCTTGTCAACTTTTCCAAAGTATATAAGTTGAATATCGATGGCCTAGAAGCAATAACACGTAAGTACATCTTCCAAAATTTGTGGTTATGAAGAAAAACCGTTATAATATTATTGTATAAATATATTATTTATTAATCAATTGTTTCAAAAAGTTACATACAATATCATGTGTGGCATTTTTACTGTGTTGGTCCTTGAATCCTTTTTTCAATTTTTTTTAAAGCACTTATATGTTATTGCTTTTATTTACAGATTTTGTACTTACAAGGTATTGCTTCTAGGCCATCGATATAAAAAATCAATTATGTAATTTTTTCACTAAGTTTAAGCTGTTATCGCCATCACAACATGGTTATACTTCAAAAAAGAGTAGAGACTGCAATGATAGAGCATATAATGGGTTTGTTTATTGATTTTTCTAAAGCTTTTGACTGTGTAGAACATAAACTTTTACTGCTTAAGCTGTCTAAATATGGGTTACCACTTGACTTATTGGAATCATATTTATCAAATAGAAGACAAATTGTTCAAGTGAATAATGTTCCTAGTTTGGAGCTGGAAGTTTCACAAGGAGTTCCCCAAGGATCGATTTTGGGTCCATTTTTATTTTTAGTTTTTGCTAACGACCTAATCACTTCCTTGAATGCTATTCCTGGAATATACCCAACTTGTTATGCTGATGACACAGATATTTTAATTATCGAAAATAATACATATGCACTAAAAATAGCAACAGAGAGAATAAAATCAAGTTTTATCATGGTCGGAAAAAAATAACATAAAATTAAACAAAACTAAAACTAATATAATGTTATTTAATAATAATGGACAATTTATAAAAAACCAATTATTTGAAAACACTAATAATCCAATTATATCTGAAGAAAATATTAAAATATTAGGAATCACTATTAATTATGGCATAATCTGGAATTCACATATTAATAACCTGTGTAATAAATTACAAAAAAGTTGATATAGTCTTAGATTTCTTGCCAATCATTGTAGTAAAAGGACACTGTTAACAGTGTATCACGCAAATTTTCACTCTCATTTGAAATATGGCATACTTAATTGGGGTACCTGTTCTACCAAGCAAAGTTTTTGTTATTCAAAAATATGTCATAAGAATTATTGCGATACTGAGAATAAGAGATTCATGTGGTTTTTTAAATAATTTAAAATTTTGACACTGGCTGGGGTATATATATTAGAAGCATGTACTTACATTCATAAGAACAGATCAATATATGTTGCCGAGCTTGCTTCTCATGAGTATAACACAAGAAACAAAAGCCAATTACTAACACCTAGACACCGTACGGACTTTTAGAAAAGAATCTAGAGTATATGGGTTATAAATTTTATAATATCCTTCCAGAGGGCATAAAGAACAACAGTAATCTCTTCACTTTTAAGTCTAATGTAAAAAATCTTTTATTAGAGAAAAACTGCTATTCCATAGAATATTTTATATAATAATTCATGTTTTTGTTAGGTATGTTTTTTTTTCTAATTTTTTTTAGGTATATAATTTTAATTACCATGACATGTTTCACAATAAATTGTTGAAAAGAAGAATAAAAAGAATGCAAAATTTTTTGATATAAAATTATCAACTTTCCAGTTTGGTTTTCAAACATCTAAAAACACATTTTTCAATGTTTCATCACACACTTCTTGAATATTTTAAAGGATTCTTATTAAAAATCAAATTTTATGATACTTTTAATTGTTTTCATATTTAAAATATCCTTTTATTTTTATGGAATTTCTTTCTTATTTACTGTCTTTATAAACAAGAATTCAATTTTCCTCAATTATTTATAGAATCTACAATAAAAAAAATTAATTTATTTGCCAAATTTTGATTAAAGAAAATAATATTTAGGTAAATCACCAAATTATATAAGAAATGTACAAGAAAATATGATTATTTCTATATATTAATGAACACCATCTAGGTATATTGCTAATATGTGTAAAGTAAATGTTTAGGGTCTTTACATGCTTTGTTCTTGTTTTGCTAGTACATTTCTTTTATAACATAAATATTATTTATTATATTAGCCATTTAGAAAATGCTTAGGTAGTAATTTTATATCATTATTTTAATGAGGTTTTAAGGATTTGTTTACCTATATTAATAGATTCTATTACATTTTGTTCTTGGTACATAAGGAAAGGGAATTTTTCTTCAAAATGTATCTAATCACTCTTTCCAAATATCTTATACCCTAAAGTACCAGGTCAGGCAATTAAAAATATTTATAGACACAAATACTATCTTTGTAAAAGTAAACATGTCTTCTCCATTCAAATGCAACAAACATATCAGTATTATTTATTCTAAGAAGCTAATAGCACAATACAAAGATAGTTCCAAAGTAACAACTTTATTACAATTGTAAATACCTTTTTTTTTTTCTTAATTAAATATGCAAAGATTTTGACATCATTTATAGATTCAATATTAACATGTTCAGTTTAATTCGACTATTGCAAATGAGTAATAAGTCCAAGGTTTAATAATATCCATTTTACAATACTAGCAATAAGGTGTATTGTAGTATGTATATGAATTTAACAATATTTATATAATAGAAGAGGAAGACAAAGACTTTCAAACATACAAATGAATATGTAACTTTTAACAGAATTAAGAAAATAATTATTTTTCTCATTAGACATTTCTTTGTTTTTATAACGATTGCATTTTACAAATGGATTATCGACAAAACTGTTTTAAAAAAATAAAACCTTTTTAAAAAACCTGACTCATGTCATAAGATGACGTTCCACTTGTAATCATGGTAAATGGTGGGTGGACATATCCTTTACTTTATACCAAGATTCCACCTGAATTTAACAACTGTATTACTTTAAAACAAAAAAATACGGATTTTAGATAAATAAAATCAACCACGGAAAGCTCTAATAATTTAACTACTGCGTAATTATAATAAAGAAAATCTACTTTATTGTCAAAATGGTATGGTGAAAATGATAAATAAATCGATACTTACTACTCGGGATTCATTTTCTACGATTATAAAATGATTCTTGATTGTTAAAGAACTGTTTTTCGATATATTGCACACCTTAACAATAGTCCACTAGCCCTTCGTAGCCAAAATATTATACACAAAATATATAAATTTAGGACGACGTACTTCTCAAACCTCAATCGCTATAACTTGATTCATTTGACTGACGTATTGCCAAAGTGGCAGCGCAATCGACAATGGCTGGCTTCAAAGGCGCGTAATTTAAATTACCATTTTAATTAAAACGATATCACATGATTATGTAAGAATGCAAATGTGGTATGTGATAATTTGTATCGGTTATTGTTTAGTATTTGTATCCGGTAACGGTATGTTTTATTGGAAAAAGGTAAGTAATGCGTAAAAATAGACTGTCCTTCAATAAATTGATGGAAAGTATGAATGCGGATAGGCAACCAATTTAACATTCACGTGTATATTTTGTTGTCTGGTAAACAAGGTGAAAGTAAAAGTGCAATAATAGGCCAGGAAATAGAATTGTTTACCTGTGAAAATTTAGAATAAGGGTGAGATTACGCCGATTACGGAACGTCTGCAACTTTGCAGATCTGCTAATATGGCGGCAACTTTGCAGATCTGCAAATATGGCGGACTTACATGTGCATGTATCAAGTTTTCGTATTCCAAAAAAGTTCTGCAAATTCGCAATATTTATTGTGGTTTATTATCCCCAACAACACTAAACCCAAATCCATTACTATGTTTAAAAACTCGATAATCTGACACCATGAACTGTATTCAATCAAAAGAAACAGAATACTTCATGCTTGTAGGATGTTATTCTAACCTTATCTTAAGGGTGGATTTGGATTTAGTGTTGTTAGGGGTAATAAATATTGCGAATTTGCAGATATTTTTTGAATACTTGCATCTGTAAGTCCGCCATATTTGCAGATCTGCAAAGTTGCAGACGTTCTGTAATCTCACCCTAAAGCTACAAATTAGTATTAAGATGTCCTGTTGATCCCCTTTCAGTGCTCCGGACTATCTGGCTTGTAGTTTTTAGGTTTTTTTTTTTAATTTTTATTGATTAGATGGAGTAGAAAAAAACTAAAAATAAGGTTTTTGAAATATTTAGATTTTGTTTTATACAATAAAATATATATAGTAAACCGTGGAACTTATTGAGAAATTAATATTAAAAAATCACAAAAAAATTTCAAGTAACCTAGTTGAAAATGTTTTGTGATTTTTTAATAACAATTTCTCAATAAATTCCACGGTAACCTATATATTTTATTGTAAAAAACAAAACCTAAATATTTCAAAAACCTTATTTTTAGTTTTTTTCTACTCCATCTAATCAATAAATAATAGTAAAATTAATTATAATTCGAAAATTGTTGTTGAAGTCTTACTTTCTCATAAGACACTGTACAAACACACACATTTTTAAAAAAAAATCTCAAAAATTTGCACGGTAAGGTATAGTTAAAAGTTCACTATTAGATAAATAAGGACATCTACTATTAGAAAAAAATTAATTTTAGTCATAATCTAATATTTTTTATTTAACAATGGTGGCGAAAGGACCTCCTTAAATTTGTAAAATAATAATTCATGCTTAATCATTTTATATACTTAAACAAATTCATTATTGAATTTATATATATGTTGAATCTTATTTTTTAAAGGTTACAACAATTCTCTTTTACTTAAATTATATATGTTTTAATTAATTTTCTTTTGATAAAGCTAGAGTTTATAATTCTCACTAGCTTTCTAAAAATAAAAAAGAGAATTATTGGCGCCCCTCTCTCCCAGAAAACTATTTTCTTTTTTAATTTGATTAAAGGTAAGTAATGTTTGGTGTTAAATTTCTATGAGCTAGTCAACATGCCTTATAATTGTTTTGAAATTAACATTTTATTGCAAAATAACGCTATTATAAATTGGCGCTCCAACGTGCAGAGCTATTACAGGGAGTATCGAGTTTTTTAAAGGTATAGGAACTTGAAAATTGGAATTGTAAATAAATAATGACGTATTCCAGGGTTTTTGGACTTTTGATTTTCATCTTCTATCTAGGGAAACGGAGGTTGAAAGTTTGTATGAAGATATCGGTTTTTTAAAGGTAGGAACTTGAAAATTGCAATTGTAGCTACTCAACACAATTAAATAATGACGTGTTTCAGATTTTCACAGTTTAAGGGGGGGAAATGGTATGAAATAAAAATAAATAAAATTTAGACCAAAATAAATAATTAAAAACAAAGTGGAACTTCTTAAGCTCTGGTATGAAAAATATCAGGAGTGAATTAATAAAAACTACATATCTCGATGTCCTGACAAGCAGACAGGCTAGGGAAGGACTCCGTTCCTCATAGTTTTATGTGACCTGTTAGTCAGTTTTGCATGCAAACTGGTGATATTAGCAGATGAGAGCCATACCAGAAATGTGGTATACAAAAAGATTCTTAATTAGATTACTATACTAAAATATTAAATTACTCTACTTTAATCCATTAATGTTATCACATACATACATTTTAGTTTTTCTATGATACATACCATGAACCCTAAAAAACATATTATCCCTCCTTTTTTGGGCAGTCATGCATTTTTTATATTAAAAACACGACTCTTAGCGTGCAAATTCACTTGTAACAGCTAGTATTTATTTATAACTTATTTGTTGTAGCCTTTTATTTTTTCAATTATAAATATTGATTAATCTTGTACAATTGCAATTATCTTATAGAAAATAAAGTATTATTTTTTTTATTGCAGGAATCCAAAGTTAAAAAATAAGAGGTAAAAATTAATGCAATAAATGATGTATGAAACCATTTATTTTGAAACCAATTTTTGTTTGATATCTAAGTATAAAATATATAAAATAAGTTTTCTTAATTTAAATTAATATAAAATATGTATTGCAATAAAAATATAAATCAATTACAGGAAATATTTGTATACAATAATAATTACAAAAATTAATCAATACAATCTAACAAATCTTGTGTACTACAACCAACTTGTGGAGAGTTTTCTTCTACTTCCATATTCACTTCTTCTGGTTTATCTTCTTGCTTTTTTGACGTCGATGGCTTGCTTTCAAGGGGTTCATTAATAACATTATTATTTTTTGTCCGTTTTGGTAGATGTGAATCAATATTATTATCTTCATCAAAAAACAAATCAAAGTTCTGCTTTTTCGATGTACTAGGTAACAGCTTTTCAATGTTTGTATCTTCTTTTACTGACTTCTCCTCGTCAGTATTGTAACCATCATTTCCACTTTCTGAATCTGATTCTGAAACCTCATTTTTTATTTCTTTCTTAACTTCCTTTTTGGACCTGCCTTTGGGTATGATCTGTGGATTCGTTACCGATCTACCAGCTTTAAAAGCTTGTAAAAGTTGATTCAAATGCTGAATTCTCCTCTTTTTTTCATTAAGAACCAAAACGAAATTACTGTATAGTTCTTCCTCATCTTTTAGTTTTCTAGTGACAAGTTCTTTTAACTTATTTTCAAGATTTACATTAACTGAAGCAAATAAAATAACTTGAATATAAAAAACTATTGTATTTATAATGTATTACCTTCTTTTAACTGATCTCTTTCTCTAATAATGCTTTTATTTTCCCTTTTAAGCCTTTCACCTTCCAATGAATACAACTCTAACAGCTCATTAAAATTGAGTTCTATCTAAAAACAAACAAACAATTTTTGGATATAATTATTTAAATTAAATATACCTTAAGAGGTCTTGTGTAGAAATATTTTAAATTAATTCCATTTTGTGCTTTAGAATAACAACAAAATTCTCCTTTGATAAACCTAAATTCTATATTTCTGGGTGTTTCCAACAAATAGGTCTTTAACTTTGCGTAGTATTCTTCATTAGAAACATTGAATTGATCTGCAAAGTTCTCAACGCTGTCCTGAGAAATCTGTAATTTAACATACTTTGTTTTGAGATGTTATTAATGGTTTTTTACTTACATTAACTTGCCAGGCATTCTGTTTTTGTATAACCAGTAAAATAATAGAATTTTCGTTAAGCTGAATGTTTAAACTAAATTGTTGCTTGGAATCCTCATTTTCTATGGTTTTAAATATTTGAACCATTTTCATTTATTTTCAATTTTTCATGGTTATATTTTTTATCTATTAAGAAAGAAGACTAGCAAGTGGCCAGACACAGACACTAAAGTACCTTTAGATAAGAGGCCACTAAAATATAATAACAAATACCTTTAATAACTAGACTGGAAATTTGTAATGATAGACATTTCATTAGACTAGCCGATCGCAGTCTGTCGAACGAAGATAGACGTCTCGATATGATGAGAATCCTATGCAGTGTCGAGTTCGCACATAAGAATCCCTGTGT
This sequence comes from Psylliodes chrysocephalus, assembly GCA_927349885.1. NCBI lineage: Eukaryota > Metazoa > Arthropoda > Insecta > Coleoptera > Chrysomelidae > Psylliodes > Psylliodes chrysocephalus. The sequence goes on along the minus strand of OV651817.1, from coordinate 79,305,374 downwards.
TGCGATTTTTCGTAATGTCTTGTGTTCTGAGTAGCCGTTGTTACTTTTTCCAAGATCGACTTAAGGCAAAATAATGTTAATTATAAGAACACGAAAAAGTAAAAATTATTCTAAGTCTAGCAAAATTTAAATCACAAAGTAAAAATCCAGTAAATTGCAGTTAGTGCAGTGTCCATCAGTGTAAATTACACCACCTCATTTACCTTAGGTGTTTTCCTTCCATCCATACGATATTTTTAGAAGCGGCGTAGCTAGTCCTACACTTTCGATGCAAAGTAAAAACCTCTTGTTTATCTGATTTTCTTCCTCCTTATTCCTTATACACATGTCGAGTGTAATTCACTCCTGCTAAATAGCTGGTGAAGAAAATATCCACCAGTGGGCACCACATCGCCGACAGAACGGTGTAGTGGAATTTAAACCGTGCCAAACAAAAGCAGAATGTTTGCATCTATTTACCTTTTTTCACCTGACAATCTTTCTATAGACGGTCTTTGCATATCCACAGAAGTAGTGCCAATATATAACAAAAATAAAAAGAAGAGTAGTTAACAAAATTGACATGTAGAAATTGAGGTTAAAATAAGAGTGACAAAAATTTGAATTTAAATTTTAAAAAAGGAACGCACGTTTTAAAGTAAGTCAATTTAAAATTTCCCAGCATCTGCCTCATATTTGTCCAATATTTTTAATGTTTCGAAAAACTATTTTTACTTATTTTAAAATATTACACCATTACTTATTTTTTAGATATGGATACAATAAAACCAACACACCAAGAGTTGGATTTTTGTATGAAAGATCCGAAATGCATTAGAAACGTCTGTATTCTAGCCCACGTCGATCATGGGAAAACTACAATAGCTGACTCACTTTTAGCAACCAATCGCCTGGTCAGCAAACGCATGGCAGGTTTCCTCCGTTATCTAGACGACAGACCAGATGAACAGGAACGAGGAATAACGATGAAAAGCAGTGCAGTGTCTCTCCTTAATTTAGTATACGATGAAACTGATGGTAAAAACAAAAAGATTTTATTAAATTTAATAGATACACCTGGACATATAGATTTTTCTTCAGAAGTGGGGGCAGCTTTAAGAGTTTCTGATGGTGCGATAATACTTGTAGATCTTGTAGAAGGGGTTTGTGTTCAAACTAGGGAATCCATCAAAAACGCATTTGAAGAACACACTAAAATGATCTTGGTATTAAACAAATTTGATAGGTTGATTGTGGAATTGAGAAAAAGTATCGATGAAATATTCCAAACTATTTTAAGAGTGATTGAAGGATGTAATGCTATAGTAGCGGAACTGTATCAATATGAATTTACTGATAATGAAATTGATATTGAAGATACAGGGCTTTTATTCAACCCAGATTCGGGCAATGTAATTTTTGCAAGTGCTATAGATGGTTGGGGAATTACCACTGAACAAATATCTCGAATGTTTGTTGGTTTACTTAAAAATGAAACTATAGACTCTCTAAATAAAAAAATGTGGAACTTTGATTATTATGTAGATTCAAAGAAGGAATTAAAACTTGGCGCTATAGACAAGAAAAAAACTAACCTATTTACGCAATTTTGTTTAAAAACTATAGTGCACATTTACGAAACATTAGTCATAAACATGGAGAAAGACAAAACTAATACAATAATAGAAAAATTGAATATAAAACTAGTCACTAGAGACATGACACATAATGATCCAAAAATCCAAGTAAGGGCAATTTTACAAGCTTGGAAGCCCTTATCATCCACGATATTGCTTCAATGCTTAAAACAGATACCATCGCCTTCCAAAATAGAAAAAACGAAAATCGAATATTTACTTAACGTAAAGAAATTTTGTGAAAATCATTATTACAATAAATGTGTAGAAAAAGTAATGCCTTACTTCGAGAATATCTCTACAACACCTGAAACTACGTCAGTAGCTTATGTTTCCAAAATGTTTTGTGTAAGCAAAAAGAATTTGTCACAATTTAAACCAAAAGTGTTTATGCCACGACCTAGAAATTCAGAAGCACTGCCAAAACTGGAAGGTACTCCAGATGCAGCATCTGATTCAAATAAAGATAATGAAAACGAATTAGTAGATATTAAAAATAGTGCAGTGTGTGATGATATAGCTGTGATAGCTTTAGCTCGAGTATTTACTGGTGTACTCCATGTTGGTCAAGAAATATTTGCCATTACTGGGTCATATTTACCTGATGAATTAAAAATACTTGAAAACCCAGACGAGTTTGTTAAAAATTGTCCTCATGTAAACAAAGTGGTTATCAAGGAACTATACATGCTGTTTGGGCGAGAATTAACATTAGTAGATTCCATCCCAGCTGGTAATTTTTGTGGAATAGGAGGTCTAGAATCTTGTGTCATCAGAACTGCTACTTTATCTACAGATTTGAACACAGTTCCGCTTGTCGAACGACCGAGAATAGACCCGGTTGTCAGACACGCCATAGAACCGGTAAATCCTCGAGAATTGCCCATTCTTCGTCAAGGTCTTAAACTGCTTTTGCAAAGCGACTCTTGCGTCGAGGTTATAATGCAAGAAACTGGTGAGTTAGTACTCCTAACTGCCGGTGATGTACATCTGGGTAAATGTATAGAAGATTTGAAAAATAAATTTGCTCAAATAGAAATACATGTTTCTAGTCCTATGGTGTCTTTAAGGGAAACTGTTGTTAACAGCCAGGCAGAATATGATTTTGCCAAAGATCAGATCAATGTAGTAAATCTAGATACACAATATTTGATGTTATCAGTACTGGCTGTACCCCTACCTGAAAATATATTGGAAGTAATTAGGAGTAGTCATGAATTGTTAAAAATGGTGGAAGACCATCAGCATAAAAGTTTTATCGATATCGCTAAACATTCTTTTAGTAATGCCACAGGTACTAAGGCTGTAGAAAAAGTTTTTAAACGTGAAGTTACTAAGAAAGCTTTGCTACACATTACGGAACAATTAAAATCAGTTTTTGGATCCTCCACATCCTGGAAAGGTTTGGAAGATAGATTATGGAGTGTTGGTACATCCAGTGATTGTTTAAACGTTTTAATAAACGATACTTCAAACTATGATCACAATATTTTTGTTGAACTCAATGGACATGATAAGAGATCGTTATTTAACCACTGCGTGGTCAATGCGTTTAATATTATATGTAAAGCGGGGCCTTTATGTGAAGAACCTTTAACAAATTGTGCTTTCATTGTTAAGAAATTCGAACTATCTACCGAAGTCAATCTAGAAGATATCACACCTCAAACTACATCATCCATAGAGTCTAGTATCCGTGAAACTCTGAAAAAAGCTTTTGAAAAACAAGAGCAAAGATTGATGGAACCTTTATACGTAACGGAAATTCAAGTAAACACGAACATCTTAGGAAAAGTGTACAGCGTAGTCAGCAAAAGACATGGTAAAATCATTGAAGATGTATGCATGGATGATAAAGAAAAGGTTTTCCTCGTCAAAGCCCAAATTCCAGTATTAGAAAGCGAAAACTTTGCAAACGAAATGAGAAAAACTACGTCCGGACAAGCCAATCCGACTTTGAGATTCAGTCATTACGAAATTATTGATGGTGATCCGTTTTACGAACCGGTAGAAGACGAAGATGAGGAAGAAGAGGGTATCAACGTCGAGTCAGCTTTAAGAGCTAATAAATTGAGAAAAGACGTGAGAAGGCGCAAAGGGTTACACGTTGAAGATGAAGTTGTTATTCATGCAGAGAAACAAAGGACTTTAAACAAAAAGAAATAAAATATTTTTTATTATATTTATTTATTCAATTATTGTTACTATTTATACAATTTTGTCACCTAAGTTTAAAACATACTTACATTCAAATAAATAGCCAATAACTTATTTTGTCCACTTATTTGCCTTGTCTCTGGATTTGTATTTTTTCTCTAGATACAACTAGTCGGACGAGTCGGACCTCTAGCCACTTCTTTAAAATTAAAGTCTTCTGTTTTAATTGAGTGAAAGAACTACTGCGTTTGTATGACACCGTTCTCTTGGCTGTTGATCGATATGTGTAAAAGTCTAGACTTATCTCGACCACGTTGGATTTTGTGGTTAGGAACTTTTGTATGTAAATAAAACTATAATAAAAAACCAAAAATACTTTATTACAGAAATGGAATCGATGGAAACTAATAATTATTTTGAAAGTTACGAAGATTTAGAGGCAAGTAAACAGTACAGTTCTTTTTGTTAAATGTTTATAACCACGATGTTTGTTTTTAAACTTTTACAACGGATTTTCCGGTATTTACGCCTTTCAGCATATCTAGGAAAGCTTTAAAGGTATTTTCAAATCCTACTGTGACCTGCTCGCGATATTTCAATTTTCCTTCTTTAATCCATTTTACATTTTGAATTACACCTTCATTCCATCTATCCCCCCATTTCGTTACCAAAAATCCTTCCATTAATAGTTCTTTACTAACGAGTTGTTTATATATGGATTTTGCTGAAACAGAGAAAGTAGAACATAACATTTATTAGATATCTAATACATAAGTCGAGAGATATTCTGAGTATATAATTAGGATAGTTACCTCTAACTTTTTCATTATAACCAGATATAGCTCCACAAACTGAGACTCTTCCAAATTTGTTCATTTGATAAATAACGCTGCTGCTTATTGCTCCACCAACCTAGAAAGTATAAAGATAATGGGATGTTTTTGTGTTATTTTGGATATATATTTATGTGGATTCTCCAACTCAATGTTCAATTTTGCCAGTTCTACTGTTTTAATAATAGATTTCTACCATTTTTTTCACTTTATTCATGGTCTTACTATTTTGAGTTTAAAATCCACTGTTTTCATTGAATATAATAAATTAAAGTTACTATATTTACCTACTTACAGTTTTTATGAAGTACATTTTTATGCTATTTTTGTAAATAATGAGGATTTGATTTTGTGTTATAATAAGAGTGCAGTTTTAGTTGTATTTTCAGAAACTGATTCAGATTGATTAGTTTATTTTTTGTTTTTCAAGAATATTTATTTAATTTATTAATTTTGTTAATATATACATTTACTTTTCTGTTAATTTATTTATTAATTTGTCTTTTTTAAGAATATTTAAATAATAATTATATGTCTTTATTAAAACAAATGCATACATACATTTGCACCAGGCAGGCGAAGGTTTACATTATTTACATTATATTTACATAGTAATAACATCATGATCTGTAGTCTTATTATTAATATATTTATTGCATCTCGGACATTATTTTGATTAACTAAGTTAAAATTAAAAGTATTGTTCAGGTATTTATTATTAGCATAATAATGAATCCTGTTAAGACAATTGTCAAATTTTTTAAAAATGCAAGTAAAATAATCATTTATTTCTGTAGGATTTTGTAGGTTCACAGGTAGATCATTTTTTAAAATAGAATGAACATTCATATTGTGTAGGCCTTTCCATAAATGTTTCTCATTTTTTTCATTCTGCAAACTGGATAAAAATGCTGCTTTTCCCCTCCTAATTGAGGCCAGAGCATAATTTCGATATTCCATATAATCCCTCGTTTTCAGGTGTTCTGTTACATTTAAATTTAGATAATGCCTTATCCCGTTCCTTGACAATTAACTTTAAATTATCAGTAAGCCAGGGAGCTGGTGGTTTACTGACTCTTGATTTTTACCAAGGGTACATGTTCATTGAAAAGCATATTGTCAGTTAAGAAGCTGACCTTGTCATTAATATTATCAATAAAGAATATACCATCCCAGTAAATTGCTTGTAAATCCCTTTTAAATTTTTCAATGTTTAGGTTCTTAAATTTCCTTTTAGTAATGAATTTCTGTCTCGATTTATTAATAGATATATTTAGTGTGCAATGAGGCATCATATTATGATCACTCAAGTGAAAGGGGATGGTGGTGCTGTCTTGACAAATGTCTTTGCAATTAATAAAGATGGGATCTAGTAATGTGGCACAACTTTCAGAAATGCGAGTTGGCTCAGTAATAACATTAACATAGCCATAAGCATCAAGTAGATTTATATTGTTATATACTTTTTTTTAGAATATTTAGATTTTTATTGTTTAATAAAAATCTATTCTTTCTTTTTTTTCTTCCACCAACCTACTGTTTTACAAATTTTTCATCTGGCAACTTTGGGGTGCTGTAGATGCATTTAAGTACGTGAAAACAATGTGAGTGTGGTGACAGCGTTCTAATCCGCGCCGTTAAAGGCCATTCACGGAGAGAATTCCAGGTCATGATTTTTTTATAACTATGTGAGTGTGGCGATAGCGTTCTGATCCGCGACGTTAAAGGCCATTCATGGGGAGAATTCAAGGTCATATTTTTTTAAACCGTAGAGAACACAGAGCACAGGCATATTTGATCCAACCCAAGTTAAATGTTGATTTAGCGATACCCAAAAATGTGATTTTAACTTAATAATACTTACGTTGTCAAAGTAACAGTCAATTCCTTCGGGAGCGTGCTGCTTCAAAGCCTCATCCACGTTTTCGGTTTTGTAGTTAATAAAATGATCGAATCCTAATTCTTCAACCAACCATTTACCTTTCTCGTCGGAACCGGCGATTCCGATGACTTTGCAGCCTTTAATTTTCGCAATTTGGCCTACCTGACTACCTACACCACCCGCCGCTCCGGACACAACCACGGTTTCTCCCGCTTTGGGTTTGCAGATTTCGAGGAATCCAAAATATGCCGAATTTCTAAAAGGACAATAAAGTATTTGTGATTTTTTACGTCACCCTCTTTTTCATAGTGCTGCTATAGATATTTCAAATGATGCATCACACAAATTGATAGGAAGACAACAGTTTACTTACCCAACCATACCAGCTGCTCCTAGAGCAACGGAAAGTGGCAAATCTAATGCTTGTTTTACCACCAATTGTGGCGCTCTTCCTCTACCGACTATTCCCAAAATATCTCCTGATGCTATTGTATGCGTCCTCCATCCGAACTGTCCAATTACATAAGTTCCAACTGGATATTTGGGATGTTTACTTTCAATTACTCTGGAAAGTTATTTTTTTTATAAATTTCGTATTTTTTTTATTGAAATATAATCTTACTTGGCCACTTGGGATCCTATAAATGGTTCTCCCAACGGTAGACCAGGTTCATATGCTCTCATATAGGGATCAACACTCAAATAAACAGCCTCGGTAAGGAATTCTTAAAAAAAATTACAATAATATAAAAATCTTCAAGTTATATAACTAGGTAATTCAATTTAAAAAATACTAATTGATTAGTTAATTATTCAATTTCTAGTACATTTTCATAAGTCAACTAGGGCTCTTCAATTTGATCTATTTATATTTTTAGTCATTTAAAGTAATTTATACTAAAAAAATACGTATATATTAATAGTTTTATATAGATACTTACCTCCATTTTTAATTGGTGGCAATTCCTCCTCTATCAGCTTCAAATCGGTCTCTTTAGGGTAACCATCGAAATGTTTTGCCAGAATAAATATTTTAGCTTTAACCATTTTAATCCCTTTAGGTACCACTCGGTTTTACAAGTAGAAATGAAATTATTAATCGATTATAATTCGTGTTATCTTTGATTTTCGATCTTATTGAGATAACCTATTAATCAGTTGAATTTACAAGGTATAGTTTTCTAATAATCTATTATCTTAAAACATTATTTGCTCTGTAATTGTGGAAACAATTGAGTAATAATTCTACTAATAAATTATCAGGAATATTGATATTTAGGATTTTGTCAATTTTTGCCCTGGCCACTAAAACAAGATATTTTACTGTTACAAAGGAATATTGGATACATCTCGCAAATGAAACTGATTTTTCTAGTATTCCAAAGTGGCTTGCACACAACAAACTCATTTTGAACGTATACAAGACCAGTTATCTGCAGTTTACTTCCTATTCAAATTTGCTTTCCTTGCCTAGAAAATTTGATAATCAGTCGAAGCAATTATCGACAAGCATCTACGATGTTATTTACATATAAACCATCTTGCTAAAAATATGAGGTGTTATTAGTAGATTCAAATTTTTAAGGGAACACCTAGATATATCTCATTTGAAAATTGTATACTATGCTTTTATCTAATATAACTAATATACAGTAGGTATACTGGGATGGCGATATCAACCAAAATTTTCATTTTCCTAAATGGATTCTAAAACTAATTTGTAATAAAAAAAGCCTACGCGTGTCCTAACGGTATTATAGATTACTATCTATAATACATCGTCTAATACGGCCCTGTTTTGGACCAAATTCAAGTGGACTGTAATCTATTATTTTAAAGAAGGTATCTGGTGATAATATCCTTGAAGTGCTGGCAGTAGACCTTGTGATTTCATCCAGAGGTTTTGATTCAAAGTCACGTGTTAGTGAACATATTTATTACATCATAAATTTTTCACAGGTTTAACATAACATATTGTAATGATTGTTTAATTTAAAAATAGTTTATTTATCATTTATTTACACCAATTACTAATTAATTTATTTAGACTTAATCACTATTATAATTCACACTGCGAGAGAAAACATTGTAGTTACTTTCTCGAGTCTTCGAGGTGGACAGGCATAGACCTAATGGCAGCGACAGTGTAAATACAGACGAGACGGCGCGGAAACTTGTAGGGAGAGGCCCAATGCCAGCTCGACGGCAAACGTTATGATTGACCGGCCTTCTGAATAGAAATCGAGGATTCTCTCGATACGACAAAATTAAAGCCAAACAAAATCTCAACCCTCACCACTTCCAACAGCCTCATACTCACCACACTGTCTTGAAAATATCAATCGACACGGAGCAAGACGGAAAAGCCAAAACCATAAGGCACAAATAGAAATACCGTCCAGAATATCGACATTGTCTTCCTTAAAATGGGGTCAGTTCTATTGTTCTTCCCAAAGTTTCGCAGGGGCCCACTCATCCTTGACTACAGTTGTTCTTAGTAGTCCACTGCGTACATGTTCCAGTTCACCGCAATTTCAGCACCTGATGGTCTTCGTCTTTTTATCAGTAAAGCTCTTCATCATGTTTACCAATTGGTCGAGTTTATTTTCCTCTTTTACAGTCCTCGCTTTACTGTATCCGCCAGAAGCTTACGAAGCTGCCTCATACTCTAGAGTAGCGGACAAGACATTGACCAATGTTTTGTGATGGGCTAGACGGAGTGTTTTCTGCATTTCATGGTCATTGAGTCCATCAACAATTGTTTGGGCAGCTAGACATTCCATCATATTTTCCGGAGCTGAAGGGTAGGTAAATCGCACCAATCTGGGAGTATCTACTTCATATTCTTGAAGGGTCTCGCCTCGTTTATGCTTGCGATTCTTTAACTGTGATTGGTATAAATGCTGCAAGCGTTCGTGGCCATATCGCATGTTTATGTTTTGGAACAAACCTTATGTGTTGTTATATTTCAGGCCTGATGATGGCATAAGTAGGTTGAAACTAATTGCAAGTATTGCTAATATGTGGTACCGATTTAGCGTTTTCCCTTCTTTCTTTTGTTTTGCAATGGGATCACCAAATTTTCCATTTTTTATAGATTCACAAATTAATGCTACAAGATTCACCGCGCAATACCGCCTACAGGGACGCCATATTCAACAACCAACACGAATTCAAAGGTAAAACAGTCTTGGACGTAGGGGCAGGTACTGGAATTCTATCAGTCTTTTGTGCTCAAGCCGGTGCCAAAACTGTATATGCCGTAGAAGCTAGCAACACTTACAAAATTGCCGAAGAGATTGCCAAAGAGAATAACTTGGAAAATGTTATAAAAGTATGTGTATAGGCGTCCAAAGATAAAATGAAGAATGAGATGTCAACTATTTTTACTATAATAAATTTAGAAATTTAAAAATGAAGACCCCCAATTCCTCCTATCCGTTCTCATAACCCATAACTCTAGATCCTTGAAATTACATTTTATTGCCTTACCAATTAGGCTACTGAAGCCTATGACCACTTTTCTATTTTTCTTTGATTAGTTTCCACCCAGGGGTTGTGAAAATGGATTCCTTAGTTTCTTAGGGGAAATTGGGTGTTCATTTTCAGATTTCCAAATTTCTATAACTTTCGTTTTGGAACCGTAACCGATTTTTCTCTCCCATCCTTTTTTTACTATTATTATTCGAATTATGTTTAAATTCTAGATTCTAGACAGAAACTTACATTAAAGTTCCAATATCTAACTTCAACTTGTGGTATTTTAAATATGCATGATGATGTCCAAGTATTCCGAAACCAGTACCGATTAATACATTTGAAATTGTACCGATTTTAAGTTTTTTTTTTTATTTGAATAATAATTCTATCACATTTGAGAGAATATTAATAAACATTTCTCTAAAAATATATTGTTCCTTCAACATCAAAAACACGACGTCTATGGTTCAAATAAAATCTAAAATTTTTTAAAACCCTGTCTAAAGATCTTTTTCAGGTTATCAATTCTAAAGTGGAAGACGTCAACCTACCGGAAAAAGTCGATATAATCGTTTCAGAATGGATGGGATTCTATTTGTTACACGAGGGAATGTTAGATTCTGTCATTGTAGCGAGAGATAAATTTCTAAAAACTGGCGGATTAATGTTCCCAGAATCTGCAACTATATACGCAACACCATGTAGGTAAGCAGTTAAAAATGAAATGTGTTTAGGTCGGAAGCCATTTTAAAGTTGTAATGCCCGTGTGCTACCTATCAGTTTACATAGTAGCAAGTAATACAAGCAAGATTTTTAAAAACCATTTCGAAAGAAACTGTAATTATTATCGTTTCGACAATATAAAACATTAAATTTGGTATATTTGCTCTGCCTACAGTCAGGGCGTCGGCATACATTTCTTCTGTTCCCTTGTTAATTTCTATGATCGCTCTCTCTGGTTTTCTATACAGTTATTTACAAAAACAAGCTTACAAACTGTTTAAATTTCATGAAATACATTCCTCAATTTAAACAGCATGCCCAGACCGGTCCTGGTCTTAAGAAATACCTGCGTTCAAACCCCACATATCCAAAGAACCGACATCGTCTATCTCCTGATTAACAATTGTTCTATCGATTCAACATAATAAAATCAAAATATATTTCATGCAAACTGTCACGTACGCAAGACCTGCTTAGTAATAGCCGATAATGTTGTAGCAATAATATTTCTGTCTTAACCAAGGAACTAAAAATGCGAGGCCTGTCTAAAAAGAATACGACTTTAATTTTTCCCGCGTGAAGTAGTGATTTTAAGGCGGCGCCACTGTGCATGGTGGAAGGAGGAACCTTAATGCGCATGCTTGAATTTTTTCACCGCGTTCGCTTGTGCTTTTGTGCAAGTCCCTGGCTGGTGGTCGCCAAGTAAGGTGCTGTTCTTAGTGTTTAGTTTTGTCGCAAGATGACTGAACGAATTAAACAAAGATACTGCATCAAATTCTGTCAAAAGTTTGGTGATTCTCAAAGCCAAACAATTTGTAAGATTCAGCAGGTGTTTGGAGAAGATGCGATGGGTGTAACACAAATTAAGGAGTGGTTCAACCGATTTAAAGATGGCCGCACATCAGCGGAGAGTGAGCAGCATTGCGGCAGGCTCCAAACTGCTCGGAGTGCAGCTAATGTTGAGAGGGTGCGTTTAATAATGGCAGATCGTCGTTTGATAGTGCGGGAGATTGCAGAAGAGGTTGGACTGAGTAAAGATTCTGCACATGCAATTTTGCGTGAATATTTGAACATGTACCGGGTGCTGCGAAATTCGTACCCAAGTTGTTGTCACCTGAACAAAAATATATTCGTTTTGACATTGCACAAGACCTTCTGGACACCGCCATCACCGATTCTGGGTTTCTAAACACCGTGATAACTGGAAATGAGTCATGGGCGTACGGGTACAACCCAGAAATAAAAAGAGTCGTCGCAATGGAAGCATCTCGATTCTCCAAGGCCGAAGAAAGCGCGTCAGGTGCGAAGCAAAATTAAATTGATGTCCGTGGAATTGTGCATCACGAATACGCACCGGAAGGACAAACAGTGACAAAGGAGTACTATCAAGATGTACATTCATATCAATTGATCAACACTTTCTCAGCCAAACATGGAATTACAACCGTTCGCCAACCTCCCTACTCTCCAGACCTGGCTTCTTGCGACTTCTGGTTGTTTCCAAAATTGAAGACGCCACTGAAAGGATCCCGTTTTGAGAGTAGAGAAGAGAGCTGGACACCATTCCAAAAGAAGACTTCCAGAGGTGTTTCCAGCATTGGAAGGATCGGTGGGCTAAGTGTGTGCAAGCACAAGGGGCCTACTTTGAAGGGGATTAGGGTCCCAACTCCGTCAAGTATTCGAAATATTTTTTCTGGCCAAAGGTCGGATACTTTTTAGACAGGCCTCGTATATCGTGACAAAACTGCAAATCTCAGTGGCCACACGTTGTATCTAGGCAGAAGAGTTCATTATGGAATGAGGTGGGTAACGGTAAGTGACAGTGTCTCACACTTCATTCCGTCGAGTCGCTATCTGATCTCCAAAGCATCCACTATCGTTTATCGTTCCTCAGAGTTACCTTTTGTCCTCCGACGAAGTCACCTCGGCATGCCGTACCGTTTATGTCATCGCGCTCATCATTAATAATAATAATAGCATGAAGTAAAACATGTATGCAAGTGTTTCTTTTCTTTACATTTAGTGTACATAAGTAAATAAAACGTATCAACGTTATTGTTAGTAAGTGAATTAAACGAAAGTACTTTTCATCAGTGTTTCGTTTTCCTGGATAAGGTGTATTTTAAGGTAATTACAGTTCCACCTGTACCTGCCTTAGTCGATTATATTTACAGGGGACGAAAGCCAAAATATTCAACCAAGGAAACCTCAATTTGTTTTTATAAAATGGCGAGAGAGAGAGAGAGAGAGAAATCATAGATGGTATGCTCGATAGTCTCATATACTTGTTATCATCTCTTGCAGAGTGTGGAGTCTAACATCCCCCTATGGAGATACTTGCGTACTTGTCAATGACCATTGACTAGTAAGAATGCCTGAAATCAGGTGCAAGTATTTGTTTGCTCTAATGTTGTCAGGGTAACTTAAAAGTTTCCTAGCAACTCTGCAGTTCCTTGTTTCATCCCACCTATCCACGAATTTTACAATGCGAATCTTCTCTTATTAGAATTATCATAACCGACGTTGTTACGCCAATCCCAGTATAATTATTTATACAGTAGCGACAGCTTGAGTCGGCTCCTTTGATGTCTGAGTGGTCAGATTTTTATTGACAGTTGACGTTTTTGCCGCTTATTTCTACAATGAAAAAAGAAATTTCAAAATATCCTGTCCTTTTGTCTCTTTGAATAAAATATCACACAATAAATAAAAAAAAAAACTAAGTCTAAATATAATAAAAATGTATTAAAATGTGCATTACTATAAAGTCAAATAATCAAAACAGTCAACCACCATTAATCCATTGACAATATACATATGCCACTTTGACGTATTTGCCACTTATTTACGGACATGCGCAGAAAAATATGTAACCCTCATAAACAATGAACTTTCGTTACTGTATTATTTATACTGGGCTCCAATGGTAGGGCCCAGGTTCACAAAGTATTTGGTTGGCTTCCTTCTTAGCTAGTGAATTGTCAAGACGGTTACTTTTCAGTGTGATGTGGCCTTTGATCCGTCTTAAGGTCACCACATTAATGAATACGTCAGCCAAGTGACATTCTAATACTAACCCTAAGAATAATTCTGATCTATCCAGGATGAGTAGTGCTTGTCTGCTATCTGTCTAAAGATGAGCATGTTCCTTCCAGTGATATTGTTTCTTTTGCTTCTATGAGAATCTCCGTGAGCTCACTCTGACACTGGCACTATTGCTAACACTCCATTTTATGTTTGGTGTTAAGGATTTGAAATATATTCCTTGTTTTGTTTTAGAACCATCGTACCTACCACTTCCAGCTCTTTTAATTTTTTTGTTACACTTTGTAGATATTGTGAAAGACATATCGTGGTGAAATGGAGTTCATGTTTGCTTGAAGCAGTTGGTAAAAGCGATATCTGCTCTATCGCATCTTACGTCAACTTCTAGTCCAATAATGCAGAGTCGTTTTATTGTCTTCAGAGCAGCTTTCCTAATGTAAATATCAAGGGGAGTGAGACGAAGAATGCTTCCTTTGTTTTGCAGGTTTACATTTCTTTGATCCCCCAATCTCCAACCTAGTCATTGGAATATATAAGTCTGAGAAACTTTGAACCGAAATTTCTGTTGTAGCGTACCATCAATGTATTCGTTTTGGGAAAACGTAAATGGTGTCTCGATGACCCATCTAGGTTCCAAATTACGCCAAAATGCTTCTCAAAAACCGATTTGTGAACCGGTAGATCCAGGGTGTGTCCTGTCGGATCCGGAAAATGTACTGTGGCTGGATTTGAGGGAAGTAACCCTGGATGAGTTGGATAAAATTCAAATAAGACATTTAGTAGTGGCAAATAAAAAAGGAAGATATGAAGGTATATGTCTCTGGTTTTCCTGCACATTCCCATCAACTACAGTGGAACCAATAACCCTGTCTACAGAACCGGGCGAGCTTTTAACCCATTGGAAACAGACAACCATTGTTTTACCGTCTAGCATAGAAGTAGAAGAGGGAGTTCCAATGGCGTACGATCTTTTGTTGAAGAGGTCCGAGGAAAATAGTAGGAGGTATATTATCGAGGTTACGATGTTGGATCCAGACGAGGTTGAGCATCCTGAGTATTGCCTTTGTCATTTGACCAAGTGTATTTTGGTTAGGGCTGTGTTAGAGAAATATGAAAGAGGTGATATGGAGTGTAATGAAAATAAATAATGTTATCAACTGGAAAATTGTTTTTTTTTATACAGTGTGTCGCATTTAAGATGAAGACACCCCTATATTTTGGCTATCTAAATAAATACAGATTTGAAATTTTGCACAGTTATACATGGTGATGGTTGCCATTTTTCAAGATACTCAACTGAAATTTAAATTTTAAATGCGGCCTTCTGCGAATCCACAAACAGGATCAATTTTCGATATTTTTCTTCGCGTTAGAGATATCAGAAAAAGTTATTTGAAAAAGTTGTTCCGAATATTATTCTAACCCTACATACCAAATTTCATGACAAAATTCGCATTTTTAGTTTTTTAATTAGTTTGGTAAATACACAAAAAATTATTAAAAGTTGTTTTTTTTTATTCGATAAACTAGTGTGCCATGATTGACATTAATGATTTCACAAGTGTCAAAATATTTCTATCCAATAAATAGGTCTCAAATGTCACTTGAATACAATATAAAGAAAGTATTCTAAAAAATCGAGGCGTAACCGGGATAACAAGCCTTGAATTGGAAACACATGGAATATGGCAGAACAATTCTTGAAATAAAAAAGGAAGTAAATTTATAAACAAACAGAACTGGAAATTTTTAAGATAAAAGTTATAAAAATGTACCTAAATATTAGAAGATTATTTCTAGAACATCACTCTGTTTCTCTAATAATAAATTATGGCTGTGATCACACACTACTTTTTATGAGTTTGTCCCTTATTTAATAAATTAGGCATTTATTAAGAAGAAAAGTGACACAACTGAAAAAATCACATGGAAACAATAGTTAAACTTTTTTTTTCAAAAGAAATAGTTCCAACTCCAAATGAAATGTTATCATATAAAATAAAATATTTTAAAAAATGTTTTAAAATAAAATGTGACACAGTTACCCAAATAAAATAAAAATAACTCCGAAACTTTTTTCTGAAAAACTTAATTTGTGACAATCTAGCTTGTGCAAATTTGTTAAAAATTAATATTCGGAAAACTAAATGTACGATATTCGGCGTAAAAAATAGGTATAGTAGGAGCAAGAGATATAGTGTGACTTTAAAGCCAGCCGGCAATATACAAAAAAAAAAAACTAAGGACACTGATACATTAAATATAGTAGAGGAGCATACAAGAGAATGAAAATTATATCGAGAATGTCATTCAGAATGACAAAAAAAAAATTCGTGAACATTTGAGGCCTTAATATTAATTTTAAGAGGTCTATCTAGAGATGAACTTAGTCGCGAATATTCTTTCGCAGTTGTTACTGTGAATATAAACTGCGACTGCTAACTGCGAATGACGTCATGATTTCGCTGCCTTGCACATTACATATAGCGTTATGGCAAATTGAACATTAATGCAGCGATCTGCTGAGTGTCGAGTCTGGGTATAATATTTTAATAAGTTATATTATTCTGTAAGAAAATTAAAATATAATAAAACATTAGTGTATATAGTAAATACTACAGTCAAAATAGCTGCCAATCGACCAATGAATAGACTCGACGCGATGAAAAACGCGAAGTTGCGATCACAGTAGACATACCTAGCTCAGCAATGAGCAAAGTCAGCAAACGTGATTGAAGACGTGAACGCGGTCGTTTACATTTTACTTTTCGGTTAATGCGTATAAAGAACTGTTCTGTTGTTCGCTCAATGACGGTTTGTAGTCGCGATCGCGCTATTCGCAGTTTATTTTATAATAGCAGATTGCGATTGCGATTTTTCATTCGCAGTGAATCTTTAGCAGTTCGCGATTTATTGCCCATCTCTAGGTCTATCATCGCTATTTTTGATTTTTACGTGCGAACTGTCAAAATATTAAAGTGAAAAAAATTCCTTTTCACTCATTTTTATATAAAATTAAATTCTTTACAAAAAAAGGTCTGATTGAAAATTTTCGTTAGACGAGCCGTTTCCGAGTAATTGAGCTTAATAGATCGATGTGTTTTTTAGATTTGTCTTATGTCAGAATGCAGTGTGTCCACTTATATAAGTTGGCAGCATATGGGACATTTTTTTGTTATTAACTTTACGAAAAGTCATTATTCATAAAAAGTTCTGCATGGTCTAAAACCTACAATTCCACAGTCAAATTTGTAAAATAATATATGAGGTATGTCAAATAATATGAATTTTGCTGAAGAGTTTATTTTTAACAAACCTCGTATACGACTGATAAAATTTGATATCTGATGGTTGTATTTTAGGTGTTAAAGCATGCTCAACTTTTTATGAAAAATATTTTTTTTTCCTAAAATTAGTAATAAAAACGCTTTATCCGTATGCCAACAACTGTCTACGTAAGTTGGCGGCATATGAAAAACTTTTTTTATTATTTTGGCTCGTTGTTGGGACGACGGTTATATTTATACGCACTTTTAGAAGGAGACATAAATCGGTAGGTCCGAGTTCATAAAAATTCCTATCTTTGGCAGGAACATCTCAGGGTTCGAGAAAATATCGGATGCAAACCTCTTATACAGTGAGCACCATAAGTCTTACCCCCCTATCTAACTCATTACTGGAGTCTTGTTAGGAAAATTGCCAAGACAGGTCGATTTTTGATTTCTACAATGTACATTTTTGTATGATTAGTTTACTCTTCATTTCATCCCTTACTGGAGGGGAGCAACCCTTTCGAAAAATGTAAATGGCATGGGGTGGTGAGTGATAGCTCATTTGAAAGGGGGTTTTATTCTCTATTCAACCGTGCAAAAAAAATTGAAATTTGCTTCATTACGTGTTGATTTATTAATGTTTAAAAATAACAAAACCTCACAAAATAGGAAAGCAACTAAACTAACAGTGACCTTCTAATGGCAAAAAGTCTTACTTCACGTCTGAACCAAAACCGAAATCATGCAGGGCCGAATTTTAATTCTAAGGATGAGTGCGCTACGTTAATTTCCGTTATTCTAAAACAACAATTAGTCGAGAATTAATGAAGCAAATTTCAAATTTTTTTACACGGTTGAATAGAGAATAAAACTCCCTTTCAAATGAGCTATCACACACCACCCCATGCCATTTAAATTTTTCGAAAGGGTTGCTCCCCTCCAGTAAGGGATGAAATTAAGGGTAAACTATTCATACAAAATTGTACATTGTAGAAAACAAAAATCGACGTGTCTCGGCGATTTTCCTAACAAGACTCCAGTAATGAGTTAGATAGGGGGGTAAGACTTATTGTGCTCACTTATAGTAAATATACTAACCTTAAATAAAGAAAAAAATAAACACAAATTCATCGATTTTTTTAATAATTAAATAAGTTAACATTATTTAGTACAATATTAAGGTATTAAGCATTGGAGTATTTTTTTACTAGGGCGTCCCACACTTCTGGATATCTCTCTCGAATAATATTTGCCATTCTTCTTGCGTTGGACTTCTGCTTGGGGTCACAAGCTCTACAGTTGTTGCCAATTATTTCAGGTAGCGCTCCTAGAAAAAAAAAAGCAATCGTACAAGCCGTTTTGCAGTCTCTTATAATTAAGCAAATTTTTAATAAATTTATAATTTCCTTCCTGAAATGTATAATAAATATTTTTTTCTAATTTTGACATATAAAGTGACATTTTTTGTAATCGTAGCAAGTGTCAAAATGATCTACTTTACACAAACAGTTGCATAATGTTGAACTGGTTTCGAAAAATGTATTATGGCACTAGTTGCGAAAAGAAAACAATACTTTTATTGGTTTTAAAATCAATAATATACATTATTATTGAAAGTTTATATCAAATAAGGGCAGGTTGACTTATAAAAATAGAATTTGGTTAAACTGACAACCTAGTAATAATGTTGTTTTGGTCCTTATTTTCCATTCAAAATCGGCACAAAATAATTAAAACACAATACATGAAAAAATAACCCACTTTATTGAAATTTAAATAACTTTAACAAACAATATAAACACACAACAATAAGTCGTTGAGAATAAATGAATATGATTCTATTTGGTAATGAAAGAATGAAGGTAATTATATGCAACTAACAATACAAGAAAGTAGTAATATTGGTTGCCTAGATGTCAGTAATTTTTTACCAAAACACAATGTTATTAATAATCTAGTCAAAATTAGAAAAAATATTGTATTTTATTCAGAGCTGGACAGTACTTGAGTAAATTGTACTCGAGTACTCAAAGTACTCAGTAATTGGTACTCGTAAGTATTTTCATCCTGATGGGACTCATACTCGAAACATTTCGAGTACTTTACGTTTTAGAGACTCAGTACTTCTGATTCCTACAGCTAACGAGTACCGACGCGCGCATATATTTTATAATGGTTTCACCTCGGAAAGGTTAAACCATTCCAATATCTCACAGCTTTAAGGGTTGTGGCTCCTTTGGCTTTCTACAAAAATTTCAAAAAAACTAAGTATACTCGATACATTCTGAATTTGAAAAAAAAAATCGAAATTTTCGGTTCCGTTTTTTTTTTTCTTGTTCCCTGTTATTCTGCTTTCTGCTCTTACTCCTCATTTTCTATACCTCTTGTTCTCCTGCCTGGTCTTCTATGGCTGTTTTTCTCTACTTTCTCCTTTTACTCCTTCTGTTGAACTCTTTTTCTTGCTAATAAGTTCTTCCTGCTATTCGATTTACGCTTATCTTCAATTTAAATAAAACTTTCTCCATCTTTCTTTATTTTAATCCTTTTTGTATTATATCCCTAAGATAAAATCTTCAATATAATATTTTCTGACTATTTTTTAAATTTTCCAGCTAACAGTTCTAAAACCCTCTGACAACCATCCCAAAATCTATCTGACAATTTCATTAATTTTCAAAATCCCACTACCATCGCCGTCATAACCCTAACGCAATTCCGAATAATTTATCGATGCCAAGTATACAGGACGAAAAACAAGAACATATGTCAATTATGACAATATACGCGTGTATATACCTTTTAAAATATATGACTGTTCTTTTGAGTATTTTCCGTCTGTACTTCTGCCCCTACCTAATACTTTTATTACTTTACTTTAACATTAAAACGGAAAGATTGGGGGTACACGTTAATGGCAAGTGCTAACTAATTTATAGAAGATAAGTTTTTTTGTAACTTACTGACTTAATTACTATTACTAATTACTATAATTCTTTTTTCTAAACTTAAGTCACTAACTAGAATTATTTAAAAAAATACTCTTACTCGATTTTTTGACGAGTACTTTCTAAAATTTGCAAAAGTACTCATTTGCTTCGAGTACTATTCATTGCAAAGCTATTCATTGCGAAGTACTTATGAGTACTTTAACGCAGTACTCTGCCCAGCTCTGATTGTATTGTATATAAAATGATTTTGTATCTAATGCAATGTTATTAAATTACTCAAAAGTCGTTAAATAAATGCAAGGGCTCTTTTTAATAATTTCAAAACATATATTATTGGTGGATATCTTCATGGCTCACCCTGTATAAAAAGTACACAGCAAAAACTTTTGACCTCAAAATTGTGAATGGGTAGATAATAACTTAATGAAATAATTTCTCTGTGGCGCAACTGCAAAATTATTGAGTGTTCGTAAAAATATATTGTTGTTTATTCGTGAATCATCCTGTTTTTTTAAATATTTTAAACCGTCCCATGGACATCTGACCAAAACTTATATTAAACTTATATGATCCATAAAATCAAACGAGCTTTTCAGTTTAAAAAAAAAATAACTACCCAATAAACAGTTTAATCGGCACCGTAACTGGGCCGAAGGAGGCTTGCCGGATTCGGCCTGATATACGGGTGAGGCTTCGGCAGAAAGGTAGGGCATGTTCGCCCAGCCGAATGTCGGCAGCCCACTAAATTGTAGCCGCGTTCATGTATCTATAATTCGGCCCGTAAGGATGCCTCCCATGCCCGGCTAGCCAAATATTAAGCGCGTTTGGTCCGTAAGGATGCTTCCCATGTCTGGAACGCCAAATATGGACCACATGCGGTTTCTACTTCTAAATTACGTCAAATGGTACGGCTCAGAAGAAACGCCGACAACGGCAATCCGAGAACTCAGCTTCGCGTACATGCCGGTGTCAGGCTGAGCGAATGCCGACTATTTGTGGTTTACTGGGTAAAATCAGTATCTTGAAAACTGGCCAAAGTATCGGATTTAAAATTCATACCTGTTAAAACAATGTTAAAAATATTATATATTAAGAAAATGGTTACATTTTTGACAATACAGGGTATTCATGATTTTTGCACTTTTCTTAAAATAGAATACTTTCCAATAAATAAATCAACTTGTATATTTCGAAGCTTAGAGGTACACATATTCTAGTGGTATTACCTTTGCCCAAAAATAAATTCATAAATACAGGGTTTGGAATTAATTCTTAAACAAATTATTTAATGTTGTGGTTCTCTCTATAAAACACCCTGTATAAAAAATGTGTTCTCTGCAATATTTTGTCGCCAAAATACCAAATTGAGTAGTACTTTTTGAAAATATGCTTCCCTAACGTCATAGTAGAATTACTGAGATTTTGCAAATAACTACTGTCATACATTTGTGAATCACCCTGTAATTTAAAATATTTTTAATTGTACGTATCTACTAATGTCTTACTACAACAAGTAGTAAACGTGTGTATGCAATATATATTCAATCTAGCTCGTAAGTTTGATAATACAAATTTCGAAAAACTGGGCAAGTTTCAACTTAAAATAGTCATAAGATCGAGTTGGGCCCATTAACACTTTTAGTTACTAGGTTGAGTAAAACAACATGCCAAAGTTTTAGAAAATTTGACCGCTCGCCTCTTTACATAAGAAAAGTCTTTTTACTACAACATCTCAAACAATTAATAACTAATAGATTTTCGTTCTTGATAATGAGAGGGTAATTAAAAATAATTCCAATAGCCTTTTTCGACGATATTAACAATCAAAAAGACAAAAAGTTATCAACATTCTTCAACGTGATCACTCCTAATTTCATTTAAAAAGTATTAGCAACTTGCTACGTGATTGTAACTAGGGGTTGTCAAAATAATCGATTAATAGAAGATAATTGCTTAATCGATTATTTAGATAATAAAAAAACTATTAATGGAGAATCGATTTTTCAAAAAAAATATCTATTAGATCGATTATTTTGACCACCCCTAGTTGCAGTTACACAGCAAGTCGCTAAGACGTTTTAAACAAAATTAAGCGTGGCCTCTTTGATGAATGTTGATAACTTTTTATGTCTTTTTGTTTGTTAATATCGTCGAAAAAGGCCATTAAAATTGTTTTTGCTTGCCCACTCATTATCAAGAACAAAACTCTGTTAATTATTGATTGTTTAGGGTGTTGTAGTGAATTTCGTCGATCAGATAAATTTATTTTTTCACTGTTAATTTTTGCAATAAATTTGAAAATCACTGCATTTTTGAATAACGAATGAAAATACCTTTTAAATGGGGTATCGCAAGCACCTACTTCCTATTTAAAAACTTGGGATTGCAACTGTCACTCGAAGGGTGAAATTTTCATGGTGCAGGATGCCATTTTATAATCTAAAATTGACTTGTTTTGGAATTTTTATAAATATGCACAGTAATTGAGATACTGAATTTATTCCATTTGGCTGATCCACACTGTATATAGGTATATTAGAAACATGTTCTGACTTAAAATTTAAATATAAAATTAGTTGGAATATATTAATGTAGAATAACAAATACTTAGTTCCTATAGACTGTGTCAAAATTTCATTTAAATATCGATGGTTCAGAACAAAGACCCGAAAAATCGATAAAAATAGAATACCCACTATACTACAGGGTGGGCCACTTAAAAGTTCCACCCCCCCTTATCTTCATTATTCATTGAGATATCGGAATAATTTTTGTTTTGTTTGGAACAAATACTTTATTATAATTATTGATTTAATTATTCTGTGACGTCATGGCTTACTTCCGGTTTTTCCGGAAATAACAGATAATCTCAATTTATTTTTAAATTGAAACCCACTTTTTTATTATAAATTTGAATTTCTAGGACATTTTTGTATATTAATCGTGTATTGAAAATTTTCTGGCAGCTGTCAAAATGGCAGCCATATTGGATAATATATTTTCTAAACATGTTACTATTAATTCGTTTATGGAAAAAATATGGGAATACATGATCTCTACAAAATCATTGTAAACTTCAAAATTTCTATTGAGACCCAATGGCATATCTAAGCATTTTTATTATTAGCAAACCGTTTAATAATTCCATCCGCTTTTATCTTCGTTGTTAATTGAGATATCGGAATGAAAACTTTTTTGTTTAAAAGCTTATAACAGATACTTTCATATACTGGATCCAATTGGTCTGTGACGTCATGGCTTACTTCCGATTTTTCCGGATATAACTGAAAAATAGCAATTTATTTTTTAATTTGAAATCGACACCCCTTTTTTATTGAAAATTTGAATTTCTGAGAAATTTTTGGATAAGAAGCGTATATTAAAAATTTTCTGTCAGCTGTCAAAATGGTCGCCATATTGGATAATATTTTTTCTAATTATGTTACTATTAATTCGTTTATGGAAAAAATTATAGAAATGTATGATCTTTATAAATTCATTGTAAGCTTCGAAATACCTATTGAGACTCGCTTACAGTACACCAGTGGCGTATTTAAGCGTTTTCATTATTAGCAAACTGTTTAATAATTCCGTCCATTGTCAAAATGATCGTCTATAGGATATTTTTTTTAATGTTACTGTTAATTCGTGTATGGAAAAAATATGGGGATGTAAAAAATCTTTGTAAACCTCAAAGTTCCCATTGAAATCCATTTATAGTGTACCAGTGGCGTATCTAAGATTTTTGTTATTAACAGATTGTTTAATAATTCCACCCGCTCTCATTTTCCTTATTAATTAGGATATCCGACGGAAAACTTTTTATTTGAAAGCTTGGAATAAATACAGTCAAATACTTGATTCAATTGATCTGTGACGTCATCGCTTACTTCCGGTTTTTCGAAAATAGCAGTAAATCGCAATTTATTTTTAAGCTATTGCATAGCTTTTATCGCGGGCTTTGAGCGCGGCTACCGAATCAAGAAATTCCGTAACGAAAGTAAACATAACACCCCCCACTCCGACCGGCACAGCGGTGCGGTGTTGAAAGCCGTGGAAGGTTTTATCCGACCCTATTTGTATTAGTATGAAGGAGTTAAATATACGTCTGCGGACTGGAACGTTTATGCAATACAAGAACTAGAAGAGCTTTCTCTGGCTTCTAATAAATTAGTATCACAAATGTTCCCGGCTGGCGAAAATATTAGATATTAATTTTTTTGCAAGATTTATAAAATATTAATTTTTATTTTATCACTGTTAACTATTTCATTATTAAGCTATTGCATAGATTTTATTGCGAGCTTTGAGCGCGGCGACCGAATCAAGAAATTCCGTAACGAAAATAAACCTAATACCCTCGAAAAATCGAAAAGGAAATTCCGTAACGAAAATAAACCTAACACCCCCCACTCCGACCGGCACAGCGGTGCGGCGTTGAAAGCCGTGCATCGTCTAACGTCGTCTCAGTTCGGCAGACTTCGGCACGGTGTTTGTGTGCGTGCGACTAGACGTATGCGTGTAGACTAGCTGCTAACTGCTCATAACTGATCCATTTTAGACAGAATTTCGGAAAAATTTAATTTTAAAATGTATAATGATCCACAGGAATCCACAACAAAATATGGGACCACCATTGACGCGGTATTTTCCAGATATTTAGAGGATATCAAGTCTCAAACTTATGTTTCTTATTTCAGTTACCATAAACCTATAGTTTCAACGATAAAAATTCCTGAATAACCTACATGTATTGTAAGAAAATAAAAATATTTTAAACAATATTAACTTCTCATTTATTCAATAAAAGAAAAAAAATTGTTTTCTTATCGGTCACCACGCTCAAAAAGTGTAACTTGAATTAATATCAAAGAAAAAAAAATACTGCATAAATAAAGTAAATAAATAATTATAATTGCATAAGGTGCTATGCAATAGCTTTACTGTGGCAGTCCTCGAGTGCCACACGTATTTTTTTTAATTTTATAATGAAAACCCACTTTTTTATTGAAAATTTAAATTTCTTGAGCGTGGTGAAATTATTTAACGGTTTGTTAATAAAAAAAATCTTAGATACGCCACTGGTATACTGTAAATGGGTCTCAATGGGAACTGTGAAGCTTACAAAGATTTTATACATTTGCATATTTCTTTTCCATAAACGAATTAACAGTAACATATTAAAAAATATATTATCCAAAATGACGGTCATTTTGACAGCTGACATAAAATTTTCGGCACGCGATTCTTATCTAGAAATGTCCCTGAAAATCAAATTTTCAATAAAAAAGGGGGTTTCTAATTAAAAATAAATTGCGATTTTCTGTTATTTTTGAAAAACCGGAAGTAAACCATGACGTCACAGACCAGTTGAACCCAATATATGACAGTATTTGTTCCAAGCTTTTAAACAAAAAAATTTTCATTCCGATATCTCAATCAACAACAAAGATAAAAGCGGATGGAATTATTAAACGGTTTGCTAATAATAAAAATCTGATGTGTCTAACACATGACTTTCCTATCTAATTATTATAGGCTTTTTTCGGTGTACAACCTATTGCAGCACCTCTGTAAATGTTTAGAGGATAAACTAAATATATACACTTTCCACATACATATAACTCGAAACATTTTTCTATAGATATTCATTGAAAACGAAAATACTGACAAATTTAAATTTAGCACTATTCCTCCAATTTTTCTATTACGGTCCATTTTAGAAAAATCATGTAAAAAAAAAATTATAGAGATCGATATCGAAAACAACTTTTAGTTTAACAATTTTCTTAAAAATTCGAATTTTGCACATTCTGTCCAATTTCTCGAATACGGACCATTTCAGGAAAATTTGGCATATAACAAAAATTATAGATAATATTAGAAGTAATTTTTATTTAAACAATTTTCTTCTCCAAACATAAATAACAGATATATTCCATAAAATATAAAAACGACCTCCCATAAAGTACCCCCCAGATGTTCCGACTTTGTCCAAAATCTTATGTGAAATGATAAGATTAAGCGGAAGTAAAACTTAAGTTTAAAATTTAATGTTTTTCCTATATCTGTTTTTGAGTTTTCTTCAAAATTCGAAATTTACACATTTTCTTAAATATCTCGAATACGGTCCATTTTAGAGAAATTATGTATAGGATAAAAATTATAGAGAATTATATCACAAACAACTTTTATTTGAACAATTTTTATGAAAAATTATATTTTTACATTTTGTCAGATTTCTCGAATACATACCATTTTAGGAAAATTTTGTATAGTACAAAAATTGTAGATAATAATATTATAAGTAACTTTTATTTGAAAAATTTTCTTCTCCAAACGTAAATAACAGATATATTCCATAAAATATAAAAATGACCACCCCCCAGATGTTCCGACTCTGCCGAAAATCTAATCAGTTCATTGGACGCCGGTATAAAGCTTAAGTTTAAAATTTGGTGTTTTTCTTTGTATCGGTTCATGAGTTATGGTGGATACAGACACACACACACACAGACATCATCCCGAAAATAGTCAAAGCGGATTCAGGGGACCCCAAAACGTAAAAATCCGTCGAAAACTGGAGGTCGAAAAAAATCATGATTCCTATACTTTTCTTATCTGTATACAGATAGGAAAGTAAAAATGCTTAGATGCCCACTGGGTCTCAATAGAAATTTTGAAGTTTACAATGATTTTGTAGAGATCATGCATTCCCATATTTTTTCCATAAACGAATTAATAGTAACATGTTTAGAAATAACACAAGTATTAGAAATTAAAAATTTAAAAAAACAGACTTCAAAAACGTGCAGATGCCATCACCATATCTTAACCAAATTTATATGGGACCACCCCTGAGGTACCCCTTACTAACAAAAAAAGGATCATATAAATCGGACAAGGTGGTAAAGCATTATCGCTAAACATACATAAAAAATGAAAAGTTTGAGGATTTTCTCATAGACCCAATTATTAGATTTTGACTAAATTTATATGGGACCACCCCTTTCTAACAAAAAAAGAGTCATTAAAATCGGACACCGTGTTAATGAATAATCGCTGAACATACATAAAAAAAATATTGCGACGAATTGATAACCTCCTCCTTTTTTGAAGTCGGTTAAAAATATTATCCAATATGGCGGCCATTTTGACAGCTGCCAGAAAATTTTTAATACACGATTATTATACAAAAATGACCCAGAAATTCAAATTTACAATAAAAAGAGTGGGTTTCAATTTAAAAATAAATTGCGATTTTTTGTTATTTCCGGAAAAACCGGAAGTAAGTTATGACGTCACATAATAATTGAAACTATCTTAAGAAAGTATTTTGTAAAGGAATTAAAAAAAATAAACAAAACAAAAAAATAAGAACACAAAATGTATATATAATATGTAATAAAAAAATATATGTAAATAGGTAATATTTGTAGAACTTGTAAATGTAAAAAATGAGCAAAATCGACAATATCCGCAAAATAGGCGAATGAACCGAATTTTCGTAGTCATACAATCCTAAGCAAAAAAAAAGTATTTGTTCCAGCCTTTAAAACAAAACAAAAATTATTCCGACATCTCAAAGAATAATGAAGATACCCCCTTATTCCCCTGGGTGTGGAACTTTTAAGTGCACCCTGTATACTTAATACTATACTTATAACATCCAACACAGTTTTTGGGAATTTTTTTGTTAATTAATACTGTGAAATTGCGCGGGCATTCCGAAAAACCGAAATATGAATAAAGATCGAATTTATTCAGGTAAGTATAGGGCAAAAACAGATAATTAGGAAAAAATTAAGAATTTTTTTAATTAATATATAAATTCCTAAGTTTAACTTTTTTCAGGGCTCTTAAACTAAAATAACAATAATTACGGAATAATAACTTTTTAGAATTCTTTAATAAAATCAGTATAGCAAAAGTCCGATAAGTCGATGGCTTACTGTCTTAATTTAGATATAACTAAAGCAAATGTCGATTTAGAAAAAAAATTCGTTATATTTTCTATAAATTAATGCAGGCCACCAACCAAATGCATTTAATTTGTATTAAAAAGAGACCAATAACAAAAAATATTTAAATGCCAATATCTTCCTAATAAAATTTTCTTATATATCGAGTTTTCGCTGTAAACTCTCCATACATCAGATTATAAAAAAAATTATTTGTGACAAATGGACGTTGATCTGATTCCAAACCATCCCCACACACATACAACCAAATAAAAAATCATACCTTTAATTTGCGATCCCAAAACATCGCAAGGTCCCTTTTCCAAAGCACAAAGCAACTGTTTTTCCATGTAATTCCTTCCAGTCAGCCCATTGCGCGACAGTCCTTGACTACTAACGTATGAAAAAATCGTTAACGACAAAAAAATCACTGTCACTTTATTCATATTACACAATAATATAATAATTATTCTATTCGAGCTGCAGGTATGCACTAAGACTGGGACGCACGTTATCAGGTCTAGGAGTTTATATCCATGTAGGTACTTTCTCCTAAGAGACCAACAGAATGACATTTCTTACAAGATTATTATCTTTAAGGTTATTCATAAAGGAAGAAATGAATAGGTAGGGAGATGTCGATGCACTTAAGATAAGATTAAAATAGTTAAAATGTGCATTTTTTCGGTCAGACGGTTCGATTTGGACCACCCAATTTGAGCTACTAAGATATTAGGGGGCATCCGGATGCTTTGCTTCTTTTTAGTTTTTATTTTTTTCAAAAATATTAGATATATTCCTTTTCGGTTCACGGAAAATTGGTCTAAAAAGTGGTCTATAACAATTTGATCTAATGGCTTAAACACAGATGGTCTAAAATACATTTTGATCTAAAACACATTATTTGATATAAAATAAATTAAATCTAAATACAATGGCTTTAAAATACATTTGTTCTAAAACATTAGAACATTATGAAACAATAAAATGATTCAAAACTATTGAATTTGCGGATCTATACCGCGAAGGCTCCAGGTTGCACAGGTTTGGTAAATAAGTTGTTTTTTTTATTTTTTTCTAAATAATACTGCTTTACCTAACCTAATATACATAAAATAAGATAAATTAACAAAACTTAACCAATTTACCTAACTTGTGCGGCATAGAGTCATTGCCGGTTGCTTCAATTTCTAACTTTTTTAGTTTAGAACAAATGTAATTTAGACCAATGATCTTTTAGGTATACTGCCTATACTCCACTTTAGATAAAGAGATATGTTAGATAAAATACATATTAGACCAATTGGTTTTTAAATAAAATGTATTTAGATCAATTGATATTACAATAAATGTTTTAGACACAATTTTTTTAGACCAATTTTCCGGGAACCATTCTGTTTAAATGAAGCTGTTTTTTAGCCACCACATTGGTTTAAAATATTTTTTAAACCATATTTAAAGTGACGTCATGAATTAATAGATGGAAAAAATAGGGTGTTTTAAAAATATAATCTGCTGTCATATGACAAAATTTTTTTGATCGTTTTTTTTTTAATGATTGTTAAATCAGATGAAGGAAGATAAGTGTTTGATAGCGATTTTTAGTAAAAATTGAAGTGTTTTTAATAGGTACATTGGAATCTGAAACGTTATTATTTTATTTTTGGTATTTTTCTTGTCAGTAAACATATGGTATCATATTTATTCCGTAGTTCCACAGATACGCGATTGTCTAACGATTATTTGCTTGCTATGTAGATTTGTTGGGCTTTTCCAAAGTTCATCAACTGCCAAAGAACGTTTAATTGCTTTTAAATATTTGCTGGCAAATTCAGAATCTGAAGCAAACTACGTAATTATTTTTGTAAAAAACGTACAATTGATAAGTAATCCTTTAACCTTACTTTAATTGAATTATTGTTTCATAATCAAGAGTAACCCATAGGTAGATCACATTGTCCAACTGTTTATGATGACCATAAATATTAATATTTGTATTAAAACATTATAACCAATTAATGCATGAATATGAATCATATAATATATGTATGAAGTTATCAAAAATCAATAAAAATCAACAAAACGTCAAATATATCAAAATGTTCAAAGATGGAACAGAGCAAAACAACATACAACAGCCACAATCAGAATCTCTTATGTGTCAACCGTTATTGAACCATATGCCTCCGACTGGTTCAAAAATTCTAGCTTTGGTTTAAAATATTTCGTACGCGACGTCATAGTTGCATCACTAAAATTTAAACGGTTTAAAACAGTCGAAAATATTTTAAACCATACACTCGCTAAAAAATACCTTAAATAAGTACAGTTGCGTCATAGTGACATGTGCGAAAGTGTCATAGTGTCAAAGTCAGTGCTATATTTAAATTATTCGTTTAACATTTATAAGACACCAAAAAGTATTAATAAAATTGTTAATAAATTCTTTTGAAATATTTATGATCAAAATTAAAAAAAAAACTTTAGTGCTTCTATGTGTAAATTTTATTTTAGTAAAATCTATGTTATTCCTGCCGATACTAGTTTTCAGATTTTCATCAACATTACCATTTACATGGTTGATAAATATTACATACTAAAATATTTTGACCAAAATAAGGTAAGCCAGGATTTCAAAAATTATTTTTTTTAATTTTGACATTTTTCGTAATCGAAGAAAATGTCAAACTGATCTACTTTACGCAACTAGTTGCATTATGTTGAATATTATGACACTGGTTTCGAAAAATTTCTTGTTACTAGATGCGAAAAGAAAAGAAATATAAATAAAACTATTTTTTGTTTGTATTGAAAGTTTAGATCAAATAATAGAATTTAGCTAAACTTACAACCTAGTAATAATGTTCTTTTGGTCCTTATATCCATTCTAAATCAGCACAAAATAATTAAAACACAATACACGACAAAATAATCCACTTTTTTGAAATATAAATAATTTTATCAAGAAATATAAATATCTGAATATGATTGTCTATTTGTCAATAAAATAATAAAGTTAATTATGTGCAACTAACAAGAAAATAGTTTTTATCAAAACATAATTTTATAAATAATCTAGTTAAAATTACAAAACATATTGTATGTAACTCGCTCTACTCGTCCCGCAAATATTCACTCGTTACATAAAGTAAAGCATTTCATAACTGGTTTCATAAATAGCTATTATGATTAACCAAAAAACTTACAAATTAGTGACTCCCAAACTACTACAGGCTTATACTTATAATAATTTTCTTAAAAGTACTAAAATAAAATTGATTAAAAAGAAAACTCTAATAAAAAGATACGGTTTGGAATAGTGTAAACCTGGAAACTGTAAAAAACAAAATCGTTAGCTTTAAATACGAGTATAAGTAATACAAATGTTTTTGATTTTTGGTGATTTTTTCTACTAGACTTTTTTACTATGGCGATGCTAGATCACAGAGTTGTACACTTGTACAGTTCCTAAATTTTCAAACTTCGCATTTTTCTTCAATTCAGTTGTTAAAAATGAAATTAATGATATTATTACTGGGGCCCTTCCTATGGGACCTCAGTATTGAATTCGTGCAGACGAAAAAATTTTCTTACCCCCATTTTTTAAACTTTTTTTCACATTTCCGATCACTCTGAGTCCGAAAATGCAAAAAAAATTTTTCGTCTGGTCGTCTGTGCGTATGTATGCCGGCACGATAAATCTAGAACGAAAGTTTTGATTGACTTGCGGTTTTGATTTTCTTGAATAATTGCTTCTAACTTAGATCCCTATTGAATTTCAGAATTTTTGGTTCATCCTAACTACTTTAATATTAATTTTCCTAAAATCCTCCCATGAATTTCTTATGTGATTAATTTTACGCATTCCAAGCATTCCTAACGTCTAACATTAATAACATTCCATACATTGCAAACATTCTCCAATGACCTGTCAAACAACAGCTGCTGATTGTAAAGGTGAGATTTCTAAGGGGGGTTGCGATTTACATAGTTGCAACCATACACCTTATTTAAAATTATAAAAATAATAATAGTTGGGTGTCCAAAATAATTTTTGAAAACTCAAAAATAGCGAAATTACAGGGTGTCAAAAAAATGTTTTATAATTTTTTTTTAATAACTTTTTTCTAGTTTGCCGATTAACTTTAAATTTGGTACAATTATTATTATAAAATAGCAACTTCTGTCGAACAATTATTGGGGCATAAGCTTAACTGATAATAATAGATTGTATCGAGTGTTTTGTGAAATTTCGTAGAGCAGGGGTAGAAGTTGGAAAGGCTTTTGCCAGTTCTCCCACTTTATACAGGTTTGCGGTGGATCTAACTGAAGTGGACGCGATACATAGGCGTACAAAATTATTTTATAGATGTTATTAACAATTTCGAGTAAATAGTTTAACAAATTGTAAATAGCTGTTGAAATTTTGTAGAAATATGATTTCGATATTATAATACATGTTTAATAATTATTTATAGTCCATAAATAGATGCGATTGTCCGGTTCCGCCGCTAACAATTTAAAATCGATATATGTGTAAAGATCTTTTTTTTTTCGAAACTCTTTATTAATGAATAGAATGAAAATTTGATAATTTGATATCTTTATTTCAGTTCATCTATAACAAACTAAAATTTAGAAAAAAAAAATAAAGCAATTCGTTTAATCGTTATAAGTAATATGTACTATAAACTGTATTATTCTGTATGATAATAATTATTATTAATAAAACACTTTGTAGTTTTATATTTTATTATGAACGATCATACAACTTGTTAATAATGTCGTTGGCTTCGTCGAGTCTCTGACGTGTGTGTCCACGTCATTGACAGCTGACAACTTCCGATGTCAAGGTGCGTTCCATAATCAAGAGTGGGATCCAGATCCACACCTCAAAATAAACTATAAACGCAAACAATCAAAAGTATTTATTTGTAATTAAAAGAACAAAAATAACTAAATTTTATATATCGGGTTTTCGCTCTGGATTTTCGGTATATTTTTTAAAGTATCTAATCCCATAAAACCGTAAATTAGGCAGCATTTGACAACCACGCCTAAGCTCATTATATTTCGTATCGTATCGTATTACACGATAGCGGATAGCGTCTATAAATCCCTATATTTCTGTAATTTGTTTTAAAGAATTCATAATTTTGCATTCCCTGAAAAAAGTTCTGGCGGCGCTCATGCTTATTAGTAATATTGTTTTGTAGTTTTGGACCGAATTTGACATAAATCCCTTAATGCCAAAATGAGTTAGCAGCCCACGACCTTAAGAAAATGTCCTAAAACTTTTTTGCTTTAAGTTTTTTATAAATTTTGGAAACTTAAGAGCATATATTACTAATGTGAATAGATGGGAAACTCAATGGTAATATTCTGAGTCGATGTGCTGCCATCTATCAAATTGGAGTGGTACTAAAATTCAATATGGCCGCTTAGCGCGGGCTTTTTGAAATTTAACTTTCTGCTAGTCGCACAAAAATATAATGAAGAAAATCAAACAAAAAAAAATAAATTGGCAAATATTTGACTAGTTTCAAATCATAAAACAACCATATTGACTGTTTTGTGATTTGAAACTAGTCAAATATTTTGCCAATTTATTTTTTTTGTTTGATTTTCTTCATTATATTTTTGCATTAATTTCAAACTTGAAATAAAATGCAATTTATTTTATTTATTTTTTTTATTACAGTAAATTAACGCCGCATCATATAATTTGTCTATTTAAACATGGAAATAGGTACTCAAACAAATATGCATTTATACCATTTAAATAATTAAATATTTATAAAACCTATCAAAAATGTTTTCTGTAACAAACTCGACATATTTGAGTGCTCAAGACCAATATAAAAGTTTTGCAACTTGGAGTGGCAATAAGTTTGAAAAAACTTAAGTTGAAGCATCATCCTTTTGGTGTCTTACAATCAAGGCGATTTTGAGGGTGGATAAAATTTGCCATATGCTTATTGAGTCGACTAGTTAAGTTGAGGAACATTTATTCATCCGATATTGTTTTATTGATTTATTTGTACAGCACCTGTAGTTATCAAATTCTTATTCATCATCTGAGCACTGTGATAAATGAATTTAACTTTCGAGCTTAAATTAAACTTACACACGTTTGGACCTTTGAAGATTTTGGGGTGTTTTCTTGTTTGATGTCAATGGCATTGAATCAAATTTTGATATTGATGGCTAAGGCTCAAATATTTCATCGTACTACAGGGTATTTTGAAGGGCCAACATTTTCTTTATAACAATGATCATTCAAAAACTGAAAACAAAAAGAAATTTAAATAACAAACCAATTATTTTAACACTGAATCAAAAACAAGTTTGTAAATATTACTTACCATTGATATGCCAGTACAAGATGCATTTTTCTTAAGACACTTATTACAAATTGTATGTTTATCCTTAATATGACGACCGCATATTTAATACGTGGTATAAATTGCATAACTACCAATATCTGGGAGTGCTTCATTGTTCGTTGATGAAATCAATGTTCCCATCTCTTGAAAACATGCTTAAAATTGGGAGGTGTTGAAAAATAAACCTAGATGAATCAAAATTCAATACACCTTCAAATGCGACAGCCATTTCAATTTTTCCAAGTATGAAGTTTTGTTGACAAGCTGACAACTGACATGACATTTCGATACGAGCGCCATCCCGTTAATTGGAGTGGTACTAAATTACCGTCCTCATGTTTTTCCATTTGAGTTACCAGCCCCTGCTTAAGAGTCAATACCATTAAAGAAGCTTTAAAACATACTCTTTTGTTGTACTACGATAAAATGAACCGTTTCTATGAAAATGGCCGTTTAAAATTAATAAATTCCGATTATTTTTAAGGTTATAGCATAAATCGTTGTCATACACTGAACTAAAATAATCAGCGGTCTCCTCTGTGATGATTTTTTTGTCAGATACTTCTCCATTACGAATGAAACAAACAAAATCAATAAAATGGCTTTCATCTTGGTTATATATTCAGTTATTTAGAATTGATTGATTTATTTTACAATTGACGTATTACATTTGAGACACCCTGTAGGACATCGCTTGTAAATTTAACATAATGCCCCGTGTTTAATCTCCTAACATGCCAATTTTACATTGTTGTGAGCACATCATCATGGCAACCAAAGCAGGAAGCCATATTGTCCGAAACAAACCCATTGATTAAACTATTCATCCTATTCTAATTCCAGAACAAAGACTAAAGAAACAACCTTCATTGAGAATCACAACAGTTCCACCAATTCTATATGTGTAAATATTTATTGCAAAACCATAAGAGAAAACAAGTAGATTATTTATTTTGTACCGTTAGACATTATCGGAGTTTACAGTGGATTTTATTTAAATTTTTATTGATAAAACAAAATACAGTTAAAAAGGGAAAAGAGAAACTTTTGATCGATTATTCCTGCGAGACAGTGTTTTGTTTGTTGTTATTCTTCTCGGAAAAGCTTTGGTGAAATTGTCAAATTGGAAAATAATAATGTCCGTATCACCAGTCGCAATTAGAACAGTAAGTAATTTTTTTTATTTTTACGCACTTGTGGATTAGATTATTATTATATCTAGACAAATATTATAGATAAATAAATCACAATTTATTGGATATAAACAAATAAATCAAATTATTGTTACATTACTATACAATACATAAAATCTATGTAGGTACAGTAATATCAAAATTTGCTTTAACATTTTTAGATTCTGCAAAATAGCTAATAACTATGAGATACCAGTGATACGAGTATATCAAAAAAAATATATATTATTTGTAATTCTTTGAATCATCTTCTTTTTCCTGGATCATCCTTTTGGCAACAACAAACCAAAGAAAAATTGAAAAAACTTAACAAAAAAAAATATGTTCCTCAATTAGTCCATCGGAACATATAGCTACAATTTCTGAATTCACAATTTTAAGATTTTAAATCTAGCCGGTACACACATACTATCCCCCATCTCTTTCAATTATTCTCCTTCAAGCCATATTTTCCTAAAATTCAAGAAAGAAAATTGCCTTTAAAAACCATGTTTCACATTTATATTGACAAAGCCAAACGTTTTCGAGAGATCAAAGATTGCGCAACCACGAATCTTTTTCGCATACAAGGAATTATGGAGGACAATGTATGTACTTTGCGTTGTTGTAAAAATTTTATGTTGAATTACTTTTAAATACGTAGATAGTACCTATTAGAATTTTTATACTACTTACAGTAATTATTATCATATCCAATCTAAAAAACATTTGTTACAGATGAAGACGTATTCATTGTAGAAAATAAACAATTTATCCATATTTAATTCATTAAATTGCATATTGCATGCGATAATTTGTATCTGTACAAAGAAATAAAAAATTAAGATGGCCATCACCACTTAAATAAAACCTTACAAAACACTCGAGATTTCCAGATAAAAGACTATATGACTTCTTTTGTTTAAATTTAATACGTTTGCAAGGATTTTACTCAATATTCAACGATTATTTTTTCTTGATAAATACCAAACACAATAGACGCATTTGTCACAGTTTATGCATGCTAGAAAGCGTTGATAATGACTCTTGATTACTAGGTTACTTCAATTTCTATGTTTGTTCATTATTGCCCGTTGCGCAAAAATTATGCACATTACCTATTATGTTATAGTATTGCATTTGAAAATATAGCTATAAGCTAGTTGTGTTTTTCTTCTGTGTTATTCCTCTTAATTCCTTTTAATGTTTTTTTGTATATATTTTTAAAAACTAATGCTGGTTTGCATTTTTAATCAGTTTTTTTAAAAATGAAGAGGCTTCGTTCCATTTTTGCTGAATATTTCAAGTTGATATTCTTTTTCGTTTTTGTTTTATGTTTTTTTTTTTTTTTTAATTTTCAATTCCCCCTTAATTTCTCCATTTTTAATCAATTTTTTTTTAAAATCAATACCCATATAGACCCTTATAGATTGATATTTCCTAAAAAATTTAAGTCCATATCATTTTTTTTTTATTTATCGTTCGGACAAAAAACGTGACATCGGACGGACATTTTTAAAATTTGTTTAAAATTTGATTAGAAGGATTTTGGTACAAAATTTTTTAAATTTGGATGAATATTAAAAATTTGGGTTTCTTCAAAGTAAACCTATATATAATACCTTTCACAGACTACTGTGCGAAGAGTATAATAAAGAATGGGCCAAACTTCAAATCTGGTTAGTTTGGACAAAAAGAAGTTCATTTAAGCCAATTATCTTAGTAGAATTTTGCTTACTTAAGAAGTTACAGGGTGGAGAAAATATTTATTTTCAATATTTTTACGATAATTCAAATATGTTTTGTGTATATATCCCCAAATTTTGTGAAAGTAAGTTTTTTTGGGTGATACAAACGAATACCAGCTTTTTTGTTGCATTACATGTACAGGGCAATCTAAACTGGCGTGCGAATCTAGTATTTACTTCAGATTTTTTTTAGAATGGACATTTTTGAAAAATTATTTATTTTGAAAAGTGTTCAATTTGCTTTAAAAAGGGTATACTTGTTTTTTTATCTACCAATTTAACTGATCTATTGGCTTCAAATAATAAAAATATATTTGATGGAATAGCACAATTATTTAAGAAGGCCAACATCCAAATATAAAAAATATTTGTTCCTTACATAATTTCTGTGGCTGAGGACCATGCTTCCTGATGCCAAAAACTCACTCTCACGCAAGATAACCTTATAGGACCTTTTGAACGTCCAGCAAAAATGACTGGAAACGATTACTTACATTTCCTCGAGTACAACTTATTTGATCTGCTAGATGATGTTCCTTTAAATATTAAAGTTGGTATGTGGTATTTACAAGATGGCGCCCTTGCCCATTATTCCACAGCAGTACGAAATCATTTAAATAACCCCATCGATGGATTGGACGAGGAAGTGAATGGCCTGCACGTAGTCCAGATTTGAACCCCCTGGATTTTTATTTCTGGGGTTATATTAAGACTAGTTTATTCTGGCCCAATACCAGAAATGAATTGTGGCAAAAAATAGTAATAGCGGTTACTGTTATTCGACAAGACAATTCATTCTTCGCAATTTGAAATAAATTTTTCGCTTTTGCTATTGTTCTTAGTTTGAAATTGTTAAGTTTTACAATTTGTTATTTAAATATTCTTTATCATTTATATTGTCATATTTTTGCGTTGTTTCAGTATCTACTAAATATTTAATAAAGTTCTGAATTAATTTGTTTTTTTATGTATTATCTTTAGATTTAACATTATCAAATTGAGAAATTTTGGAGTAATCCATATATTTGCAGTACTAAATTTGAATTAAGTTTTCCTTCAAATGATGCATTTTAGCGACATGCAATAAGTATACCTTTT
This sequence comes from Psylliodes chrysocephalus, assembly GCA_927349885.1. Lineage (NCBI taxonomy): Eukaryota > Metazoa > Arthropoda > Insecta > Coleoptera > Chrysomelidae > Psylliodes > Psylliodes chrysocephalus. The sequence continues at coordinate 79,267,053 of OV651817.1, read as the reverse complement.
TTAAAGCAAATGAAACGCTTTTTCAAATAATTATTTTTCAAAAAGGTCCATTCTTAAAAAAACTTACTTTCACAAAATTTGGGTATATCTACTCAAAAAATATTTGAATTTTCGTAAAAATATTGAAAAAAAAAAAATATTTTCTCCACCCTGTAACTTCTTAAGCAAGCAAAATTCTAATAAGGTAAATTGGCTTAAATATACTTATTTTTGTCCAAACTAACCACATCTGAAGTTTGGCCCATTCTTTAATGAACTAACCCTTTCTTATAGTTAGAGTTTATATCTTATTCAAAATAATATAAACCTTTAAGAGGGAAAGCCCACTCACGCGACATGTCGCGCGCGGCAATACTTTTGATGTTTTTAAATGACCACGCGACAGAATCACGTTAATGGGTTTTGAGTCATTTAAAAACATCAAAAGTATTGCCGCGCGCGATCAGTCGCGCGCGACATGTCGCGTGAGTGGGCTTTCCCTCTAATGAGAATTTGTTATTTATATATTTAATTATCTTCATGATATTTTATTCTTTATAAAGTATAATGCTTGGCATTCTACGAGCCCCTTCCCATTTCAGTTACCCCCACCTATTAATATTTTCTTTATATAACGACAATAAGAAAGTATTAAAGAGTACATGCTTTTTTAAATCATAAATTAATTAACAATGCATTAATTTAGAATTATATTAGAACTAGAACTAGAAAACATCAATTTTTTTATTTATTTTTAAATTTATTAACACCAGGAGCATTATTGCATTATTTCAACTTGAATTCAATGCGTTAGAAAATAAACCAAAATCGAAGGTAGCTTTGAAAAAATAACAAACAATAATGCAAATAACTGTCACAAGACAATTTAACCTCTTTTAAGCTAATTCTGTCTAATAAAATGGGTAGAGGAAAAATCATTGACGAAAAAATACGTTTTCTTGTTATAAAACATTGAAATTCTGGAAAATCGAACTCGGAAATTGCAAATGTATTAGATTTATCACGATATAGTGTAAGAAATATAGTTAGAAGATACAAAACTACTGGTTCAATCAGCCCAAAGCCCCGTCATGTTAGAAAAAGCAAGATTACAAATGCCGATAGACGAGCATTGAGAAGAATTATTGAAACTAACCGTCGTGCTAATTACCTTGAATTAAGTGCTCAGTGGAGTGATGCTGTTGGAAGACGAATTTCGAGATCTTCATGTCATAGAGAAGCTCGCAAATTGGGATTTGGGACTTACAAAGTAAGTTTATAATAATAAAAACAATAAAAAACATGGATTGAAGACACTAAAACAATCAAATATGTTTGCTTAAAATTGACAATTTTGTTACTGTAATATCCCTAGTTTCCTTAAGAACTACAATTATTTTATTATTTTTCCCGTACTTCTTAATTATAATAAAACTCAATTAAATGCTGAATTGAAAGTGCCTTTATTCCGTGATTCCACATTGAAGCCGACGTTATCGCCATACAGTAAAAAACAGTACAAGATACCAGAATAGAAATTAATTGTATAGGGTGATGTCCATATATAATAATACAGTTTATTTAATACATTACACATTCTCACCCTAAAAATGAAACATACCTACATACATAAAAGATAATTTCACTAAAATGTGTATTAGGCTGAAAAAGAAAACTTTGTTATCGCACTTAACACTTTTCACTCGCTAAATTTAGCTTTATACAAAATAGGAAGGAAAGGAAAACAAACTGAAGAACAATTTCAAACTACTATGTTAACATTTTTATACTATAACAATATTATCTAGGTCTTAGAAAATACCTAGACGATCCTGCTTCAGAACTCTCAGGATTGCTGATATTTTCTTCAGACTTTTTATTCATACATGCCGAAGAATCAAAACTGTTTGTATTCGCAATATTTTCTACATCGGTACTATCAATAGACAGTTTATTATCGACTGTTTTAGCAGAGAGAGATGCTCTAAGCTGATTAGCATGACGCCGATAATCTTTCCCGTCATTCGTTTTGACCTCAAAAATTACCGAACCTTCTCTGCCGGTTACCTCCCCTTCAGTCCAAGCTGGACGGTGTGGATCTCTAAAATCCCTTAAATAAACTTTCTCCCCAACATCAAAAGTCTTTGAAATGCCCCCGTAATATTCCTTTTGCTTTTCAATCCTTTCTTCTACAATTTTCCTAGAATCTGGTATTAAAAGATCTAATTTTCCCCGAATTTTTCTTTGAAACATTAATTTAGCAGGAGTTTCTCCCGTTGTGCAATGAGGCGTGTTGCGATAGTCAAATAGAAATTGAGTAAGAAAATCATCAATATTTTTATTTTCGAAAACTGCCTTTTTTAAAGCCACTTTAAAAGTTTTTACAGTATTTTCTGCTTGACCATTACTGGCCGCGTGTTTTGGGGTAGAAAATATTTGTCTAATACCGTTTGATTTTAAATAGTCCCGAAATTCTTTTGAAGAAAATGGAGGCCCGTTATCGGAGACGATTTTGGTAGGCAGACCAAATGTTGAGAATAATTTATTTAAAATTTTAATTACATTTTTTGCATCCCCGATATTTATTCTGAAAATTTCAGGCCATTTGCTAAAAGAATCAATTAAAATTAAATATTTAATTCCAAATAGTGGTCCCAGAAAATCCAAATGTATTCGGCTCCACGGATTGTGTTCATAAGGCCAAGGGTGTAAACTTACTTTTGGTGGATTATTTTGTACCGAAATGCAAGTTTGGCAGCCTTTGCACATTGTTTCGATATCATCGTCAACCTTTGGCCACCAAAAATAAGAACGCGCCATGGCCTTACATTTAGTTATCCCTAAATGCGATAAATGAATTTGTTCTAACAGCATCGTCCTTAATTTTTCGGGAACCACTACTCTATACCCCCATAGAATGCATCCATGTTCAAGGTGCAACTCGTCTCGTTTTATATAGTATTGTTCACATTTTTCTAAAATCTCACCTTTTTCGGGCCAACCATGTAAACAATATTTATAAATTACGTTTAAAATATGATCTTTTTTTGTGAAAATAGCTATTTTTTTATAATCTATTGGAAGATTTTCCTCTAAATAAAAAATGTGTGAGTAGTCATATTTGGTTTCTAGTGTGCTTTTAAGTGGTAACCGTGATAAGGCATCAGCATGATTTTTTCCGATGCAATGTATTTAATTTCGTAATTATAATTACTTAATATTATACTCCATCGTTGAAGTCTACCAGCTGCATACAACGGTATGCCCTTTTTACTCCCAAAAATGTGAACTAAAGCCTTATTGTCACATAACAAAGTAAAAAATCGTCCAAATAGATAATCATTAAATTTTTTTAAACAGAATATAATAGCAGCGCCCTCTTTGTCGAGTTGACTATATGATTTTTCTGCAACAGAAAGGGTGCGTGAGGCAAAAGCAATGGGGCGCGAGTCTCCATTTGGGTAGGTATGAGAAATAACACCTCCCACAGCAAAAGAACTCGCATCCGCAGCTAACGTTATCGGTAAATTGGGGTCATAATGTGCCAGTATTTTTGGTGACGCTAATTCATTTTTTATAGCCTCAAAGCACGCGGTTTGTTGCTTACCCCATTGCCACTTCCTATTTTTTTTTAGAAGCAAATGAAGTGGGTATAACTTATCACTAAGATTTTTTATGAATTTACCATAAAAATTTATAAGTCCTAAAAAAGACTTTAAACTAGTTATATCGGTGGGCTGTGGAGCTTTAATTATAGCTTCGACTTTATCATCCGAAGTAGATAGACCCTCTCTATTTATTGTATAACCCAAAAATTTTATTTCTTTTTTAAAGAAACTACATTTATTTATTTTTACTCTCAACCCACATTCTTTAAGAATGTTAAATACGTTAAATATATTTTCTAGATGTTGTTCGGAATTTTTGCCAGTAATTAATACGTCGTCCAAAAAAATTGCTACGTTGTCTATGCCCGCAAAAATATTATCAATTATCCTTTGAAAAATACCAGGGCTGGAAGCAACACCGTATGGCAACCGATTCATTTGAAACAATCCTTTATGGGTATTAAGGGTAGTTAGTTTTTTTGACGACTCTTCCAATTCAATTTGTGCATAAGCTTGCGACAAATCTATTTTACTAAAAAAATGTCCGTTATGTAAGGCTGCAAATAAATGTTCGATTTTTGGTATCGGATATTTATCTACTAATAAATTTGGATTTAGAGTTATTTTGTAGTCGCCGCAAATTCTAACTTCCCCTGATTTTTTAAGAACCGGTACTATGGGTGTGGCCCAGTGACTATATTCAATCGGAGTTATAATTTCTGACTGCACCAGATTTGTTAATTCTTTTTCAACTTTTTCTTTTAAAGCTAAAGGAAGATTACGGGCTCTACAAAAAATAGGAGTTGCATTTTCTTTTACAAACAGTTGACCTTTGCCTTTATTAAATTTGCCCAAACCTTCCGAAAATATTTGTGGAAATTTATTTTGTAACATTTTAGGAACATTTTCTATATCTGTACCACTTAAATGATTTATTTTTAAAAATTTATCTACCGAAATATTTAATTTATTTATCCATTTTCGTCCTAATATTGGAGGTCCACCATTTTTAATAATAAACAGTTTTAATTCTGCTGCTATGTTATTATATACAGCTGTAACATAAATAAACCCTAATATATTTAATATATCCCCTGCATAAGTTTTTAAATTTAAATTTGATTTATTTAATGGTATGTTACAAAATTTTTTTAAATAAAATTTATCGGATATAGCTGCAATTGGCGAACCAGTATCGCATTCCATAGATATTAATTTATTATTTACATAAATATCAATTTTTATGGGTTTTTCATTAGGCAACGTAATATTATTAAAATAACTAGTTTCAGAATCAGTATCTGAACAATTATTTTCAGTTGCTACAAATTTATTATATTGAAAATTTTTATTTAAAAAATGTTTACCACTTTTTTCCTTACATACGGTGCTGGTGTGTCCTTTCTTCCCACAGGTGTTGCACGAAGCATCTTTGAAGAAACAGACTGCTGATCGATGATTAGACTTTCCACAATGGGGACACCGCTGGTTTACATTGTTGCTATTTGAACAAGATGGCGCCTGCCAACGCGACTGGAATTTATGGTGTGACTTCCTTACCAAATTTATTTTGTTTGATTCTCCAATTAGATCGGAATTTATTTCTGCTGATTCCATGTTAACTGCTATCTCCAAAGCATGAATGTATGATAGGGTTTTTTCTTGAAACAATCGTTGCCGGATAATTTCATTTTTTAATCCGAAAACTAACTGATCCCTGAGCTGGGTTTCCAGGGATTGTCCAAATTTGCAGTGTTTGGAAAGTTGTTTTAATGCTGCCACGTAGGTAGAGATTTTCTCGCCTTCTTCTTGCTTTCTCTGTCGAAATTTGTAACGTTCGGCGATTTCTGACGGTATTGGTTGTAAATGCTCCCTTACCACTTTGGTCAGATTGGCAAATGTCTGATCTTGCGGGTTTTGCGGACTGCATAGGCTTTCCATGAGCTCAAAAGTTTCATCTCCCACTGCGGTTATTAACACTGCTGTCTTCATATTTTCTTCAATTTTATTAACTTTGAAGTATTGTTCTATGCGTGTCGCATACGAAGTCCAATTACCTTCGCCTAATTTAAAGGGTTCCAATTTGCCCACTGACATTTTTTTTTACCACTTTTAATTAAATTGTTATTTAATTTATCACCCCACTTGGTTAATTTAATTTAATTTAATTTAAACTTCTTATTACTGACTGCGCCAGTGTAATATCCCTAGTTTCCTGAAGAACTACAATTATTTTATTATTTTTCCCGTACTTCTTAATTATAATAAAACTCAATTAAATGCTGAATTGAAAGTGCCTTTATTCCGTGATTCCACATTGAAGCCGACGTTATCGCCATACAGTAAAAAACAGTACAAGATACCAGAATAGAAATTAATTGTATAGGGTGATGTCCATATATAATAATACAGTTTATTTAATACATTACAGTTACAGGTTAAAGAAAAACCACTACTAACTGCGAAACAGAAAAAAAATCGATTAAGATGGTCAAAAGAATATATGAGTTGGACTTCTCATCAATGGGATGCAATACAATGGAGTGACGAGGCCCGATTCGAAGTTTGTGTTGGAGATAGCAGAAGTCGAGTTATTCGCAAAAAACATGAAGCGTTCCATCCAGACTGTCTCAAAAGAAAAGTAAAATTTCCCGCATCGGTCATGGTCTGGGGCAGCATGTCATCTAAAGGAATAGGAAAATTGCATTTTATTGAAGGAATTGTAAATACAAATAAATATTTGGACATTTTGGAGGAATCACTTTTACCGACTATGGAATTATATTTGACATCAGGGAAAGATTTTGTATTTCAACAGGATGGAGCAGGGTGTCACACGTCAAAAAAAGCTCTAAAATGGATGGAAGACTTCGGTGTTCCACTTTTGGAATGGGTTTCTAGTAGTCCTGATTTATCACCAATAGAAACATTGTGGCATGAGATGAAAAAGGTACTTCGAAAACATCCTGCAAGAACAATACCTGAACTTAAACAAAAACTTCAAGATATATGGGATTCATTTACACCAGAATTTTGCCAAGGCTTGGTTAATACCATGCCGCAAAGAATTTCAGCTGTAATAAAAAATAAAGGTGACATTACTCAATGGTAAACTTTAAAATTGATTAACGTTTGATTCCAACTATTTGTTTATTTTTTTTTTAATTTTATATTAAATAAATATTTTAATGTTTTCTACATATTTTTTATGATTAAACGATATTAAACATATTGTTCAATGAATAAAAATTGGAAAGTTCATGCAATATTTATATTTTTAATCTTTAAATACGAATTTCCTAAATTTCAATAGGTGGGCCAACTGAAATGGGAAGGGGCTCGTATATTATACTCTTCACAGTTTAACAGATCTTTCCTTGACCCCCATTCTCAATCAGATTTTTTTCAGAATCATTAGGCTTCGTCCCCTTATAAAGCTTGATTTTTCCTGAAAATTTCAATTTGATATCGTTTTTTATACCTGAGTTAAGATTTTTTTCAATATTTTAATCCCCCTAATTCCCCCAGAGCTTAATTTTTACTAAACATTTCATGTTGATATCGTTTTTTAATTTCAATGTTGCTTAACCCCCCTTAACTCCCCTTAGCCCCACTCAAGCCCCATTAACCCCCCTTAACCATTTTGTTCACAAATTTATTTAAAATCAATAGGCTTTGTCCCCTTAAAGAGCTTAATTTTTGGTAAAAATTTTAAGTCCATATTATTTTTTTTAAATATTTCAACCCTCCCATTTTTATTCAGACTTTTTCATAATCAATAGAGTTCATCTCCTTACAGAGCTTGATTTTTACTAAAAATTTCATGTTGATATTATTTTTCGTTTTTGAGTTACGATTTTTTTTTAAATATTTTAACCCCCTTAAACCCCCAATTTAATTAGATTTGTTTCAGAATCACTAGGCTTCATTTTCTTATAGAGCTTGATTTTTACTAAAAATTTTCTGTTCATATCGCTTTTTGTTTTTGATTTGTTTTTTTTTAATTTCAACGCCCCATTTTTAGTCAATTTTTTTTTTTGAAATCAATAGACTTTGGCCACTTATAGAGCTTGATTTTTAGTAAAAATTTCAAGTTGATATCATTTTTCGTTTTCGAGTTATAATTGTTTTTAATATTTCAACCACCCTTAACTCCCCCATTTTTATTCAGATTTTTTTTTTCAAAATCAATAATTTTCTTTCCCTTATAGAGCTTGATTTTCTCTGAAATTTTCAAATTGATCTTTTTTCGTTTTTAACTTATCGTGGGGACAAAAAACATGACATGGGACGGACGGAACCAGATGCATAAATAATACTCTTCACAGACTATTATGTGAAGAGTAAAATAATATTCTACAATGATTTTATATTTTAACAATTTGTAATAATTTTTTTTATTTTTTAATAGTGTGAACAATAACATCTACTTTAAATTTTGTCCATGGCATCTTATATTCTCTTTCTCTGACAATAAAATATAATATTATTATGAATATTCAATTTACAACATGTTTTTCGTTGACATGCCACTTAATACACCCCAAGAAAGCCTCCCAAAAAATACGCATTTAATAAAAAACACTTATTCTCATATCTTTTTCCCCCAGAAGTAAAAGACTAAATTATTTTTATTTACCAAACAGATCAAATCGATTAAAAATAAAACATGTCCTGACGACTATTGTTTTATTTAAATTTTCAGATAAAACAGATAAACGGTATCTAGATAAAAACATTGTGAAATAAAACGAACAATCGCCATAAATCAATTTTATTTTAATTTTGAAAGTTCTGCAATATTTCGTGTTATTGAGCAGTGATTATGGCTAATAGTGAAGAAGTTAGTGATACAAACAAAGATAGTAAAATCAATGTTCCTGATTCTAAGGACCCTAAACAAGCTAGAGATGGAAATATTTTGTCAGAAATTATAAGAGTAAGTAGTTCAAAACAAACAATTTTAACAATATTGATTTTTAAAAAATATTCAAAGCCAAATCTTTATTTTTTCCGAGAATTTTTTCCTGTAGAAATATACCATAAATCAAAATTAATTTGTCACTTTGACCTCGAAAAATTTTTGTTCTCCGAATTTTCCGACTAAAATTTTGGAAAAACTAAAAATTCGTGTAAGTATACTAGGGTGACCATATTTATTTTGACCCAATGCTGAGCACTGAACACAAATACAAACAACATTTATTAAACTTGAAGAGATGAGGACTTTTTTAAGCTACCAAAGACAAAAACGGAGAAGTCATGTATTATGTTTTTGTCTTTGTTACGTTTGTATTTGTTACGTTTTAGTAAATGTTGTATTACATTAATGGCGTTTTGCTGGACAAATAGAGCGTTTTACTGGAAAAATATAACGTTTTGATGTACAAGATCATATGCTGAACAGACTGAAAATGCTGTACACTACAGCAAAATGCTCTACGTATATTCACTCTAGCTTATAGGTTAGATTGAAAATTCTTGCAGTATCTCTCCATTTCGTCAGTGTAGCACCGTTCGCCCATTTTGAGATAATTCCTTTCACAGTGCTCTTTGCAATTCCTAGGAATGGTTCTGGTTCTACGAACTCAGATTTGTTCCTCTTTTAGCTAGCACGTCGGCTTTTTCATTGCTCTCCACGCAGCTGTGTCCCGGAACCCAGATCAAAGTAACTTTGTTCCGGGCACCAAGACGTTCAAGGATATTTATACAGTTCTAAACCAGCTCTGAGTCAACTCGATTGGAGATCAGAGCCTTGAGGACTGCCTGCCTATCCGAAAAGATCTTCATAATCTTATTTGAGGAAAGAAAATTAATCAACTCTCTCGCTCCCAATTCTATAGCAATCGTTTCTGCTTGGAAGATCGTGGCCAGAGAGCCTAGGTTTATTGATATGTCTACTATTGGCTTCTGGATAAGAAAAACTCCCGCTCTTACTCATTTTTCAGTTTAACGGGCTTGCCCGAAGACGTCCGTCTCAAATATGCCCATCTAGAATTATCTCTTTTAGTGTTTTTAGGAGAAAGGATGTAAGGCATATTGAGCGATAAGAGTTTGGTAGGGAGGTATCTACTCTAATCAGCCTTGTATATCCAACTCCCGTTATCGTCCACCCTAGCGGGATATAGCTCCACGCCGGGCTTGCTCTAAACAGCCTCACAAGGAGGGGTAGCAAGAGTTCATATCATTTTTACAAAAAGCAGGAAATATGCCATGCTCTCCAGGTGATTTGAATGGGGAGAATTAATTCTTGGATCGTATGATCAATTCCGTTAAAGGAGTGGGTACATGTTGCTTGTCCTCCAGGATTTGACTGCCTGAGAAGTGTTTCTGTAAAAGAATCTCTAACATATCCCTGATAGAGTCCATATAGGTGTCATCGGGTCTTTCTATGGAGTCGACTTCCTCTCTCGGATCTTTGGCGAGAATCTTGTGAACAGAACTTACTCCACGATTTTTATCTAGTATCGAAATGTTTCTGATAAAGCAGATTTTCCATGAAAATTAGGATAACATTTAGGACGATAGCTTTTCCGGGAAAAACTTAATTTTAAATTTTCCTTCGAAAAGTGGATTTAAGCGGAATGACAGCGGATTTATCCGTTTCCAGAAGTTTCCTTTTCTAATCGAGAAAATCACCAAACTTTGCTTTTTGTTTTCTGATCCAAAAAATTATATTATTTATTGTTTCCTTTAAAAAAGAATAACGATGGTTGTTGGGGTTTTTCCGGATGTTCCTAACCTGTAAATCAAATAAAAACATCAATCAACTGTAAGTTAATGTTTATTTTTATGCCATTTTCCTCACTTCTGCTTTTATCTTTCTTAAACCCACTTGTTTGTTTTTTAGACCACGCAGTTATCTATCTCGCAATATAATTGATTAAACCCATTATCTAAATTAAAAAAGAAGACGCCACTGTCTTTAATACGTATTTAAATTTTAATCTAACAGGTGACATTCTGTTTATGATTTATTAATCAGTGATTAATAATCAAAAAGTATATCTGACAAAATCAATATTACGTTTCTCAGTTTAAGTAAGCGAGTTGTATTATAGTTAATAGAATATATACGAGTATTATATGACAGCAATACTCATACAGGGTTATATAAAATGCCGGTAGGAGTAAACGAGATAGGTGGTAGCTCAAACCTAGCAATTTTGGTAAGCAATTTTACATTAAAAAAACTCCCAATTTTAAAACATAAGTAAGGTTCTTCACTCAATATGGCACCCAAACTAAACAATTAGGCATTCCAAACAAAATACAAAATGTCTGGCTGTGAGTTATGATATGGCAACCTTGTGGGCCTCGTGATTTGACAGGGTCAATGATATAGATATAGTATAATCATCCATGTTTTCAAAATTACCATAAGCCTTGCAGTAAAAATGTAGGTAATTATTTTTTACTATATTCAAAGGCTGAAAATTAGTTTTAAGACACTTTTGCTAAACTGATTCTGATTAATGAGCACTTGCGATTCAATATGGCCGCTCACAAAACGACCCGCTTTGAGCAATTTATATGAATAAATATGTATCATTGACCCTGTCAATGACAGCAGGCCACAGGATTGCCACATCTAAACTGTCAGTTCTCACTTGTCAGCATTTTGACAGGTCGTTGGAATGCGTAATATATTAGATTGAATCATATAAAGCTATGATAAATAGAAGTAGCGTTAACGGTAGAAGTTGTCACATACATACATTTTATCTACTACTTATTTACATTAGGACTAATAACAACCAACCATCGAGACAGAATGAAATATAGACGACATAAACACTATTTTGCGATATGACAAATGGATGCACTTCGAGTGATGGAAAAGTGTTATTAAAATGGCGACTTAGAGTCGTACTTTAATTTATTTAAAGTCAATAATTTTATATTTGAAGATTGAAGGAATCAAAATGTTTTTATATCATTTAAATGCCGCTATTTTTACCAAAACTGACTAGTTACACTAGGTTGAGTTTGACATATGACGTAAAAGTGTAGTGCAAAGGTGTGTACACTTTAAGTATCGTCATAGCATCATCTCTTCTTTATTCTCAATGCAACTAACTAAAACGAAGTATTTCTTTTTATTTTTTAATATTTTTTCCACTTCTCCTTTTTTTCTTTTTCTTCTTCTTTTTGTTCCCGAATAAAGCATTTGTAAACAAAGTAGGGACCACCAGATCTCACGATTCAGTTCTATGAGTCTCACGATCTCACGATAATGCGCCTCATTCTCACGATATTTTTAAACAAGCTGCTTGCAGTAAAAAACCTTAGGTTTTTGTGTAAAACAATTATTTTTAATTAATCATATAATTGAATTATGCTGTAGAGTCCGACTCTGGAACGCTTTGGCCAAAACATGGCGGACAACTGACACTTGTTGACAGTCTCAGCGGTGGTTCCCGACTGTTGAATTTGCAGGCTTGCAGTGGTCAATTCCCTAGAATTTTTTCTTTATTAGATAAGTTTATATGAACATTCAAAATGAGTATTTTAAAACATTTAGATGGTCCTGGAAAAACAAAAATCCTCTCTTACTCCCAAAAAATTTGTCAGCCAAAATGACAGAAAACTATTTTTTGTCATGATCTATTATACGTGTTAGAACGGTGCTGAGAGTCAAAAGTCGGCCATCCCTTGCTCTCCGCTCGGACAGAGTACATATTAATCGAAAATGCTATATTTCACTAAATTGCGCATGCGTTGTACAATCTCAAGATTTTTTTCATGATCAAATTCACGAATTTAGGCTCAGTACATCTGGGATCTCTGGGGACCACCGCCTAGATTCAATATTTCTTGATAGATCTTTACGAATCTTTAAATATAAAGATGCCTAATTAAATACAGGGTGATTCAAAATTGAGTGCAAAGATTTTAAGGACATATTTACCAGCCAAAAATAAGAAAAAATTTTCAGATAATCATATGTCCCAACTTGCTTCGTTTTCTAGATACAGGGAGTCAAAGTTTTTTTTTAAATTGGTTTTTTTATCAATTACTCAAAAACCCTTTAGCCAATTTAAATAAAATTTGGTAGGCTTATTTATCGTCATAAGGGTCTTCGTTTGGTGAGTATAAAATAAATTTATTAATTCCAGTGGCGTTTCAGAGGGCTACCTACTTGATACTTATAGGTAAAATTATGGTACGGCACTGCTTTCTTGACAATTAAAAATTCTTTTTAGATTAAGTGGTCAATAATGTAACTTACTTTCTTGCCTCATGAGCTTTACTCGTATCTAGCTTTGTTTCCAAGAAAAAAATCAAAATCTGTGCCTGGCCCTATTAAAACAAGTAAAAAATTAATTACCAAATGATGGAGATTGTCGCTAAATAGGTATATCTTTTTTATTTGTGTTATGAAATTTCATTGATTATTTATTCCAGTGGCGTCTCAAAGTGTGATTTTATTTAATTAATAATTGTTAAAAAAAAACGATTTTTTTTTAAAAAAACTTTGACACTCTGTATCTAGAAAACGAAGCAAGTTAGGACATACATTTTATATTATATATTTATTTTTGGCTGGTTAATACGCCCTTAAAATCTTTGTACTCAATTTTGTATAATAATATTGTAGAGTTGCCACTTATACAAATAATTCATGACTTAATGATACATTTACTACATTTCTAATTAATTTTTGTTATATTTTTTTTGTAGAAAACCTTGGATGTCAATAAATATGCCACGAAGAAAACAATCGCTCAAGGCCTCCTGGACGTGGCTTTGTTAACTGCAAATGCGTCACAGTTGAAATATATCCTTCAAGTTGGAGAAAAACATGAATTTTATGCATTGATGCTGACTCTCATATCAATATCGATAGTACTTCAGGTAAGACCGTAGAAAAACATCTGTGATATTCCAGAGATACTTTTCTGTTGTCTTCATTCTTCTTCTTCTTTAATTCCATTCTTTTTCATCTTCAACACCTTCTACATCACTCCATCGTCTTGGGCGCTTAGTTTCCAGAGACTCCTTCAACGTCTCTTCAACCGCCAAACAAGAGAACTCGATAGAACGTACTTTGACAGCTCGATTTTCTGGTCTGGTACACTCCTTTTTATACTACTTACCTTTTATATTATTTTGACCATCTATTCTACATTTCTGAGATTCCGGTACATAATGTCTATCTATACTACACATTTTTGGTAACTAAAAAAATATTTTCTATACTTTTTTTCCAAATCTGAACAGACATGTATCATACGTTCTGCTGTTTTGTCTTCCACGTAGCAGAAGACTGATGTTTGATACAGATCTGTCTTCATTATGTTTTTTTTTGGCCCCTTATCAAATCCGCATGGAAATTAATGGGTAAAGTTTTACTGCAGCCTCGCTTAGGCTCTATGGGCGTAACGTACAATGAACCCACAACCAATGGTCTCGAATTATCACTTATTGTACCTTTCATTAGGGGGCCAATTGTCTTGGAGACGTATTATCACTCATTAAACAACAGAATGATATTTTGACCAGAAAAAACAATAATACCCTATACATTTGATCATTCTCACCCTATATTATTTATATTTATATTTCGCAGATTTTAGTTGGGATTCTGTGTCTAAGTTTGCATCTACTTCATGATTGTAGACTTCACATCGAGGCATATCATCGAACGGCTATATTTTTTAATCATCTCACTACGATTTTTGCTTTTGCTATCACCCTTTTGAACTTGATTATATCTTGTTTCGATCCTAGCATAGCTAAATACGCCGTATTTGATACCCCCGATATTTCATCTTTGGATATTAATTAATTATTAAAAAAATACTATTTTTAAAAATTAGTTGACAAAAATATATGTTTGAACTAAGGACTTTAATTGTGCATGAAGCAAAAGCTGTTCATGAATCTCATATTTCTTAATATAATATGGTCAGTTGTCAAAATAATTTAAATAATTATGTTTTATCAGTCAGTGCCTGGGACTTTAAGGATACTAATTTTGTGTTTCAAACATTTCAAGAATTTTTAATTGAAATAAGATATAAAAACTTTACTAGATTCTTTTTTTATCTTCCTCAAATAGGGATAGGTAATTTTAGAACTTTTTATCAATTTTCTATCAAAATTATCTATTTTATTAATAAAAATAAGTCGAGCGCTAATGAAACAAAATCAAAGATACAGAATCAGTTGAAGTATAAAGAATAAACTTTATCCAAATCACCTGTGGACAAGATATACTATATCGCTCACCGGCGACAATAGTGGCACATCTAAGAAAATCACAAAACCCGTTAAAATACGTGAAATAATTTAAAATTTGATGAAATTTTATCCAACAATACTGGCATAAAATTAGGTCAAATAATCTCTTCGAAAAGGCGCTTGTGCCACTACGGGCTACCGCGAGCTGAGCTCCTTAACACCAGCATATTTTGAGCAATAGTGACACATCTAAAAAGTAGCAGCGATTTGTTTCAGCATTAGTGGCACATTTTATGTGTTTCGATTATTTTAGTTAAATGTGCCAGTATAGTTGATACAATGGGTGAAACTTTTAATAATTAGGGTGGAGAAAAATTACTTAGACTCGTTTTTTTGACAAAAAGTCTTTTAAAAATACAGATTTTAAGCAAGTTCAAGTGATTATTGCAAGACGTTCAAAAACATCCCTCTCTATTTTTCTACGCTTACGACTGAAGAAAGCTTACGATAGTCCCATACTTATTGCTAAGAAAAAATATGATGACCTCGGGTTTTTGTTAAGAACCAACGCTATTAAAAAATGTCACAGTTATTTTTATAAGTTTAAATTTTGAGTAAAAAAAATGATTAGACGTTAAGTAAGACTGATTTTTCAGAAAATGTAGAGGTATTTTTAACATAGGATAGCTTTCTTTTGTTACATATTTCTCTCTTATAATGCCATTTTCAATAATGCAAGAGTATCCCCTATATTTTCTTTTTATTTAAAAATAACACAACAGTTTTCATTGCACTTTTTAGAAGTTTTCATCAAAACCGTGTCACTTGGTTTCAACAATAGTGGCACATCTAACAAATATCACCTTTTTTGAAAACAAAAAAGTAACTAACACTCCGCGATTATTTAGCACATAAAAACACACCCATAATCACAGTAAAGTTCAATAATGATATTACAACATGAAAAATTAAAATAACTGAAACTTTAAATGCAGTTTTCTCCATAATTTGCAATTTTGAGTTGTGCCACTATTGTCGCCGGTGAGCGATATAATGTTCAACGGACGCCTATGATGTTCTACACTAAATTAGTGAAGTAATTTTGGTTCCACTGACAATTACAGTGACTATGAAGCAGTGACAGTATATTTTTTGAGTGCGTTTTGTTCATTTTATTTACCTAAATTATATTGATTTTTAGACTTTTATAAATATATTTCTAGAGTAAGTATATAACATTCATCAAGGAAATAATCATTTAGTAACCAATTACATACCTTTAAACTACTTTTTATTACCTGCAGACGATATTTAATAAAAAATAAAAACAGTAAAAACGTATATGTCAAATATTGTTAAAAGTTTGGTTATAATTAACTGTAAGTGGAACCAAAATTACGTCACACTTTTTTGGAGTATTAGCTAATAGTAGCACTAGCTCTCTTACATTTATTCGTTTCTCTGACTGTCCTCTCTTGTTTACTCTAAGTAAGTTCGGACAGACAAGTTCCATTCACTCCTTTAATTAACTCCAAACGACCCTATTAGCGTTCGGTTTGTTCCGACTAGTGACAGTTCAATACGCTTAAGGATATGGTCCGTTATGAACCGACTATTAACCTACTAACTGCTAGTAACCAGGATTTTTTGACAGCGGTTCCTGAAAAAAACAATTTCTTGATTACTTTTGGACCACGGCCGAGATTTACGTCACTTTTGTGACAGATTGACATTCGACTTAATAGTAACCGTAAAAATATAGCGGTTAGTGAATTGACGTTTGAGTCACCATTTTCAGGTAACCGCGTCCCTAATTTAACCGATTTTTCAGGAATGTCAAGTAGAGCGGTTAGTTTTGGACCGAATAACCTATATTTCGGTTAATAACGGACCATACCCTAAATGTGATTTAAAAGCACGCTCCTGTCCCGAACTCACCTTGTTAGTATCTTGTTTTTATTGTTGTCAAATTCAAATTGAGTGTCTATCTTTTTCTTCATACTATATTGCTTTAATTTTTATTCCGGAACTTAAATCTAAATTCTTCTTCATTTTCTTCGTCTTACGACGCTTCCTATTATTATAAAAGTATATTTTAGTAAATAATGTTAACAAATTTATCAACAGAAAATTGTTTTTCTTTTCAGTTCATAGTGGCATTGCTTTTCGTGATAATCGGCGGTTTGAACATAAACAAACAAAGGGATCAACAAGCTGCGATTATTTTGAACGATGTTATATTGATTTTTATTTTTTTAATTTCGATTATAAACATTATTATTTCCGGGTTTGGTTTAGATTATTCCAGTGAACCCCTTAGATTACTCGATGATCATTAAGTAGGTACCCAAAAAATCAGTCTTTTGAATTTAAGCAAAAAATAACTCTGTGCGTCCGTGCCTTAATAGTCCAGGCAAGAAATGGTTTCTAGACAGAGCACTCACTTTTCGTATGTGTTTGGAGATGAATATATCAAAAGTTCTGTGGTATGTGCTTAAGACTAGGTAATAAAGAGAGGACTTATAACGCCGCTGAAAATCTTGTTCCATTATGACACCAACGATATTCGACCAAAGGCGTTACATGTTGGAAATAAAAAAACGAACTTGTATTTATGTTATTAGTACTTTATTGATCTTTTTAAGTATAAAGCAAGTTCAAAGCGTAAAATTTAAAATAAATAAGTAACAAGAAAAAAATATATTGAAAAAAACTGAATGAAATTGTTTTTTAAATTCCGCAAAGAAAACAATGATCTACATTACAAAAAAATGTATTTTTAGTTAATAAAGAATGACACTACCCAGATAGCATAGACACGTTTTAAATACATCTTAAAGACGTTTGTTCACGACGTTCGTGACGTTTTTAAGACAAACCGTATTGGACGTGTTTAAGCCGTCTATTTACTTGATGGAAATTCGTTTAAAAAAATAAGCAAATACTTGTCTACTATATTTAATACTGTTTATTATATATCATTAAACTATTAAAACTGACACAGAGTAAATATTATTTTACAGTGTTGGATAAAATAATTAGAAAATGAGTTTAGGTATTTGTTGCTATGAGAAACTATTCCCAGAAATCCTACTTTTTCCAGTTTGGTCGATTTAAAAACTTCTTTTGTGGTATTAATTTTAGGCAAAGCCTTTGTAACGAATGTCCCCGTAACATAAAATTTTGTTGAATTATTGATTTAAGTTGTTTTTCTAAAAAAAAAATACGTGTGGCACTCGGGGATTGCCGCGGTAAAGCTATTGCATATCATTTTTTTATCAACTTATGCAATTATAATTATTTATTTATTTTATTTATGCAGATTTTTTTTTCTTTGATATTAATTCAAGTTTTTTCTTTGATATTAATTCAAGTTACACTTTTTGAGCGTGGTGACCGATAAGAAAACAAATTTTTTTCTTTTATTGAGTAAATGAGAAGTTAATATTGTTTAAAATATTTTTATTATTTTACAATACATTTAGGTTATTTATGGTAACTGAAATAAGAAACATAAGTTTGAGACTTGATATCCTCCTATAAATATCTGGAAAATACCGCGTCAATGGTGGTCCCATATTTTGTTGTGGATTCTTATGGATCATTATTCATTTTCAAATTCAATTTTTCCGAAATTGTGTCTAAAAGAGATAGAATCAGTTATGAGCAGTTAGCAGCTAGTCTACACGCATACGTCTAGTCGCACGCACACAAACACCGTGCCGAAGTCTGCCGAACTGAAACGACGGTAGACGATGCATGGCTTTCAACGCCGCACCGCTGTGTCAGTCGGAGTGGGGGGTGTTAGGTTTATTTTCGTTACGGAATTTCTTTTTCGATTTTTTGATTTTTCGATTATTCGATGTTTCGATTTTTCGATTTTCTTTTATTGAATAAATGAGAAGTTAATATTGTTTAACGCCGCACCGTTGTGCCGGTCGGAGTGGGGGTGTTATTTTCGTTACGGAATTTCTTTTTCGATTTTTTGATTTTTCGATTATTCGATTTTCTTTTATTGAATAAATAAGAAGTTAATATTGTTTAACGCCGCACCGAGTGCCGGTCGGAGTGAGCGGTGTTAAGTTTTTTTTTTCGTTACGAAGTTACGGAATTTCTTGATTCGGTCTCCGCGCTCAAAGCCCGCGATAAAAGCTATGCAATAGCTTAATAAGACATTATTAAAGTAGGTTATGAAATTAAAAGTGTAACATCCTAGACCATAATATGATGGTTGGTTACAACACAAATTAAACACATCTAATTTCATATGATGTTTCTTTATTCATTTTTAAGTCCTAACTGACAAAACCCCAATCGTGTATTCTTCCGGCTTATCAAGGCATCTTTTTATGTATATAAAGAATTACACCGTGGCCCAAACAAACCGGCTTACAAAATAAATTAATATATATCACAAAAAGGCAAATAAATTAAAACTTGCCGTTTTTAATGAAAAAGTTTACTAGTTCCGGTATAACACAGTTCCAATAATGACAAATAAATATTATAAAAAAAAAACAATATATAAAAACACAACCACGAAAAAGTAATGACAATGCCCACAGACTGACGCTAAAAATATAGAATGGCAGACCCGAGAAGAAGGCAGCCAGAGGAAGAACACGACTCGATACGCGCGCGCGAGAATATGCAATCAGCCAATGACGATCATACATGCGCTGCAGGCAGCGCCAAGAACGGTGTCGTGGCGCCATATTCAAATATAGCGAAAAGAGTTGAACGTCCACATTACCGACATTAAAAACGTCCTAAAAACATCCCAATAAAGACGTTTTAAGCATGTCTAAACCGTTAGTTTTACGTACTAGGACGTTTGGGCGAAAGTAAGACATGAACTGAGCGTCTTTAAGATGTAGTATGCTATCTGGGTATTATTAAATTAAGCTAGTAAGAAAAATTGTACATAAATGTAGATAAATTTATTACTGACCCTTAAATAATATTAATTTGGTATAATAACAAGAAGTTTTAGCGAAACAACTCTTTTTTATATCTTTTAAGTTTTTGTTTAAGAACTTCGATTTGTCTTGTTTTTTTCTTTATTCTTTTCTACCTGTTGTAAAAGTTATGTTCTAAGCCGTTTTATGCTAGGGCTTTCTAGGATAGATTCCTTATTTGCAGTTCTATTTGAAGGGCCTGGCTTAGCTTCCAAATGTAATGCTCTTCTGTTTTAAGTCCTACAAACAAACAATCAATTATTACGATAATGTTTTGAATTGTACACAAAAGGGTTACTAAATTCTTAAAAGTGCATAACATAATAATGAAAAGTAATTAAAAAAATATATGAATTTAATTATGTTTATTAGTATACGCACATTCTTCGGCTAATGTATTTAGGGAATTCAGAAAATATAGTGGGAACTGCTCCAGTCCGTCCCATAAAAAAAATGTTTTTCAAAATGTTTTGAACACAATCTATCATTTGGCGTAGGTATCCAATTTGCAATTTTCGTGGTCTGAAGATTTTTTTTGTGTTAAAAATTCCTGCAAAAAGGGAAATTTCCCTCCAGTTGGCAACACTGCCTGGTTTGCTTTGTGAAATTCGGGGTTTACCAGATGGAATTGTATTCAATTAAGGCGATTTGCAGAACATGCAAATTGTTCTGTGTTTTAGCATTGTTTTTATAGGTAATTACTTTCTTATTTTAGCGAAATATTCATAATAAAAATGTATGGCCGATATATCGGTATCAGCCACATTTCGGTCAATCCCGATGCAATACTTTTGGTATATTCACCTTCAAACACCTCCGAAAACAGTCAAAAAAAGTGCGTACAAAAAACTGTACGCAATCAATTTTGGAAATTTCCTTGATTAGATTAAAAACCTTGATTGAAAATTTGAAATTCACAAAAATGAGTATGTTTTTTCTGTACAGGTCACGGCAGGTCTGTTGTCAGTTCTCGTGGCTGTTCTAAGAGAATCCGAGGAAGAGAAATTAAGTAATTTAGCTTGGATTTTGAATCACATGTCATTGGCGTTCGTCACAGGAGCTTTATTCAGTGATATTATTAAAATGAACTTCGGTTTGGATCCCGCAGTACGATTTAATGCCACGGTTATCAAAACTAAATAAAACCGCTTTTTTACTGTACAAAAATAATTTTAACAGATTGAAGTAAAAGGGGTTCAAATCGGCGTATACTTTTTGTTATCATTTTTTATTTTTATTTATTTTATCATTTTCACCTTTTTTTTATTTTTATTTTTCTTCTCTTTTTCTTATTAAGATCGTTCAAGCTTGCTTATGCATATTCCTCGGCACTGCCATCGATATTAATAAACACGATGACCATGACAACGCCAATAAAGCCAACAATGTCATCATGTGCGTCAACATCGTTATAATGGCCGTCAACGTTGTTATCAATTCTTTCGAGATGAGGTCTCCGGATGAAGTCACTGGATGACGTTGGAAGTTCCACAATTTCAACTCTAAGGAACCGTAATGAAAATTGTGACATTTTAAAAATAGTGCTGTGAAACATTAGCGTGATAGATAAATCTCTATTGCGCCCAAGATTGGTAATAGCTTTGTTCGTAGAATAATAAAAAAACTGCTTTTTAATTTTTATAAGTCTCATTCGTAATAAATGTTACAAAGAGTGATGCATAAAAAATGTTTCTAAAGTGGGTCAAAGTTATGTCCGTGGTACCGCGCACGGATCTGAATTAAATCCAACCTGGCATTAAAAAGAAGAAGAATTGAATGCTCTGATCGCAAATATTTCATTATTTACCATTTCACCGTCTAGCGACGAATCCTAGCAACTTGGGTTTGAGTAATTCTTTGTCAAATTATTGAATGAATATAATTGTAGCTTCTAATTAATTTTGATTATTTAATAATATTTAAAATTAGGTAGTAATAAAAAAGTAACCAAACCGATATACAAAAAATGTATACAAGTAATGAATGAAAAATTCAAAAAATTATCTGCGCCTGGCTGGTACTAGCAAGTAGCAACCGCTAGAGTCGCCTGGCAGTGTATTTATATTAATTAAACTAGAATAAATTTATATAATGCTTGGCATTCTACATTGCATTCTTTACCGTACCCCCATTTTCAATCAGATTTTTTCAGAATCAGTAGGCACCATCCCCTTATAAAGCTTGACTTTTTCCAAAGATTTTAATTTGATATCTTTTTTGTTTCAACCCCCCTTATTTTCCATTTTTATTTATTTAGTCATTGATTTTTACTGAACGTTTCGTGTGTATATCGCTTTTCGTTTTTAAGATTTTTTTTTAATTTCTTAAACATCCATTTTTAATCAGAATTTTTCAAAATCAAAGAGCTTCTTCCCCTTATAGAGCTTGATTTTTGCTAAAAATTTCAAATTGATGTCATTTTTCGTTTTTGAGTTAATATTTTAATCCCCCAAATTATTTAGATTTTTTTCAGAATCAATAGGTTTTATCTTCTTATAGAGCCTTATTTTTACTAAAAATTTCATGTTGATATCGCTTTTCGTTATTGACTTTTATTTTTTTTTTATTATTATTATTATTATTATTATTATTATTATTATTATTATTATTATTATTATTATTATTATTATTATTATTATAACCCCCTTGAGCCCCATTTTATCCAGATTTTTTTTTTAAATCAGTAAGCTTTGTCTCCTTATAGAGCTTGATTTTTGCCAAAAATTTCAAATGGATATTATTGTTCGTTTTTGAGTTAGGATATCATTAAATAATTCCCCCTGTAAGTCCCCTTTTTCATTACACACTTTTTTTCAGGAAAAAATAGGCCCCTTCTCCGTTTAGAGCTTGATTTCTATTAAAAATGTCATATTTATATCGCTTCTATGTTTTTAATTTCAACACTCCTTAAACCCCCCCCCCCCCCCATTTTTAATAATTTTTTTTTAAGCAAAGCGATTTCAAGTTAATATCATTTTTCGTTTTTGAGTTTCAACCTCCTGTAAACGACCATTTTCCCTAAACATTTTTTTTTTTTTTTAGAAAAAAATAGCCTTTTTCTCCGTTTAGTGCTTCATTTTTACTAAAAATTTCATATTTATATCTCTTTTATGTTTCTATTTTTTTTTTTAATTTCAACATCCCTCAAACCCCCCTATTTTTAATCATTTTTTTTTTTTCAAAAGCAAAGAGTTTTTCATTTTATAGAGGTTGATTGTTGCTAACGATTTCAAGTTAATATCCGTTAATATCCGTTTTTGAATTAATTTTTTTTTTAATTTTAACCCCCTTAACCCTCAAATTTAATTAGATTTTTTCAAAATCAGTAGGCTTCATCCCCTTATAGAGCTAGATTTCTGCTAAAAATTTCAAATTGATTTTATTTTCGTTTTTGAGTTATTATATTTTTAAATATTTCAACCCCCCTCAACCCCCATTTTTATTTAAATTTTTACAAAATCAGTAGGCTTTGTTTTCTTATAGAGCTTGATTTTTCGTGAAATTTTATGACTTTTGAATTATCGTGCGGAGAAAAAACGTGACATCGGACGGACGGACAAAGTAAACCTAATACTCTTCACATGCTAATGTGTGATTTGTGTGAAGAATATAATGTTTCAAAGATTCCTGAAAGTTTTAGCCTTGTAAAAACAAGTTAATTTAATTTTTAATTAAATTTTTGACATATTCAAAAATTCAACTGGTATTAAATTAAAAATCTATAAATTTTCAGCATACAATTTAACACATTACTACTTTAGCTCGTAGACTTAAACCTTATAAACCCCATGTGTCCCAGACTGGCTCACATTATAGGTTTATTGCAGACCTATTTGATAACATAAAGGTACGTTTACATCTGACATTTATTGCATGATATTTATGTCTGACAGTTGTTTAGTCCAGTGTAAACACTCAAAAATATATGTCCGAGAGAAATTTTTGTGTGTTTACACTCTACTAAACAACTGTCAGACATAAATCTCATGCAATAAATGTCAGATGTAAATGTACCTTTAGGCATGCAGATTCTACGTTTTTTTATGGTAAATAAGAGAACTCAGGACGGTAAATATAAATCTATCTTAGTTCAGTAAACCTATGTGATTCAAATTTTGGAGGTTAGAGGCTTTGTTTACGGCATTGCTTTTATGACCATTATGTGTTTTTTTGTTGCCTACACATCTATTACTAAGAAATATAATAAACCTTCACACGCTGAAAGAGAAAGATGGGGTTTCTGTTATTTTAAAAATTTTGAAACCGTTTGTAATCGTCCCTATGTTTTATTAAATTTTGACTGCACCCGAAGATGGAAAATTTTTCTTAAACACATGTAGTGCTGTGCTAAACGATTGAAAATAAAAACATGACCGAATAAATCAAGGAAATTTTTATTTGTATAATAAAATAAATTAATCATACGACCATAATATCTAATATTCGTTGTAATAATATTATTTGAGCATTATCATGTATGTGACACAATCTAGTACATATGGTCTCGACTAGAAGCAATCAGGAAAAATTTTATGTAATAGACCATGTTTACCTGATGTCTACACAGGTTTTTTTTTGTTTAAAATGTCAGAAAATCAAGACGCCATATGGTTAACAAAACTAACATAGTTTTGATTTCAATATTAGATAAAAAATTTAGTCTCAAATGAAAAGAATGTTTTTATATCGTGGGGGCTTAATGTGCTAATTTACCGGAAAAACGATAGGACAAAATGTGAATATTGTTAGAATAAAACTAAACATATATAGTTAAATAAGAAATAAAAACGGATAAAGGTACAGAGATTCGATTGCACAATCACTTGCTTCAGTTACTTTCAGTTGCTAACGACTTATCCATTAGACCACATTCGCTCGATGCTTTTAAATGCGAAACTTGTATAATATGTATAATATATTATTTTATTGTATCATTTGACAGCGAACTAATCAAACGCAATTTTCTAGGACTCGTTCGCTCTGACACACATGGATTTTTCAAAGACCTACTTCCGAAACCTTTATGTAGATTACTCATTATTTAATTCTTAAAGAAAACTGACATACATATAATTGTAATTTGTTATTATAGTATGTTCCAAGAAGAAAAGTACTGCTTTGTTACAGTGGTATGAGCGAAAGTGTCGTCATAATTTGCGCCATTTTGAAAATGTGATAATCAATGGCGTAATGATTTAATTTTTGTAGATTAACAAAATGTTATTTTGTAAAATAGTTTTTTTATATATTTGATAAATATATATAGAAAGCTTGAAATCTGAATATATACTTACAGGTGTTTGTCAAGATGTTTCATTACAGAAATAATTGTCAAATTCAAATTATTAGGTACTTATCAACTTTAGTATTCATAATTCATAATCCATATATTAACATTTTTGGAATATCCTCGGTAAACTAGTTTCAATAAAGAATCATATCTACTTAGGCCTTAGTATGTGAAGTAATTCATTGATTTTGAATTCAAAATAAATTAAAAATTTCATTTTTTTTACTATGAACATCTCTTACATCAAAACCGTTAAAAATTGAACATTAATCACCATCAAAATCACCAATAATTTTATTATTAAATTGAGAACAAAGCTATTATTTTTTAACTAATACCAATAAATCTATAAAAACAAACTCGCATTAATTAGTTGATCATCCTGTATATTAAAGTATAAATTCTTATGTATAGATCGATCTAACTAAACCACTTTTTGTTTGTAAACAAATACATTTTTATTTGAGATTATTTTTATTAAATTAAATAAAAGAGAAAGTTATTTTTTTTTTTTAGATAAAAAATAAACAAAAAATTATATTGATATTTTTATAATTATTAATGATTTTTTTATATTTATAATATTTATTATTAAGTATTATTAATTTAGTTTTACTCGCCAAACAGTAGGTAATTTTAGTTAGATAAGAATATTTTAAAAATAAACAAATTGAAAACTGATAATGGGTTTTATTTACTTTTACTTAATCATCAAAATATTCTAGATTTCAATTCAGTGTATTTCATATCATCTTTCTGGTATTTAATTCTTGTCTAGTTAAGTTTTTAACATCATTAAAAAATATAGTCCGGTAGGTAAGCAAAACACTTTTTTGATTTCAAACATAAAAATTTTGAAATTTGAATTATAGTAGAAATATCTCGTTTTTACGATAAATAACTGCAGATAAAATAAGTTAGAAATTGGTGGGTATGTCTTATTTGACTGGAATTTGATGGCTGCCAGGTTAAGTTAAGAGTTAATAATTGGGACATGTAATACACATTCCAATAACTTTTTGTCAGGTGAAACACGTAATACCTATTTAAATACTTTTTTGCCAGGTGAAACAATTTTCCCCCTATCAACTCTAAGGGTTATTTTGCTATTGACAATTTTAACATAATCAGTTTCAGGTACTAGAAAAAACGCGCTAGATTGCTGAGACTACTTCGTACACATAATATCTAATCAAATACCTTTTTCCTAGATTAAACCATTTTTTCAAGGGGTACTTTGCCCTTGTCAATTTTAATAAAATCAGTGCCAGGTACTAGAAAAAATACGCTAGATTGCTAAAACTTCGTACACGTAATACCCATTCCAATACCTTATTGATAGGTGAAGCCATTTTTCTCCATATCGCTTCCAAAGTATACTTTGCTTCCGTCAATTTTGATAAAATCAGTACCAGCTTCTAGAAAA
Source organism: Psylliodes chrysocephalus (assembly GCA_927349885.1). NCBI lineage: Eukaryota > Metazoa > Arthropoda > Insecta > Coleoptera > Chrysomelidae > Psylliodes > Psylliodes chrysocephalus. Next base: position 79,240,605 of record OV651817.1, on the reverse strand, counting down.
AACGTGTTAGATTGCTGAAACTTCGCACAAGTAATACCCATTCCAATAACTTTCTGCCAATTTCCCCAGTTTACCCCCATTGCCCAAAGGGATACCTCGCTCTTTTAATTTTGAGAAAATCAGTGCCAGGTACTAGAAAAAACGCATTACATTACTGAGACTTCGTACACGTAATACTGTGGCAGGCTCCTGATTTACCTACCCTGAATTCGGGAGCCTGTATGATGCTTTGATAATGATCAATTTGCTCGGGCGCCAGTTTTGACAATGCAGTTTGTTCTGCAACCCTGAAGTACACCAGAGTGCACTCAAAGTAAACTCAGTGGAGTAAGAAAACTCCAGGCGGTCACCGCTAACTTAAGGAAGGCTCCACTCTCTCTTATACCTTGTACCCTTCGGTACCCTGAAATAGAACGGTTGAGGGCCGACAGTGAAAGAAACACAAAGGATTTATAATCAAAGTATATTAACAAAAAAAAATTAAAGAATAACAGGCACCAAACCGGCGCCTCGGTATACAAAAATAAAGAAAATAAAAAAAATATCTTGACAATCAACCTAGATAATTTTGCATGAAATTTGAATCTACAAATGCCCATTCGGATTTCGGCAAATATGGAAATATTTTAAACTACGAGGGCGCTCGCAATTGTTTAAAAACGGGAAATTCCTGAGAAGCGCACATACGGGGCTCTTCGAAATGTCATTAAGCGGAAATTAATTAAAATATACATTTTTATAATTAAATAAAAACTAAAACTTAGTGACTTCGTCACAATACCTAATCAAATACCTTTTTTCCAATTGGAATCATTTTCCCCCATCGCCTACAAGAGAATAGGGAATAGAGAATAGGTATTATGTGTACGAAGTTTCAGTAATCTAATGTGTTTTTTTAGTACCTGGCACTGATTTTGTTAAAATTGAAAAAATCGAAACACCCCTTGGAGGCGATGAGGGAAAAATAGTTTCACCTGGCAAAAAGGTATTATAAAGGGCATTACGAATGCGAAATTTCAGCAATTTACCGCGTTTTTTCTAGTACCTGGCACTGACTTTGTCAATATTGACCAAAGTACCCCTTCTAGGCGATGGGGGGAAAAATGGTTTTACCTGGGAAAAAGGTTTTTGATTAGGCATTATGTGTAAAAAGTCTCAGTAAATTACTGCGTTTTTTCTAGTACCTGGCACTGCTTTTGCTAAAATTGAAGAGTGCAAAGTACCACTTGGAGACAATGGATGAGAAATAGTTTCACCTGTCAAAAAGGTATTTGAATAGGTATTACATTTAGGAAGTTTTAGCAGTCTGACGCGTTTTTTCGAACAGCAAACAAATACTTGACTATGACTAGACAGAATCTGCGCCTAGTCACAGGCATTCTGACTGGTCATTGCCAAGTACGAAAGCATCTCCATATCATGGGGCTGTTAGAATCCGCACTCTGCAGAGGATGCGAACAAGACGATGAGACCATCGACCATATCCTTTACGATTGCTCGACGCTATCATTTATTAGAAGATTTGTGTTCGGCGAGTATCGGCTAACACCAGCCGATATAAGAGAAGCACCTCTTGGCGACGTTGTCACTACATTAAATCTGTAGGCTGGCTCGAGAGCTAGGAGGTGCCTATCATCTCAGGAGGATGCACAATGGGCCTAATGAGACCTAAGTGCCGTGGGGGTAACCCCCTTCACACGTTACAGATACAGATAGAGATACCCCTTGGAGGAGATGGGGGGAAAATTGTTCCACCTGGCAAAAAGGTATTTGAATAGATATTACGTGTATGAAGTTTTAGGAATGTAACGTGTTTTTTCTAGTACCTGGCACTGCTTCTGTCAAAATTGACAAGAGTAAAGTACCCCTTCTTTAGCTATAAACTGTGGTAAAGGCATCAAAATGGCCGCGCCCTATATTGGGCGTGTCGGACCTCTCTCTTGCACCGTATAGTAATAAATAGCTGTTGAGAATGAACACCTGGCTTTTTGAGCGCAGGACCATCTTTTATATGTTTCAAAGTTCTTTATTTTGGAACATATATTATAAACTCATATTGATTAAATGTTTGTTATTTGATAAATTCTTTAACCCCAAAAGTGAATTAATAATGGTTTTAGCAAGTTTTCTTTTTGTTATAAATTCAAACGACCTCTTTTTGATTTTTTCGAAAATTCGGACATTTTGATAATCCGGACAGGGTCTGGTCACAATTAATCTGTATTATCGACGATCTACTGTATCTCATTTTCCACGATAATTTTTGACAGTTATTGAACTAAGTACAGTAACTTTGACAACAATATTGACGTGTTTGAATATCCACATCCGATGCATGTTTTACATCTCGAGCGTTTGTTTATCCAGATCGGACACATCTATTACATCTACATCTGTGATAGTTTATCTGAGATATAGCTGTCCAGATTACATTTTTTACATCTCGATTTGAAATGAGATGTGAATGAGAAGTTCGTTCCATGCCAGAAAGTAGGTGTTTTGTGAAACCAAGTTTATTGATTTATCCTTTGTTTATGCTAGCGCGAACACAAAAGTGATTAGTTTGTTTAATTTTTGTTTAGATTTCAAATTTGGGTTGATTTCTAAACTCAAAAGCCAAATTAAAAAGTATAAACTTCTAACTTGTCATTGTTATTTTATCACGTGACCAATAAAATCTAGAGCGTTTGTTTATTACATCTACATTTAAATCTAATCCTCTGTCACGTGATAAAAACATCTCAGATGCATCCGATGTGAATATTCAAACGCAGCAAATAGATAGTGGATGAGGAGCGTTTTATTGCGACTCAAAATGTAAATAATCTTCTTTCCTATAATGTACTAACACAAAATGATCACATAGATCCTGATGATCCAGAGCACCTTCAACTTAGATTTTAGACTGGATAAACGGAACTTTTAAAATTTTAAAGCTCATTAGATCCGAATTTAAAAACTCATATCAAGAATTAATTTAAATTATACGTGTATTAAATTGGGTTAAATTTCATAATTGATAAAATAGATTTTATTTAATAAGTTAAATATGACTTTATAAAGGTGGGGAAAGTACTCAAAATTTCTGTATTTTAGGACCAGGCTACTAATATCGTATATTAGCAAGTGTAGATATATCTAATCCAAGTTTACTTACAATAATTTAAAAATAGACAATCGGAATTTAAATTTTGTAGATGGAATAACAAATTGGTCGTTAAAAGTCGATAGCATAAGTAGGTAACAGAAAAGTACCTACCTAACCTAATGATACAAATATTAACAGTCATTATCATTATCAGAAATTAATATTAGCTTTAGAAATATGTAGAGACATTCGTGTATCATCGTGAATGGCTGTAACTCGCAATTTCTGATAACAAAGCATTTGACCTTTAATCCAAAATGCCGTTTTATTGTTGTTGATATAAGAGCACCTTAATTAAATCAGCAACATTATCTGCGAAAATAAGTAGGTAGGTATTTTATTTAATTAATGAACATAGGTATGGATTATTATTTTTATCAGTCAATAGCAATTCCAATGAATTAAAATCAAGTTGTTAAGATAAGTTCAAAGGGCGTTCGTTATCTAATAAAGCTAGGCGCTTTGTGTTATATTGTTGAAGTGACAATCGACGAGGTGAGTACTAATAGGATATTATTCCATTATTTAACTTTCGTTAGATATAAGTAAACCGTTTCCTTAGCAAAAAAGTTACAAAAAAAATATATTTATTCTACTACCGAACTTAAACAGCCACTTTTCCGCATTAGTACGGGAAAGTTAATTTTTCCTGCACTAGCGCGAGAAAGTATATAGATATTATAACATTATTACTTACCGGTGCAATAACTATTTGTGTTTACTCAAATAATCCATTTCGTTTCAAACAATTTTGAAAAATTTCCTATTCTAAAATATTTGATTCGAAGTATGACTAAATAATGATTATATTTTCGATCTGAATTATTTAAATCGAAAAATTTATATTACCTGATGAAATACCAATTTTGGCAATATCAATTTTAGCAAAAATTCATAGATAATACAACTTGTTCTCCCTCCTCTCCTACGTACAATTACTAAAATCGGTCGAGTAAAGTGACTTGCCACTTTTTACAGTCAGCCAATCCTGTATCGCAAATGTAATACTTAGATCAACATCTAAAAGGGAACACTCTCATAAATTATGTTATTTAAAAGTACAAATAATTTTATGAGTATATACATTTAAATATGTACAGATGTACTCAGTGTAGGTAATTTGGGTTATGACAGGTCATAGATAAAATATGTAAATTTAAAGCCACTTTATCGATAGGCAAATTCGGTTCCAACAGTTCTTGACATCTTGAACCTGAGCCCAACTCATTTTATGTATATTTTCTTGCGACGCAACTCGCGATGTCTCTAGGCTGCACAGGTTAGGTAAATTAGTAATAATATTGACTATAAACAGAACATTATACCACAATAATAATGTACATTGGTAACTTTTTAATTTATTTGCAAAAGATACAGCCATAAGCTTCGTATTGTTATCGAAAGAAACTTCACTATACTATACAAAGCATTAGTGATGTTATCATTCGAATGGTAAATCATTCGAATATTCGATTACTACCACCATTCGAATTAATACGATTATACCAATATCATTCGAATCATTTGAAATGTCTGAAATTGTAATAAACGAACGAGAGTAACTTGGGGTTGGGGAACTATTTTAAAACTATGGCAGCACTCATTTCTCTCAAGATTTTCATGAGAAATGACATACGTCAACATTGAAATAGTATTTGTAAAGCCAGTGAGAACTGTTTTTCTGTTTTTTCGGGAGAATTAATATTCTCCTAAGAATTTTCGTTCCTACTGGCTTTCAAAATACTGTTTTTACGCTGACATGACATTTGTCATAAAAATCTTGAGAGAAATCATTTGAAATCGTCTCCAGGTGACTTATTGTTGAAATATGGAGTAGAGTAGGCACCCAAAATTGCTTATTTTCCTTAAGTAGGATACACATGCAACGTTTTTGCGTCTTATCTTTTAGCGTATCGCGTTTAAATTGGATAAATCTCTGTCACGTCGGGGAACCACCTAATCACTCCAAACAGTAAGCCGCGCCGTAAGCAAAACAACTGCATGATAAATAAAAAGTAAATATTGACATATGACGTTTTAGACGTTGGTGTACTGCGTTCTGATTGGATAGTTAACTGTCAATATATTAACTTTTGCCACTTTGATCTTGGCCTACACAATTATTGATGATGGCATATAATAAATCATTCAAATGATATAATTCGATACTCGATGAATTCGAATTTTAATCATCCGAGTATTCGATTATGACGATCATTCGATTATGCCCATGATTACAAAGCATCATAACTTCCCCAAGCTCATACCTCAAACGACCAATAGCATCAAATCTGTTAGACCATCTAGTTTAAGAAAGTGTTTTTAAAGTTAAATTGGAAATACTTTTTTCCTGAAACAGTCCAACAATTAGTTGAGACCGAAAAAAAATTGTAAAGTTCTTGAACTGTAGAACAAAATTTCCAGTTATAATTGTTAATTTTACTGCATTATTTACAACCAAGCTTAAACTGTGGTTATAACAAGGTCCGAAAACTGATCTTGGATTTAAATGTTTTTTTAAAGCATTTAGTAGACATTTTTTTTAACCCTCAGCTGTTGTGTCTTCTATTGGAGTAAAATGTAAGAAACGTTCCTCAACAACAATTTCCCCTGTTGTTGATTCTAAATTTACGAACCTGATACAGACAGAAATTTGTTCTTGATGGCTCATATCCGGAGTGCAATCAAGAATAATAGAAAAATATTTTGAATTTTTAACCATGTTTAAAATATTTTCTCTTAAATTATTACGTATTATTTCACATTTTGAATTTGGTTGCCAAGATATTGATTCGAATAAAGTATGATTCAGAAAATTTTCGCCCCGTCTTGTTTTTTTGGAAAAACGTAGTTTGAATTATTGTTATAATAAATTGGATCATTTTTTATCAGAAGTTCAATATTCATTGGAGACAATATGTTCGGCCTTTAACCTGTATCTTTAGACAGTTGTACAGTCTTACTATCAAAAACTTCATCAGCTTCGATAAAAGTTATAGTCTAAGATCCGAAATAAGGTCGACCTTCACCCATCTGTTTAATGGATGAAACTTTCTTTTTATTAAATAAAATATGTTTTTAAATATACCGCAAATGGGTTGCCTAAGAAAATTCGGTCCAGGCTATTTATTTTCTTAAAGTAAAAAAAACGACACCCTGTAAAGTATTCCCCAAATGCTTTGACTGTGCCCAAACTTTAATCAGCTCATCGCAGGATAGATTAAAGCTTAAGTTCAAAATTTCGTATTTGTCTCTTCATCCGTTTTTGAGGTATCTTCAAAATTCAAAATTTGCGCTTTTCATCAAATATCTCAAATTAGGCCCATTTTAGGAAAATCATGTATAGAGACAAAATAATAGAGAATGACATCATAAACAACTTTTATCATGATTCCTATACCTTCCTTATCTGTAAACAGAGAAGAAAGTAAAAAATAGCCGTGACCGTATTTTCTTAGGCAGCCCATTTGCGGTATATTTTAAAACATATTTTATTTAATAAAAAATAACTTTTATCCATTAAACAGATGGGTGAAGGTCAACCTTACTTACGGATCCAGAACTATTAGTTTCCTCAAACAAGTTGATGTTGATGGTTCCTTATTATCACCAATATCATTTTTTTTCCAAAGCCATTGAAGTAGAAGCAATGGGTTCTTTAAAAAGGTGTGTAATTTTCTTATTGGTATTTTCCAAAACCTCCTCCCGTTTACCTTTGTAAATTAGATTTTGGTACCTAGAAAGTTTATTTTTAGCCTCTTTAGACATCTAAACAAATTATATCTACAAGATGTATGACATTTTCGGATCGAGGTTTGTTGAATCTAATTAATTTATAATTACGAATTATTACGATCTACATAATATTACTTACCTCAACTTTAAACTTTATACTTATACTTTATATTATCTTATAACTCAGGCTACTTCATGAAACTAACACTTTCAGCTTCAAAAAAAAAAAAAACATTTCAAATAGCCCCAGTTCATTCTATTAAATTTAAAAACCTAACCCACCTTGGTTAACCGATAATGTTAATTGATTAAGCTTAGAGATAAGGCATTTAACAAATTTAAACGTACTAAAAACCAGCAGTATTGATACCCGACCAAAAAATTAATCTTATGTTCAAAAATTTTCAAAAAATTCACCTAACTTACTCATCAAATAAGTAACTAATGGACAAATTTTGAAAAAAATCTGGTAAGCCGTTTTTGAGAAAAAAAATGTTTTGTTCAAAAATTCAAGTATGTAAAAAAGTTATCTTTTATCAGATTTTTTTCAAAATTGTTCTATGCGATCTCTATGTCATTGTTATACTGGAAGAATTTTTCTAAAATTTTTAAACTTACAGTTTTTTTATAAATAATAATATTATTATTATTTCACAATAAATTATCGTTAAAACTTTTATAAACTTACAAAATTAGTCCATTTCCTCTTATTATAACTTTTTGTTGCTTTACACACTACCTAAGATTTATTCTAAACACTAAATAATCGTAAAAAGTGAATAAAAATGTTTTAATTTATTAAATATTTTTAAATTTGGAACCTAAAACATTAGTCCAGTTGGTGCTGCTATGAATATATATTGAATTAACGTTTCTGAATCTACCCACTTGGATGTATCGTGACCGGCGAAATTTTTACGATGTTGCCAAATCGAATTACATATCAGAGAATATATGATATTACAGAATGGTTAATATAACAGCAAACATAATAATTAATTATGGGATTATTTATTGATTATACGGATATCCGACGACAAAGAAGATTGTTAATAGACATGTTCAATTTTTTTGTAAAAAAATATATATTTATGTTTTAAATATTTATTCCATAACAACTGTACATATTCTTTAATATGTATAATATATAAAAATGTATAATGTTTAAAAGTTGTGACAATTATATAAACGCATTAAAACACGAAATCGTTTTGAGACAATCAAAAACAAACTTGTTTTTTATGTCTATTAGATAGAGAGTCCCTATTATGCGCAGCCGTTATCTGTTTTACAGACAACAGTGTAGCTTAATTATTTATGTGCATTGATGAATTATGAGGAATCGAAGAAAAAAAATGGAGAACTGTCATTAAATCTACGAACAAGATTTCTGGGCACTGACTGTTTACAAATAATAATGGAAGGCGGGACGTGATTGTAGTATGTAGGTATGCAAACGCTCATAAAAAAAAAAGGAAATTTGGAAATTTTATTGTGATACATAGAGTGCGTTAACACATGAATCCTTTGAAATTAAGATGAGCCACTTAATTATACTTGCATTTGAAAAAAAAAAAATAAGGAGAGATTCTCGTAAATCGGCTGACTGCCTGCCGTGATTAGACGCATCGTTACACCTCTGTCACTAGTGGGCTGGCGCGGACCGTTCTACCTCTGTCAAAAAAATAGCATCGTTTATTATATACCGTTCTTTTAGTGCATTTATGGGAAAGTTAACATATTGTATGTACGAGCAAATATATTATACCCAAAAGTTTGTTTTTAAGTTCTAATTATGTAGGTATGAGCGCGTACTAATAATTAAAATTACAAACAAAATATACAATTAAATAAAATTCAAATTGTTAAAAAAAATACATATTTTATGATCACGCTTAACAAGCAAAACATGCTGCAACTTTTTATAATTATTTATACTAAATTGCTTACATAATTTAATTTAACGCATGTAAATTGTTTTTCAGACTATTTTAAATCAGCAACGTTAAACATTTCATTTTCTCATTATATCACTAAAAATACCAGAAACCATTTAATATTTTACAATCAACAAATTTAAATTTACTTTTTAAGAGAATTATACCTAATAAATACATAAAAACTATTGAAAAAGTATGGAATAGATAAAAAATTATAATATAACTCTCTTCATTTAGTAGAACACTATAGTGCAATCCTATCCTTACTGTAACTAAAAGTATACCTAAATTAAAACATATATAGTCGAATTATAACAAAATAGTAAAGATTTATGCTATTTTTATTTAGTAACATTTCTAAGTGGCATATTTCTTTTGTGTCTACTATCTACTAACTCTACGGCAAAGTGATTAAAATAAAAATCCTTTAATTTTTTCAACATATTCGTTACGAATTTTTCATCATACTCTATAACTCACAATGAAGTCCTTTAGGTGTCCATACTACAAAATCACAAAACTGTTTTTTGCATATATATAATTGACCCTGAACCTAGTAATATATAACTTTTACACTTTATTAGTAAACTCAAAGTAGGTAAAGTAAAAAATTACGCAATTTGACCGTCGAAATTTTAAAATATAAGTCAAGAAAGGTAAAGTAATATTTTCTCGTGTTTCTTGTTTTCTTTTGAATCATACTGTATATGGTTTATAAACTACCTATATATCTTAAAATATAAGTCGAGAAAAGAAAAAAATAACGTTTTTCCTCTTTTTTTAATCATACTGTGGGGTCTATTCTGTAAAAATTCCTTTATATTTAACGGCCTTTAAAAATATTTTCTTCTTTAATTCGGTCACTATTTAAACGGATCTTTAAAATACATTAGAGGACTATCTTAAAGAAATCTGTTTAAATAATGATAGAAGTAAATTAACGAATACAAATATACTTTTAAAGGCCGCCAATATTTTTAAAGGCCGTTAAATATAAAGGAATTGTTACAGAATAGACCCCTGTGTATGGTTTATAAACTATATATTTAAAATTATGGCTCCAGTCAGCTGATTGGCCTGATTCATAAAAATAATTAAAAAGTTCTTTATTTGATGTTTGTCTCTTAATATTTTGTTTCACAATATTTTGATTCGATGTTTTGTAATAATTTAAAATTATGCGAATTTTGTCACACACCGTGTTTGTTTGAATATTGAAAAAATTCTAGATCTATAGATTTTTAAGCTTTAATAATATATTTCTATGACCGAGCGTTATACATACATATATAATAAATATCTCAAAAACTTACAAATCAGTTTTTCGTAAATTCCAACCCCGACGAGATTTTTTCGGAAATAATCGGGGCATTTTATCTGCGTTCTTAATAACTTTTAACAACTTAAATATAAAATAAATGTCCAAAACTTAAAACACTAATAATTTATATTGGTTAATATGGGAAAAAAATTATTTCACAAGAAGTTATCTTTTTAAAAATTAAGTCTGATACAAATTAAAGCAAAAAACGAACTGACTAAGGAATTTAGATATTCCATGGCGTATGCACCCAAAGACTGTTTGTTTATATTACCAACATAAAAATCACTTCACAGTAAGATTATCACATTCCAGATTGGGAAGTAGGTGCCAGTTTTAAAACCGTATGTAAGCAGTATTAAAATAACCGAAAATACTTATTGGTAAAGTTTTTAAAATATAATATATGTATATTTCAAAAGTAAAATTGTCCTTGAAATCATATTACAAAATAAAAATAATATTTTTCTGTGTATCTTGAATTTTGCTCAGTCTGGCTGTGTACACCGTACAGACTACTAATCATAAATAAATTTAAACGTAACCCAGCTGAATAGTTAACCGATTAGGCCGATGTACGTATTATGTATACAAAATTGATTTGGTCCAGCATCGAAAAGGTTTCATTGTGAATCTACGGTACGCTCGTCAAAATGCTGACATGGCCCTAGTGTCTTTTAATTATCTCTCTTATTATTTTAGATAAAATTATGATTTTACAATCGTTAGAATCCTTAAGTTTTTATCTAGTAATAAACAAGAATACATTTTTACAAATTTTTGCACAGTTTTTATGATATCGGCGTATATAAATAAAAAATCGGTAAAATATTATTATTTCTCTTAGGATAATTTTTACTTTAGAAACATATATTAAACTTTCTTTTTGAGAATAACTCGTTTCCCTTGGACGATTTTTAGACAACCTAAGCCATTTAAATCTAAAAATCAAAAACTACTATTTCGAGAACTAACACAATAATTATTGTATCTAAAAAATGCCAAAGAAAATCTAAACTACGCGATTTTAACCCTCCGCCGCTTAACAATATTTACGTGACAACTAGATAGAACAGTAGATACCTCTGTGTATGTACTTGGCAACAACGTATATTGTTCCGTCTCTGTAATAGCATTGTATAAAGAACTAAATAGTAGTCTCACCTTATGGAAGTCTCATTGGAGCGAAATGGATACTGCTAATAGATGGCGCTAGTGAATATGGATAAGTCGATATTCCTTTGCAGTGGGCGGAGTTGAGGGTCCAGCAGAAATTTTTAAGAATGACTGAGACCGATCGATAAATTTCTATTTTTAGCTCTTGGATGAAATTTTATACACTCGTGATTGAATGTTTGGACTATTTTCTGTTTGTTATTGTGCGTTAGTGCGTCTACGGGTAGTAGGTATTGTGAATGAGTTGTGTTTATGTTTTATTACTGAATTATTTTACTGTTAATAAAGGAACGAGTTCCCAAAAAAAAATTGTGTATTTATAACTGTTTTGAAATTAATAAAATAGAAAATATGCTTTTGTTTTTCGTTTTCTTTACAGGTTTTATCCGAATTAATTTAAAATAAATTATATAATATTAATAATAATAATAATAATAGGTACATTTCTTAAGTGTTGCAAAAATTGTATTTTTAATTTAAATACCTAAGTACTTAGCATAAGTAATTATAAACAACAGGTTATTTCTTTAATCTGGTGCGTAACAATGTAATAAAAAAACCCTTAAGATGGATGGTAAATAATATAAATGAATTCTTAATATTGAAGTAAATAACACAATGGGTTCTATAAGGATTATTGGTTGGGGTTCGGCTTTGGGGGATAGGGTCGAAATATTAAAACTAAACTTGGTATATGGATGTATTATCCCATAAAAATAAAAATCGCTTTAAAAAATTCACCCCTCCCCACTCCTATCTGATATGGTGAGGGTGGCATTTCCAAAAAATCAAGTCAAGAACTTTTTAAATAAAACAGTTGAAGACTACGATTTTTTATACATAAAAACACAAAATTCCAATTTTTTTGAAAAAAAATTTCCAAATTTTTTTTGAACTTAGAAAAAATTTCGACTTTAATCTTCATAGTTCGGAAGTGTGGGCTGGCATTTAAAAATAGTTACAGACGAGATAAAAATCTTATTTTTGGCATATTTACAATAGAAATGATTTGCAACATTTTTGTATAAATATCTTACCACCACCATCCCCTAGAGGGAGATGGAGGGTGTGGCATCCCCAAAAAATCAAGTTAGAACAAAAAAAAAGCAGTTAAAATCTACAATTTTTTATACATATAAACCCAAAATTTCAATTTTTAAATCAAATTATTAAATTAAATTATTTTTTTAATTTCTTTATTATATTTAATATTATTTCTATTTTTTCTAACAATAATCAATTTAAGATATCTACTTTGATTGAGCCAAAATATTTAGTAGGGGAAGTTTTTAATATTATACAAACATACTGTGTGTCCAAAAAAAATATATGAATTTGGCTAAACATTAACCTTTATTTCTAAAAACAGGAGAACAATGTTACTTGAAAAATGTATCTAGAATTAATATTACCACCATCAAATCCTGGACCTGGACACAATTTTTTTTAGAAATACGGGAGAAGCGGAAGTGACATTTTTACAAATGAAATTAATTTCAACAAATTTATTTGAGATCATGTACAAGATTATTCATTATTAAAGACACCTTTTATAACCACTATTGCATATTCAAAAAAAGCTTTAAATAAAAGTTTGTGAATATGACTGACTTTTTTTAAATATGCCATAAAAACACGTATTCAGATTTCACGGAATACACCACAAATAAACTTTTTTAAATGGGATACCCTCTATGTTATTAAATTTCTGGGATATTTTTTTTCTAATTTCACAAATGTATATTATTGATAACCCTATCTTATACCGTCTGTTCTCGAGTAATTTAACGTTGATAATGTAAACATGAAAAAGTTAACATTATTAAAGTAAAAGCTATGAAAATCACAACTATTATGTTTGATAATAAAATAATCCAAATAAGTAGTTTACAGTGAGAAAGAAAAAGTGTAAATATTTATAAGATATTCGACATAGATTATCTATGATATTCGACGTTTAATTAATCAGGAAAGAATAAATATCATTTCGAAATTTGAATAATATATATATCCTGTGAAATATGCACACCACTGATATGGCCATTTGATGACATTTTTACAAAATTCGGTCAATGTAAACATTATACAATAATAATTATAGCATAAAGGGAGGATAATTTATAATGAATAACCCTGTTAGGTACCATAAATTTTCAGTAAAAAAAATTGAATTCGCACTTTTTTACGTAGATTAAAAAAAATGTAATTTGGTGCGTTTTTATGGTGCAGACATTTTGCGACACACTGTATATTCAAATCCAAAATGATGTATTTTCTTTTAACACATACCTAATACAAATTTATTAGCAAAATTTAAATACTTGTTATTTTCGGTATATTTCTCCTTTAGACACACACATTTTTAGTTTCATTGTCAAAAGATTTAAATAAAATTACCGGACCTTATAATATTCTATTATAATTTGATGATCCCGAGTGGCCATAGCAAAAAGACGAAATTTGAGCATGAAGATTTAGATGTTATTAACGTAAAATTAATGTTTTGAAATTAATTTAAGTTTTAAGAATTTAGAAAATAAAATTAAATAATAAAAAAAAGTAACCACTCGGGGGTTTGAACTCGGAACCCTTCGATTCGTAGACAAGTACTCTAAATTTTCGTTATGAAGGCTTATGAAAAAGTTTTACTTTTTAACGCTGATAATCAGACTGCTTTTAGTTTCATTAAAATCTCAGTTTATTTCTAAATATAGACGAATATCTTGTGGAATGCTATTATTTATTGATTCTTTACAAGAATCACTAATTTTTATTTATATTTAATCTAAATAACTAAAAAAATATATACTGACAATTAATTTGACGAAATTGTCACTTATAAAGTTCTAACATCTGACGTAGAGGGCGTATCTAACCAGTAAATAAAATCGTTAGTTCAATGATTTTACCAATAGATGTCGGGCGCGATTGCCTCCAATAACTTTTACATGGCGATTATCCTACTATATAGTTCTTTATACAATGGTAATAGCTATATCAAGTGTTGCCCTCTTTTGCTTCACGCACCAACTCTAATTAGCAATATTTGTAGTTACAGAAAACTATAATGTTTAGCGCTAGTTTTCAACAATTTTTGTGCTATCGTAACTCCATCTTGCGTTAGCGAAACGTAACTTTTGTAGGGTAATATAAATCTTAATAATCCAGATGAAATTAATAATCATTTTTTAGGGCCGTCGGCACGTATTAAAGAAGCAAACACTGATCTAATTGAATTCTATAGTAATAACCGAAAGGATAATTTACGTTCTATATTTTCCTTCAGTGTTGTCAGTACAACAGTTGTATATAAGTATTTGATCGAAATAAAGTCTGTAGCTTCTGGATCAAATCAGTTAAATATTCACATGCTACTTCTTTGGTGTCCTGAAATTTTACCTATAATTACACATATCATAAATGTTTGCCTCACCGATTGCATTTTTCCGCAATCTTGGACGTTATTAAAAGTCTTTTCTTTGTCCAAGAAGAAGAACGTAACGAGGGTGAACGATTTCCTTCCCATCTCTATCCTGCCGGTGTTATCCAAATTGAAAAAATCATGAAATTTCAATTAAGGTAGTTCACTCGCGACAGTCGTACACAAAAATATCGCCCACCGTTCGAGATTCTTAAATCTAAAGAAAGGTTATTTTTGTAACAGACTGTACACACAACACATGTGATCCTATATACAAATATGGTATTATATCGCGTAAAATCCATCCGGCAACGTCGCAAATATATTGTGAAACGTCAACTGTATTCCTAAAGTGAAATAAATGTAAATATCAAAATGTTTCATTGTTAGGATCAGAACGTTCTCAACAAACGCAAAAAATCAATTTTGGCTATGAATAATTCAAAAAAATTGAGGAGGGAAACCCCAAGCTTGAAAAATAACCTGTGCAGTGGTGGCATCGAGGAATTACTAGAGTTGGGAAAACATTTAAAATGTTGCTGGTGTGAAAGAGTTCTTTCTCTTGAAAATATTACAAATGAAACACGAAAGGGTATTCAATTTTAAATGTAATGAATGTAATATTGAAACTCTACGGACAAAGTTCATGCAACAAAAAGTGAAGTTAAGCATTCAGATGTCAACACTAAAGCAGTTCTAGGTAAATTAAAAAAAAATACTTAAGTATTTGTTATGTTTATAATTTTTTATTATAATTAATATAATTTAATTTATTTAAAGGTGCTGTCCATTCAGGGCTTGATCAAACTGCTTTAAATAAATTTCTTGCTGTCATGAACGTTCCTACGATATCATCAATACTACAGAAAATCATTACTTTTATTTGTATTTTTTTATGACTTACTCATACTAGTAAGTAAAAATTTTAAATTACTTTATATTCATTTTTTTTGTGTAACTGTATTTTATTTTGAAGGCATGTTTAAATAAAATTATATTCATCTTTTGCATATTTATTTAATTTTGAAGACATGTTTAAATACAATTAATTTAAATTGTTAAATCATATCAACCTAAAGTATAAACAACGTCCCTTCCCAGAAGGCCTCGATAAAGTGATAAACTTGACCTGTCCGCGGCAATAAAAAGGTTGGGAAGGACTGATCTAACCTTAGTTCAAGGTTGCCAACTTTTAAAATTTTATTTACCGTACCGCTCAATTCATATTACCGTACATGGCCTCCCACTACCGTACACTTTTATTTTGTACAAAATCTATATTGTGTTCAATATATTTTTGTTGGGCTTCTAAAAAACAAAAAAAGATCCTCATCATATTTTAATCAATCTCTAGTCCTTCTACCTAGCTTCAAAAAAAAGCTTATTTTTGTTCAAAAAACAGAAGAACAGGTCCTTTTAAAGAACATGTGCTGTAAAAAAAATTAAATGGCATTTTTACATTAGATTAGACAATGTCATTTTATTCATCATTTAGGACCGATTCCACCGTTATGTTAAACGAAGTTTAAAATGACATTTTTACATACAACGTCATTTTAATCTCCGTTTAACACAACGGTGGAATCGGTCCTTAGTAATTTAAACTTCGTTTAACACAACGGTGGAATCTAGGGTTGCCACCTTCTTCTACTAAAAAAAAGGTCGACTAATGTGTAACAAAAATGCCCTCGTCCTTCTACTGAGCTTCTAAAAAGCTTCTCAGCTTGTATCTTTTTGTACAAGCCAGGTCTCTTTCCCCTTTCAACGATATCGAAGAATAAAACAGGACATGCGCCGTCAAAAAGGACATTTTAAGCTTTGAAAAGTACCAAGGACATTTTGCTTGAAAAAAAGACTGTCCTTTTCAAAAAAGGACAGATGGCAACCTTAGTGGAATTAGTCCTTACACAACTCAAAGTCTTTGCTAGTTCTGTTCAAAATACCGTACGTTTACCGTACGTTTTATGTAAATACCGTACTTTTATGTGCGGTTACCACTTTGGACCGTATACCGTACATTAATCGAAATTACCGTACAAATACGGTAATTACCGTACGATTGGCAACCCTGCAGATGATCTAACAGACATTTGAATTAGCGGGCGTTGAGTATATCGATTACAACGTTGCCAAGTTGTAATCACAATACGCCACTATGCGTCGACTGCTTTAAGAACATTTTTATTTTAAAAATCTATATTTTTTTTTATCAAAACGGTAAAAAAATTCTTGATTTACATTACATTAGTTTTTAAAAAATATGGTAAGAACCGTTTTCGAGATATCTTGAAATAAATGCAATGATTGTGTACATGACAGGGCTTCAAGAGTGTTAATTATGCACATTTTGATTGTTAATATCTCGTTTTACAGAGGGTCAAATTTTTTTTATTTTTTTTAGGTACATAAAAGACACTTTCATTAACCCTTTAACCTCATATTTCAATTTTATTGAATTCTTAAGAAAGGCTGTTTTACGAGTGAACTACCTTAAATATTCAATTAGAAAATAATGAAACACTTCCACTACGACAGTCAGGTTTTCGTTCTGGCTATAGTTGTACTACAGCACTACTTGATAACTGATAATCTCTTCAGAGACATTGATGCTAACAAGTATTAGAAATTAAAAATTTAAAAAAACCGACTTCAAAAACGTGCAGATGGCGTCACCATATCTTAACCAAATTTATATGGGACCACCCCTGAGGTATCCCCTTACTAACAAAAAAAGAATCATATAAATCGGACAATTTGGTAAAGCATTATCGCTAAACATACATAAAAAATGAAGAGTTTGAGGATTTTCTCACAGACCCAATTATTATATTTTGACCAAATTTATATGGGACCACCCCTGAAGTACCCCCTTTCTAACAAAAAAAGAATTATTGAAATCGGACACCGTGCTGAAGAATTATCGCTGAACATACATAAAAAAAAAAAAAAAAAAATATCGCGACGAATTGATAACCTCTCCTCCTTTTTTGAAGTCGGTTAAAAAAAACAGCAGCATTGTTATGCTTGATTATTCCAAAGCATTTGATACTATTAATCATACAATTTTACTCTCAATATTACATTTTATTGGTTGCTATAATGATGTTATTGGACTTTTTAATAGCTACCTTGATAACAGGAAGCAATTTGTAGTTACTGCGATGCAGGTTCATCAAATACTAAGCGCAGATTTCCTGTAGAGTTCCTCAAGGATCAATATTTGGGCTTTTATTATTTTCACTATATACCTCCAACTTTGGGAATAGCATTAAGAATGGTAAGCCATTCTTTTATGCAGATGATACTCAAATTAAATTTTCTTTCGATAACGATGATGCTTTAGAAGCCAGTAATCATATTAATGAAGATCTTGACTAGTTAGACTTTCAAATATTCATCAACTTAATAGTAATTCTTCTAAAAGTGTGGCAAAGTTATTTGCTAAATACCGACATCAACTACAGAATGAAATGCAGATTCTAGTTGATGGGAATATTGTATCATTTTCGTCATCTGCTCGCAACTTAGGTTTAGTAATTGATAATGACTTGAGGTTTAAACTTCACGTTAACAAGTGCATTTAAACATATTCTTCAAACTTCAACAAAAAGATTATTAACAGATTCCCTTGTTCTGAGTAATCTTAACTTTTGTGATACAGTGTATGGGCCCTGTTTAGATAGCGCAGACTTAACTAGAATTCAGAGAGTAGAGAAATCTTGTTTAAGATTTTCATATGGAATACTGAAATCCGACAGTCTTACATAAACTCAAGGATCCAAACTAGCTAGATATGAAATCCAGACAAGTCTTACACCCGGCAAATCTGTTACATTATTTTACATAGATCCCCTCCATATCTTTTTAACAAAATAATGTATCGTTCTGATGTTCATAACTTTAATCTACGTTTTTGTGGTCGTATCTCATCTCCAATACATAATATTGCTATTTTCAGACGGTCTTTCACCTATAATATTTACGCTTTGTGCAATGATATCCCAAAACGTTCTAAAGATATGTCTGTAAAAATTTAAAAAAATCTTATAAAAAGTTCTCGACACAGCAAACATTTTAGAATGTTCATATTTTGTCAAATTTCTTATTAAAAAACTGCAGAGCTATTTTTTCTTTGGTTATTTTAATTTTTTTTCTCTGTATGTTTTTAATTCTCCTTTTTATTTATTCATTTTTCGTTTGTATTGTTTTGAATTATTTATTCTTTGTCCTATCAGTCTATTTTATTTAATTTTCTTATTCATATTTTCCTACAGTTTATTCATGTCTTATTTTGTTTTCTATTCTACTCGATATTTTCTATTTTTCCTTGTTCTACTCATTTGTATTTTATTTTTCTTTACTTTCATCACTTTTTTCCAAATTATATTTCTCTAGTTCCTATTTCTTCTTCGACTTCTTCTGATTGCCCAATCTTTTTTCTCCTCTGCTTACAATTCATCTTCTTTTTAAGTCTCAGTTTGGATTTAATTTTGAGCCACGCGTAGTTATCACGAACATGAGTCGGCATGAAAAGGAAGTAGCTAATCACCACGTCATTAGTTAGTATTAACTAATTATCGGCAAGTCTTGACTCACGTCAGCTTATCTATTAACGTTTGCATGCTAGATTTTTCGCAGTGAGAAAGGGTGACGTAATCACCTTGGTTAAATCTAGAAATTCCAAAGACGGCGATAGGAATAAAAATTGATAAATAGCAAAAAATGGTAAAACGAACAAATTGTGCAAAAATATTGTATGTCTAGGAACTATAAATATCATGATCACATTATTCAATTTCTAAAGACCAGTTGCTTCACTAAATGTCAAAAATTCGATTAATGTTTACTTTGTTTATATAAAATTTTCTTTTGTATCTCTCTTTCTAGAATTTATGATAAATCTATTCCCGTTTTTGCTGTATTGTTTGTGAAGTATTGTCATTTTTCGGTATAAAGTGTTGGTGCGTGTTCCCTATTTTACCCCATTATTCTTAATTTTGACTAATTTCTACTTGTAGGAATGATTTTTTATGTTGTTTTTCGTTTTTTTCGGCTCAGGGTTCCTACTGTTTCATATGGGCAGTATTACTATTTCTTAAACGGTAACAGATAGAAAGTTGCGCAGTTTTGTGCTCATTAAAATGGTGCCAATAAACCTTTGATATCTACAGAGAGGTCTAAAATATCGGACAAAAAATGAATGAATATAAAGAAATGACAATTTTTTAATGAATTTAAAGAAATAATAGTAATAGTAGTAAATTGAAAAATTCGTTTTATACAAAATACCGAAATCTACTTTTTTGGATTTTCTCAAAAATAATAAAAAGAATAATTGCATGAAAGCTACTTTTCACCAGGACTCTTACTTTTTAAACTTATGTATCACAAGTACAAATAAAGCATTTTTATCTCTAGAAAATTAGATCTTGTATTACAACTGAAAAAGGTACATCAAATTGACATTTTTTTTTTTAATTTGGTGTCATCGGCATCAACTACTAAGGTTATTAGCTTCGTATTCTCTGTAGGCTTTGTCACTGTTTCCCAGCGCCACTTTAGGAACAGCACTGATAATTGGAACCCAACAGTGAATGGTCGAGTGAGGAATACGCTAGTTCGGTGTGATGTCATTTTGGTTCCACTGACATTTAATTCTAACCAAAATTTTAACAAAAACATCAATAAATTTGACATATACTTTTTCACTGTTTTTAGTTTATTTCTATATATTGTTTACAGGTCATAAAAAATAGTTTAAAGGTATGCAATTGGTAACTAAACGATTGTATATTTGATGCATGTTATCTACTTACTTTGGGAATATATTTATAAAAGTGAAAAAACGATATAATTTAGGTAAACAAAACGAACAAAACGCACTCAAAAAATTTACTGTCACTTTATTTGTCAGTGGAACCATCATTACATCATCATTGAACTAGCGTATTCTACCAAGGAATTAGAATTAATTTTAAATAATTAAATTAAATTAAAAAATCCCGGCGAACGGTGGGATTCGAACCTGGGACCCTTGGATCCGCAGGCAGAGACTCTACCACTGAGCCACCCACCCCCGTCAAATTGATATTCAATTAATTATTATTATATTATTATTATAGGACTACATTTATTATTTCCACCAGCATTCGCCATGGCGAGCAAAAACCCGAAAGAAATGGTCTCCAGATTGAGGAACACCTTCCACAGTGGTAAAACAAGACCGATCGAATACAGGGTCAAACAACTGAACGCATTGCTACGCTTTTTTGAAGAAAATACCGCAGAATTGGCGCAAGCCCTAAAACAAGATTTAAACAAATCAAAAACAGAATCTTATACCCTAGAAATTGATTTCGTAGCTAACGATATCAAACATCAATTGATGCACATACACGAGTGGACTAAGCCTGAGAAGATTTCCAAGGGTTTAGTTAATTTAATGGACAGTGTGTATATTTTACATGAACCCTATGGTGTTGCACTTATTATAGGTAAGAAAAACTACAATCTAAATAAGCGAGTCAACAAATATTTATTAGTCGCCATTTTTTGGTGCCAAAGAAGCCGCCCAACTGCCAAAGTAGCTTATACATAAAGATATACAATGTAGATTATACATTATAAATTACATTTTTATGTACTTTTTTATTTTAAATATGTATACTCATTTGTATTCATTATTTGAAAGCTACAAGAAAGCTTCACATTTTTTCTGTTTTTAGATATGTATAAGATGTTTAGAAGGTTGTTAACGGTAATTATATTTAAAAAAGCATAATATATAAATAAAAATATTTAATTTGAAAAATAATAAAATAAGGCCCATTTTGGGAGTCATTGGCTGAATCTAACGTCTGTACCTACTCCTAAACTTAATCACTGTCCTCATGTTCAGCGATGTTTTCTTCGAATGTACCAGTGTTTATCTTCATATGTTTTAACATGGTTGTTAGGAAAAAGGTATAGAAGCCATAGGGCATAGACGGCAAGTGCATGGCAATTTCTATACTTTGTGTACAAGACAACATACCTACCACCTCTCCTGTTTGATATTGTTTACTTTTATAAATCACCAAGCAACTAAAGTTTAGTAATGTTGTATGAACTGTTCAGAATGGCCGGTTACTATGATTTCCATGCAAACAGACCACGTTGCACTCATCTCTAGTAAGGTCTTTACTGTTATGTAACTTTTCACTCTTTTAAAAAATTAAAAAAGTTGATATTGGAGCCTTTGTTTCGTCACTATTTCCAAACTAATAAACTTAAACTTCAAAATTTAAGAAAACATTTATAAAAAGTGTAAAAACATTATTCTGCAAACAAAATTTTTATATTTTAACAGCTGTTTAAGATAGAGAGTATTAAATTTGAATTCCTATTTGTTCAAAGTTGATATTGGAGTTTTAGTTTTGTCACTATTTCCAAACTAATAGATTTATAAACTTTAAAATTTTAGAAAATATTTATAAAAAGTGTAGAAACATTATTCTGTAAACTACATTTTTAAATTTTAATAGCTGTTAAAGATAGAGTTTCAAATTTGAATTCCTATTTGTTTAAAGTTGATATTGAAGCCTTTGTTTCGTCACTATTTCCAAACTAATAAATTTATAAACTTCAAAACTTTAAAAACTATTTACAAAAAGTGTAGAAACATTATTCTGCAAACAATTTTTTTAAATTTTAACAACTGCTAAAGATAGAGAGTATCAAAATTGAATTCATATTTGTTTAAAGTTGATATCGGAGCCGTTGTTTCATTGTTTCCCTCATATTTACTGTGTATATAATTCCCAGTATTCTAATTTTATTTTATTACCTACTCAAGGTGCCTGGAATTACCCAATTCAAGTAACCCTAGGCCCTCTGGTAGGGGCGATCAGCGCAGGTAATTGTGCTGTCATCAAGCCTTCAGAATTGTCTCCTGCCAGCTCAAAAGTGATTGCGGATAAATTGCCGAAATATTTGGACAACGATGCTTACCAGGTGTTCGATGGAGGTGTAGCCGAGACCACTGAGCTATTAAAAGAGAAATTCGACTATATTTTTTACACGGGATCGTCTGCAGTGGGAAAAATTATCCATGCAGCCGCAGCTAAGCATCTGACGCCGACCACTCTGGAACTTGGAGGTAATATATTTTCTTAGAATTTTCTACCGTATGTATTATAACTATCTCATATGAAATGAATATTTTAACAAAAACCATATCGTTTAGTTTGCTTTCAATTGCCTATATACATAGGCGTACTGAATTCTTTTCTGTGTATAAAATAGTGTATATTCTAAAGATCGCATTTGGTATACAAATAACTATTTTTGACGGCACTTTGGAATACCTATTATTTAAAAATACCTATTTTTTAGGTAAGAGCCCAGTATTCATAGATAGCTCAACCAACTTCGATATAGCAGCTAAACGAATCGTCTGGGGCAGATACATCAACGCCGGTCAAACCTGCATAGCCCCAGATTACCTCTTGTGCACCAAGGAAGTCCAGCAAAAAATAATTCCAGCTATCGAAAAAGCTTTAAAACAATTTTACGGAGAGGATCCGAAATCATCACCGGACTACGGAAGAATCATCAACGGCAGACATTTTGAAAGAATTTCCGCATTGTTAAAAGGATGTACAGTAGCGATTGGAGGAGAAACCGATGAAAAAAATAAATATGTAGCTCCGACTGTTGTTGTTAATGTTTCACCTACTGATGGTATCATGCAAGAAGAAATATTCGGTCCGATATTACCAATAGTAAATGTAGATAACGCTTACGAAGCTATCAAGTTCATAAATAGTAAAGAAAAACCTTTAGCGTTGTATATATTCTCAAAAAATTCAGACACAATAAATCAAATTCTAGAAAACACGTCTGCTGGAAGCGTTTGCATCGACGACACCATTCTACAAGCTGCAGTTAATGGTTTTCCATTCGGAGGAGTTGGAGGTAGTGGAATGGGAGGCTACCACGGGAAGTTCAGTTACGAGACATTCATACACAAGAAACCGGTTTTACACAAAGATTCTAGTTATTTGGGGGAGAAACTCGGTTCACTTAGGTATCCTCCTTATACCGATAAAAAATTACATACAATGCAAGCAGCTTTAGCGCCTCCAAAATATCAGTTTCCTTTTAAATTTATTAGGCCATTATTAACGTTCTTTTTTGGCTTCGCTTTTGCCTTTGTGTATAAGAGGATATTTTAAATATAGAGTTAAAAATAAAATATATAAGTAAATCAATGCTGTGTTTTAATTTTCGGATATATCCAACATTACATAAAAAGATAACTGTATTCTTCTATAACATTCAGTTTTAAAAAAGAAGGTATCGTACAAAAATTTTGCTGTATATCAAATGCGATTAACAAAATCCCTCGAACTCGAACCCAGTCTTCTGTAATAAACTTGGCCGAGGGTTGATATTAAAGACACCAAGATTAAATATTCACTTAAGATTAGATAAATATATCAGGATTTACTTGAGAATTTAAGCTTTTATTACATTAGCAGCACATTTTAACGGTGGGTTTCACATAGAACAATAATTATCAACTCTCACATGTCATCGTATAGTATCAACTTAAAATAATAAATATCAGTTCAGTTATGCATTTTTTCTACACCCGTATTATAATAATGCACTTTATATGCCCATAATCCGTTTTATAATGATACCCATTATGATACAGATTTTTCATAACGATACAGATTTTTAATCAATAGAAACCCATAATTTTTTAATCAAGCATGCTGTGCATTTGACGTTTGTCCTAGGTTCCTATGTAATTGTTTAAGTTGTCAAAATCAGTACGTATTAAATTTTCGTAGATAGCTAAACTTCGATAATTATATTATCAACATGTCTGATATCAGCAATATAGAAGACTTACCATCGACTCCTCCACACATATCGGAGAAAGCAGAAAATGCAGTACAAAATATTTTGCCCCCAAAAATCTATGGTAATACCAATACCCGAGGTAATACCATTAACGACTTTCCACAAGGAGGAAGAGGTTTGTCAGGCGACATCATTTTGTTAGGATCATTCACAAATCCCGGTTCGCAGTTTAAGATAATTTTTATATATCTGTACGAAACTTTTTATACAAAATTATAATAGCACACTTAATATTACAATATCTTCGATCTCTCATCTGAAACTGAGACTACAATCAATTTCAAATTTAAAAGATGTGCGATAAAAAATACTGTGATATGATATATAATTTTGATCAATATTT
Source organism: Psylliodes chrysocephalus (assembly GCA_927349885.1). Taxonomy (NCBI): domain Eukaryota; kingdom Metazoa; phylum Arthropoda; class Insecta; order Coleoptera; family Chrysomelidae; genus Psylliodes; species Psylliodes chrysocephalus. The sequence goes on along the minus strand of OV651817.1, from coordinate 79,215,609 downwards.
ATCAATAACGGATGTAAGATCACCATTGAAAAGAAAAATAACACTTGGATACACCACTAGCAGAAAACTATAAAAAAAGCTACTGTACAGAATATGTCTTCCCAATAAAATTATTCCTAAGAAAATGGTGACGCAACGATGTAATTCTGATGCTTTGAGTCGCAATACCGATTGTTCTCTATGCTGTGGCTCAACTAAATAAATTGAAAATGAAAACACAACTAACTGCAACCAAGTTAACTATATAAATTCACCTGTAATCGTAATATTTCTTTTCGACCATTACACCCTGACAATAATCAATAATCCATCTGTCATTACCATCTTTCACCACATTCCACTATTGCAGCGACACTGAAATAGCGGACGTTGTTGATTTTACATATGCCTAGAATAGAACGATCTCTTCGTCTATCGTCTGGAAAGCGGACTTTTTCTCACCCGATGATTCCGTAGAAGAATTCCTAGGTGCCATGGTGGTGGAATATTCATCTACTACGATGTTGCCTGGTACAGTTTTTGAAGTCGATGCGGCCACCACAGCTAAGGATGTGTGGATGCATCAAATTCAATAAAGTTTAGTTAAGTTCAGGAGCAGACTCACAAACCTTGTAAATCGCACCTCTCTCCAAATTTTTTCTTATCTGGCGCTATCCCAATTTCGTCATTTGAAGATCGTATGCTAAATTGACAAAAACGGCTACGAAAAATATTACACGAGGCAGATAACAAAATTTTAAAAATTACATTAATAAATAGGAAAACACTGAATGGACACCAGAAACGAAACCAAAATACTAAGAACATGCGGACAAGAATTTGAACGACATGAAAACGAAAACACAGAATGGACACTAGAGAAGAAATAAAAATACCAAGAACCCAATAACAAAGAATTCGAACGACATGAAACCGAAAACATTAAAATACCAAGAACAAACAGGCAAATCACCAGAAAAGAAAACAAAATACCAAGAACAAACGAACAAAAAATCAAACAACATGAAAATGAAAACCCTGAATAGGCACTTGAATCAGCATTAAAGAAACGGCTCTTAGACAGTTTTTCATAAACCAAAAACTCAGATACCTGACTCCTTAGAGGTGCCAACTACTTTTTCAAGGCAGGATTACAAACACCAAGGTATTTCCCCTCGTAAGAGTACTTCCAGTGTTTTTGAGATATGAAACTAAAGTCTAGAAGCAATGCAACGGGGATTGGAAGTCAAGGGTAGAAAAATATTTCAATTGAGAAATCGGCTATGGGAATTTGTTAAGAGAAGACCATGCACAGAAATTGACTCAAGACTTTTGTAAGAAAAGAAATCAAAATATCAAGAACAGACATACAAAGAATTCGAACGACACAAAGACGAAAATATTGAATGGACAACATAAAAAAAACAAAATACCAAGAACAGACGGACAAAAAATTTAAACGACGTGAAAACGAAAACAGTGAATGGAAATCAGGAAAGAAATCAAAATACCAAGAATAATAATAGGAACGTTCTTACCCGTATCTCCCGATGATTCCGCTGAAGAATTCCTAGGTGCTATGGTGATGGAACATCCATCTACCTCGTTTCAATTATCCTTCCTCCATGCTAGTTTCCTAGTACAGTTTTTGATATCGATACGGCCACAGCAGCTAAGGGGACAAACACAGAATTTCTGCGTGGATACATAAACTTCAATAAAGTTTCTTTTAGTTCTTGTTGTTGACTCATAACACTTCGGAGCATCAGGGCCTAATATCACCAGCTCTTGTAGTTGATCAACCGTTGTTTGACTCACAAACCCCGTAAGTCGTACCTCTCGCCAAATTGTCACCTATTTAAAATTTTAAAAATAATAGCAGTCGGTTGATCAAAATATGAACGGTGGTTGGTGGATTTATAAGTAAAACGCAATAGGAAACTTTATTTAAAAAATATATCAATACCAAATTAAATACCCTGGGCGCCAGCACCCAGCCTCAGTAACTACAACACCACCTAACAATATTTACTTGCTCCTGGCTAGCTATTAAAATAAATTATTATTTCTTAATTTAAATAGAGATCCTTTTAGGTCTGTTTTCTCAAATCTGAGCCGAGTACTCTTAATCCAAAGGTAGGTTCCAAAGTTCGTCCATCTGGCCTGTCGTGGTAAAATATAATGGGACTAGGAGTAATAATATACAGTGTGACTCATTTAGATTGGAAACACCCCTGTAAAATTTGAAGATATTAACCAATTTGAACCATTTTTTCTTTAAATTGTCAGGTAACAAAAGATATACTATGGGACAACATTTTAAAATGTTTATTTCAATTTTTAGAGTATAATACGTTACTTTTTCGTAGTCAAAAATAGGGAATTTTTATTAGCGATTTTTATATTAAAAAAAATTACTCGCCACTGGATTTAGAGTGCCTTCTAATAGCTGCGACTAAAATTTCATAAAAGTTTAACTATTAATAACGAAGTTATGACCACTTAAAATTCCAAAACTTACTAAGGTAACGGTCACAAAAGAACACGCAGTATCAACAGATAGCCATGGAAATTATTTATTCTAATAAATCTAACAATAAACCAAATTGAATAATTTAACAAACTTAACTGTAACAAATAATTGGACATTAGTTGCCTCTACTACACAAGTGTCAAACAGTAGCATCATCTTCACGGCAACTAAGATTTAAATTGAAATAATATTAGGTTTTATTGTAAGTATTAGTTTAATTTCGTGAAAAGTTAAATGAAATTTTAATTATTTTCGTTAAGTGTTTATGCTTTTTTAATTTTTTTATCCAGTGTTGATTTATTGTTACATTTATTGGAAAAAATAATTTCCATGGATATCTGAGTGTTCTTTTGTGACCGTTACCTTAGTAAGTATTCGAATTTTAAGTGGTTATAACTTCGTTATTAATAATATTATATTTTTATGAAATTTTGATCAGAGCTAATAGAAGGCACTCTTAATCCAGTGACGTAGTAATTTTTTAATTAAAAAATTCTCTAATAAAAATTATCCATTTTCGACTACGAAAAAATATCGTATTATACTCTAAAAATTAAAATAAACATTTTAAATTTTGTCCCAAAGTAGATCTTTTGTCACATGACAATTTAAAAAAAATTGGTTCAAATTGGTTAATACCTTCAAATTTTACAAGGGTGTTTACAATCTAAATGGGTCACACTGTATAAATGTATCCCTTCAATTTTAATAGGGAAATTTATTCAAGTATTATCTGATAACCTTTTTATAACAGTGTACGATGCAATATATCAAAAATTATGTAAGTATCAACCAACATTTAGTATAATTTTATAGAAATGTTTTATCTAAATTGATGTCAAAATAAAGGTGTTAGTCATAAATGCGTTATTTGATCTAAAAACTTGTTGAGTCTTTAGATTAATACCAATAAAACTAAAGTTCTAAACAGATTCTAAACGGATTCGACTGGCTGCATTAATGCGCACTTAGTTCGACATTTTTATGTGGTGTTTGTTTGACTGGCCGAACCTAATTAATTCAAAGTCAATTATTGCATTCAACTGGAATTGCTCGGTACCAAAAAATAGTAAAATTTTTGTTCGACTCTTGCTGAAAGTAGGAATTATTTGGAACTGTACGTTTTTTCAGTGCCAGTGTCATTTAAAATTTTAAATATATTACCACTTTTGTCTTCTTTATTATTAGGTAGTAAGAATGGAAAATCTTTGAATTTAATAGAGATTTGATTTTTGGTTCGGTAACTATAAATAAATATCGTTAAAATTATGTTAGAAGCTAGAAATGTCAAGTGCTGTAACAGTCGAACGATAAACATTGCGTTCGGTCTGCCAAGTTCCTTTAACTCCTTTAACACTTTTAACTCCAAACGACCCTTTTAGCGTTAGGTTTAGTCATAGACATCATATTATCTAAGATAGACTCGCCCTACACACTGTATACCCAATACACCTTCTGTCCGCATGTTTTACTAGACGGGGAAAGGGGAATCGTACGTCGCACATTGACGTAGTGTTTCGGGAGGGTTTACATATATTTTTAGTAAAAATTATTTAATGACCAAATCAATAATCTATGGGTCTTCAAAATCAAAGCTAAATTTAAAGAAAACATATTCAATTTATACAGGACATTCAAAAAGTCATTTTATATTTTTTTTTTTATAGATTAAAATAGTAGGTAGCTCAAAGTGGAAGAACATTTTTGTTAGTATTTTATTATATATATTTTTTTAAATACATGAAGAGCAAAGAGCAAGTAAAAATATAAAGCCATTTATTATTATTTTTACATGGGTACTGTTTGAAAACCTTTATTACAGGTCGAAAAAAGAATAATTATATTGCCGGACTACCTTTTTTTTATGAAATAAAAAGCTATTAAAAACAGAACAATTTTATTTCAGATACATAAATATACAAATATGATCTTTCTATTACATACCATTTGGGTTGCATGTCACGACACCTATTTTTAGAATTATTTGTGTAATGATATAATAACTCATTTAGGACAGTAATCAGTAATGATTTTATAATATCTGGACAAGGCTAAAACACATTAGCTTAAGATTATCAAGAGATACTTTATTTCTAATTTGTCCGAATAGAAAAAACACTAAAGGAAGCTTCTTTTGTGACATTTCGAATGTCATTTTACTATCATGATTACTCCTACAAACACTCTTGGTGAAGAATCTGCTCAATAGATTTATTTATTGTTATAAGATAACTGATATTTTGTAAAGCATATTTTGGAATAAAAGACAAAATAGCTATTTGTGTATTAAGAACAGAAAGTAGCACCTTTGACAGTTGAGACAGAAAGTCTGTCGATGAGAAAAGATTTATTTTATATTTATTCAAAAAGGAGGAAAAATACAATATCAAAACTGTTATCTCAGTTATGTAATTTTCATTTTCAGTATTTGTGTTTTTCCAACTGACCATTATTTTGTAATTGAGATGAAAAGCCGTACGAGTCGCAGATACGTACGGTTTTTCACCTAATTTCACGGGTATAATCAGCTGTACTACATTAACAGCTAGGTATCTAGTACGGTTTTTAAGCTCAATGCGCTAGTTCAGTGTGATGTCATTTTGGTTCGACTGACATTTAATTCTAACCAAACTTTTAACAAAAACATCAATAAATTTAACATTTACGTTTTTACTATTTTTATTTTATTTCAGAATATTGTTTACAGGTCATAAAAAATAGTTTAAAGGTATATAATTGGTAACTAAACGATTGTATATTTGATACATGCTATCTACTTACTTTAGGAATATATTTATAAAAGTGAAAAAAACGATATAATTTAGGTAAACAAAACGAACAAAACGCATTCCAAAAATCTACTGTCACTTTAATTGTCAGTGGAACCATAATTACATCATCACTGAAATAGTGCATCGATCATTGCGTTCGGTCTGCCAAGTTCCTTTAACTCCTTTAACACTTTTAAAACCAAACGACCCTTTTAGCGTTCGGTTTAGTCCGATTAGTGACGGTTTAACACGCTTAAATGTCATTGAAAAGCACCCTAAAATTTGTCCCGCTCCAGCCCCTGACTATCCGAACTCGCCTGATGAAATGTCAAATTTGAGACTTGTACCCCAGTATAAAGAACAATTAGGCATTCCAACGACCTGTCCAAATGGCTACCAGTGGGTAATGACAGTTTAGATATGGCAACCCTGTTGTCATGTTGTCATTAACAGGATCAATGATACATATATAGTTATATAGATTGCTCAAAGCTGGTCGTTTACGAGCGGCCATATTGCCTGGCAAATATTTATTAATTTGAATTGGTTTAGCAAAAATGTGTTTTAAAACCAATTTTTAGCCTTTAGATATTAAAAAAAAATAATTGCTTATATTTTAACTTCAAGGCATAAGCTTATGTTTATTTTGAAAAATATGGATGATCAATCTATGTAACTATCTATTTCATTGACCTTGTCAAATCACCAGGCCTACAGGGTTGCCATAATTTTGCCATATCATAACCCGTCAGAACCCACTGGTAGACATTCAGTTTGGAATGCCTAATTCAGTAGCGACAGATTGCGTCGGCTTCTTTGATGTCGGGGTGGTCAGATTTTCAATGACAGTTGACGTTTTTGTCGCTTATTTCTACACGGAGAAAAGTAAACTCTAAAATTGCAAATTAGCGATGTACAATTAGAAAAAAATTAAAACATGTACATATAACATTTTAATGTATTCTAGGCAAATAAATTAATCAAAATATTGTGTAACTTAAATAAATGAGTTCCGGTGAAAATATAGATGTGCCAATTTTAAAATTTTATCATTAGAATAAAATAAATTACTTTTGTATGCCATTCATTGTATGAAATGTGTCAAACAGTTTTTGGTTCCTTCCTGGAACTAATAAATTAACTCAGCACCTTATTTTTTTATTTAAAATGAGGTTATGTAGGTATCTTTTTAGAAGTGAAACAACATATAACAATAATATTTATTAAAACACACAATTACAAATTAGTAAGTTTTTAATGAATTTACAATACAAGAATTATTTTATTTCAATTTTTGTTCCTACGTACAAATTTTTGACTTCAGATGAGTTTTAGCAAATGCCTGTTGTAAGTCACCCGTTAAGCAAAATGCTGCCCAATTGCTTATATTACCTATGTATATAATTAAATACTATTAACGTCACATCATAAAAATTAGATGTTTATATTTAACGATTTTATGGTTTAAAATTTGTATGGGAATGGTTATCTGCTGCGGGATTTAAATATTTAATGGCTAGAAGAATCAACAGTGACTGTCTAGAAAAATTTGTTGGGTCCATTAGGCAACAGGTGGGAATTTAATTAATCCAACACCTGTACAATTCGAAAGGGCATTTAAAAAACGTTTTTGTCAAAATTATCTTCATTGCAATTCCATGAATTGTAATGAAGACCTGGACAAGCACTTGCTACAATTAGATGTAAAAAATATTGTCTCTCTGTATCCTGAAATAAATAAAAACACTCAAGAAGCTGTTTTTCTTCCTAATTACAGCTACAGGACAAGATATAATAGTTCAAAATCCATTTAAATATGTTTGTGGCTATTTGATCAAAAAAGCTTTAGGCATACATGGATGTGATACATTTATTAAATTTTCAAAAGAATGTGAAGATTTGGATAGTTCACAGATTTTAACATATGATTGCAAATAAAGCACTTATGGAGGCCTAAAAACTCCAAATGAAAAGTTTATTATCTATATATTTAAATTATAAAAAAATGTTATATCTATTTTTAGCAATACCTGTGTAATGTCTGGTATATCCCATAGCTTTTTTTGATATTATGAAAGAAATAGAATTTAATCATCCTTGTCCTAATTTCCCTAACGTATATATCATACAACTGTTTATAAGATTATATATATTATTGTTTAAGTGCTTAAATATTGTATAAATGAAACAAATCAAAAATTAAAAAACAGTTAAAATAATAACACCACAAAATACATTTTTTTGTTTTCTTTTTGCTACTTTACAAGAAATACATATATATTTTGATTAGATGTAGTCAATCAGAACATTTTTAATCAATGGACATAGTGAATCAAAGAACATCTAATTCATTATAATAATTTGGAGGTAGGATTTTTGATTAAGAATGTCCAAAGGTTGCACATGGTACGCTTTCAAAAATGTCTCGTTCATGTTCAATGATAGTCTCAACAGATGAAGCACTTGGTCGATGTATTAGGGAGAAGATAGACATTTGGCTGATGACCTAGATGGATAAAAAATGTGGGAACAGCAGTAGGCAATAAACGTTTACGGTTCAACGTTTTAGAAGAACAATTCTTCTCAAAATGTTTCTCACACAACCTGTAATTCCGATGAAGACTGTTCACATCTATGTTACTCAAATCTTCCCTATTACAAGCTCTTAACCACATGTTGGCCCTAAAATATAAAAAAGTTGATAACAAATGTTTAGATTGACGGTAGTTCAGAAATTATATATTTTTTACATTATTTTTGTTGAAATTGTAAAAATTGTCCTCAAGACATTTAAATAATAAATATTTGGTTGTCAAATAAATATTTGGTTTTCAAATATAAAAATTGAAAGTATTTTCTCAAGACATACCTTTATGGCTCCATGGGAAATGCAAAATAACTTGTCCCTTTGTCTGTTTACTCTGTTTGAGATGGACAAGGGCGATAGACACATCTCTTTTTTTTCTGATCAGGTGCAGAAGCCATTTCAAAAATATCACACAATAAATGAAAAACTAAAATAATAAAAATGTCTCAAAATATACACTGCAAACAAACAAAAATAATGTCATATTTACATCGCATTGACACTATTGACGTTGACGTTTTTGTCGCTTATTTTCGGACATGCGCAGAAAAATATGGACACCTCATAAAAAATGATCTGTCGCTACTGTATTATTCTTTATACTGGGCTTGTACGGTTTTCGAACTCACTGGTTCAATAGAGGACTTCTATACAAGGGAAGTGCAACCAACTTGACAAATTTTTTTGACACTAATGACATAAGAAATCGGGTCACATAAAGAGGCTGTTTTTCTGTTAAATTTTTGGTTTTTCTTATCTACTTTTATGCCGTTTAGATACCATGTTGTACCCGTAACGTAAAAAAGAGTTTTTATTTTAGGGTATTTTACATTTAAAGGTTGAAAACATTTGTCAATATTAGCTGTCGATAATGTCAAAACATAAGCGTAGCATTGCATTTTATTTTTTGTTGTTATTAGTCTAATTGTGTTTCTCCTGCTTTCTTGAAACATTATTTTTCATTTGGTTTTATTTATTTATGTCGATTGCAAAATGCTGCTGCTACGAATACAATTCTATAAAATATAAAACCAACATACAATACTAGTTACGTTATTCCCATCTATGGTTACGCCTGTGTTCTATCATCAACATAATTGACAGCTGACAATGACAAAATATTTCAACCTTTAAATGTAAAATACCCTAAACTAAAAAGTCTTTTTCACGTTACGGGTACAACAAGGTATGCAAATGGCATGAAAGTAGATAGGAAAAACCAAAAATCAAACTAAAAAACAGTCTCTTTATGTGACCCGATTTCTTATGTCATTAGTGTCAATTTTATTTTGTCAAGTTGGTTGCCCTTCCCTTGTATAGAAGTCCTCTATTGCAGAACACTGTTTGCAGTGAATCTTTTTCTTTAAGGATTTTACTATAAAACCAGAAATATAAGCAACTACATCCTGAATGTATTCGCTCAGAAAATATATAGATAGGTAATCATGGTCACGAAGCTCATTTGTAAATTCCAAATTTTCTTTAGTGTCTGATTCGTAATATTTTAAATTTAACGCAATTTGGCTACTAGTGTTGCTACAATCGAAGATGCTGGTGCCATCTAAAGCAATTACATTGGCAGTTTTATTTGACTTTACTTCATTATGAATTAATAATTTTTTATAACAATTTTGAAACAATCTCCATGTGAGATTGTTATTGAAGCATCCGTTACGAACTGCACTAAAAAAAAGTATTTTTTTTCTTCATTTTTCGCCTCTTCAACTACCTCTCCCAAAATTCTGTAAAATGTGATTACTGTATAATTTTAGAGCTTACATATAATAAAAATACCCATAATAAATACTGTACTTACTTGATAGGTACAGCATTATGTTTTAAGATGTGTCTACCACTTAAATTTTCATAAATATCTGCCATACAAAAATGGTCAGAACATATACTAAGGCTTCTTTCATTTTCATAATGTTTTCCTGCACCAAGCATAGATTTTGCAGCCAAATTCTACGTTGAATAATTTCTCTAGGAAACCTGATCAGAAAATATAGAACATTATTATTTAAATAAACAATGCTAGTGCTAAATGCCTTTACACTGTTAAATAAATTAAGCCTTATTCCCTGTATATGCCTACGTCTATGCTAACATAATCTTATTTATGAAATGACCGAATAACATTCTTATTCTGCGTATTTCGGCACACTATTTATTTCCTCCCCATCGTAAAAGTCCTTAATAAAAAGTTCAGGGTTTAAATTATTCTTGAAAACTACAAAAAACCACAAAAATCACAATAAAACTTGATCTGTCACTTTGACAACATCAGCAAAATGTCTTAGGTTGCCAAAGTTAAATGATTTATACCAAAATGTTTAATATTCCCATATGATACACATGTAAAAATAGATACTTAAAAGTCTTAAGTGATTGCAATTAATAAAAAACTCATATTGATGCTTTCAATTCTTTATTTCCTTTTTTTATTAGATTGTATTAAAGGTAATAGTAACTTTTTAAATAAAAATTTAATGTTTGATATTTGATGAAAGAGATCTGACAACATAGGAAGAGCGTACCGTCAAAAAAAAGTAGCGGACAAGTGTAATGTATACAAGGCGTATCTATTATCCGATATCTTTGGGTTTAGTCCGATTAGTGACAGTTTAACACGCTTAAATGTCATTTAAAAATTTGTCCCGCTCCAGCCCCTGACTGACACCCGTATTCACCATTGTCTTAATCAGAGAGTTAACTCTTAACAGTCTGTTAACGTTTTTCTTTGGTATTCACCAATGATGGTTAGGGATTAACACTCAATTAAATCCTCTGATAAGTTAACAGAGGGAATTCGGGCTAATAAACCTGCTAACAGACTGATAACACAGTGTTACGTCATTTGTCATCTTTGATGTTATTAAACTAACAATTTCTTGATAGGATGGAAAGAATTAATTTAGTTGATTTTAATAATTTATTGAGTTCATCTTCAGATAGTGACGATGAAATTAGACGGCCAAGAATTATGAAGCATCGAAATAATTTGATGAATGAATTGGATGACGTCGATTTTAAAAAAAGATTTAGGATGAAGAAAGATACTGTGGAGTCAATATCTAACATGTTGCATGGTTTGTTTGAACCAGTAGATAGGCTAAATAACCCAATTTCTAAGCTAAATCAAATTTTAATATGCCTACGCTTTTATGCAACAGGATCTTTTCAAATCAATATTGGGGACCATTTCAATGTGTCCCAATCAACCGTATCCAGAATAGTGCGAAAAGTTACCAGAGATATAGTACGTTTGCGTCCTAATTTTATTAAAATGCCTGAAACTGATGAAGAGAAGCGACGAACAATATTAGGCTTTTACCAAATTGCAAACTTCCCAGGGGTAATAGGTGCCGTAGACTGCACACACATAAAAATTAAGTCCCCTGGTGGAAACCAAGCTGAAGTCTTTAGAAACCGAAAAGGGTATTTCAGTATTAATGTTCAAGCTGTCTGCAACTCAAACTTAAAAATAACTGATATAGTTTCTCGTTGGCCTGGATCTGTCCACGATACTACCATATTCAATGATTCCAATATAAGGGCACGATTTGAAGGTGGAGAATTTGTCCCTTATTACCTTGTTGGAGATGGTGGTTATCCCTGTAGAACGTACCTGCTAACACCACTGGGAGAAATTCTAACAGTAGCTCAACAAAGGTATAATTTTTCTCAAATTCGAACAAGAAATCCAGTTGAACGTTTATTTGGGGTGCTCAAAAGGCGTTTTCCTTGCTTATCTGTAGGTATGAGTTTGTCAACCGAAGTAATATGTGAAGTGATTGTGGCCACTGCTGTGTTACACAACATTTGTCTTGAAGAGCAGGATGATATGGAAGATATAGTGGATGAAAATAATGATAACGAGGCAAATTATGTTGACGTTGTTCATCATTATAACAGAAATGAAGAAAATTATACAGTTAGGAATTCATTAATTAATACAATTTTTCAATAAAAAATTTATTTTATAAAATACAACTTTTCTTTTAATCACTACACAATATTCCTACATCCTAATCAACTAAATGAGCATAAAGACAAGATGAAACTAAAGACTAAAAAACATTTTTGACTAATAATAATAAAAGGACTCTATTTGTAGTAAACAAGAAAGAAGTACTTGGATAACCAAGTTCCCAGTCCAACACTAATACTGTTGAATATAAATAATGAATAAAAAACTTTATGAAACGAAAAAAAAAATATTTTTGGCAAACAACCATTTTGACATAAGTATATCACTTTACTCTGACACAAGATTATTGTATTCTTTTTTTTTTATTTCTAGTTCAAGCATTTCTCGTTGCTTAATAATTTCTTTTATTTCAGTTTCAATTCTCTTCCCTTCTAAATTTTCTTTTTCAGTTTCTGCTATCAATTCCAAAATGCTATATTTTTTCTGCAGGATTTCATACTTTTTTTTGTTAATGGAATCGGTTGTTTTCCAATGAGATGGTTCTTTTTTAGTCTTCTTCTGAATTCCTCCAGTCTTTGATGGCTCACGCTCACCATTTTCCTCCACTTCAATGGAGTTCACATTTGACTTACATACTTTCTTTTTTTTTGATAAAGGATCTTCGTTTTTTGGCATAATGTCAGTAAGTATATTCTTATTGTCTTCATAGTTTTCATACATAATAATAATATTTTCTGTATTCACATCAGTGTCATCTGGTTCTTTACTGGAGGATGGAATATTCAATGCTTCATTATTGGAGTCAAATTGATTATTTATATAAAAATAATTATCTTTTATTATATTTAAAACTTTATTGTCAAAATCCGTAATGGTTGGTGTGAAGGTACCTCCGCCAGTCTTTAATAATTCTACCTAAAATATATTTGGATTTATTAATCAAGAAACTTGAACTAGTAATTGACTTTACCTTGTCTTGTGCCTTGTGCTGTTTAGCAGTTTTCTTGAACTGCTCATAAGCACTTTTCAGTTGGACACCAGTTCTCAATCCGCTCGTAGATGTTGAATTATATTCACAAGCTAATTTTTCCCAGCATTCCAATTTCTTCTTATTAAATACAGCGTTTGTTTTTTTATTTTCAATAATATCAAAATATTTTTGAACAAGTGTAACTAGAACCTCCTTTTCATGTTCTGTAAAGTTGGCAGAACGTTTTCGTTGTTTGTCCATTTCAATTAAACAAATAAATCAGTAAACTTATAACTTTTGCACTAAAAATTATTAAATTCTTTTCTTTCGTTCTTAAAATTTACAGACAGATGACGGCAATAATTTAATAAATCAATAGTGGTGAAGATAGCCACTACAGATCAGTACCAACATAAATTCTGGTTACTTTCAGTTAACTGTCTGTTTACTAATATTGGAATGAAATTTTATGGTGAATAGCAAATGTTCTTATCACACTGTTAAATTTTAACTGTTTGTTAGTTATCAGTCTGTTAAGTCAAAAATGGTGAATCCGGCTGTGACCGAACTCGCCTAAAGATGCGCTACGCCAATGCCAATGTTGAACTCTAGCAGCTCGCGCTTGCTGTGTGCACTGGCTACGAGTAGATATAAATTTGAATTATAAAAATACTGCCCAAAATCAATTCAAAATAAATGCGCTTTGTTTTCTAGTAAGAGCATTTGAGTAGCATAGTTACAAAAATTTTAATGTTATTGAAGTTCATTATAGCGTAAATTTGGTTAGGATTCTTTAAAATTCAATCATGTCAAGTATTATTTTCTTTGATCGACTTTTATTTAGAATAGACTAGAATGCATTATTCTTGTTTATATTTTTATTAAAGATCTAATAATTATTTCTAGGCCATTTAAAAGAAGATATTCATTAGTTTGAGAGCTCAAAAGATTTACTTGTTTTCCAAATTTGTGCAGAGGTACCTTATAATCATTTTGGACGTGATGTTCCAGCGATATGATGCATTATCAGCTTATTCTTATATTATTGTGGAAAGTGGAAATAATATAATTCAGCACTTGAAGTTTTAAGCGGCAATTTTCAAAAATTCGACAAGCAGATTTTCGATTTTCTACTTTCATCACAGCTCCAATGTCAAGAATAAAAATAACAGGTAATGCAGGAATCTTCCTTATCGACTTTACGATAACACTTTTTTAATGTTTATTGTACAACAGAAAATGAGAGACTGTCTTCCATTTTCGCGGAAATTGATTTTAATAAAGTTTAATGTCACAGCCTACTTAGACGTGAATTTTACTGATTTTGCCTTCAAAATCCATGTACGAGGATGATTTATTATTTTTTATGAATGTTTTTTTTACTCTATTTTAGGCATTTTCACCAAATAGTTTTTATTGTAACAATTATAATTTACATTATTTACAAAGATTACCTAGCTTTTTCTTAAATTAAAGCTTTTATATACAATTTTTTGTAAAACATTAAAATTATTGACCTACAAATTACTTTATTTTTTACTTTTTTTAATGATATTTAGTTATTTTGAGATTCTAAATATTTGAAGACTCTTCTACAAACCATATTTAATATTATGTATGGATTAAATCTCATCTACATGTTCTAAAATTAAATATTTTTTTAGGATCGGAGGTAGAGTCTGCACTGACATCTTAATTTGTATCTAGCTATTAGGATTGGACTTCCCAAAGTGTGGATTGTGTCAGTAACTAATCACAAGATTCCATTCTAAAAGTTTCCAGTAAAATTTTTCTCAAAAGAACTTTTTTTTTTTAAGACTATAGTCTTGAATATTTTAAAATTTTTAACTGTTTATATCGACTAATATTTGTTTTTCAAATATTTTTAACTTTTTATAACTTGTAACATTGTTTTGTTTTACAATTTATTTCATCCCCCACGTTTTGATGAAACTTGTCTGTAGTATTCCCTAGTGGATGGAGAGTATGGCGAGCCTGAAGATGAAGTGATGATACTTCGAAACCGGTCGCACTCAATGTTTTGTTGAATAATTAAACATTGACTTTCCTTGTGAGATATAAAGGACTTTTTCTCCCCCCCTTCACCTTAAAATTACCTCAACTCACACATGGCTACCCCCCCTTGTCAAAAGAACTTTGTTCATGATATAAAATTGCATGTGAAGTCAAATTTGCTATGTTGAAAATCTGTATTATTAGTTCGTATTAATTTACAATTCATCGTATACTATAAACCTATTGTGCTTTCTTAGCTTGAAATTAGATCTTTTTGACATTATTTATAAAAGTTATTTATGAATAAATTATTAGAAACCTTAATTAAAAGTCTCAATTTGCTAGTAGGTATTGTACCGTGTACATTTTTAGACTATAAAATATTTCAACAAAAGTATTGTTTGTTACAATATAAATCTATCTAAATTAGTCATGAATTTTTGTGTGACTAATAATACCGACTTAACATAAATTCAAAATATTACACATAGTAAATTTTTAACGAAAATAAAATACGTTTTACAAACTGAAAATAACAGAGGGGTCCTAATTAGGGTTGCCAACCGTCCTGCATTTCGGTGGACGTCCACCATTTGGGTTGCATTGTCCAGTGTCCTGCAGCAACCTATTGCAGGACGATTATTGTACTTAATATCAGTGTTCCAAATAATATCTCCAATTTCTTATATTTTATAGTCAAATTGGCAAATTAATAGTAGCTGCAAAAAGTGATAAAAATATGACGCAGTGACACTGTTAAGTAGCTGTAACTTTTTATATTCTTTTTAAATATCTATTCTATTTACCTTAGATTAAAGAAACCGGTTTCTTTAATCTAAGCTATTTACCCAAAGAATAATTGTTTTTATCACTTTTTTTTTCGGATTGTTTATTTAAGTTTATGGTTTTCGCAATAATAAAAATGTCCAGAATTTATACCGTATGTCCTAAATTTTTATTACCTTTGTCCAGAAAAATTAAAAAACAAAGTTGGCGCTAGTCCCAATTACTTGTTTAATTTAACCTAAGCCCAATAAAATATAAATTTTCAAAATTTAATTTCCCCAATTATACTTTTTTAAATATTATTATTGTCCATTCAGAAGATATAACATTTGACCTAGTGTTATTCAACAAAATATTAGTATGCTTAAAATATTGACCATTCCTTATGAAACACGCTGTATATGCTCATTTTTCATATATCTTGGTTCCATTACTTGCCGCAGTATGGAGTCTAGCGCTGGCCTTATAGAGACAGACGCATCGCTTCGAGAACCTACCGGAGTGATCCCTTTGCGGCGTATGAGTCATAGAGAGGCAATTCCCGATCGTTCTGGAAAGCCGAGAGTGTTCTGGTACACAGCTGGCTTTATATAAATAGCGCAAGTTTGTCGACGGACGATAAGATTCAATGTAAGTGTTGGATAGAAAAGATAAATTGTAATAAATAAATTAGAATTGTGAGTTATAATAGTGCCTAAATATTATATTAATTAATTAGTACGTTATAAATAAATTGAAAATAAAGTGTTTTAAATAAATTAAACAAACGTTGTACTACTTTTACGTCTTACACTGTGCCAAGTCGCACAAAAGTTTACTATTACAATTATTTAGAATCAAAAGTAAAGCAAATCATTTGTAATAAATTTTCTTGCCCCAACAAAATTTTATACCATTATAATAATTATTGACGTTGTTTTACCCATAAAGCATCCCTATTCGTAAAATTGATAAAATAATGGAACAAAATCTTTATTATTCATTTGCACAAGATATGGAACTTTTTGTTAACAATAATAGCAATACCTACAAGTAGCTATGCTTAGTTTTTGTGTAATCGAAATGAGCTCAAACAAGATATTTACCAAATTTATCACAATCTGTGCATACAATTATTGGTTCAAGTTTTATCTTTTTTTTGTTTCTGTGTCTTCTACCTAAACGTCTGATTTTCCTGTTTACCATAATTGACTAAAACATAGCTTTTTAATTTCTAATTTAACGAATGCAAATGCTAACTTTACTCTTGTGCAATATTCAGCGAGATATGCGTCAGTTAGCAAAATAGATAATAATATCTTCTACTTGTCTTCCATTTTATATATTATTGGCTCTAACAAAGTTTTCACATAATTACAACTCGCCACACCCAAATAAACGTGAAGTGAAAACTACGACGCTTCTGACAAGACACAACCCACGCATGTTGTGTAACATTTTTTCCGACAGATATACGAACATTGTAAAATTAATCAAATCGAACAGTCCATAAACATCGTAGTGCCGGCCCGGCAAACATAATGTAATTTAAAATGTTATTATTCGCCTCAGGTGAAAAAATGTGCTTAAACATCGCTTGAAAAAAGTATGATTGAAATAACATTTATTTCCACTGAATATGTAGTAAAAAAGTGCCAGTGATTGTAAATATGGCCTTAAACGTTAAACTAAACAGCTTATTATGAACTGTTTAATTGCCGTATTTTTGTACCATAATTTGAATCATCGGCCGAAAAGTTTCCTTCATATCAGTGTTTGCTGGGTAGTTGTATAATTTACAACATGTGTAATTCAAATTTAAAACACTTATATCCTACAACCGGTTTACCTTCCTCCATGGGTTCGTCACCGCTTACTCAGCATTACAACATTTTTGACGACGATGAACACGGCCATTGTTTTTTTCTGATCTTATTCGCTCCGTGCGCGACAGCAGCGCCAATTTGTTTTGGTATTAAAGGACTATTTCTGCCTATACTGACAAATACAAGTTTTAATAGAATTCGTAAATAAAAAGTATATATGTTAGTTTTAATAAAAGTATATGGATTTGTAAAACAAGTAAAACATTTATTTATTGTTATTATATATTTTTCCCGCTTAAATTAAAGAAAATTATGTATAATCATTAAAAATCAATAATAAAATATAGGCAGGCAACAGTATTTACTGGAAAATGTATGAGAAGTTGCCTAAGTCTAATAAGTTGTCATTGAAGATTTAGCCTATTCTGCCAAAATAAAAAAATACCATTTAATAATAGAGTGAAGTAAAAATGTATAAAAAAGGATCGTTATTTATATTTTCATTTTTGTTCGAAAGAAAACATAGAATAAATGATTAAAACTGGTTTCCCATCAGTAAGTCACAAAATTGTATTCCAGCTACATATTATAATCAAACGCAGAAATCTTGAAATCTAGTCCTTGCCGAATCAACATTTAAGAATAAAGGGATAATAAAGAACATCGTAAAATGATAATTTATTGTTTATTTAAAACCTTTCAAGTTTCTGATCTCTACTATTTCCAGCATTACTGTTATTATCACAAAAATAAAGGTAATTTTTCTTCTTATTGTACACCTATCCATTTATTTGTTCGATTTAATTTCCACTTTGCTAGTGAAATTTTTTATATAAGTTTCACTGTTTTTTTTTGCTAGTATTTGTACAATTTTCAACACAGCAACTCCGGTTGCTTATTGTGTTGTTTTTACCTACTTTTTTGAAAAAGAAGTAAAATGTATACGTGTATTTGATATGCCAAAATTACAAAATATCGCCCTAAAATGCACGAATTATCCGCAGCTAGCGCTAGTGTCGCTTTTGCTTCCTTTTCCATGACTTCGCTCGGAGCGAATACCAATGAACTGAAATGAGGTAGAATGCCAATGTGCATGTTGTATTACCGTTGGTATTACTAGAACTAGGTGAGACTCTATGGGCGCAGCCATTTTTATTGTTCATCTCACTCGGGAGAATTTATAATAACTAATAACCATTCTGTTTCACATTTGTAATAAACTTGGCCGAGGGTTGATAATAAAGTCCCACAGAATAAATATCCACTCAGGATTATTTAAATAAATCATGATTTACTTTAAAATTAGTTTTACTTATTAGTAGCACAGTGTTCACACAGAACAATGAATAATCAAAATGTCATGTCATTGTACAGTACCAACACCAACTTAAAATGTTAGTTAGGGATTTTATAGAGGTTCTAACATATTGTTATTGTCCAGTCCATAATCTGATGGATCAGACAATAACACTACTATTCTTCGCTGCGTTTGAGTTTTCCTGTGATATATATTTCCCGCCTCATACAATTTTTCTAATATAAAAAATTACATTGCGATTAAAGTATATTACATTACGAGTGTGGAAAGTGATATTTTTCACACGAATGAGAAATATTATCGTACGAGGCATAAGTTGAGTGTAAAAAATCTTTTTGTGACATGACACCTTTATCCACTTGTGCCTTCAATTAACTTGAATGTGTCTGTAGGACCATAAACGAAATGATACCAACTTGTGTATATGTATTACATGACATAAACCTCCACGAACCTTGACGAGTTTAGAGGAGCCTTCACGAATTTTGGACATCGTTGTCATGGTAACTTGTTTTGTATAAAAATAAACGTCAAGGGTCCATTTTGCAACAATATTAACATTCTAAATTGAAAGGCAGACGATAAAGAGATTTTAGGCACATTAAAATTGGTATTTGTGCAACACAAATTTGAGGTTATTTGTCAGAAATACTAAACAATTTACATTTTTTCATTTTCATATAGAGCGATGAATAAATAAATAAAACGACATTGTTATTTTTATTATTTATTCTAAATAAATAAAATCGATAAAAAAAATATTGACATTCACTTTCATTCAGACTTATAGCCTAAGTTACCTATAAACTTAGTAGTATAGTACAACATTCAATTATTATTATTATTATTATATCTAAATAGGATGATAAATTTTAACAAAACAAAAAAATAAACACTGTCAAACAAGAACGTTGTCGATAGATCTCATCAACGTTCTCATTCGATGTAAAATCGTAACAAAATAATATAAAATGACAATATATAAATATATACAAATCACAATATTTTCGTCTTAAGTATAATTCAAACATGTTGCACCTGTACAAACGTAAAATTGATAAAATTATTAAATACATACATTTATTGTTTTTAAATAACTGACATCCCTTCATTTCATTTTCAATTTAAAACTTTACTCTTTTTGTTAAAACATGAAAATCCATTTTCTTACCGTAAATAAATAAACAAGTAAAATTGTGCAGGCCGACCTTGCGTACAGAATTTTAAAAACAGCGAATATTTTAGAATGTAGTTGCATCTCAATCTTACCTCAAAGGCAAGTCAAAATGTTGCCTCTACCTTTATACAGATAATGTCAAAGTCAAAGAATGTTCTGTCAGAATGGTCAAGATTGATCGATATTTGAAAAAAAAAAAAAAAATAAATAAATAAATAACAAAGTTCGTTACCTGACCTTTTCAGTAGTGTTTAGAATGTTATTGAAAATTGGGGCAAATTTGTTAGTTAGAATTGCTGCATCGTTGATTTGCTAAAGGATCCTTTAAGACTAAAAAGTACAAACGTTCTTAATGACTAGATAGTAAGCCACTTTTATCGATTTTTCCCGAGATCTGGAGAAATTTATAGAGTAGATCTGTACCACACCGCACAAATCAATGTACGACAGATAATTATTCAGAAACTTGTCAAATGGCAACGCCGCTTCTCAAGCAATCGACAGGAAACAACGAGGTTTACTGCCTGTTACGTTG
This sequence comes from Psylliodes chrysocephalus, assembly GCA_927349885.1. NCBI lineage: Eukaryota > Metazoa > Arthropoda > Insecta > Coleoptera > Chrysomelidae > Psylliodes > Psylliodes chrysocephalus. Next base: position 79,195,201 of record OV651817.1, on the reverse strand, counting down.
ATAAGAGACATAGGTACAGCGTTATCACCATTTTCAAGATTGAACAATTCCTATTTTTATCAACATGTACTTTGTACTTATTAATTCCTCTTTGGAAAAAGTGCTTTGTAATTGTAATTATTTTTAAAGTACATGTAATTACCCAGCTCTGGTAATGTCCTGTCACGGCGCAGCTCGAGCGTTCAATAGAAACACTATACATTTGAAAATAAATATAAGGAGCTCAACAGGTAGAGTTCAGTAGCAACTTTATTTACCGTTGATTCATGTTAATGTAAATTTTTGTCGTTTTCAACTAAACAAACCGAAGATAACTCTTAAAAATTAGTAGTAGATAGCAAGCCACTTTGGTACACTTTCATCGATTTTTCCCTAGGTCTGGGGAAATTTATAGAGCAGATCTGGCAACGCCGCATGAATCGATAATTCCTTAGAAACTTGTCAATAAATGGTAACGTCGCTTATCCAGCGATCGATAAATCACTTAAGAGAGATAACAATGAGGTTACTTTCTGTTATGCTGTTAAGAAAGACATTGGTTGTAATTTCAAAAGTTTTAAGAAAAATAATGAAATTTTTGAGACATCAGTTATCAAACATTTTTAAATATACAGGAAATATTTAACTATTCAACTACTAGTAGTTTTTATTAAAGGAAAACGTTTCTAAAACTACCAGTTCTTATATACAGGGTGACTCATTATTATTGGAAGAAAATTTCTACAAATCTCTTTTAAAAATTAGTTTTTACTTTCCAGAAACAAGTCAGAAAAATCTAGGAATCATAATTTTTTTCGACCTTGAGTTTTCGACGGATATATACGTTTTGGAATACTCTGAATCCGTTTTAAACATTTTCGTGATGATGTCTGTGTCTGTATCCACGGTAACTTAAAAACATGCGAAGACAACAAATTTTAAATTGAAATTGTTTTTCTTCGTATTAAAATTTGTATTTTTTAGACTCGTATTCATATTAAAATATTAAATGTTAAGTTTGAAATTGTGTAAGATTTACCATGTAAATCCCTGTAGCCACATTTTGAAACATACTGTACTTCACATCGATATGTTCTTGTATCGGATCAAACTTATTAATTATCAACTTTTGATGGGTATAAAAAACAAACGTTTAAAAAATTTAAATGTTTTCTAAAAATGTTGGTAAAATATTGTAATAATAGGTAATTATAAAAATACTCTGCAGGGATACAGGGATAAAGATTTTGTGGAACATTTGGTGGGTACTTTATAGGGGGTAATTTTTTTTACTTCATTTTTCTTTCATATTTCTGTTATTTATGATTGGAGAAGAACATTCTTCAACTAAAAGTTGTTAGTGATGTCATTCTCTATAATTTTTATCATTTATGTTATTTTTCTAAAATGGACCGCAATGGAGAAATTTAAGAAAACGTGCAAAATTTAAATTTTTTCATTATTTTCATTGGTAATTAAGTTATGAAAAAATATTTCGAATAAATGTGACCGGAACATTTTTATCTTTATTTCGCCCTCAAAACAATTTTTTATTGGATGGACCGTACTCAATATTTTTACAGAAAAGTATTTTTTTTATTAATATCTAAAAAACGCTTTGGTTGATTTCATTGTCTTTTTCACAATTTTTTAATATTTTAATGACATATCTTTTAGAACCATTACAGTTGATCCAGAATTAGAGGAACGTGCCCATGGGACAAAAAAGAATACCAAATAGATTTTTTGTAATTTTTATATTTTTTTTTTTTGTATCAAATCATCTAAAAACCTGATATGTCCAACACATGACTTGAGAGTGTTAATATTTTAATGACATATCTTTTAGAACCATTACAGTTAATCCAGTAATTAGTGGAACGTGTAGGGACAAAAAAGATTACCAAATAGGTTTTTTTTTTTGGATTTTTAAATTTTTTTTTTGAACCAAACATTTAAACACCTGATGTGTCCAACACATGACTTGAGAGTGTTAATATTTTAATGACATATCTTATAGAACCATTACAGTTGATCCAGTAATTAGTGGAAAGTGTTCAAAGGACAAAATTGATTACCAAAAAGTTTTTTTTGGTATTTTTTTTTGTCAAACATCTAAAAACCCGATGTGTCCAACACATGACTTTCCTATCTAGTTATTTTACAGGCTTTTTTCGTTTATTTTGCACAACCTATTGTACCAATTGATCCAGTAATTAGTGGAACGTGTTCATAGGACAAAATTGATTGCCAAAAAGTTTTTTTTGGTAATTTTTATATTTTTTTTTATTAAACATCTAAAAACCTGATGTGTCCAACACATGACTTTCCTATCTAGTTATTTTACAGGCTTTTTTCGTTTATTTTGCACAACCTATTGTACCACCCCTGTAAATGTTTAAAGGATGAACTAAATACATACATTTTACACACAGATTTTACTCGAAACATTTTTTTATATAAATTCATTGCCCACGAAAATACCGAAAAAGAAAAATTTTACTTTTCCTAAAATGTTTATATTTTTAGAGAAATCATGTATGGAATAAAAAATATAGAGAATGATATCGCAAGCAACTTTTATTTGAAAAATTTTCTTAAAAATTCGAATTTTGGACTTTTTGTCAAATTTCTCGAATACGGACTATTTTAGGAAAATTTTGTATGGGACAAAAATTATAGAGAATAACATTACAAGCAACTTTTATTTGAAGAATTTTCTTCTACAAGCGTAAATAAAATTATATTTTACAAAGTAGAAAAACGACCCCTTATAAAGTACCCCCCAGATGTTCCGACTATGCCCAAAATTTAATCATTTTACTGCAACGTGGATTAAAGCTTAAGTTTAAAAGTTGGTGTTTTTCACTTTGTGCTTTTTTGAGTTATCTTAAATATTCGAAATTTGCACTTTCTCAAATATCTCGAATACGATTCATTTTAGAGAAATCTTGTATGGAACAAAAATTATAGAGAACGATATCGGAAAAAATTTCTTAAAAATTCGAATTTTACACTTTTTGTCAAATTTCTCGAATACGGACCATTTTAGGAAAATTTTGTATTGGTAAATAACATTATAACATTACAAGCAATTTTTATTTGAAGAATTTTCTTCTACAAGCGTAAATTACAGATATATTCCATAAAGTAGAAGAACTACCCCCTATAAAGTATCCCCAGATGTTCCGACTATACCCAAAATTTAATCAGTTTACCGCAGGATGGAATTGAATTTCGAAATTTCCACTTCTCAAATATCTCGAATACAGTCTATTTTAGAAAAATTATGTTTTGTACAAAATTATAAAGAATAATATTGCAGGCATCTTTTATTTGAAGAATTTTTTTCTCCAAGCGTAAATAACATATATTCTACAAAATAGAAAAACTACCCCCTATAAAATACCCCCCAGATGTTCCAACTATGCCCAAAATCTAATCAGCTCACCGCAGGATGGATTAATGCTTAAGTTTAAAATGTTGTGTTTCTATCTATATCCGTTCATGAGTTAACGAGTATACAGACACACACACACAGATACCATCGCGAAAATAGTCAAAATGGATTCAGGGGATCCCAAAACGTAAAAATCCGTCAAAAAGTCGGATCGAAAAAATCATGATTACTATACTTTCCTTATTTGTATACATACAGGATAGTAAAAATACAACTTTTTTTGGTTTTCAAATTAAAAACTACTTCTCTCTAGACTGCTACAAACATTCAAAAAATTTGCCAAAATGTCCTTTTTGTCAAGAACAAACAAGACAAGAAAGGAGAGAATATTGATTAGAGATTCGAAATCTAAAGAAACTAATTCATCTCCAACGTGAAAACGAACTAAAGAAAAATTTAAAAATCAAGGTGGGCGATGAAAAAATAACTGTATTTCTGAGTATGGCCATTATCAGCCTCTAAAAAGTTCATGCAATATCTATACATACATAATTACGGAACAAACATAGAAAATAAACTGCATTTGTCCAGTCAACGATCAATTTTATACACAATAATTGACAAACAACACTTTCACGTTTTCTTGTAGTATACACTGTACAAAAAACAAACCTACTATTTATAAATAGTATGCAACAAAATATCTCCTGTATACTTTATCAGCCTTAACAAATACTTTGGAAAATATAAATCGCTTTAAAATCGATACAGACTAAGAATGGGCCGCAAAAATCCGCAAGAGTCAAAATAACTAGGACGCTACGTTTATTGAGGGAATGCAAAAAGGCAACCTTAGATATTCTTAAAGCTGACAACACCCTCTTTAACAATACCTAGGGTTGCCTTTGTTTGCATTCACTAAAAAATTTAGCAGCGCAATTTGTTATTTTGAGTAAACTATGGTTGCCTAAAATAATGACCTTTCGATTTATTGCAGTCGGCTCTCAGACTAATATATTCATCTGTTTGTTTTTAAAACCTAACAATAAAATATGTTTCTCCTACCGCAAAAAAACTAATGTCTATACAAAAAACCGTGACCAACTATTATTGGTCTTTTTTGGTCATAAAATTACTTTACGAGAACCGGGAGTTCTGGATCATGTACAGGCCATTTCCTGTTTGGCTGCTTTCAGAGCTAAAAAAAAGAATTCATTTAAATAAAAGAAATTTACATAATTTTCTTATTTCCCACCATACATTTTTTCATCACAAATTTGACATAGTGAAATAAGAACCCCAATCCAAACGAAAAAAACGAATCTTAAATCCTCCGTATTCGCCAGATTCAACACTATGCGACTTTATTTCTTCTTCTATAGTGAAAACATTCAAAAACAGACCTGAAAACTATTCCTCAACTTTGACGAAATATAAATGAAAACCAACCTTCTCTCTCCCTCCTTCTAATCTTCTTTCTTCTCCTTTCGACGGCCGCCAATTCCGCTTTGACATCGGCGTAAGTCTTTCTCAGTTCGGACAATTTTTGTTGCAATACTGCTATCCTTTGTCCACTGTCCAAAGTTGGATCTGTAGACAAAGAAAATGGAATAAATAAAAAAAAAATCCACACGAGTTGTCATTTATAATAAGCACAAATAATTAGAGATGTCAAAATAGAATTATCAATGTCAATTATCACAATAGGCAATTACTTTGCAAGAATGTGTAAAGTTAAACATTTGTGGCCAATTCTACTGTTCCTCAAGAATCACATTGTGGTCCTTTATTACCACAAATTTATATCAATCTATATAAATTTATATCAATGTATATCAATGTATATCAACGTATATCAATGTATATCAATGTATATCAATGTATATCAATGTATATCAATGTATATCAATGTATATCAATGTATATCAATGTATATCAATGTATATCAATGTATATCAATGTATATCAATGTATATCAATGTATATCAATGTATATCAATGTATATCAATGTATATCAATGTATATCAATGTATATCAATGTATATCAATGTATATCAATGTATATCAATGTATATCAATGTATATCAATGTATATCAATGTATATCAATGTATATCAATGTATATCAATGTATATCAATGTATATCAATGTATATCAATGTATTTAATCCCAAACGAACTCAAAAATATAAATTCTAAAAACTTATTTAAAAAAAAATTAAAAGCCTGGATTAAAACCATTCCAAGACATCAAATTCACACTTACATAGGAACTTAAAACATATTAGTAGTTAACATTTCTTTATTTATTACAACTGCCTTATTTTGGTAGATATTCTTTATTTTAATTCATTTAATTAATACTCTTGTTGGAAATTCACCATAGTTTGTGTCTAATATTATGCACTTTATAAATATTATAGTTATAAGTAATATATATATGTATATAGTATTACACTTTTTTTTTATATTTGTCATTTTAATAAAATTTGTTTGTACCCATACACAGGCTTGACCTTCTGTGGGTTTCATATATTTATTAATTATTATATGTATCAATAATTATTGTATGTTGATGTAAACTTTTAGATTAATAAATATTATTATTATTATTATTATTATTATTATTATTATTATTATTATTATTATTATTATTATTATTATTATTATTATTATTATTATTATTATTATTATTATTATTATTATTATTATTATTATTATTATTATTATTATTATTATTATTATTATTATTATTATTATTATTATTATTATTATTATTATTATTATTATTATTATTATTATTATTATTATTATTATTATTATTATTATTATTATTATTATTATTATTATTATTATTATTATTATTATTATTATTATTATTATTATTATTATTATTATTATTATTATTATTATTATTATTATTATTATTATTATTATTATTATTATTATTATTATTATTATTATTATTATTATTATTATTATTATTATTATTATTATTATTATTATTATTATTATTATTATTATTATTATTATTATTATTATTATTATTATTATTATTATTATTATTATTATTATTATTATTATTATTATTATTATTATTATTATTATTATTATTATTATTATTATTATTATTATTATTATTATTATTATTATTATTATTATTATTATTATTATTATTATTATTATTATTATTATTATTATTATTATTATTATTATTATTATTATTATTATTATTATTATTATTATTATTATTATTATTATTATTATTATTATTATTATTATTATTATTATTATTATTATTATTATTATTATTATTATTATTATTATTATTATTATTATTATTATTATTATTATTATTATTATTATTATTATTATTATTATTATTATTATTATTATTATTATTATTATTATTATTATTATTATTATTATTATTATTATTATTATTATTATTATTATTATTATTATTATTATTATTATTATTATTATTATTATTATTATTATTATTATTATTATTATTATTATTATTATTATTATTATTATTATTATTATTATTATTATTATTATTATTATTATTATTATTATTATTATTATTATTATTATTATTATTATTATTATTATTATTATTATTATTATTATTATTATTATTATTATTATTATTATTATTATTATTATTATTATTATTATTATTATTATTATTATTATTATTATTATTATTATTATTATTATTATTATTATTATTATTATTATTATTATTATTATTATTATTATTATTATTATTATTATTATTATTATTATTATTATTATTATTATTATTATTATTATTATTATTATTATTATTATTATTATTATTATTATTATTATTATTATTATTATTATTATTATTATTATTATTATTATTATTATTATTATTATTATTATTATTATTATTATTATTATTATTATTATTATTATTATTATTATTATTATTATTATTATTATTATTATTATTATTATTATTATTATTATTATTATTATTATTATTATTATTATTATTATTATTATTATTATTATTATTATTATTATTATTATTATTATTATTATTATTATTATTATTATTATTATTATTATTATTATTATTATTATTATTATTATTATTATTATTATTATTATTATTATTATTATTATTATTATTATTATTATTATTATTATTATTATTATTATTATTATTATTATTATTATTATTATTATTATTATTATTATTATTATTATTATTATTATTATTATTATTATTATTATTATTATTATTATTATTATTATTATTATTATTATTATTATTATTATTATTATTATTATTATTATTATTATTATTATTATTATTATTATTATTATTATTATTATTATTATTATTATTATTATTATTATTATTATTATTATTATTATTATTATTATTATTATTATTATTATTATTATTATTATTATTATTATTATTATTATTATTATTATTATTATTATTATTATTATTATTATTATTATTATTATTATTATTATTATTATTATTATTATTATTATTATTATTATTATTATTATTATTATTATTATTATTATTATTATTATTATTATTATTATTATTATTATTATTATTATTATTATTATTATTATTATTATTATTATTATTATTATTATTATTATTATTATTATTATTATTATTATTATTATTATTATTATTATTATTATTATTATTATTATTATTATTATTATTATTATTATTATTATTATTATTATTATTATTATTATTATTATTATTATTATTATTATTATTATTATTATTATTATTATTATTATTATTATTATTATTATTATTATTATTATTATTATTATTATTATTATTATTATTATTATTATTATTATTATTATTATTATTATTATTATTATTATTATTATTATTATTATTATTATTATTATTATTATTATTATTATTATTATTATTATTATTATTATTATTATTATTATTATTATTATTATTATTATTATTATTATTATTATTATTATTATTATTATTATTATTATTATTATTATTATTATTATTATTATTATTATTATTATTATTATTATTATTATTATTATTATTATTATTATTATTATTATTATTATTATTATTATTATTATTATTATTATTATTATTATTATTATTATTATTATTATTATTATTATTATTATTATTATTATTATTATTATTATTATTATTATTATTATTATTATTATTATTATTATTATTATTATTATTATTATTATTATTATTATTATTATTATTATTATTATTATTATTATTATTATTATTATTATTATTATTATTATTATTATTATTATTATTATTATTATTATTATTATTATTATTATTATTATTATTATTATTATTATTATTATTATTATTATTATTATTATTATTATTATTATTATTATTATTATTATTATTATTATTATTATTATTATTATTATTATTATTATTATTATTATTATTATTATTATTATTATTATTATTATTATTATTATTATTATTATTATTATTATTATTATTATTATTATTATTATTATTATTATTATTATTATTATTATTATTATTATTATTATTATTATTATTATTATTATTATTATTATTATTATTATTATTATTATTATTATTATTATTATTATTATTATTATTATTATTATTATTATTATTATTATTATTATTATTATTATTATTATTATTATTATTATTATTATTATTATTATTATTATTATTATTATTATTATTATTATTATTATTATTATTATTATTATTATTATTATTATTATTATTATTATTATTATTATTATTATTATTATTATTATTATTATTATTATTATTATTATTATTATTATTATTATTATTATTATTATTATTATTATTATTATTATTATTATTATTATTATTATTATTATTATTATTATTATTATTATTATTATTATTATTATTATTATTATTATTATTATTATTATTATTATTATTATTATTATTATTATTATTATTATTATTATTATTATTATTATTATTATTATTATTATTATTATTATTATTATTATTATTATTATTATTATTATTATTATTATTATTATTATTATTATTATTATTATTATTATTATTATTATTATTATTATTATTATTATTATTATTATTATTATTATTATTATTATTATTATTATTATTATTATTATTATTATTATTATTATTATTATTATTATTATTATTATTATTATTATTATTATTATTATTATTATTATTATTATTATTATTATTATTATTATTATTATTATTATTATTATTATTATTATTATTATTATTATTATTATTATTATTATTATTATTATTATTATTATTATTATTATTATTATTATTATTATTATTATTATTATTATTATTATTATTATTATTATTATTATTATTATTATTATTATTATTATTATTATTATTATTATTATTATTATTATTATTATTATTATTATTATTATTATTATTATTATTATTATTATTATTATTATTATTATTATTATTATTATTATTATTATTATTATTATTATTATTATTATTATTATTATTATTATTATTATTATTATTATTATTATTATTATTATTATTATTATTATTATTATTATTATTATTATTATTATTATTATTATTATTATTATTATTATTATTATTATTATTATTATTATTATTATTATTATTATTATTATTATTATTATTATTATTATTATTATTATTATTATTATTATTATTATTATTATTATTATTATTATTATTATTATTATTATTATTATTATTATTATTATTATTATTATTATTATTATTATTATTATTATTATTATTATTATTATTATTATTATTATTATTATTATTATTATTATTATTATTATTATTATTATTATTATTATTATTATTATTATTATTATTATTATTATTATTATTATTATTATTATTATTATTATTATTATTATTATTATTATTATTATTATTATTATTATTATTATTATTATTATTATTATTATTATTATTATTATTATTATTATTATTATTATTATTATTATTATTATTATTATTATTATTATTATTATTATTATTATTATTATTATTATTATTATTATTATTATTATTATTATTATTATTATTATTATTATTATTATTATTATTATTATTATTATTATTATTATTATTATTATTATTATTATTATTATTATTATTATTATTATTATTATTATTATTATTATTATTATTATTATTATTATTATTATTATTATTATTATTATTATTAATTAATTAATATTATTATTATTATTATTATTATTATTATTATTATTATTATTATTATTATTATTATTATTATTATTATTATTATTATTATTATTATTATTATTATTATTATTATTATTATTATTATTATTATTATTATTACTATTATTATTATTATTATTATTATTATTATTATTATTATTATTATTATTATTATTATTATTATTATTATTATTATTATTATTATTATTATTATTATTATTATTATTATTATTATTATTATTATTATTATTATTATTATTATTATTATTATTATTATTATTATTATTATTATTATTATTATTATTATTATTATTATTATTATTATTATTATTATTATTATTATTATTATTATTATTATTATTATTATTATTATTATTATTATTATTATTATTATTATTATTATTATTATTATTATTATTATTATTATTATTATTATTATTATTATTATTATTATTATTATTATTATTATTATTATTATTATTATTATTATTATTATTATTATTATTATTATTATTATTATTATTATTATTATTATTATTATTATTATTATTATTATTATTATTATTATTATTATTATTATTATTATTATTATTATTATTATTATTATTATTATTATTATTATTATTATTATTATTATTATTATTATTATTATTATTATTATTATTATTATTATTATTATTATTATTATTATTATTATTATTATTATTATTATTATTATTATTATTATTATTATTATTATTATTATTATTATTATTATTATTATTATTATTATTATTATTATTATTATTATTATTATTATTATTATTATTATTATTATTATTATTATTATTATTATTATTATTATTATTATTATTATTATTATTATTATTATTATTATTATTATTATTATTATTATTATTATTATTATTATTATTATTATTATTATTATTATTATTATTATTATTATTATTATTATTATTATTATTATTATTATTATTATTATTATTATTATTATTATTATTATTATTATTATTATTATTATTATTATTATTATTATTATTATTATTATTATTATTATTATTATTATTATTATTATTATTATTATTATTATTATTATTATTATTATTATTATTATTATTATTATTATTATTATTATTATTATTATTATTATTATTATTATTATTATTATTATTATTATTATTATTATTATTATTATTATTATTATTATTATTATTATTATTATTATTATTATTATTATTATTATTATTATTATTATTATTATTATTATTATTATTATTATTATTATTATTATTATTATTATTATTATTATTATTATTATTATTATTATTATTATTATTATTATTATTATTATTATTATTATTATTATTATTATTATTATTATTATTATTATTATTATTATTATTATTATTATTATTATTATTATTATTATTATTATTATTATTATTATTATTATTATTATTATTATTATTATTATTATTATTATTATTATTATTATTATTATTATTATTATTATTATTATTATTATTATTATTATTATTATTATTATTATTATTATTATTATTATTATTATTATTATTATTATTATTATTATTATTATTATTATTATTATTATTATTATTATTATTATTATTATTATTATTATTATTATTATTATTATTATTATTATTATTATTATTATTATTATTATTATTATTATTATTATTATTATTATTATTATTATTATTATTATTATTATTATTATTATTATTATTATTATTATTATTATTATTATTATTATTATTATTATTATTATTATTATTATTATTATTATTATTATTATTATTATTATTATTATTATTATTATTATTATTATTATTATTATTATTATTATTATTATTATTATTATTATTATTATTATTATTATTATTATAAAAATAAGTTATTATAAAAATAAGTTTAAAAATATTATCAAAACATTTTTACTAGAAAATAGTTTTTACAGTGTTGATGAATTTTTACAATTTTAATTTTAATCTTGTGACGTGGTTATTTATAATCGTAGATATTAGATTTTATGTATATATTTATTTCTTTTCACTATTTGTCCCTAATTATTAGATCGTCCTATTTGACAATGTTTATATTTTTTATTATTTTAATATTTGACTGTTTTTATTTATATCTACTATTAGAGAGTGTTAACATATGTTTTTCATAATTTTTTATTTTTTTTTTTTTTACTGTACTCTGGTAATATTAATTTATATCATTTTAAATGTTTTTTATACGTATGTACATTTATATATCTATTTTTCATATTCTTGTGTATGACTTCAATGTACCACCTATTGTATGAAAGAGGTCAATAAACGTCTATTCTATTCTATTATTATTATTATTATTATTATTATTATTATTATTATTATTATTATTATTATTATTATTATTATTATTATTATTATTATTATTATTATTATTATTATTATTATTATTATTATTATTATTATTATTATTATTATTATTATTATTATTATTATTATTATTATTATTATTATTATTATTATTATTATTATTATTATTATTATTATTATTATTATTATTATTATTATTATTATTATTATTATTATTATTATTATTATTATTATTATTATTATTATTATTATTATTATTATTATTATTATTATTATTATTATTATTATTATTATTATTATTATTATTATTATTATTATTATTATTATTATTATTATTATTATTATTATTATTATTATTATTATTATTATTATTATTATTATTATTATTATTATTATTATTATTATTATTATTATTATTATTATTATTATTATTATTATTATTATTATTATTATTATTATTATTATTATTATTATTATTATTATTATTATTATTATTATTATTATTATTATTATTATTATTATTATTATTATTATTATTATTATTATTATTATTATTATTATTATTATTATTATTATTATTATTATTATTATTATTATTATTATTATTATTATTATTATTATTATTATTATTATTATTATTATTATTATTATTATTATTATTATTATTATTATTATTATTATTATTATTATTATTATTATTATTATTATTATTATTATTATTATTATTATTATTATTATTATTATTATTATTATTATTATTATTATTATTATTATTATTATTATTATTATTATTATTATTATTATTATTATTATTATTATTATTATTATTATTATTATTATTATTATTATTATTATTATTATTATTATTATTATTATTATTATTATTATTATTATTATTATTATTATTATTATTATTATTATTATTATTATTATTATTATTATTATTATTATTATTATTATTATTATTATTATTATTATTATTATTATTATTATTATTATTATTATTATTATTATTATTATTATTATTATTATTATTATTATTATTATTATTATTATTATTATTATTATTATTATTATTATTATTATTATTATTATTATTATTATTATTATTATTATTATTATTATTATTATTATTATTATTATTATTATTATTATTATTATTATTATTATTATTATTATTATTATTATTATTATTATTATTATTATTATTATTATTATTATTATTATTATTATTATTATTATTATTATTATTATTATTATTATTATTATTATTATTATTATTATTATTATTATTATTATTATTATTATTATTATTATTATTATTATTATTATTATTATTATTATTATTATTATTATTATTATTATTATTATTATTATTATTATTATTATTATTATTATTATTATTATTATTATTATTATTATTATTATTATTATTATTATTATTATTATTATTATTATTATTATTATTATTATTATTATTATTATTATTATTATTATTATTATTATTATTATTATTATTATTATTATTATTATTATTATTATTATTATTATTATTATTATTATTATTATTATTATTATTATTATTATTATTATTATTATTATTATTATTATTATTATTATTATTATTATTATTATTATTATTATTATTATTATTATTATTATTATTATTATTATTATTATTATTATTATTATTATTATTATTATTATTATTATTATTATTATTATTATTATTATTATTATTATTATTATTATTATTATTATTATTATTATTATTATTATTATTATTATTATTATTATTATTATTATTATTATTATTATTATTATTATTATTATTATTATTATTATTATTATTATTATTATTATTATTATTATTATTATTATTATTATTATTATTATTATTATTATTATTATTATTATTATTATTATTATTATTATTATTATTATTATTATTATTATTATTATTATTATTATTATTATTATTATTATTATTATTATTATTATTATTATTATTATTATTATTATTATTATTATTATTATTATTATTATTATATTATTATTATTATTATTATTATTATTATTATTATTATTATTATTATTATTATTATTATTATTATTATTATTATTATTATTATTATTATTATTATTATTATTATTATTATTATTATTATTATTATTATTATTATTATTATTATTATTATTATTATTATTATTATTATTATTATTATTATTATTATTATTATTATTATTATTATTATTATTATTATTATTATTATTATTATTATTATTATTATTATTATTATTATTATTATTATTATTATTATTATTATTATTATTATTATTATTATTATTATTATTATTATTATTATTATTATTATTATTATTATTATTATTATTATTATTATTATTATTATTATTATTATTATTATTATTATTATTATTATTATTATTATTATTATTATTATTATTATTATTATTATTATTATTATTATTATTATTATTATTATTATTATTATTATTATTATTATTATTATTATTATTATTATTATTATTATTATTATTATTATTATTATTATTATTATTATTATTATTATTATTATTATTATTATTATTATTATTATTATTATTATTATTATTATTATTATTATATCAATGTGTATCAATTTATATCAATTTAATTTCTCTATTATAAGTTCTTGCCGACACGAAAATATTGACCTTGTAACAAAGTATAGAGAATATGGAAGTAAGTTTCGAAAATCAAAAAGTATTCAAAATGTGTTCAGTTTTTCAAACAATTCAAAAATAGTTCAACACCATCTAAAAGTGTTCAAATTTGAATACAAAAATTCGAGGTTAGCAACACGGGTTTAGGGAGTTTTAAAAAGTTATTTTGAAAGTTGGCTCTTTATTTGTGTTGAACTGTCACTTGTGTGCCACGACTAAAAGGCTCGTTAGATAATAAAAATATGAATGGCGTAAAAGGAGAAATAATAAAAGATGTTATTTTGACAACTGACTTTTGATACTTTTGACAACTGACATTTCTAGTGTGATAATTAGTTTTAGTTGAGCTACATTCACTACTTTTCGATAAGCGAGATGTAAAGTACAGTTTATTATATTTATGAAATTGACATTTGATACTTCTATTTTGACGATTGACATTAAATTTAATATTTCTTCTTCTTCTTCAATTTTTATAGGCCTCAGCTGCCAGGGCTATTCGGCCTAGGGTAATTGTATTGGAGTTTTCTGTATTATAGGTGAATATTTTAAAGGAAATTAATTTTTTTCGTCACAGGATGCACATCACACCATGTGACAATTTGTAATTTTCAGATTCAAAAAATTTTGACGCACTATTCTTGCTACTTGATAACTGATCACAATATTCACTACACGGTGACTGTTCTTGTTAGGGATTTTGACGGAAACATTCACACCTGACTACCGATTCTGACGCCGCCATTTCAGTGTTGATACCATAATATTTCTAATTTTACAACTGACATTTTTAGTTTGTTGCATTATTTTGACAACTAAAGTTTGATAACTACCTTTATTTTAACAAATCACACTATATGCGTATTGAACTGCCACTTGTATGTCACTAGTCATAATAATCAAATGCTAAAAGGGTCATTAGGTGTTAAAAATATGAATGAAGCGAAAGAAACATGAATAAATGATATTTTGATAGTTGACATTTGATACTTTTTTGACAATTCTTTTGATACATTTTGTCAATTGACATTCCATACTTTTTGACAACTGACATTTCTAATTTGTGGTGTTAGTTTGACGTTTAATACCTACCTCTATTTTGATAATTAACATTTTATGCATATTGAACTGTCATTTGTGAGTCACTTATCGAAATATTCGAACGCTAAAAGGGTCGTTAGGCATTAAAAATTTGAATGAAGTGACAGGAACTTGAATAAACGATGTAATTTTGGCAATTGACATTTGATATTTTTGACAATTATTGACATTTGATATTAAATGTAATATTTCTATTTTGACAACTGGCATTTCTAGATTCCTACGTTATTTTGACAATTGACGTTTGGTACCTAATTCTATTTTGACATTTGGCTGTTCTAGTATAATAATTGTCATATTTTGACAACTGACATTCTATTTTATAATTTTTTACAATTATTAATTCTATAAATAGCAATATCTAAAATCGGATGCATGTGTTTTGATAAATACTCACCAAATTCGACGTAAAAGTTGTACTTGGAAGGCCTCGGCGATCTGTTTGATCTATTATAAGAAACTTTCGTACTTTCCGCATTCGAATACTCTGAGGTATCATCGCTATCGCTGTTGTGTCTCGATCTGGTTTTTCTGCACTTTTTACTCGACAGCGGCATCGTATCTTCGGAATTTCTAAGCGATTTTCTTCGTTTCTTACAAGACGCGGGTTTCTTCATTTCGCCCATCATTTGTGTATCTAAAATTTATACATAAAAAAAGATGTTTTAAAATCGTTCAGATGGATGTATTTACCTTCTTCGCTATATGGAGATACTTTTAGTGTCGAAGATCTTTGCCTGGGGTATTCGGATTCAATGTCATTCGACTTGCCGCTTTCATTGTCGCCCATAGTCGGAGACAGGCCGCCAATGTCGCTAAAATAAAATGTTGCATTGTCAAACCATTAAACAAAACGTATATCTCAATTGTTATGTACACATTGGATTTGTGGAATTTGTTAATAAATCTAAGCTACTAAAGACTCGGGTGGCTTCTTAATTAACATCGTCGCGAAGCGGGAAGATGAAATAACATATGGTACATATATGTACCAACACTTTTTGTTTATTCACTATACATTACTGCATTTTTTATAAAGATAACAGAGTTACTCAAAAATCAAAATATATTGTCTTGTACAAATATGTACCACATCTTAAGAGTTAGTCTGAACTTTAATCGAAATTGATATTATGGTCAAGACAAATACAGATGGAATATGATATAGTATTATGGTACATATATGTACCAGCACCTTAAAGGTTAAAATAACGATACAGCACTTACCCTCTAGGTGATAAATTACTAATACTGCTCTCGGGAGTCGTAGGAGGCGTGTTATCCAAGACAGTAGAATTTTGCACTCTATGCTCGCGTTCCCGCTCGCCGTGCTGCCCGTGCAACTCGACAGATGGCGCCGGCGACATCTTCTTCTGCTCCAAAAACATGCTCTTGTTGTTGCTGGTACTGGGAGCGCTGGCGAAGGGCATCTCCAAAACGGACGACTTCATCTTGTTTTCTTGCACCGCCGGCGGTTCGCTGGGCGGCGCGGGGCTTCTGGGGATCTCCTCGTCGCAGATAAGAAGCGAATGAAGATGGGGATCGGGATCCTCTTCTTTGGGCGCTTCGGATTCTTCGGTTTTGACCTCTTCTTCGATGGGCGAGGGGGAGGGCACTGGAACTTCATCCTGGAAGAATTCAATGTTTTGTAGATTCGTGCTAATCAATATGGCGTGCAGGTTTTTATGTAGCAAATTAGATCGCTCGTTTGCGAGAATACTGGCACAACTCAAAAAGTTAAATTCGAGATAATCAAGATTAATGGAGTGATTTAACAGTCTGAAACTTGAAAAGTGTAAATGGTAGTAGTATCGACAAGCCAACCATTCTATTAGAAAAATAGATCACTTATTTGCGAGAATACTGGCACAACTAAAAAAACTTCAATTAAAAATAATTAAGTTTGATTGATTTAACAGGCTAAAAGTTGAAAAGTGTAAATAGTAGTAGCGTCGTCAAGCAAATACCACTATAAATATGGGAAGTGTCATTGTTTCTGTAGAAAGAATTAGGTTGGTGCAATAATCTCAGAATTGATGATTTTTGAATTTTTCCGGTATTCTCGCAAATTAGCGAATGATTTACCTTTTTAGTTTCAAAGTTGAAATTGAGTTCTTCCTGCGACTGTGACTCGTCGGTGGTTTGAAGTTGATTAAATATGTTGCTGCTGTCACTCTCCTTGGTATCCGGTTTGATGTCCAAAGAAGTCGTCTGAGAATCGTCGTCTGATCTCGCTATGACCAATTGCTCAGAATCGCTGGAGTCAGTCTCGCTATCTTCGATGTAAGCCCTGCTGAGTACCTTTTTTCTCTTCTTCAGTTCCGTTAGATCAGATTTCGGACTGGACGATGGTTTTTTGATCGGTTCCTCGATAGGAGGGGATGGAATTTCTTCTTCCTCCTCCTCCTCTTCCTCTGCCTCGTCCTCTTCTTCTTCTTCCTCATCTTCGTCGTCGTCGTCCTCTTCTGACTTTTGGTCGGGTTTAGGTTCTGGCAAAGACGGTTTTTCGTCTTGGGTGGGTTTCGCTTCTTCCGGGGTTACTTTTGGTTCTTCTTTTGGAGGTACCTAGAGGAAATATACATTTTTTTCTCTCTAAGTTTTGTAGGTTTTGTTTTTTATAAACATAAAGGGTGTTAAAACTGGACAATAAGGTGTATTATTTGTATCGACTTGCCAGGAAAACATTTGATATTTCAACTTCTCATTTTTGTAAATTTTTAAAACATGCTTGACCAAAAGGTCTGAGCATATGAGTCCACAACGAGACCCCTAAATGTACGTAAAAAAAAATTAAAGAAATTCAAAATTCTAGTCAAAATTAATATAATTATCTACCTAGGTAAAGTACATGATAATTTTCAGTCATATGTATCAAGTTATATTGAACCAATTTATAATACAAAGTATGTGTATGTTTGCTGATAACAAAGTGTCAATCTTTTTTTAAAGCTAGTGTTTACCTTGTCTGACAACTGATCGCATTGCTGCATGGACACCGAATAATTTTCATAATAAAATAAATTAAACAATTTTATTTTTCTTTATAGAAATCACATTTTATAAATTTCCTCTGAAGGACCTCATTTTCGTAAAATAGTCTACTTTTAATGTAGTTAGAAGTAAAATGTCAAAGGCAATTTTAAAGATTGCTTGTAAATAGTAAACATAAGATTAGATAAAAAAAGTGTTTATCTATTTCAATACAAAAAAAAATGTAGTACACTTTTTGAGAGTTTAAATTCAGGGACAACAAAATAAAATATGATAAAATAATAGTAGGTAATTGTTGAATTTTTAATGCTTAAATGTTTTTATTTAAATACATATATAAAACAAAATATGTAAAATCTAAATAAAGAACATGAAAGAGGAGTTTTTGTAGCCCTCGATTCTCGTTCGGTAGATATTATTGAGTATAAATCAGTAATTTTAAAATTATTGTATATAATGTAAATTCTAATTATAATGTATGCGCCTATTAGTCAGAGTGCAAAAGGACATTTTTTTTGTAAAATGATTGTAAACAGAATAACTCGTAAATTTTAAAAATAAAATCAATTTTACTGATACATCAAGTTGTTTTCGTGTTATTCGCAAAAATGCAAATTCTAGTCAAGGCACAAAAGGACAATTTCTTTTGTAAAATTATTTTGAAATTGAATAATTCCTAAGTGTCTAAAAAATTAAGATTATTCAGATCTACCAATTTTGTTATATAATTGGTGAAATATAAAGGGTGATTCAAAAATTATTAACAGAGCAATATGAAAATAAATTTTAACGTTTTAGATAGCAACACACTCCGAAATTACTCTTGCTTTTACAAATTTTCAGGAAAATCAGACAAAAACTATTTTTTTTCAAAATGTCTGAAATATTTTGGGTTTTCGATTCAGTTCAAAATATTCTTAAAGATAGAAAATAGTTTTTAAAAGTGAAATCCGTTTTATGATATCTCAAACCGATTTCAAGTTATCTGCCGAAATATAAATTATGTTAGTCATGACGCAAAAGGACATTTTTTTTGTAAATTTATTTTAAACTTGAATAACTCTTAAACGAATAAAGACATAAAAGAGCGATCACATTCAAACAAATCGATCTGTTTTGTTTTACACTTGGTAAAATATACAAGGCGATTAAAAAATTATTAACTGAGGAAAACAAAAACAAATTTTAACGTTTTAGATAGAAAACCTCTTGCTTTCTTGTGAGTTACCCAAATTTTTATGATAATTGGCCAAAACATTTTTTTAAAGTTTTCTGGAAGGTTTTGGCCTTTTCATTCAGTTTAAAATAGCGATGCAGATAGAAAATAATACGTAGAATTTACAAATGAAATCCGTTCGTTGATATCTCAAGCAATTTTCGAGTTAATAGCTAAAATCTAAATTAGGTTAGTCAAGGCGCAAAAGGACAATTTTATTTGTAATATTATTTTTAACTTCAATAAATCTTAAACGACTAAAGACAGAAAAGCTGTCAGAATCGTTCGATTTGACTGCTAGATTTCATCAGTTTTGTTTTTATACTTGGTAAAATATACAAAAATTATTAACTGGAGAAAACAAAAACAAATTTTACGGTTTTAGATAGAAAGCAACAGACTCCAAAATACTCTTGCTTTCTTTTACAAGTACCCAAACTATTTTTTTAAGCTATATGAAAGGTTTTGGGTTTTCGATTTAATTCAAAATATCTATATAGGTAGAAAAAAATTCGTAGAATTTAATAATGAAATCCGTTCTTTGATATCTTAAGCCGTTTTAGATTTATCTGCTAAAATATAAATTGTGTTAGTCAGGGCGCAAAAAAAATTTTATTTGTAAAATTATTTTAATCTTGAATAACTCTTAAACGACTAAAGACATAGAGGAACAGTCAGAAGTTTTCAAATCTATAATTTTTGGTGTATTCTTGGTAAAATATACAGGGCGATTAAAAAATTATTAATTAAGGAAAAAAAATAAATTTAAATAGTTTTAGATAGAAAGGAAGACACTATTCCGAAATTACTCTTGCATTCATTTATAATAATCCTAATTTTCATAAAAATCAAAGTAATAAATTTTTTTCAAGATGTCCAGAAGGATTTTGGACTTTCGATTCATTCAAAGTATCAATACAAATAGAGAATAAATTGTAGAATTCAAAAAATGAAATCCATTCTTTGATACCCCAAGCCATTTTCGAGTTATTTGCAAAAAATACAAATTATGTTAGTCAGGGCGCAAAAACTTTTTTTTTTGTAAAATTATTTTGAAATTGAAAAACTCTTAAATGGTTAAATATAAAGATGAGCGGTCAGAAAGATTCAAATGTATCAGTGTTGATCTATACAATTGGTAAAATACACAGGGCGATTCAAAAATTATTAACTGAGGAAAGTAAAAAAAAAGATTTAACGTTTTAGGTAGAAAGCAACAGCCTACTCCAAAATTTTTCTTGATTTTTTTATATGTACAACATTTTCATAAAAATAGAACGAACATTTTTTAAAGATTTTTTTTTTATTTTAAGGTATCCGTAAAGACTTTGGCTTTCCAAGTACGTTTAAAATATGCATTTTTTGATATCTCTAGCAGTTTTCGAGTTGTGGGCTAAAATATAAAGTATGTTAGTCAGGGCGAAAAATGATAATTTTATTTGTAAAATTATTAAAAACTTGAATAACACTGTTATAGAGCATTTTTAAAAACTATTTACTGATTAAAAAGAAAATTTTAATAATTTAGATAGAAAGCAACATACTGTACTCAGACACAAACAATTTTTTCCATGAAAACAAAAAACAAGTGTTCGGAAGAAGTTTGGGCTTTTGATTCAGTTCAAAATATGTATATAGATAGAAAAAATGTTGTAAATCTCAAATTTAAAATCCGTTCTTTGATATCTCAAGCGCTTTTTCGAGTTATTAGCAAAAATGCAAATTCTGTTAGCAAAAGGACAATTTTGGTAAAATTATTTGGAAATTGAATAACTATTAAATGACTAAACATAAAGATGAGTGGTCAGAAACATTTATATTTATTAGTTTTGGTATTAAAAAATTATTAAATGAGGAAAATGAAACAAATTTTAACGTCTTTAGATAGAAAGCAACAGTCTACTACGAAATACATCTAGCTTTCTTTAATGTGTACAAAATTTTCATAAAAATAGACAAGTTTTTTTCAAGGTGTACGAAAGGACTTTTGGGCTTTTGATTTAATATGCATAGAGATAAAAAATAATTAGTAGTTTTCAAAAATGAAAACAGTTTTTGATATCTCAAGTTCTTTTCAAGTTATCTGCTAAAATAAAAAAATATATTAGTTATAGTGCAAAAGTACAATTTTATTTTTAAAATTATTTTAAACTTAAATAATTTTTAAATGACTAAAGACATAGAGGAGCAGTCAAAAGCGTTCAAATCTATCAGTGTACTTGGTAAAATATACAGGACGATTCAAAAATGATTACCTTTTAGCAAACAAAAACAAATTTTATCATTTAAAATAAAAAGAAATAGAAACGGAAATTCCTCTTGCTTTCTTTCACAAGTACCTAAAGTTTCATGAAAATATGACAAAAAAATGTATTTTTTTTTTAAGTTGTCTGGAAGGTTTTGGGCATTTGATTCAGTTTAAAATATCCAAAAACGAAATCCGTATTTTTTGATATCTCAAGCCGTTTTCGAGTTATTTGCTTAAATATAAATTGTTAGTAAGGGCGCAAAAGAATAATTTTAAATGTTAAATTATTTTAAACTTGAATAACTCTTAAAAGACTAAAGGCAAAGATGAACGGTAGGAAGAGTTTAAATCTATCAGTTTTATTTTATACTTGGTAAAATATATAAAGCGATTAAAAAATTATTAACTGGAGAAACGGAAACAAATTGTTAAGTTATAGATAGAAAGCAGCAGATTCCGAAATTACTCTTACTTTCTTTCATAAATACCTAAATTTTCATGAAAATAGAAAAAGAAATGTATTTTTTAAGATCTCTGTAAAATATGTATACAAATAGGTAATAACTTATATATTTCAAAAATGAAATCCGTTCTGTGATATCAATGTGGTATCAATTTCGAGTTATTGGCAATATAAATTGTTAGTCAGGGCGCAAAAGGACACTTTTTTGTTTAGTTATTTGAAACTTGAATATAACAATTGGTTACTGTTACTATATTTTTTTAAATGGAGAAATTGTTCGAATGCATCTCTAAAATAATATGTGAGCACACTTAGTACATTCTTAAAAAAGAAATAAACTGTGGAAAACAAAAACAAATTTTGATGTACTCTGAAAATTCTTCTGCTTTCTTTTATTAGTATGCAACGTTTCAAAAAAAAAAAAAAAATGTTTTTTCAGTGTTCAAAAGGATTTTGGTCTTTTGATTCAATTCAAAAATATGCATATAGATAGAGAAAAAGTTATCAATTTTAAAAATGAAATCCATTGTTTGATATTTCAAGTCTTTTTCGAGTTATTAGCGAAAATGTAAATTCTGTTAGTCAGGGCGCTCAAGGAAAACTTCATTTTATGATTTTTTTTATAAGTACCTAAATTTTGATAAAAATCGGATAATTTTTTTTAATGTGTAATTCAGTTCAAAATATAATTAAAAACCTTTATCGTCCAAACAGGAGTACACCCAATTACAATATTATTGTTAAGTCTTCACTTATTTAGTATATGTAAGTTTAAATTGAATATTATCATCCAGTATGAAACGTAATATTTCACTTATATTTATTATTCTCATTACTTATACTTCGCCAAGACGATATTGCCCTAATTGGCCAAAGACCACATCCGTGTGGCGAAGAACGATTCTTGGATTCAAACGGTCGAACATCAGTATCGCCGCAAAACTCGTAGAGTACAGTCGAGTATTCGAGCATTGTGATAATTCGGTACAAACTCGCGAGTTACATTTCCGAACATTCAAATACCAGCCTCTAATACAGTCCACGACCCCTGCAGCTTAGGGTGGACGCGCTTAGAAAGAGAAGTCTGCGTCAGGAAGCCAAGGAAATTAAAGGTAGGACCTGATTGGCGAAGCTCTAAAGTTTAGCTTAACCATAATCTATTCAATTATTAGGGCTTAAATAGATAATAAGAGTAGGATAGATCTAAATTTACAAAAATAGGTAAATAATAGATCTAAATTTACAAACATAGATAAATAATAATAATAGAAAAAAGAAATAAAAAACCCAGCTATTCTTAAACTGATATATAGGAATGGGAAAAACCTTTAGTATTTTCATTAAAATCGATGCACATTCTATTTAAGGAAGAGTTTATCATAATTGTTCTAAGAGTAGAGTTGTAAAATATATGAGTACAATAATCCATAGATTTGAAGCATATTTTATAAAAAAATCCAATCCATGAATGTATCAAATTAAAAAAGAAAAACACTTACAATTTCGACCTTAGCTTCATCCTTGACCACCTCCTCTTTCTCCACACTTTCCCTTTTCGGCGATATTTTAGCAGCTATTTCATTCTTGATGGAATTAAATTTCTGCAAAATGGAATCGGCGATTTTAGTACCGGTCTTAACGTTGCTCAACTCCTTAGCCGTCTCCTCCAACTTAACATCCAAAGATACGGGCAGTTCCGAAACTATAGACTCCAATAATGCGCTGTCAGTTTCTTGCAAAGCTGGCGATATGTGTTGTTTGTCGTTAGACGTTGAAGGTTTATCGTCGCTCGGCGATACATCGGGCGCTTTTTCCTAGAAATGGGATTTGACACTGAGCGAAATAAAAGGATATAATTATCACCTCAATATATTATAAATCATTAAAATTACTGCTAGGAACTGCATTTTTTCTGAAAGCTTCAAGTAACGCCAAACTTAAAAAACAATTCTCTACATAATGCCTTTTTTTCCCGTTTAAATGGGACCAGTAATAACCGAGAAACACGCTTGGGTCCTTTTGGCATTGCTACTGCGCAGGATTTTTCTATTCAACGTTCATCTATACCTCGTTATCTACATGATGCTGTTTTTTCCGTTTAAATCGGACCAGTAATAACCGAGAAACACGCTTAGGTCCTTTTGGCATTGCTACTGCGCATGATTTTTCTCTTCAACGTTCATCTAAGTCACGCTCTCTACATAATGCCGTTTTTACCGTTTGAATCGGACCAGTAATAACCGAAAAATACGCTTAGATTCTTTTGGCATTGCACCTGCGCAGGATTTTTCCCTTCAACGTTCATCTATACCACGTTCTCTACATAATGCCGTTTGAATCGGACCAATAGTGGCCGAGAAACACGCTTAGGCCCTTCTGGCAATCGCATGATTTTTTTGTTCGACTTTAAAAGAAATTTAATTCCCCCCACTCCCTCTTACCCATTAAATATGTACCTCTCACTCTTACACATTAAATTCCCTATGTGAGCCCGTGGTAACTTAGTATATCTACTTACCTCCTCTTTAGTTTCCTCCACTTTGGAAACCTCAGGCACCTCCATCTTGAACGCGGGTTCGCAAACGTTTATACCTAAGATACCTGTCATTGTCGACAACGGATCGTCTCTCTTCAAGGGATAACCCAAATTCGGCGCTACGATAGCCAGAGCATCGCCACTATCATCGTCGGTGCTCGAACTTTGAGCTATCACCCTCTGAATTTGCTCTCTGATCGAATCCTCATCGTCGCTATCCTTGTTCTTCCCTTCGTCCGTCTTCCCCAAAGAAGAAAACTCCATGTCCAAAGTGTTTTGATCGGGCGACGGTTTGGAGAAGTTGCTGTCTCCGAAGATGTTCGCGCTAGCCATTTTTTCCGGTGACGTAGTGAATATTTGAGATGGAGATTCGCAATCGGATAGCTCCATGTCGCCGCTGTAATCATCAGAAGCGTCCGGTGGTAGATCTCTGAATAGACTCAACGAATCTTCGCATATGTTCCTGACGACCTTCTCTTTATTTTCTACGACTTTATCCACGGTTTTCACCAAATTAAAGCTCGGGGACTCGACTAGCTTATCGAACGGATCTTCTTCTTCTTTGGGCGGCGACATCGCGATCATGGTTTCTTCTTCGTCTTCGTCGTCTTCATCAGAATCTTCGATTTCCTCCTGTTTTCTTAACGGCACGCTGAGCGATCTCAGTTTCGGCGTTTTGTCTACGTCTTCGAACATTCTGGTCACCAAGCGTTTCTTCTCGTCGCCCAATTTCGGTCTGTTTTCGAACTCGAACGGTTCGGGTTCTTTGAATTCGTAAACGTCCTCGGAGCTAGAGGATTTTTCCAAAGGTTTCTCCTTCTTTTCGATAGGTTCATCCGTAATTTCTGGCGACTTTTCTAGCGGTGGTGGACTGGAACACTCATCGGATGAGGATTCCGCTTCTTTATCGTCGACAGAATCTAACGGTGGAAGTTTTATGGCTTTGGAGAAACCTTTGAGCTCGGATCTGATTTGGTTGAGATCGAAATCTCTACCTTTCGGCGGATTACCGTCGTCTTCGCTCTCTTCCGCCGATTTGTCCGACGATTTTTTGCTTCTTCTCGATCGCGTTCTTTCGTATATATCCTCTGGTGGGCCGCCGTCTTCGCGGTCCTTGCGTTTATCCATTTTGGGCTGAAATAGTGATTGTTATAGGTTAAAATTGATTTTTAGATAGCAACTGAACTCACCAAAACGGGCGCTCGGGGCGGTCGCCTGCGGTACGTTTTAATTTCGGGTTCATTTTCGGATTTAGAGCGACTTCTGGTTCTGGACACTTCAGAATCGCTTCCGGTGCCTTCGCTATCCGATTCTGTGTGAGTTGAAATGTCTGTTTGGGCTGATATCCTTCTAGTACGTCTGGTTGAATCTTAACACATACAAAAATATAATGAAAAAAAGAATTACAATGATAATTCAAAAATAGTTATACTTTGAAATTAAAAAAAATTGGGTACAGCTTATTTTTAAATGGATGGTTGGGAGCCACATCTCTAGTTGCGGAATAATGGAGGAAAAGGTCGTATAAGCGGAGACTATTGAAATATTGTAACGTTTATTAATGAAAAAGATGAATCCAAATGCAGAAACAAGGGACCCCAGAAAATCTATATGGAATGGACTAATGTTCAATAAAAGAGACCGTTCCTATGCAGAAACAAGGGAGCAGAGACTAAGGTTCAATGAAAGAGACCATTCCCAGATACATCCAGTGAAAAGAAGTTGTATACATGGTTCACATGAAAAGTTGACGTGCAAAATAAGTCTTCAGGGAAGAGGATCTATCCAGAATAACTAAGGTTCAATGCAAGAGCCATTAGCAGATACATCCGCTGAGGAAAAGATGAATACAGGGTACACAAGGAAGTGATGGGTCAAACCAAGCAACCAAAAGGATCTAGCTTGAATGTCTAAGGTTCTATGAAAGAGAAATTCCCAGAGACATCAGGTTAGAGGGAACAGGACCAGAGAGTAATTTGTGCCAAGATGACTAAGACAACAAAGATAATGAGTCAGTATCAGCCAGCTAATAGTAGCCAGACAGCCAGTACTAATCAGTCAGCAACAGTCAAGTACAGCAGCCATGTACAGTGAAGTAGCCTTCTCACAGTAGCAAGTCAGAGAAGCAGTCGAAGGCAGGGAGTCAACCAGAGGATCCAAATCCGCAGAAACAGTCTATTAGAAAATGGATAAACTACCGCAGCGGAAAGAACCCGTAACCCCAGCCAAAAGGGTTACATGGTACAGCAGCCGAAGGACCAAACCAGATAGTAAAGGATCAGGTGATAATGAGAGGTGACAGCTAAAGAGCAAAGGGTAATTATGGCCAACCAACAAAGAAGATGCAAATTATGCAGTGAAGTGTAATCTTTCCATATTATTGTTGTAAATAATGTTGATAATTTTTTGAATTATTTACATTAAGGGTTTTAAAAAGAATTAACAAGTAGTTCAATTTTTTTTCTGTCGGGGATTAATGTAATAATTAGCATTATTATTAGTAAAATAAATAAAGAATTACTCAAAAAATCTAAAAAGTATTTTTTAATGTTTCAACTAACAGTTTGTTATTTATTTTCACTGCAAGACTAATTTATTTTATAACTTAATTTATTATTTGTACTAAATACACCACTAATTTATATCTTTTTTACTTACAGAATCCACCGTTTTATAGACTGGTGCATCCACCAAAATCGTTATCTCTAGGTGTTTCGTCACTAGAGTAATGACCGACCATAGGCGTATCATAGGGATTTCGGATGTTGACTTATTTTATCGAATATTCTTGGTAACAAGAAAATTGAAGGCCGTAAAAGGTCCAAATAAGGCAGAGATGGACTTAAAGGATTAGAGCAGGACCAGACTGGTCGAAATGGCTCGCATGACAGTATCTATAGAGCAACTACAGAGAATCAGACTTAATGGAAATTGATGATGATGATAATATTAATAATAGCCTTTATTTTCCAACATATATAAATATGTTGAAAAATAAAGGTTATAAAACCTAGATCATTTAAAGAAATCGTTTCTATTTGTTGCACAAATGGAGAAACACCTAAATTAATAACTTTTAATAATAATTAAACACGCGAATAGTTATCACAAGCACATAATTTGTTATATTTTAGTTTATATATAAAGAGGTCTCAGAAATTACACAGGCTATTAAAAAAAAATTACACATAACAATTAGGGGTAAATGTCTTCTGTTTCTAGAGCTTTATCGTAGCAGACTGAACGACTATATCGATCAGACGCATGGACGATAACGGAAAATAGAGAGCAGGTCAAAAATGGCTTGCACGACTTTATGAATCCTACTTTTTTTATTTCAATTTTCAGACCTTTTTTCATTGCCAATGTTCTACTTGTTCATTATCAACTTTTTTAGAAATTTTCAATGAACTTCCCCTGCAATGTTAAGTTATATTAATTTTGTTAATTTTGCGTTTATATTAATTTTGCGTTAGTAAAAAAATGCTGTCCGAAAAACATGCAGTAAAATTAGCATAACTCCGAAAATAATAAAGATATAAAAATTAAAAAAATATTAGCGCGTAGGTAATTTAATTATCTGTAACTTTTATTCTCATCGATTTTTTGATAAAATGAACATTTACCAATATAAAAAATAAATAAAAATCCACCACTTAAATTGCGATCTTGTACACTAAGGGCATAGTCCCCAACCAGCCAAATAACAATCAAGCTTTCGGTAACAGTAAATTTTACTGTTACATCAATTTTAGGAAATTTTGTTATTTTATAACCTAATTTGTATTATACTCTGTTTTTAAACTAAGAGGAGCGATTTGAATTTTCCGCGCCTAAACTTTTGTTTCTGATTGGTTAATTGATAGGCACGTTCACACAGACCAAAATGTCTAATAATGACATTTCTCTGTCAATGATTTGGCACATCGCGGTAGATAATTTTAAAAATTTAAAATATCACTGTGCTTTTCTGTTTTATTCTTTCTATTTACCAATTATTATTAATTCAAAATCAAATAAATCAGTCCTTTTCAGGACTAATTAGTCAATTGTGTTTCGTGTTCGTGCGTTTTGTTATTTCCGTTAATAAAATAAATCAAATCTTTTCAGGACATTAACAGGCAATTGTGAATTTCTTTTCGAATTTTTTGTTTGTTTTTTCATTAAAATGGATATTGCTATGCCAAGCACCAGTACTGCTAATTTTTCGCCACCAAAAAGACGTAAACAATTAAATTTAGGTCATTTATCTTTGGCAGAAAAACAAACTATCATAAACTTGTACAAAAAAATCTCAAGAGATGAACCTAATTTGAAAACTGTTAGTGTTGTATCTAAAATTGCTATATCTGTTGGTAAGTCTTCAATTATAAAACGCCTTTAGCAAATATTTAAGTTCCTATTTGTCTTAGGAAGGCGTACATTAACTAAAAACTATTCTTTATCTCAGTTAACAAAATAAATAAGGGGTACATATCAAAATAAAAAAGGAAGCAAAATATAGTAGTAACAGACCAAAAATTAAATGTTAAATTGAAAGCACACATAAAGTGAAACAACATAGGTTATAGTTAATATAAAGGAGAGGTTTATTAGGATGTTTTTTAGTTTCTTTTTTAAAATAACTATTCAAGGAAGGTTTGTAATGATTAAAAAAAATAGCTCCTGCATTATAAATGAAGCTTCTTTCTCTAGAATGACATGGCGTAGATAAAGAGATTATAAGTACTTAATTTCAAATTAATTTTTCATTCTAAATTGATAAAAAATGGAAAAAAATATTTTTTAACGAATTCTAAGGTTGTAACTGTTTGAAATTAAAAATGTGGCCAGATATAATACGATCAAATTTTTTTAACTTACCAACAAAACGACAATACATATATATGTTGCAGTTTGTACCTAATAGTACCTACCTATTATTTTCAAATAAAAAATCATTGGCATTATGGTTATCTTTTATTTGTCTTAAGACATAACAGTTTAAAACGGGTCTATTTAAGATACCACTTAAACTGAATCTTTAGTGGTACCACAAACCATAAAAAAATAAATCTGCTAAGAAACTTACAAATCTACTCTTCTCCTATTTTGTTTTCAAATAAAACCAAAAATATAACAGTTATCTTTTATTTGTTTTTAGACTATAAGTAACAATTTATAAAAAAAGGTTCTATTTAAGATCACTTTAATTGAAGCTTTAGTGGTAGCATAAATTAGTAAACTAAAAAAATAACTGCAAAAAAACTTAGAAATCTACTCCAATCAATTGACCTAAATTGAACCCGTACATTTAGGAAACATTTTCTGAGTTTTTCTCGTTCTGAAATTTAAAATAAAATTATTAGTGTACAGCATTAACAAATGCAACTTTTGGAAATGGTATTTTCATATTATTTTTGAATCTAGGAGATTGATTAAACCAAAATTTTAAATATAAATTGGATCTTAATTGCATTAGAACACAAAAGTACTTTTTGTTGGGTTTATTTGAAATTTGTGGTCTTTTGAGTATTGGGATATGAATCACAATGAATGGAATCCGATGCCTGCTGAATAGTGAAATAGTATAATCAATAAGGAACTCCGATTTTTTTTTTAAATTATAACCAATGTACATGCTATTCCTCAAATATAATTTGAAAAAGTGCAACATTGTCCAAACCGTAATACTTTATCAAGTCATGGTCAATGACATCAGCAACATTGAAGTAGTCTAAATTAGAAGTAAACCCAAGCTTTTTGTCCAATGTACGAAATGTAACCTATGTTTAATAGTGCAATTATTACTGTACTGTGGCCTCTCTTACAGAAAGATTGTTGAATAATAATGAATCAATTTATTACAAACTATTGTTATTTTTGTAGGTGTCGCAAAATCAACTATATTTCGTACACTGAAAGAATATAAAAGTACCGGAACAGTTATTAGTTCTAAGCATTCTGGTGGACGTCCTGCGATTATTGGTACTTTTGACGAAACCACAAAAAATACTGTGCGGCAAATAGTACACAGTTTTTTCTTTAGTAATGAAATTCCGACTTTGGATAAGATTTTAAATAAATTAAAAAGTCTGCCTGACTTGCCCCAGATGTCACGGTCTTCACTACACAAATTTATGAAGCAAATTAATTTCAAGTAATTTTAAACACGTTTCTTGGTGGCAAAATTGGTATAATTAAAGTTTAAAAAAATAGATGTCTTTTTTTGCAGATACCTGAAACGAAATCGAAAAAGCATTTTAATTGAGCGTGACGACATTGTTAGATGGAGATTAAAATATTTAAGAACCATTAAAAAGTTTAGAACTGAAGGTAGACCTATTTATTATGTTGATGAAACATGGATAAATGAAGGTCATACCAAAGAAAGAGTTTGGATTGACGGAAATATAAAAAATAGACGTCAGGCATTTATCGAAGGTTTATCGACAGGATTAAAAAGTCCCTCTGGGAAGGGAAAAAGACTTATTCTTTTGCATGCTGGTTCTAAGGAAGGTTTTGTTCCAGATTCATTATTGATTTTTGAAGGAAAGAAGAGTGGAGATTACCATGAAGAAATGAACGCAAATGTTTTTGAAAACTGGTTTTCTTCATTTATAAAGAGACTACCTGATAACTCGGTCATTATAATGGACAATGCATCATACCACAGTCGTAGACAAGAGAAAATTCCAACAAAATCTTCGAAAAAAGTTGATATGGAGACATGGCTAAAATCAAAAAGAATTAATTTTGAAGATGGACTAAACCGATTAGACCTGCTTGATTTAATTAACTTACATAAGGACCGCTATAATTTATACATAATAGATGAAATGGCCAAAAAAGAAAACAAAACTGTATTAAGATTACCACCATACCATTGCGAATTGAACCCAATTGAACTTATATGGGCACAAGTTAAAAATGAAGTAGCGGCCAAAAATACTACTTTTAAATTAAAAGAAGTAAAAAGTCTTTTAATTCAGGCACTCAATAATGTCACAAATACAAATTGGCAAAAGTGTGAGCAACATATAATAAAAGAAGAAGAAAAAATGTGCAAATTAGATGGTATAATAGATAGTTTAATAGAACCACTAATAATTTCAATTAATGGCGATAGTGACTCATCGGATGATTCCGATTAAACACATTTCTCTTTTATTTTATAAGTATCCAGAGTAACAATTTGATATTTTATAAATGCTGAAAAAATGTTTACAGAACAAAATTTATAAAACAGAATATTAGCTAAGATCATTTCAGTAATAAACACAAAATGGGCGCAGTATTACAGAACTATTTGATTCATTTGTAAATTGTATAAGATTTGTTGAATGCAGTTACCGGACAATTACTACACATTCACACAGACTTTAAGCAAATGTTTTTTTAAACTTTTACAACTGTTTTATACATTTTCAATTTGAGGTTTTGTTGCATATCAAAACATAGTTTTTAAATGTATCTGGTGAAAACAAATTAATTCTAGATTTGTCATAAAAGGTAAATTCAAGGCGATAATAGTAAAATAGCAGTATCTAAGAGATATCTACAAAACGGTTTAGACATACTGTATGACCCACAAAAAAATCGTTTTTGGCTGTGCAGCAAGAATAACTGTTAATTATATAGCACATACAATACTAAATTTTTAAGCGCCTCGAGATTGATTCATATTTCTAATATTTTTTTTCAGTATGAAACAAAAATTAAATTTATGCAATTCGATTGTTTTTTTTTAGTAATAAGATTACTTATGCTAATATTACTAATGTTAAAAAATCTTTAATTTACATTGGTTTTGTCTTATAAACTGGTAAAACCGACAGTAGATTTAGCTTTAGAACCGTCTTATATTTTTTTTAAATATGGTGGCTATTCAAAGGTATTAAGAAGTTATTAAGACATAATCATAATTATAAAATATTATTGTAATAAAAACAACTATGATACAATAATTAAGTTGTATCAGTCATGCCTACAAAACAAGTTCACCATGGTTTGTTGTATAATAATTTCACATTGCTGCACTGTATGACTTAAAATATAACATAACCTTTGCAATTCAAGTATTTGAGAATTGAAATGATTTGATTTTGTTTCTATAGCTTTATAGAGCAAGCATAATTTATAATATTGCTAGAATTATCAAGTTTAACAAAAATGTGGCTTTCTTTTAGTACTGGAGCATGATTATTCAGAACATAATTATTATTTGGCTGAATGATACTCTTTTTTGTTTGTCTAAATAAAACAGCAAAATGTTTTGCTAATATTTTTTTTTACTATTCTCTGAAAAGCAGGTACCACTTATTTTTTATATTTTTTCACTTATTTAAATATGACATTTTAAGACCATACACTCACATACAAATAGTATTGGAAGTAGTTAAACAAACACAAAATAATATGGTGTAGGTACTACCAAATACAATTGCTTTAATTTTTTTATAAATATTTTTAAAGGGATATTATTCTTAAGTAAAATTATTGATTTATAATAGCTCTATATAGTTTGCTAATTTGCAGAAGTATATTTCGACACTACATTACAGTTATTTTAGAGTTTTCATCAAAAGCAAAGTGCTATTGACGCGGAATTATCTCACACTAATATTTATATAACTATTTTTTTAAACGTTATTATGAGCTTAAGAAACAGTTGTATTTGAATTACCAAAAAGTTGTAAAGGTGATCTAAAGCAACAATATAGAATCACTATGTAACAATTTAATTTTATTATCATCCTACATGGTTATTTCTAAAGATAAACAGTGGCATGAGTTGTCTCTCGCATTTGGATTAAACCATTTAAAGACAAATCGCATAAAATATTTGAGTATGTACATTGACCAAAAACTTTCTTGGAATCAAAATATCACATATATAAAAAAAGTAATCCAGTAATTAGCGTTCTTGAAAGGGCTACACCATACTTAAATATAAATCATAGTAAAGCCATATATTTCTCTCTCATTCATTATCACCTTGCATACCATATCAAACTCTCATGTGGAGCTGTACTTACTACAACAAGACCAATCTGCTAATTGTTCATAATAAAGCAATATAAAAATCTTTAACTACCCAAGATCCAACTACAAACGTACCTTAAAATGAACATCATAGTTAAATTTTTCAATCATGTCTTTACATCAACAACTGGAAACCAATAGAACCTACTAAAACCTTCGATTCATTTCCCTGAATGAGTGCCATGACTACAATGTGAGAAGGAACACCAGAGCGGCTGCAATGAGGACAAAGATCAATACTATCTGAAGGAACAAAGATATGCAATAAACTGCCCAACACTGTGAAATGCCTAAGCATCTTTGCATTTAAAACTCAACTCGGAAAATTGATTTCTTGAAGAATGAAAATAATATAAATTAGTATTGTCCGTCTCTATTGTTACTTATCCTAGTTTTTTTTTCCTATTTATGTTGTTAATTTTTATCTCACTATGATTCTCAATAATTACCGTTTATTAAAATGTACCTGCTAGGACCAGATAGCTCTAGCTCGGGACTTTGAATATATATTATTTATTTAATTTACAATAAAATACTTATTATAATATATAATTTGAGGATTAATAATTTTCTTGTTAGAAAGTTAAGTTTATATTAATAATTATTTTTTACATTCTTTACTGGGATTACAATTAAAAATAAATTTTGAATGTATGTTTCGGTTTACTATAAGGTTAAACAATCCTTCAGCATTACATTAATTTTTTTTGAGGGATTTTTAAATCACTGAAAATATAAAACATTTTTTTTTGGTAATGATAATGTGTTTTTTGTGACGAAACTTAATACTTATAAGAATAAAAGTTTGCAAAAAACCGAAACGTTTCAGATAATTATAATTTTTGTAGATAAATTATTATAAATTTGCAGATGGTATGACTTGCAATATATACATCCTCCATATTCTTTTAATAAAAACATGATAAATGTCTATTTCTTAAGATAAATATCTGTCTAAATTACTTTGGATAATAAAAAAACATCCAACTTGATAAACCTACTACATGTAAGTATTTTTGTTATTCATTGACATAGATTTTTATCATGTAATGGTAGAATCGATTTACGACAATGTTTTTTCATTTTATGATAAATTATTACAAGTTTCTTAAATATAGGTCCTAAACCATAAACTTGTTAAAAACCATAAACAATCAGATTGATAAAACAAATAGACACAGTGAACAATATACGAGTACAAAGTATCAGTATCATAATCAATTTCCATAATTAAAACGCTATCATCATGTGATCTATAACACAAAATATTTTGGATATATTTAAAAGTGCTGTTACAATCTGAATTTGTCCATAATTTGTGCTGTTTGATCCATATATTTTCATTAATAATTGTGTGGCCTCCAAAACTGACATTATTTTACCTAAAAAATACCTTGTTTTAGAACTGTTTTTTTTTTTAATAAATAGCTTGGTACAATAGTCAAAGGCATAAAGTGTTATCACTGTAACATTTTTTCGGTAACCTTTTTTAAACTTTATTAAATTGCTTAAAGGACTTTCAGAGCAAGTATCGAAAATGTTTTCTAGATATAATATAAAAATTGCTCATAAACCAAACGATACAATAGAAACGTTATTTTTAAATTTTAAACCCATACTCAAGAAAGCAAATCAGCCAAATGTAGTTTATAAAATAGACTGCAAGTATTATAACTCAACTTACATATTGATGGCTTAACACACACAGTTAAGTGCAATTTTGACACAAATTGTTTTAAATGCATACACTTGCTTACGTACAAATAATTTTACTTTATTTCGCTTTATTATGTAATAAGAAACAACGAAGAAGTATAAAAAGGGTTTGCTAGATACATTTCATGGAAATAACAGAGCTATAGTTTCAAACCTTTGAACTTAAATTGTAATATATTAGCAAAATTTTACTTAACACATGTGTACACTAAACCATCGATATGATAAAAAAACAATATTTACATTAAAAAAAACCATAAAAATATTTCAACAACTAATAAAAATTTTACTGTTAAAGGTACATTATAAAATTTGCACTCCTGATTTCGAAAATGTAAGAATCATCAAAAAAGAGCCTAATTATATTAAAAAAATAGAAACTCTGTAAATAATAAAACTGACATATATAAAAGATTTGTCAAACATTTATTTTAATTTGATCAACTATATGTAAGCTATTTAATTTTTACTGTATCACCAGGAGAAATTTTAATTCTGTAAAAACTCTTATTTTTGTTTCATACATACACACTACCATTAACTAGTGTTGCATAAACATCGATAGTATATCGATAGTATCGATAGTAAATCAACTATCGGAACAATCGATAGTTTTATAAAGAACTATCGATAGTCGAAACATGTACCCGCGCCGGCCGTCGAGTCGAGTGGCCTTTCACATGAAAAGTGTGCACTCAGTGTATTTGCGTCTTTGTTCAACGACCAATATTAAAGTAAGATGCCAATTGCCAATGTTTTCTCAATCGGTTACTCTTTAAAAATGACCCAATTTTAGAGACAGCGTTGCCGTGTTTATAATGGATGCATGAAAATAAGGAATAATCTAATATTATAATAAAATTAAATTAAGATAAAGGCAATCAAATATATTACAAAGCGGAATTAAAGTTCAAGTCTTTCGATTTTTGCCAACAATACGACGTGCTATAATCTATAATATATCTGAAAATTGCATGACAGGTGCTCATAAGCTTGGCAACACTCTTTATATTCGTTTTCATTTGATTTAGATGCAAGGTCCATGGGGAATACCAGGGTTTCTTTATACGAGCAATGTTTTAGTTAGTTTTTTCAAGACTTTGTGATGTGATTTTGAAAATGGATCGTAAAAAGTCTGTAGTTTGGAAGTTTTTTAATAAACTAGATGATAAATTTGTAAAGTGTACAATGTGTAATAAAGAATATAAATATTCAGGAAATACCACAAATTTGAACGATCATCTTAAAAGAAAACATGAAAAAGAACTAACTAAAGTGACTGAAGGTGAGGGGTCATCATTCGATATACGTGGGGACCTCAGTTGTGAAAATGATAGTGGTGAATTACCGGCAAAAAAATCTAGACAGTCAATAAAAAGTTACTTAAACAGAAATGAATTATACGGCACTAATTCTAATATAAAAAATCATCTGGATAAATTGTACGTCGAGATGATTGCCATTGACATGATGTCCTACCGAACATCTGAACATCAAGGAATGCAGAGATTTGTACAGGCATTGAATAACAAATATCAACTGCCCTCAAAACATCTTTAGTCCCTAACTATTATTCAAAACTAAAAAACAAATTGTCAATGGAACTGTCAGATTGTAATTTTGTTAGCATTACAACAGATATGTGGACAAGTGCATCGAATGAGGGAAGATTAGCAGTGACATGTCATTATATTCAAGAAGGAAAATTAGTATCACCTTTATTGAGGGTAATGAAAATTGAAGGGAGTCACAATGCTGAAGCAATGGCACAGGTATATATAAATTATATACAACTATTCTTACAGTATCATTATTCTATAGTTTATTTTTTGTTGCAGGCTATCAACGCGATACTTGTTGACTATCATATTCGTGATAAGATAGTGGCTATAGTTACAGACAATGCTGGAAGTATGGTAAAAACTGCAAGCAATTTACGACTTCGACATTTGCCATGCTTTGCTCATAGTCTGAATTTGTCAGTGCAAGACTCCTTTAAAGTAGAGTCATTTGAAAAAATATTGTCTAAATGTAAGGCTATTGCGACATTCTTTCGCAGCATTACATTGGCAAGTGACACATTGCGTAGGATTCAAAAGAGATCAGGTAAACCGGAACTTAAACTAGTACAAGAAGTCGAAACTAGATGGAATAGCTCTTTTTTTCATGCTGAAAAGAATTTCTATGATACGTACTGAATTGGTAATAGCGATGAATGAATGTCCAAGGGCTCCACCAACGCTGACCGCTGAAAACTTTGAAGCAATAGATGAGATACTCAAACTTCTTGAACCTTTTGAACTGGCTACAACAACAGTTTCGGGCGAGCATTTTATAACTTCTTCCTTGATAATACCACTAACAAGAGGAATTTTAATGAAACTCACAAGTTTTGAAAAAAATTTAATTACTGATGAAGGAAAAGATGTATTAAAATCATTAACAAATTCAGTAAAATCAAGGCTAAAACCTTACACAACAAGAACCGCAGCCATACTTGCCACAATCTTAGATGCAAGATTCAAAAAATATGGTTTTTTGTTATCGCAGGATGCAGATCATGCTATGCAATTATTACAAAAAGAGTATGCATCGTATCTTGCGTCAAAGTCAAAGGCAGCTGAACCGCTTAGATTGCCAGAACCATCCACTCATATTGCTTCTACAAGCAAAATTGACGAGTTACTCTTTTTTTCATCAGATAATCAACAAGTAAGCACTCCTGTTAGTGATGCAATTATAGATATTAGGCAATATATAGAGAAGCCAGTAATTGATAGAAGTACTTCCCCACTGGAATATTGGCACAAATCTAGCGAATCTCGGAAAAAAGCGCAAAGGAAATAAGCGCACAGAAAATATCCGCACAGAAAAAAGCGCACAGACATATAAACGCACAGGAAATAAGCGCACGTGGAAAGATGCGCACACGGAAAAAACCGCACACGGAAAAAACCGCACGGGTATAAAAGCGCACAAGGAAAAAAGCGCACATGGAAAAAAGCGCACATTGAAAAAAGCGCAAAGTACATGCAGTTTATATCTCGTTAAGAATAGGATACAGAACAACTGAAGATTCTCTGAATAAAAATAAAAAAATTAAGTTCTATGAATACATAATCAAAAATTATATCGGTATGAAAAGTAACCACCAAATATGCGGACTTATATCACAGATATTATATGTTAAAATTAATCCAACAAAATGTTTACAAAAAATTTAAAAAGTACCACAATAAAAAAAATCATTTTATACAATTTAAAATTTTAGATTATAGGAACAATATTTGATCTAAATATGTTTTTGTAAAAGTTACGCATTTTCAGTATTTATCATTCTAATGAATATCTAAAATCTTACAAATATTTTTATTCCTAGAAATATTTCTTAGCATTTTAATCCCTTTGAAGCGCGATTATGCCGTAATTGAATGGGAACTTATAGCAGGTACCAGCCTTGTGACGGAAGTGATCGCCCCGAGATTGTTAAATTATTTTTTAATAATCGATTATTTGCAAGTGGTCATTTATTTTTACTAGGGATTATAAAATTTAGATAGGTACTTATTATTTCATTTATTCGGCGTTGTGACATTATTATATTTCTTGGAATTTATTATTTGCAGAATTAAGGCAGGTAAGTAAAGGCGCTTATAAATAGACTACGGAATTTAAAGTTAATTTATTGTGCTCTAATTCTTGAACAAGTTAAGTTGAATTTTTGTAATAAACGAAATGGAGTTTTCGTCTAGTCAAAAAGGCAAGCGAGTTCTTATTTACAATGGTTTTGAATATATACATTTTCGCACAACAAATGGGATAGATACATGGAGGTGCCGTGAAAATCGACAAACTAAGTGCCATTCCTTAATAAAAACGAAGGACAAGGACATTGTACAAGATCCAGGCAGTCATTGTCATGATTCATGTCCCCAAAAAGCAGAAGCAAATATCGCCAGAAGCCAAATGCGAGAAGCCATGACAGCGGTGAATGCTACATCTCGCAATGTTATTGGAGATATATTATCAGGAGTAAGCAATGATGCACTTGCTTATATTCCAAAACAATCGTCTCTTGCCAGAACACTTCGAAATTATCGAGCAGAGAAGCACTTGCCAAATCCATCTACGATGCATTTTGCAATTCCTGACAAATACTCGGACTTAGTGCTGCATGACTCTGGAGTCGAAGATCCAAACAGAATTTTAATTTTGGGAGATCGCGAGTTATTGCGCGAATTAAACCAAGCCACTCTATTCGGCGACGGAACATTTGATAAAGCACCAACGATGTTTTATCAACTTTATACTTTGCATGCCAAAGTAGGAAATTCGTATCCACCATGTGTGTACATATTGTTACAAACTAAGAATGAAGCAACATACCTACAGATGTTTCAAATTGTAAAAGGGTTAGTTCCAAGCATGGCGCCCCAGAAGATACTTTTAGATTTCGAGAAAGCTTTTCCAGAAGCCGAAATTAAGGGATGTTATTTCCATTTGTGTCAAAGCCTTATAAGAAAAGTTAATGCAGTTGGTTTAAAATCGGAATTCGAATCGAACATCGACACAAAATTAAAACTAAAATCCTTGGCAGCATTATCGTTTGTGCCGTTAGAAGATGTACGAGATAATTTTAATAGCCTTGCAGAAACTTTTCCTGATGAAGAGAGATTTAACGACGTCCTTACATATTTTTTTTCAACTTATATACAAGGTGCCGCCGGAAGAAGTCCACAATTCCATCCGAAAATATGGAACCATTACGATGCCGCTCTTGATGAAACGCCAAGAACGACCAATTGTTGTGAAGGGTTTCACAATGCCCTTAATTCCATATTTCATTGCAGTCATCCGAGCATATGGATGCTTTTCGATGGATTGAGAAGAGATTTAGCATGTCACAAACTTACATTGGTGAACTCCCAAGCTAACAGACTGGAGCCCACCAAAAAGAAATACAGACAACTGTACGCGCTTGTAGCCAGTTCTGTAGAAAAGTATCAAGAAACAGATAACAAAGTATCTTACTTAAGGAGAATAGCCAACTTACAGTAGTACGTCTATCAAAGTGCGTTTATCTTTTGTTAATTTATTCATTTTTTCGTTTTTAATGTATTAATATGGAATAAAAATATATTACACTAAAAACCTATATGCATTTTTCGTTTGTACCTACATTATTATATAAAAAAATATAAACACAAATCCATGAATATATTAGTACAAATAGTTGGCGATTATAAAATTAAAATAAAATCAACATGGAATTGCAAAAATATTTAGGTTTTAAAGATAAAATATGTAGATACCTATAAAACTCGCCATTTTACAAAAAATGCAAAATCATTACAACCGGAATTTCATAAATATAATTATTACAAATCGTTAACGATTATAACATTATAAATGAAAACAATGATCAAAAATCATAATAGAACTCCAAAAATATTTCGAAACAAAAACCAATTCTATTTATCAATAAAAAATATAGTACACTTGTCTGAATATTAAAATTAGCGCGAATCAAAAATAAAACCAGTCTGCAGTAACTTACTTATAAGCGTAATTTATTATAAAATATTATGAAATAAAGTTATTATGACAGAATTCCAAAAACCTAACGTTATTCTACGAAGATTCTTAAATATTGAAAAATTTTTAGTTTAATTCAGGTTAAAGTCTATAATAAATAGATATTAATGATATAATCCCTAATTACCTTACAATATTCAAAGAAGATTGTTAAATTTGCAAAACTTTTATCTAATTAATGTAACGGTCTATAATAAATAGATATTAATGATATAATCCATGAGTACCTAACATTATTCTAAGAAGATTTTAAATGTTAAAATATTAGGCACAGTTTGAGTTTAATTCGTGTCTTTATTTAAAACGGTTCGACTATCAATTCTTGTAAATGCCGTTTAGTGACCCTTTAATTATTTTCGAAAAATTTCGTAAATTTCGCCAACTTAAATGGGAAAAATGAGCTGCCAAACTGTTTAACATCCATGCATATGCAAATGAAATGTCTGTTTCCGTTGCCTTTTGCTTGTTAAAAGACGAAAGTATACAAGTTACTTGAAACTGCAATGTGTGCAACTTATAAAGAAAGAGATTGACGGCATGGGATTTATCCTGAATTAAAAATTATTAACAAAAAAGCAACTAATAAATGAAATAATAAGTACCTATCTTAATTTTATAATCTCTAGTAAAAATAAATGACCACTTGCAAATATTTCGTTTTAATTAAGATACACACTGTATGAGATAAGTAAAATATACAGCATAATTTCCTCGCGGCGAAACTGATCGTTATAATTTTTTAAAGGCGGATTTGGTGGAATTAGTCTGTCCTCAACAATCCATAATGGAGATATAAATATTATAAACCGTATTAACTTTATTGTGAAAGTATTTTAAGAATTTTTTTAAACTTGTCTAATATTTTTCACCTGGAATATAACAAACCAAGGTACAGATCTATTCTTTGTATCGTACTTATAATAATTCCGAATAAATAACTGAGTAGATTCCTGAATTATCAGCAAAAATTATGGTAACTACTGTAAACAACGATAATTAAAGTTTTAATCAAACAACAAAAAATTGTAACAAAATATAAATATAAACTACATGCACTTTGCGCTTTTTTCAATGTGCGCTTTCTTCCATATGCGCTTTTATACCCGTGAGCTTTTTTCCGTGTGCGGTTTTTTCCGTGTGCGCATATTTCCTCGTGCGGTTATTTCCTGTGCGCTTATATGTCTGTGCGCTTTTTTCTGTGCGCATATTTCCTGTGCGCTTATTTCCTTTGCGCTTTTTTCCGGTCACCAATCTAGCAGTACACTTCGGGAATTAGCATTCAAATATTTGAGTATACCTGCTACTTCGGTGCCAACAGAGAGAATTTTTTCAAAGGCAGGTGATATTATGACGAAAAAAAGAAACCGGCTTAAAGATAAAAATTTAGATACTTTATTGTTCATTAAACACAATTATTCATTTTTCAAAACTTAAAGTAGACACCCATTTTTATAGGAAATAAAAGTTTTCTCAGTTTACTTTGCTTTTTGATCTTTTCAAATACCTACCTTTCAAAACTATCGATAGTACATCGATACTATCGATAGTTTTTATCAAAAACTATCGATACTATCAAAAGCTCTGACTATCGATGTTTATGCAACACTACCATTAACAAAAAGATGGGTTTCATCTATGAAAATTGTACAGTATTTGTTGTCACTAAATGTTTTTTTTTTTTTTTAAT
This sequence comes from Psylliodes chrysocephalus, assembly GCA_927349885.1. Taxonomy (NCBI): domain Eukaryota; kingdom Metazoa; phylum Arthropoda; class Insecta; order Coleoptera; family Chrysomelidae; genus Psylliodes; species Psylliodes chrysocephalus. Next base: position 79,150,804 of record OV651817.1, on the reverse strand, counting down.
TTTAACAAACTGTGTTGCACCAGAATATTGAATTTTATTCGGAAACATATGTAGTGCTTAATTATTAAAAATATAATTGACTAAAGATGTTTTATTTGTTTATAAAAAATATATATATATATATATATTAAATTGGGTGTAGGAAATCCTTTTGCTGAAGCAAAGTTACAAATTGTCTTTTTTTTATAAATAATTTTTACTTAATTATTTGTCTATATTATAAATGATCATACAAAACTAAGATTATATTATCTTACCTGCAAATAAACATTTAATTTTCAAAAGACTTAAAGGATGTCTCAAAAAATTATACCATCTGATTTATATTGTATAAAAATTTGTTTTTGAGAAGACCAAAGACATTCGGATACACATTGTGGAATTTATTTCAACAATTATAAATCCTACCTACAACAAAATGGAATAATGATAAAAACCATTAATATTAGAGTAAATGCCGGTACCATTACACTTTCTTGGACTTTTACATACCTATTAATACGAGTAGTAGAGTAACTTCTGGTACAGTTACACTTTCTTCGACTCTTACATACATTTAATAAGCTGTTGCCAACATTTTTACACCTTCCACTGTTGAATATAACATCTTCTTAGTGGGAACAAAATTCGTCTAGTCAATCAAGTCTAGTGATGATCCTTGTCCATTTTATTTATTTGATTTCAAAAGACTTGTCACAAACATATAATATACAAAACTTCGCTACATTTTACCTGAAGAAAGAACCTCTATTTAATTAGGAAATCCATCCAAACAACTAATGGTAGTCTTGTAATTTAATTGAGAAAAAATATTACAAATAAAATGAACCTATATAAAAATAAACACATTTTTTTGTACCTGCCAAATTTCTGCATTTTTAATAAGCTCTTCTTTAAATACATATTTCCAGTTTTCAGTTCATCCCAAATATGTTTTGTAGGTACGTAGATAGGTAATAGGTATGCTTAATGTAATTTTGCTTCTAAGAAATAGAACTCAAATACTTACCTATTCATCTAATTTTTCCATCAAATTGAAATACCTACTATTTACTTTCTTTTCTGTTATTATAATAGATAATATATATTATGGGTCCTTACAAAATTATGAAAAAATATCGAACTAAAACTTAAAACTCTTTAAACTAAAAATGTAAACAAAATAGCACAGAATAACGTGAAAATAGTTTGTTGTTTGTTGGATGACATTTTTAGTTTTTAGTCGGTGCTTGCCGCTTGAGTGGTTTGGTTCGGCGGTGGCGGTTCTCTACTGATCAAACTGATGCGAGCTGCGACACGAGACGAAGTAGCGAAAAATTAAAATTACAACTAAAGTACAATTATTAATAAAAAAAAGTGAAACAGCACAATTTGGTAATATCATCTCTATTCGTTGGTTATCTAAAACTTTGACTTCTATGCATTCATAACAAAGTTTTAAAATGTTTTTCTTGAAATTTAAATTTACCGCTAAAATGATATCTAGTTACTTTTTTAGTTATTTTTCCCTGTGTAAATAGGACTTTTCAATTCGCTCCTCTTAGTTTAAAAATAGAGTATAGTTGTTCCCAACTCTATTCTTTAAAATAAAGTAATTGTAATTATCGATTTTTAAAAATTTGGAAGGGACACCAAACATGAACTGATATAGCTTTCCTCTTTTATTTCGAGAGAGATACAAAATACCTTCTAGAATAATCAAGTTTTTTGGTTTTGAAGACTTTTAAAAAGGCGAACACGGCCGTTTGGGTTCTGCTTTTCTTTTCCTTCTCTCGCGGTGACATAAAGTTATTTTTCAAAAATATCTATATCGACGTTGTGTGAGTTTGTGCCAAATTGATTCGGAATTTTAAGACTCCCTCACCGACTAGCGCCGTCGCTACAACAGAGGAAAACTCCTCTTCTGAACAATAATTGATCCTTACCCTAGCAGCATTACCGATCCCTAAAAGACTAGTGGGAGTTTGTAGCACCCTTCAAAGAGAAAAGCGAGATCACCACCACAGAGACCACAGCAAGGCAAGTCCAATTAGATCCATTCACGTTGGAAATATAAATACCAATTCGTACATACAGTGATATACAGGCACAATAAATTATTCTTTTTTTTTTTGTTAAATAAAATTGTTAAGTTTTATTGATTTTTTTTATTACAAAGGTATGCCTTATTTTTTTGGAGATTAATAAAACAATAACAGATGGCGCCCAACTTTTCTTTTCTTTATATATCTTTCGAATTTTATTTCTTTTTTATTTATTCAATTAAATCAAATAGTTACTAGTGGCATTGAGGAGTGGTTCAGAACCAAATTCCGCTGAGCTAGCAAACAAAAATAATTGGGCCGCAACTTTTTCTCTCTCGAGTCACGTATCATTTCCCATATAAGGCTCTTAAACTATCCTATAATATAAAGAAATACAAAATCCGAAAATTCCTACCTTGTCTTAACCTCGCCGCCGACCTAGTCGCAGGAGTCGCCGGGCTCTTCGTCCTACTTCCCGAAGACGTAACGCTAGAGGGCGTCGTAGACCTGGGAATCTCCGTCGTAGAGGATCGCGCCGATACCGAAGTAACTCTAGCTCTCTTGGGCAACGGTTTAGGCGTTTGCGATTGGCTCTTGGTGCTGCTGGCCGACGACGTACTCGGCTGTTTGGAACGCTTCGCTTTCTTAGTAGCGCTCAAGTTCTCGGCGATTCTTTGAGGTTGAATCCATTCGTCGTACCTCGTATTCCAGCCGGTATAGTGTACCAAATACACCTGGCCGGTTTGGTCTTTATCGATTTCGATAACTTTAGCTTCGTAAGTCACTTTCGACTCGGTGGAGGTTCCGTAAAAAACTTTCAGTTTATCTCCGATGTTAATAATAGGCACCGCGATCGCCGTCTGTTTGTCGGCGGTGCCTCCCTCCAACGTTGCCGGTTTTTCGTCGGCGGGGCGTTTCTTCCCTTTCTTCTTCTCTTCCTCGGTCGGAGTGGGCGGTACCGGTTTTTTGATTGGTTTAACGGGAATCGGTTTGTTTTCTTTGACGGGTTTCGGTTCCGGCTTCTTTTCCGGTACCGGAGGGGGCGGTTCTTTCTTATTAGATTGCGCTTTCGAACGAGTGTTCTGCACCTTTTCCTCCTCTTCCTTTTTGGGCGGCTCTTCAAACTTCTCGATCAAATTTTTTATTTTCTCACTGACAATTTTTATCTTCTTCTCTTTTTCTTTCTCTTTCTCCTTTTCCTTCTCCTTTTCTTTTTCCTTCACGATTTTTTCGACACGTTCCCGTTTCGGTCTAGGCGTGTCCTTCAATGGTTCGGGTTGGTCTGTGGTATCGCTAGAGTTGGTATCGCTGATTTCGGCCGAAGCCAAAGCTAACGCCCTCTTTTTCTCGATGCGTTTCGACTTGAGAGGTTCTTGAGGAGGCGTTTCCTTTACTGGTACCACCTCTTTCTTCTCTTCAATTGCAGGCTCGTCCTTTTCGGGAGCTGAGGCGGGGCTGCTGATGGGCGTGCTTCGATCTCTATCGCGAATCAAGCTCCGCCCCTTGTTCTTCTTCGTAGGCCTGGTGTGATTCAACATAGTTACGCCTAGAGTGCGGTAAAACGTTTCATAGCTCGAGAGGCATTTCTTGTAGACCGCCTTGACTTGGTTGAAGATGTTTTGGCTACCAGGGAGGTGTAATCGGAGAGTAACCGTTCTCCATTTGTTTTGATTGGTGACTCTGTTGCAACCGCCCATTTTTTGTACGATGCCGAAGAGGCGGTGCAGATCTATGTCTTGGTTCGAGATAGTGGGGGTTTTATTGAGAGGTGTACCAGCTTCGTCCATGAATTTGTATAATTGCGCCACGAAACGGTCTTTTTCTTCACTTGGTTCATCATCGGAGCTCTACAATTGTGGATTTGCATGTAAGTAATAATTCTAGAATGAAAAAAAAAAAAAAAACTTACATCACTGAAATTTTCGTCACTTTCACTATCAACGTTATGAGAGTGAAACAAAGAGCTCTTCTCCCAATGCGGGGGAAGTTCGTTGTGATCTAAGAACCGTATGGCCTTTTGGATAGCTTCAGCCAATACGGAATTTTCCAATTTTTCAGCAAGATCTCTATTAAATTCAGTCACTTCTTTTTTGGGTACGGTGTAACTGGAATAAAAAATGAATACAAAATATTGTTACAATACTTAATTTTCGACTTACTATCTTCCATTTTGGAATGATCTAATCAAATATTCATCTTTCATGTTGATGCGAACGGTAGGCTGGGCAGATGGAATGACTACCAGTCCTGGAAACCAATTATCTTTGCTTCTCTTCTTCTCCGTAGTTTCTACGCTAACGACCCGTTTGAGGTCCAACAGGTAGGCTTCAAGATCTGGCTCGTTTTCTTCTTCTACTTCCCCATCACTGCTGTCTTCTCTAAAAGACATATTTTTAGTGCGTCGTACCCTAATTGGCAAAAAGGAACAATTAAGAAATCACCTCGGTGTCTATGTGTAAATAAATAGGACTGTTTTCACACTTACCGACATGTCAATGCCGTGTCGTTAAAGGCGACATGTCGGCAGTCACTCCGGTTGTATCATCCCTTTTGATATACGCTAGGTGAAAGTTTTTGGTGAACAACTTGTGTAAAAATTGATGGATTTTAATAAACTTTATCGAAAAAACCCCTGTATTTAGGACAAAACTAATGAAGAAATAAATATTCCAATATTTATAGGATGGTCGTTTTTTATTATTTCTTTATAAAGTTGTATGAGAGTATTGAGAATAAGTTGTAGTTTGAACGAAGAGAGCTTTTTAATGTGGATTATATTCAATTTGCAGATATTAAACTGTGGATAATATAAGTTATAGCTAAAATTAAAGAGTTGATATGTAATAGGAATAATGTTGGTTTCAAAGCTGAGCCCTAAGGTATTCCTGTTTTTACATTGTAGAACACACGTGAATAGGAATAAACAGCTAACAGATTTTTAACAATTTGATATGAAGCCTTCAACCAATTTACAGAATTTTAATTTAAACAACATGGATTATAAACATATAAATTAAAAATCTATAGTAAATTTACTTAATAAATACGTACTTTGGCTGTCTATTTCGTCTGCCTCTTCTACCTCCAACAACTGGATTTCCAAAATGTTCTGGATGGGTCAAAGGCAACTGATCTAAAGTTTCACTTTCATTGAAGTGCCTTCCGCTTTTCAGACATAATGCTGTACGTCTCAGAGTTGTTATATCTCCGTCATCAAAAACTGCGAAACGTTTATAAAAAATGCAATTGTTAGAATAATAAAATGATGTTTTGAAGTTTTTTTTTTATCACAAATTCAATCAAATGATTTATTCTTCATTTCAATTTTAGCCTTTTATCAACCAGCGGTCCAAAAATTTCACAAAACATAGTTACATATAGTTATTGCACTTCATTTGCAATGAATCATTAATATAAAAATGGAATTTTGAATCGAATGCCAATTATCTTTCTTTTTTTTTACTTTTGATCTCATGATACCACAGAATAACCTACCTATTACAGAAGCGAAGGATAGCTAATTTTTAGGGTCAAAATTTTTTTGCGCATGATCAGGTCCGCCATTTTATAACCAGCAAAACTGTCGTGTCACCAGTGCCGACGACAGGGAGGGGTAGCCGGGACAATTTCCCGGGGCCCGGGCACAATTGAAGAAATGCAGTTACTGGACAACTCTGCACTCAACAGAAGACTCGAAAGAAAGAAAAGCCATTTGAGCTAGTGCAGTGAACGTAAGTGCTAGTGTAAAACAGTGTAATAAATCGTTACGCCATTTATTGATGATGCTTTTCTATCAACGACGAACAACTATGTACTAGATTAATTTTGTTTACAAAAATTGAATTGCAAACAATCACGGATTTATCCACCGAGTTGTCAAATTATTATAAGAGAGTATGGCGAAAGTCTTATTACAGGATTGTTTATGGTATTATTGACAAATCATAAGGCTCTAAAACACATAAAAGGATTTCAAAATTACAGTTGGGAAGTATATTTGCATTTTTAATGCCAGTTATTATCAGTTTAATCTATTTTTCTAGATCCAACTATCATAGTTGAAGCATGGTGGAAAAATACAGGTGAAGCGGTAAGCGGTACGAAAATCGGTCAGTCTTGCGCATGACGTCTCTTTCCAAGCAGATTTTTATTTTGCCTACGTGTTCAATGTTAAAAAGCGAGTTTTTATGTTGCTTTAATATTTTTCTGATAGTGCTTAGAACTTTATAGATGTATTTATCTTAAAATTTAATATTATTTCTATATATCAAGAATTCTTTTTAGTAATTATTGGTCGGTATTATTCAATTAATTTCTAATTAAATTGATATCAAGTTAGGTTATGTCATATTTTTGGTGTCGTCTCACTTCGTACTGTCTCAGTTTGTACGATGCAAAAATTATACCTGTTTTAGTTTCAGTTTGTACGGACCACTGATCTGTATTATTTTACTGGATAGGATAATATTTAACATACTAAAAAATCGTTCCACCAAGGAGGCCGGAAGTGCAACAATGCTGGCCGATTTGGGCAAATTATGGTGGGTTCACAGAACTGAAATTTGGGATAATTTGACATACCTAACCTATAATTTGATTAGTTTTTCTTCTTATTCTTCTTCTATTCCTTTTGCGGGCGATGTCATTCGGGAAATTTCACCCATGATTTGATTTTTTATGAAAGAAAATATAAAAATGAAAACGTGAAGCATATTGTGTCTTCAGGAATGAACGTTTATTGTTTATTTCATACTCTTTTTACTTTGTTTTCCACAATAAAAACATCTCATCGTAGCTTGTTGACACAATTAAATGACAAATGTAATGACAAATGGAAATAGAGATTACGTTAAATAACATCCGGTCCGCCATATTATTTGCCCAAATCGGCCAATTTTTCAAACGTTTTTTAGGGGGCTATATCCTATCCAGTAAAATAATACAGATCAGTGGTACGGACTCTCCCAAACCAATTATTGATAGTCTCATTTCGTACTATCATCCCGAAATTACCTGGTTTAAATTATAAAGTACTTTATTAAATTTGCGAAAAGTGAGATTCTGTTTTCAAACACTTTCTAGTTTTAATACAATACCGATTTAATATAACATCCCTAAATATTGTTATTTATTGTTAATTAATGGTAAATCACTACAGAATTAAAATACCAATAAGAGTAAGGAAAAGGGTGACATATTATTTTGTAAAAGGGGTTGCTTAATTTGCAAAGTAAAGACCTTAATCTTTAAAAGTGTTAAATAGCGCAATACACGAGGCAATACAATAAATATGTATTATTTCTATTAGATATTCAATAAGTACACAAAGCAGCATGTTTGGGTTTTCCCAAACAGAGCGTCCTTTCTTAGGTACCTGTTAAATAACTACAGATCATCTTAATTCGTATAAGTACCCCAATCAAAATAGGTAAATTGATTTATGTGAATACTTAACGGATAACGATACTGTACCTGAATTTTTTTAAAAAAATTCAGGATTTTTGCAACCCTGCCATAATGTGGGACAAGTAATGAAAATAAGCCAGAGTAAGAGAGAATACTTCTTACAGTGACAGATTTTAAATAAAATGTTCAGATTTAAGATTTTATGTTGGGTATGGGGTATTATTGCACTGCGACCTAAAAGATCTATTGTGTCCCCTTATGTCATTAATGCATCAAGGAAATAGTTTCGAAGCCTATAACAACCCTTCCATTCCTATCTTTTGAGAGAAGTGTAGGACTTGTAGTGTTAGGTAAATTGATCTCTTCTATTCGGTATGCTCCTCTGTATAGTGCCCTTGGAGTGATAACAAATTCAGTCAGAATGTGAATGGAGCCAGTAAGAGAGAATACCTCTTACAGTGACAGATTTTAAATAAAATTTTCATATTTAAGATATCTATCATGGATTATTTTTGATACCATATTTTCTATAGTTGCCAGAACAAAATACAAAAGCAAATTAAATATTTCATAAAAAAAAAACACTTATTTATATTTATTTAGTCATACATGGCTAATTAACATGTCATACACAATACATTAAAGTAGTACTAAATTAGACTTAATAATAATAAGGCGAAATAACCAGAGTAGTTGAAGCTGATGATACACAAAAAAAATAAAAAAAAAACATTTCAGAGTTTTACCAATCCAATAAATAATGCAATAAACATGATTTTTGCAATAATTATATATTAAATTCTGATAATAAGGCAAAGAATTTGTAGAATATTATTAACAAAGAAATTGGTCGAAATAAAACAAATACAAAGCCAGAAAATTTAACTCCTAAAGATCTTAATAATTTTTTTATTAATAATGCTGAAAACATAATTCAGAATCTAGAGAAACCAGATATACCTACTACTTCCTTTATAAATATACCACAATTAAAAAATTCAATGTTTTTTCAGCCAGTTACCCAAACCGATATAGAATCAATTGTAAAAGATTTAAAAAATAAAAGAACAGAGGATATTGATGGATTTAATGTATTTATAATGAAAAAATGTATTTTTTTTTGTCTAAACCATTAACTATAATTATAAATGCTTGTCTAACTGAAGGAATATTTCCTGATAGCATGAAAATTACTAAGGTCTGTCCTCTATTTAAAAAAGGAGACCCTTCTCAGCCTTGCAACTTTGGACAAATTGCTGTACTTCCCATATTCTCCAAAATCTTGGAAAAAATTATGTATAATAATCTAATATCATATTTAAATTCTTCCAACATACTCACGCCATTCCAGTATGGTTTTAGAAGGGGACAATCTACAATAGATGCAGTATTATCTCTAGTACAATATATAGAAAATTGTTTTGAAAAAGCTGAAAAATGTTTAGGTGTATTTACAGATCTAAGCTCTGCTTTTGACTGTGTGGATCATTTAATTCTATTATCAAAACAGTCATCATCGAAAATTGCAAAAGTTCATTGATGCATATCAGGAGAGGTGTCCCTCAGGGCTTAATTTTAGGTCCATTACTCTTTTTGATATACATTAATGATCTTCCTGACCATATGCATTTTGAAAACATTACATGTATATTTGCTGATGATCTCGCTGATGATACTTCTTTTTGTATCAATACTAAAAGAGGAACAGATCATGATCAAGTTTACTTTGATGTCATGATTCAGGCAAAGAGGTGGTTTTCTGTAAACGACCTGTTTTTAAATGACACAAAAACTATCTCCCAATTATTTACAGTAAATAGTGAACAAGTTAATAACAATTCTGTTAAAACACTTGGCATTCAAATTGATCCACATCTCAGATGGACAGATCATATTGAAGCACTTTGTTCCAAATTATCACGAGCAGTTTCTGCTATCAGGAAAATACGCCAAATATGTGGTCAAGATGCAGCAATTACTGCTTACTATGCTCTATTTCATAGTCATTTGACATACGGGACAATATGTTGGGGTAATGCTGCTGACACACATATCTCAGGAGTCTTTATTTTGCAAAAATCAGCCATAAGAGCCATAACACGTGCTTCTTGGCAAGCCAATTGTAGACCAGTATTCCCAGAACTTAAAATTATGACACTCTATGCAGTAATAATCTATCAAAACCTTCTATTCGTAAGAAATAATATTAACACATTTTTTTCCCACTCAGATATCCATAACTATAATACAAGGCACAAAGATACCTTAGTCCCTATCCAGTATAGACTGGAAAGGACAAAGAAATATTATATTGAGCTATACAATATACTACCATTTAATTTTAGAAATCAGCCTATAGATAAATTTAAACATGCATTTTATTTTAAATATAAAAATTAGGGTTTGATACCTTATGAAATCTGTCACTTGAAGCCACTTTAACTGAGATAACATATCCATTATTGGGGTCTGTAGTTTTTGCAATCTACTTTTTTCATGTTGTCCTAATAGGTAGAGTATTGTAGCACAATAAGTAAAATGGGGCAAAATTAAAGTGTTGTAAATTATTTTTTTGGTCCACTGCGCCAGGTGCTTACTACATCTGTATAGATAATTTATTTTAAAAGATATTGTATTTATAATATAATTAGCATGAGATTTAAATTTTAATTTTTTATCAATTTTTACACCCAAATATTTAAACTCTTCAACGTGTTGTAATTCATAGGTCCTAATTTTAATTACATAGTTATCTACATGAAACTTATTTTCCATATCATTTCCAATAAACATATTTAATTTTATTAACATAAATTTTTAAAAAAATTGCACATGCCCACTCATATAATTTTTCCAAACTTGTATTTACAACTGTCACCACCTGTTTAATGTTATTTGATGAGTAAAATAGAAGTGTGTCATCTGCAAATAAATGCAATAAACATTCAATTTGAAGCTCACATATGTCATCTACATATATTAGAAACAATAAGGGCCCCAAAACACTCCCTTGAGGTACACCATATTCATTGACCACTTCATCAGGAATAAGGTTTTTTATTTTTACCTTGTTTTCTATTTGTGAGGTAATCAATGATCCATTTTAAAACTGTGCCTCTGATTCCTATACTTTCAAGTTTTTTTTAATTAGTCAAAGTTGATCTATTGTTTCAAAAGCATGTTGAAAGTCCAAGAATATAGCTATAATAAAATTGTTTTTATCAATCTCCCCCCTCCAATCATCTAGTACACACTGTAGTGCAGTCTCACATCCATGCTTGCTACGAAATCCTGATTAAATTTTACTAATTAACTTGTGTTCTTCAATATAATCCATAATCTGTTCATAAACAACCTTTTCAAGAAATTTATGAATACAGCTGAGCATAGTTATAGGATGTAACTGCTGAGCATTTTTAGGGTTTGAAACCTTGGGTATTGGTATAACTGTAGAAATTTTAGTATCTTGGGGTACTTTACCTATCTCTAATGAGTTATAAATAATATTAATTAGAGTGTTAATAATGCTGTTAAATGTATTTTTTACGCTAATGTCATCTGCACTACTTTTATTTGGCAATGAAAAAATAATTCTTTTGAGAGAATCATAATCAATTAACCAAAAGTAAGAAAAACATGGAATTAACTTATTTTTAATATTTATAGGAAATTTTGGGCCACTCTGATCATATTATTAATTATTGTACTGATACTACTAATAAACAATATGTTCAATTGACTTGATTTTGTCAACCATTTTTGATTATCTATCTCAATTTCTAAAAAATCTTCATGCAAAGAATAATTTGGCCCTAAAGTTTTTAATACTTTCCACATTCCAACAGCATTGCCCTTGTTACGATCAATTTTACTTTCATATTTTCTTTTTTCAGTTCTTAAGACTCTTACAGCAATGTTTCTTTTTTGTTTATAGGCTTCCCAGTTTTCATTATTTCTATTAGTTAAATACTTTTTGAACCAATTATCTCTGTCCAATGATATTTATATTATCATTCCACCACTCATTATAAATTGGAAATATCTTAACCATTTTTTTAGGAGCCATTTCATTTAGTATTTGTACATTCTATAAACATACGTGAAAATTATGCCTATACTCCTTATAGGTGTCTTGAAAGGGAATTAAGTATTTCAAGAATATCAACAGTAATAAAACCACTAAAGTAAAAACTTAGAAGTAGCTCTATGAAACTTTGGTTTAAATGAATTACATAGATGTTGTTAATATCAACATATTGTTGAAAAAGAAGTCTACGCTGTGTAAGTATAAAATGACTTTCTTTTTGTATAACAGAGTTTATTATTTTTATTTCACAATTTGTGGCCAGTTTTTCTTTCTCTTGGTACTGACTAAAATAGTTATAAGGCATGTACAAACCTTGCACCTTGTACATAAAGTACTCACCAACAGTATACTGGCTACAGTCTTGAATTTTCGTTATGTTAGCCTCGACCAGTTCTTTCCTATCTGGATGTTTAGCTTGAACAAGCTGCCCTACCCTAAGGGTACCTTTAATTTGCTCGTCTGTGAGTGTAGAATTCCCTAATCCCATTTTATAGGTTACCTAAACAATAATAACAATAAAAATAGGGAAAACTGATTTTTTTTTAAGGATACTAACCTTACATTTCACTAGCCGTACGACTTTGCTGACTTTGGCCTCACAGAAAGCACCCTTATATTTAGCACTAACGGCTGTCCCAACAGACAAATACGGTGGATCGTCTGCTTGCTGTATAACATTTTATTAAAAGTTGAAACATTGTTTATTCAACAAATGAAACAAATAACTTACCATGCTTATCGAGTTTTCTGTTTTTGCCTGGTCCTTAAAATATTGCCGACGGCCTTGTTTTGATACAATTTTCTACGGGTGACGACTTTTTAACTGTTGTAACAAGTTTTGAAGAAAGTTGGAAAACAACCTCTCTTATTGCATAAAGACAACGCAAAGAGTCTAGGTACGTTATGTTATTAACATAAATTACTCACTTAACACGGATTTAAAACGCACTCAAAATCTAATTATTTTAAATCATAAAATCTATTTTTGCCCAATAAACGAGGGAACATTTTATAACATTCAAGCGGCTGTTTGGATGACATTTTGTTAGAAAAATCGTTTGCCAAATTTCCCCATTCCAAACAAGGACACAAGGACAACAATACAACAATGTCATGGGAACAAACGGCAACACAGCAGACTTCGTTTGCGCAATCAAATTCAATAGTCCAGTAAATAGTAATTATTTCCTACATTTATTTCAACCTGTGGTTCCAACACATTTTTCAATAGATTTTTTTCGTCTCTTAATAAATATTTTTAATGGCTAAGAAAAAAATTACACGTGGCAGCTAACAAAATTTAAAAAAATTACATTAATATATAGGAAAACACTAATATGGACACCAGAAACGAAAAAAAAAAAAATACCTAGAACCAGAACCTGCGGACAAAGAATTAGAAACGAAAACACAGAAGGGACATCACAAAAGAAAGAAATCAAAATAACAAGAACCCAAGGACAAAGAATTCGAACGACATGAAACTGAAAATACCAAATGGGCACCAGAAAATAAAGAAAAATTACAAGTGCAGACAGACAAAGAATTCGAACGACATAGAGAAGATAACGCTGAATTGAATGGGATGGGTACCAGAAAATAAAAACAAATACCAAGAACAGACGGGCAAATCACCAGAAAAGAAAACAAAATACGAAGAACAGGCGAACAAAAAATTGAACGACATGAAAATGAAAACCCTGAATGGGCACTTGAATCAGCATTAAAGGAACGCCTCGTAGACAGTTTTTCATAAACCAAAAACTCAGATACCTGACTCCTTAGAGGTGCCAACTACTTTTTGAAGGTAGGATGTTGCAAACACCAAGAGACAAGTATTTCCCCTCAAGAGTACTTGCAGTGTTTTTTAGATATGAAACTAAAGTCTATATAGAAGCAATGCAACGGGGGATGGGAACGCAAGGGTAGAAAAATATTGCATTTGAGAAATCGGCTATGGGAATTTGTGAAGTAAAGACTATGAATAGAAATTGACTCAAGACGAAGGACTTTTGTAAGAAAATACAGCAAAATACCAAGAACCGACGGACAAAGAATTCAAACGACATGAAAACAAAAACACATGATGGACACCAGAAAAGAAATCAAAATACCAAGAACCCAAGGACAAAGAATTTGAAGGACATGAAACTAAAAATTCTAAATGGACATCAGAAAAGAAAAGAAAATACCAAGTGCAGACAAAGAATTCGAACGACATAAAGAAGAAAGCGCTGAATGGATACCAGAAAATAAATACAAAATACCAAGAAGAGACGAACAAAAAATCGAACGACATGAAAATGAAAACCCTGAATGGGCACTTGAATCAGCATTAAAGGAACGGCTTTTAGAGTTTTTTATAGACCAAAAACTCAGATAATTGGCTCCTTAGAGGTAGGTGCCAACTACTTTTTGAAGGCAGGATTACAAACACCAAGAGACAAGTATCCCCCTCGTAAGAGTACTTGCAGTGTTTTTGATATATGAAACTAAAGTCTATAGGCAATGCAACGGGGATTGGAACGCAAGGGTAGAAAAAGATATCAATAGAGAAATCGGCTATGGGAATTTGTAAAGAAAAGACTAGGTGCCATGGTGATCCATCTACTACGACGTTTCTAGTTTTCTAGTACAGTTTTTGATATCTTTGCGGCCACAGCAGCTAAGGGGACAAACACAAAATTTCTGCGTGGATACATAAACTTCAATAAAGTTTCGTTCGGTTCCTGTTGTTGACTCATAGCACTTCTGAGCATCAGGACCTAATCTCACTAGCTCTTTTAGTTCTTCTTCTTTAGTTTTGTATGGGCTCAATCCTTGCGGATTATTTACCCAGAGCTCTTATTGTAGTTGATCAACCGTAATTTGACTCACAAACCTCGTAAGTCGTACCTCTCGCTAAATTGTTCCTAGTCGCCTCGTCACTTGAAGATCGTATGCTGCTGTCTTCTAAGTTGGTAATGCTCAGAGAAAACTGGTTTTAGAAAATCGCTATTTCAAAATCTACAAACAAAAAATTTAATGCTAACAAAATAATAATAAAATAAGGAAATTTTTCCACACTCCACTACGCTCTTAACAATATGAATTAAAGATAAAAATTTTTACTTTTCTGAAATTTATCCTTTATACAATCCATTTTAGAGAATGCGTTTATACTGAGTGTTAGTATATTCGACTGACAACATTTTACCACAGAGAATTGATGAATTTTGATATGGGAACATGAATCCTTAAATAGCGTAGTTACAAAGATATAAAATAAAAAATGTCTAAATTTTTTTTTATTTTGATTTACCAAGATCTTTTCAAATACACGAAGTATTCAAAATTTGACACTAGCTTACTAGATTAGAATTGTGAAATTAATTGAATCGAACAGTAATAAACAGCGTAGTGCCGGCCCGGCAAACATGATGGTATTTAAAATGTTATTGTTCGCTCAGATGAAAAAATATGATTGAAATATCATTAATTTCCAGTTAATATGCAGTAAAAAAGTGCCAATGATTGTAAATATGACCCTAAACGTTAAATTAAACTGCTTATTATGCAATGTTTAATTCCCGGAATTTGTGTACTATAATTTTAATCATCGGACGACACGTTTCCTCCATATCAGTGTTTGCTAGGCAACAAAATAACAAAATAACCCCTCAATAATGCCTCTCTGGCAAGGAGTGGGGGCTGCTATGTTTAGCCTAACCTTACTTTTTAGCAGCAAGATGTAAAATAGGCGAAAGTATCGCCATAGGCTCGGCAGGAAACTGCTTCGCCGACCCAAAACCCCCGGGAATTGAGTGTATTATTTTATGTTATGTTGTACATATTTTATTTTATTATTTTGTAAATAAAGATTTCAAATGTAATTTAAACATATAACATTACAGAGGCCTGAAGATAGCTCTGTGATATTGAAGCTAGACGTTCCTGTATTTATTTATAATAAAATCGACGAGGTTTTATTCTTTAGTTGAGTAAACTGACCAAATTTGAGATATGGATAATTTATTATTCTTGAAACATATTCTGTTTAAAATATTTTTTTAATAACACCACAATCTCATTTAAAAAAGGTCCTAGTAGTGTTTTAGGGTTTAACCGTAATATTCGTGAAAAATTTCGATTACGATGAAGGTTAAAAATAATTTTGAAACATTTCATCCTGTCTACTGGACTATTAAACTAGTGGAATTTCACATTTTTACTATGACAATATTGTTCTTCTGACATTCGACAGCATTAACCTTGACAGATGCTAATAAACATAAACGTCAGTAACTTTTTATTGCTAATTGTTTTTAATTAATTCCATGTATGGATAAAGTGTTACAAGTGTAGAATTTGTTAAAAAATCGTTCAGATGGCAGCTACCAAAATCTACCCGATCAATTCTGATGTAAGTACAACAATTTTACTTGAATAATCGTGGTTTTGTATTAATTTGTGAACTCGACTAAAGGTTTTTTTAATTTTGAAATGATAATCTGTTATGATGAAGTGTTTGTTTTGGATAAAAGTCACGTTTATTTATATTTTGGTTTAAGGCATTATAAAAAGCGTTCATGCCTGTTTGAAATTTGAAATTCTTTACACAAAGGTCAATAAAGGAGTACCTACTAATACCTGAGACCAATCTACAAAATAGTCTCAAATTTTTGTAAAAATATATAATTAAATACATATTAGCCACAAACAAGCCAGTATGTATTTTTTTATCATATGGCCTCTTATTTACTTTTATTATTTAATAATAAATACAAAATATATGATAAAAACTAATCTCTACATTTAAAAACTAAGTATTTGTTTAAACTAAAAGAAGATAAAAGTTCTAAACAATAATTTACAAATATATACCTAATATTTGGGAAATATATTATTCTGTTATGTTTTATACAATTTTTGCTGTAAATAATAATTTAAAACATAAGTGGATGAAGGGTCTATACTTTTTTTATCATGGATGTACTCAAAAAAGTGTGTTCTTCCATAATCATTTGCATCACATAAAATCACATTAGAAAAGAGTTCAACTGAATGAAACTTGAATATCGAAGAGATATTAGTAATATATTCCTTTACAAACTACTAAATTGTTTAACTGATAGTTCTTGCCTAGTATCTCAAATTAAATTTTATGTCACACCACCAGGAATGCGTCCTCCTCAATTATTGTTTTTAATTACAAACAATAAACAAATAAGTAAATTTTGTCAATTATATGATACTTTGAATTTAACCTTAGATACTAATATCACAAATACTTTAGGCTTTATACCACAGTTAAAAGAATTATTTCAATAAACCGTTTATATTTCTCTATCTACATATTTTGCAGATATTATGTTTTTTGTAATCAATTGTTTATTCTCTTATTAATTAAATATATCTGATAATCAGATATAGAGCAAATTTTGCAGTCTTTTTTTAATTTTATTTCGGATTTAATGGTGACTGTATTTTTTGTATGCCTTGCTCAGTATGAATTTGTAATACTTAATTTAATAATTATTGTTATTACTTTAATAGAAACATGTAATTAGGCTATGCCTGTTTGTTTCTTAAATAAATATATACAGTGTGTTATTGTACAAAAATATGTGTAATTATGTCTCTCTATTCATTGTCTCATACCTCAACAATTCTAGATTCCAACTTAAATTTTACCAGAAATAAGTAAACCCATCAATAGGTCAGCTCCTGATTTTTGACAAAAGCAGTCAAAAATTGGGACCTGTTTTTATATCCAGTGGTGGCTGATGCATAACTGTAGAACGATCAAAAAAATTCAGGTATTTTATCTACATTTCACAGAAATTATTTTAGATTTTCTAAAATATACATAAAATAGATTTTATGGATAATCTCATTAATATTAATTATTAATAGTAAATAGTGTATGTGCACTGCACCTCTTAGGCTACCCTCATCTCCTTTAGTTGTTCAAGTAGTCTTAATAGGCATATGCCTGTTAAAAATATTAATTAATAAGTATGTGAACAGCAAAACTTTATTGTCAACAGTATTTTGATCAAAAATTAAAAAAATAGGTGTATTGAAAAATGTTAAAGTAGAATTGCTCAATACACTTTTTATTTTTGATCAAAATAATGTTGACAAAAAAAGGTTCACTGTTCTCAAACGTTTCATCATTTTTTTACAATCTAATAATTACTGCCAAATATCAGGGCAGATTGTCTTCAGTGGCCTACTCTGTATATTAAATGGAACCACAGAAATATATGTATTGCTTTGGCTCGCTCATATTATCAGCAAAATAGTAATAAACTAACAGGATGCCTAATTGCAATGCTTAAAATAATAAAGTGCATTTTAATGTTATCTACACATTGATATTGATATAAATAAGGAAATGAGTTTTATTGTGTTAATTGGTATGATACATTAATTGGAAATGTAACAAAGTTAACTCTCTCATACATGGGAAATATTTTTTTAAAATTTTTATTTTCAGAGCTGGGTTTAAATGAAAATTGATACTTTCTTATTGTTGGATTTCATTAATTATTATTTTAGTAGGGCATATTTGGGATTATTGCTTTTTTGTCAAAAAATCATTTAAATAAAACAATTCAGTACTCCACAACCCATTTTTGATTGTTCAAAAGAATATATATTTTTTTATTTTCTATTTTTTTTAATAGGACCCCTTTTATAAGTAAAATTTTGTCTACTATGCGTTATTAATTTCCAGTTTGTTGTATTAGTATTTGACCATTCTTGTAGAAACATTCTAATTTTTCACATATTCTACCAAAATTTTGAATTAAAATATCTCAAAAAGTAACCTTTGTAACTTTAATTCTTTTTTATTATGAATATACTCAAAAAGTGTGCTTTTTCGGAATCCTTCGCAATATATACAGGGTGTCATTGAAAGTTTTGTTGTAAGGGTAGCTTGGGGCGAAGTGGGAAGGAGATGCAAATTATGTGTAATTACATATCCCTATGCATTATCTTATACTTCAAAAATTCAAGATTCTAGCTTAAATTTTACCTAAAATAAAGCTATCGATTTTTGACAAAGAACAGTCAAAAATTAGGATGTTTTTTCAAGGCATCTTATAGATTTTGAAGTGTACATTCCAACAATGTTTTTATTTTTACTTTCCCTTCTGTATACAGATAAGAAAAGTATAGGATGGATTTTTTACTTTTTTGGGTCCCCTAAATCCGTTTTGACTATTTTCCTGATGATCTCTGTGTTTGTGTCTGTACACTTGATAACTCATGAACTGATGCAGAGAAAAACATTAAATTTTAAACTTAAACTTTAATCCATCCTGGGATAAGCTGATTAGATTTTGGGCATAGTCGGACTATCTGGGGGTACTTTATAGGGGGTCGTTTTTCTACTTTATGGAATATACCTGTTACTTACGCTCGTAGAAGAAAATTATTTAAATAAAAGTTGCTTGAAATATTATTTTCTATAATTTGTGTCCTATACATATTTTTTTTAAAATGGCCCGTATTCGAGAAATTTGACAAAACGTGCAAAATTTAAATTTTTAAATAAAAGTTGATTGTGATGTCATTTTCTATAATTCTTGTCCTATACATAATTTCTCTAAAATGGATCGTATTCGAAATATTTGAGAAAATGTGCAAATTTAGAATTTCGAAGATAACTTAAAAACGAATAAAGAGAATAATACCAAATTTTAAATTTAAGCTTTATTCCATACTGCGGTGAAGTGATTGAATTTTGGGTATAGTCGGAACATCTGGGGGTTACTTTATAGGGGGTTGTTTTTCTACTTTATGGAATATATCTGTTATTTACACTTGTAGAAGAACATTCTTCCAATAAAAGTTGCTTGCAATGTTATTCTCTATAATTTTTGTCCCATACAAAATTTTCCTAAAATGGTTAGTATTCGAAAAATTTAACAAAAAGTGCAAAATTTAAATTTTTAAGAAAATTGTTTAAATAAAAGTTGTTTATGATGTTATTCTCTATAATTCTTGTCCTTTACATAATTTCTCTAAAATGGGCCGTATTCAAGATATTTGAGAAAAAGTGCAAATTTTGAATTGTAAAGATAACTCATAAACGAATGACGAGAAAAGCACCAAATTTTAAATTTAAGCTTAAATCCACCTGCAGTGAACTGATTCAATTTTGGATATAGTCGGAACATCTGGGGGTACTTTATAGTGAATCGTTTTTTTTTTACTTAATGGAATATATCTGTAATTTACGCTTGTAGAAGAACATTCTTTGAATAAAAGTTGCTTGTAATGTTATTTTCTATCATTTTTGTCCCTTACAAAATTTTCCTAAAATGGATCGTATTCGAAAAATTTGACAAAAAGTGCAAAATTTAAATTTTTAAGAAAATTGTTTAAATAAAAGTTGTTTATGATGTTATTCTCTATAATTCTTGTCCTGTACATAATTTCTCTAAAATGGACCGTATTCGAGATATTTGTGAAAAAGTGCAAATTTAGAATTTTGAAAACTCAAAAACGCTTAAAATTTTAGTATTTTTGTTGGCAATGAATATCTATTAAAAAATGTTTCGAGTAATGTGTGGAAAATGTATGTATTTAGTTCATCCTCGTAAACATTTACAGGGGTGATACAATATGTTGTACAAAATAACCAGAAAAAGCCTGTAATAACTAGACAGGAAAGTCATGTGTCGAACACATCACATTTTTTGTCTACTTTTACAGCGGATGTTTTTTAAAAAACATTGAAATTTTCATACCGCCGTATATGGAATTATTAATTCAAACGGATCAATATCGGGTAATATACCATTGTCTAGGTCTCAGGTCTCATTGAGTAGATTTTGAACCACTGTTGAGCTAACTGCAAGAAAATAATAAAAAATCGGTTGGTCCCTCCGGATTTTTGACTAAAACGGTCAAAACTTAAGACATTTTTATTTTCGTTCATGGCATCTTTTAGTTTTTGAGGCGTACTTTCCAAAAATATGTTGCTTTTTGTCTAGTTCTACGGAAAATGCCTCAAATGCGTGGTTAAACATTTAAACATTAATTTAATGTTTTTCATGCCATCTGTTTCAAAACCGTTTGAAACATATCAAAGACGAGTCTGTGCTTCGCTAGAAGTTAGACGAGTCTGTGCTTCGCTAGAAGTCAGACGTGTTCTCATTAAAATCACGACAGTTTTTCTGTTATATAAATCACCTAAGTTCTGTGAGCAAAGATAATAATAAAATAAAATGTGAAACCCTAATACAGTGTTAAGAGCGATATCCATGCAACACCTAACAGCAAATTCAGATTTAGAACACACTGACAACTTTCAGTGCATCTGAACCCACTTTGGCAACGTTGCTCTATTCCCAGGCTTACGCTCCCTTCAATTTATTACTTATAAACTATAGATGATTTAAAATATTAAAAATGCCAATAAATCGCAGGTCCGGTCTAACAAAGAGTATTTCTGTTTTGTTTTCTCGTTTAAAATATTTTTTAAAGGTATAACCTGGTGTAACATTTTCGAAAAAAAATTTTTATAACTAATTTATTTATTTACGAAATATATTTTTAAATATACATATGTACCTATTTCTACATTTTCTTATATACAGGGTGTTTGTTGGTAAGTGTGAATGATTTTAGGGAATGTTTGCCGAAGTTATTTTATAAAAAAACATAGATCGAAAAAGTCAGTGGCGCAGTACTTTTTTATTAAAAAAGTGGCATTCTCGCACAAACGCCACTGGTACAAGTAGAAATATTTGGAACACCCCAAAAAATACACATTTGCCCCTTCAAAGTTTTTTTGCAAATTTAGAGTAAATATCTTTAAAATTATTAAAAATAATTAATAAAATTTAATAAATTAAAATTTAAACATTCTGTATCTCGGAAACGAAGCATATTTCGACCTGCTTTTATAGGAACTTTTTTTAACAAAATAACTTTGATAACAATTTGCAAAAATTGTTCGTACTTATTTACAAATACCCTGTATAAAAATACGTTTTTTAAATAATAACCCATTTGATACTAGTTTGTGCAACAACAGTGGACAATCCACTGGAGTTGTACAGTATGTTTTTTTCTACGACCCACTAACGAAAATCTACAAATTTAAAGTATTATTTTAGGAAAAGACAAAATAATTAATTTTAAAATAATTTATGACTTTACTAATTTGTGAAATAAAATAAACATGAAAAAATATTTCATTTAATTAGTCCCCAGCCCAGATTTGAAATCGGGCCTCTCGCGTGAAAGACAGATGCCGTATCATCATTTTCACCTCCACATTTAAAATTTTAATTCTAAAAGTAGTAATTAAATTAGTTTCATATAGGTAGTTTAATTCAAATTTAGGATTTTTTAAATTGTGGTCTAAATTAAAATTATTTATGAATCTTACGCAAAAATAACTCATTTTAATGTATATTTAATCTCAATTCCTAAAAAATATACTGACAATTAGTTTGACAGAATTGTCATTTATTTAAAATTTTAAAAATAATAGTTGTTGGGTGTCCAATATATAAACTGTGATTGGTGGATTTTATTTTTTTGCAGTGTTCTCACTACCCAGAATGGATATGAAATATATTCGTTGAGTTGAACGCAATAGTATATTTTTTCGTTTTGTAGTCTGTGCGTGAATAGTAGTTTGTGCAACAAAATTGGATATGATGGCCATATCGCACGAAGACGAAGTTTCAGAACGACGCCGTAGACGGAGTACTTAATCGTCTGAGTGCGATACAGACAATCCACTCGAGTTGTACAGTATATTTTTTCTACGACACCCTAACGAAATTCTACAAATTTAAAAAAGTAATTTATTAAGACAAAATAAATAATTTTAAAATAATGTATGACTTTTAATAATTTATAAAATAAAATAAACATACAAAAAGATTTAATTTAATTAGTCCCCAGCCATGATTGGAACTCGGGGAACACTTGCCATTATAGTTCTAATACTTGTAATTAAATTAGTTTTATATGGTTTGATTAAAATTTAAGATTTGTTTATAAATTTGGACGAAATAAAAATAGAAATTCTATTACTTATCGATTATACATAAGAAATATTCATTTTTACGAATATTTAATCTCAATAATTCAAAAATATACTGACAGTTAGTTTGACTACAAAAAATTTAAAAAATAATAGTAGCCGGGTGACCAATATATAATCTGATTGGTGGATTTAACTGTTTTGCAGTGTTCTTACTAGGTAGAATGAATATGAAATATATTCGTTCAGTTGAACGCAATGGAATACTTTTTTGTTTTGTAGTATGTGCGTAGATTAGCTAATATTCATCTGGGTATAGAAAAAAGCATATCCATGTGAATGTAGAAAATAGTAGTTTGTGTAACATGAGTGAATATAAATTAAATTGATTTCATATAGTTTAATTAAAATTTATAATTATTTATTTCTAAATATAGATCAAATAAAACTAGAAATGCTATTATTTATCGATTCTACACAAGTATAACTCATTTTACGCAATAGCATATTTTTTCGTTTTGTAGTCTGTACGTAGATACGCTATCCATTTGGGTGTAGAAAAAATTGTTTTCTAGTACTAAAAATATTTAAAAATAACATTGAGTAAAATGATTTATTATTAGTAAAAGAAGGAATAAAAATAATCATTTTTATTGACATTGGTCGGATTTCTACTCGGATTTCTACTCAAATTTCTAATATCTAAACCTCTAGTGAAACGTGGATCTAAGATCTCGGGTAGTATACAATCTAAATAAAATTGCTTTAGTTTGTTTTCCATATACACCAAAATCTATCATCTTTTTTATTTTTTCTACTAACATACTTAAAGGTATTAAAATAAATAAAAAAAAATATTTCGTTTAGTTACGTTAAGTTGCCCCTGAACAATTATTGCATTTTCGCATTATCATTAATAATTGCAAATTTTATTATGTTGTCAACCATTGCTTTTTTCGGAGTCAGTTTTGAAGCAGTGGCAGGATATTTAATTTCGATAATACTGTCTGTTCCTAATAAACCGTCGGAACCTAAAAACCATATTCAGAATCCACAAATAAACCACATTTATTGGATATCCGCTTTAAATTTGTAAATATTGCTTTAAAGCTAAAGGTTTTTTTTTTATTCAATACTTAGTATATTAATTTCCCATATATTTTAACTTTAATGCTTAGAAGGGGTGCTAATGTTTGTCTTTTTCTAAGTAATCTAGCACGATATTTTATAGATTTCCGTCGAAACGGAAATATAATTTTCGGCATTTCCGAAAGTTTTCCCATTTTTATCACAAATTATTATAACTCAGCTTACACATAAAAGTTCATATAAACACATTGACTAAATACGAAACAAAAACACCTACACTTGAACTAAAAAGAATAAAGTTTTTTATTATTTTATTTTTATCCCAATTTTCCGGTACTGCATGCACCGCCAACGTCCGCCGCCTTGTTGCCAAATCAATTAATATGGATTGGAATCTTGACAGATTTTCTCAGATTTCCTAATTCAAGGTTTTCAAAAAATATACGCGTTGGACAAAAAAGTGTATTGGAAAGAATTAGCTGATTTTTATATAACAATTCCCGGTAAAGACTCCTTTTTGCAATAATTTTCATAATTTGTATAGAAATAATTAAAAAATTAGTTTTTCTGAATTCGGGCTCTACAGCGGAGTTCTCTCTCATTTGCTTAGTAGGTATACCAAATTTTATAAAAAAATATTTAAAACTGAGAAAGAGAACCTTGAAGTCGTTTTAAGCCTGTTTCTAACCATGGATATCGCTCTTAAGGATGTAGGTAGTTTTTAAATAAAAGTAGTGTAAATATGTAGAAATTTAAAAGTTGTCGTGCAGCGTTTTTGCACAATAAATTGTTTTTTACAAAGTGTTGGAATTTCATTGTCCGTATGCAGGAAACAGTCCACTTGGTAAGCGCGCCTAAGGGCCGTATTTATAATTTGTGTTGGGTTCAATTTTTAATAACCTACAAATCCAACACCATCTCATAGAACTCGTCGCGTAGATTCCGAAAATGTATATTGTATATATACAGTATGTTAACCTAGGAATTCCGAGAAATAAAGGTGAGACGCTAAATTATTTTTGGGCGCAATCAAAATAATGAGAGAAACTTGTTTCAATGACAATGCCCTCAGTCAGCGATCATAGCATAGCACATCACATATTTTAGTACTCTACAAACAGTTTTGGGGTGTTAGTCGCTTGTTGTTTAACATGGCGAAAGTTACGTAATTATCGGTAACATCTTACAAATAAAATGTTCAGTTTATGCTAAAAGTACCTAAAAATAAAATTCAAATAGATACTTTCAAAAAATAAAACAAATTCTAAACTAAAATGAAACAATTCTAAAGTAAAATAAAACAATTCTTAAATGTAAAAGCAGAATTTATTATTTTCAGGCATGATTGTACATTTAAAAACATGGTTACTCCTCTACACATTTATCTCTATTCAATGCCATTTTTCTAGACCGTTCCCCAGTATTCAGGATTCTAAACTTAACGTACTGTAATGTATGGGTCTATCTTTAAAAATAGCAAATAATTAGAGAAAAATTCAACGCCACAAACCGCATCTTCCTAGTTCAATCGGTTGCCGATATATTTAATAAAAACCCTGTTTTTGGTCACACTGTACATCATAACTTTTTACTCTTATCCATTTCGTGTTCGATTTTAATCCTGCAACCCCTATATATTCGCCTTTTATTGTAACCGTTTATCGCTAGCACCATATTGTCCAATTCAGTTGGTCAGATATGACCCATACAAACATGAAACAATTTCCCATAACAACGTCGAGAGATAATGACGGCATGCGATGCACCTCTTCCCCCCTTACCCTACCGTCGTCGTCTCATTATCTACGGCAGTTATCAAAGACGGTCACGCGAAAATGTTTGCAGCTTACATCGGAGGGGTTACAGCGTTGCCAATGACAAATAGTAAATATGTAATATGTATATTACGGTACTAGTGCGGAAAGTGACATTTTCCACACGAGTGGGAATGATGAATGATGGTCGCACGAGACAGTTATCAAAGACGATTACACGAAAATGTTTACAGCTTACATAGGAAGGGTTACAGCGTTGCCAATGACAAATAGTAAATATGTTTTATGTATATTACAGTACTAGTACGGAAAGTGACATTTTCCACACGAGTGGGAATGATAATGATGGTCACACGAGGCAGTTATCAAAAACGGTCACACGAAAATGTTTATAACTTACATAGGAAAGGTTACAGCATTGCCAATGACAAATAGTAAATATGTAATAGGTATATTACAATACTAGTGCGGAAAGTGACATTTTCCACATGAGTGGGAATGATGAATGAAGGTCACACGAGGCAGTTATCAAAGACGGTCACACGAAAACGTTTACAGCTTACATAGGAAGGGTTACAGCGTTGCCAATGACAAATAGTAAATATGTAATATGTATATTACAGTAATAGTGCGGAAAGTGACATTTTCCACACGAGTGGGAATGATGAATGAAGGTCACACGAGGCAGTTACCAAAGACGGTAACACGAAAATGTTTACAGCGTTGCCAATGACAAATAGTAAATATGTAATATGTATATTACAGTACT
Organism: Psylliodes chrysocephalus; assembly: GCA_927349885.1. Lineage (NCBI taxonomy): Eukaryota > Metazoa > Arthropoda > Insecta > Coleoptera > Chrysomelidae > Psylliodes > Psylliodes chrysocephalus. The sequence goes on along the minus strand of OV651817.1, from coordinate 79,124,655 downwards.
AGTGCGGAAAGTGACATTTTCCACACGAGTGGGAGTCATGAATGATGGTCACACGAGGCGAGAGAACTGAAGTTTGATTTAGTTAGTCATTAACACCTTATTCATCATCCTATTTAAATATCTTATTTTATCGGAGAGTCAGTATGGCTATAAAGAATATAATTGGATATAAGACGCTGGATAAGTCTTTCTAGTCAACAATTGAGGATGAAAAACAATAAAAAAAAAACTGATAACACCAACGCATAGCACAAATTTTTTACAACTATTATAAAATAATTGTTTGTTTATTTATTTTAAATAGTTTATTATTTAATTTATTTTCACTAAAAACACTAATAATACTTTAAAACTTAATTTATTTATACTCAACACTTATATACTAATTTACTTTTGATTTGCCAGAATTGTTTTTGAAAATTCTAGACATTCTCCATCACTTCTTACACTGCACCAAAGTGCATTCGCCAAAAAAATTGCAATTTTGAAATCATTTATCGGGATCGAGAACTTTCTGGAATGGCGTATGCCTATTCAACAAATTTTTAAATTCAACGGTTTACGACAATTGACGATCGGAAAAGAGGAGGCCCAAAAAAGTTAGAGAGAGATTTAAATAATTAGAACAGGACCGGACTGGTTGTAAATGGCTCCTCTTCAAGAGACATTTCCTCCTGGAACTTTTACGGAACTAGAACTGAATGGTTGTAGTAACTGGACCTTTTTTTACAATTTTCAGTTGCATGAAAGTAACATTGTACGGTCTTCGCTACACATAACTTAGTCATTGGGTCTAATTGCTGTAGACCAATATTTGGATGATTACTTTACCATGTTTTGAATGATTCTTCAATCATACTGGTTGCATTCTAATTTCAACCTGACTAGTTCTGTACATTGGTCTAAAACTAAGTAATGCTGCACACACACATCATGATAAGTGGATTCATCGATCGTAGAAAGCATTCTTTGTTACCAGATAGAAAAAATAACTTTATCCATCTTGAAGATTCAAAGACCAGTATTCGGACCTCGGAATCTTGGAAGATTACTTCCAGCATGTTTCTAATGATCCTCCAATTTAGCTGGTTGCTCTCTATCCTTGGCATGGTTAGTTTCTGTACATTGGACTCTAGCACGTGCTCCCTCAGACTAAGTAATGCTTCCCATACATCATGGTAAGTGGATCGATCTCGGAAAGTGTTCTTCGTTATCAAATAGAAAAGATCCATATTGAAGTTTCAATATTTTTCCAGGGCTTGGTAACTGACCTTGAAGTTCTGGTAATCGACCAAACTTCTTCCGGAAGACAGGATATTTTAAATAAGCTAATAAACTCTTTTATTAACACGTCTGCAACAGTTGCGGGCTCTTGATTTGGAATAGCGTAGACTTCCACCCACTTCGTAAAATAATGCATAACCAAACCACCATAACATATTTATTACCTTTCTCAGTCATGGGGAATGGTCCAGCAATATCTAAGACAATCCTTTCAAATGAGCTACCGACGTATTGTTTCATGGGAGCCTTCCTTTTCCTATGAGATACATTATTCATAGCTCAGATAGTATATTTCTTAGATCATCGGAACTGTTCATCCAGTAAAACCTTTCACGAACTTTCTGAAGAGTTTTTCTCAACACAAATGGCCCTCTTATGGACTGTCGTGTAACTAATGAAGTACTTCGGCTACTCTAGTATTTGGAATGACCAACTGTCTTCTGTTTTCAGAACCATCATCATTTTCGAGTACTCGCTTAAATAAGCCTTCTTCCAGAATAAAAGAGTCCCACTTCCCACTGAGCCAAATATGACTTAACTACTGGAGATAATTTTGATATTGTTTGCCAAGTAGGTTTCATTCCTAATGGACGGCAATTCGCATCTTTTAAAAAACGAGATCTTTCTCTTGTTCTTTCCTAATTTTGTTGACAACAGTTGTTCTTAGTAGTGCACTTTCTTTGGATTCTGCTTTGATACAGTGATAGCACTCTGTTGGGCACGGTATTCTAGAAAGAAAATTTGCATTTCTGCGGCTTATTCTAACTCGATGTTCGATCTTAAATTCGTACTCTTGAACTCGTTCAAGCAATCTGGGATTTGGCCCTGCGGGTTCTTTGAACTGCATCAGCCACTTAAGGGCTTCCTTTCCTTCCTTCCATATATTTATTGGTAGAAGTGTTCCATGTACTTCACAATTGCCAGGAGTTCTCTTCTTGTGACACAGTAATTTCGCTCATGATTGGAAAGAATTTACTAAAATAATCCAGTTCTCTCTTGTCCTCTCCTCATCTGTGAAAACTCTTTTCCAATTTCTACATTACTAGCATCAGTATCCAGAATAAATTCTCCCTCTGGAAATGGGTATAATAATATTGGCGCTGTGGTTAAATGCTTCTTTAAAGTTTCAAATGCAATTTCCTTCCCAGCAGAACTCTCTTGTTACTTCTGTAAGACGGCTTAGCAATATCTGCAAATTTCCTGTTGAATCTTTGAGAGTCTAACTCTTTTTATTTGATGTTTATCAGTTGGTTGTAGCCACTGTTTGATGGAAACGACTTTTTCCTTATTTACAGCCACGCCATCCTTGCTCACTATATGACCCAGATAATTAACTTCATTTTGGAATATCTGACATTTCTTGGGGTTTAGCATCTTGAAGTCTTTTAAAAACATCCTTCTATGTTGCTCAATGTTCATCAAATGTCTTCCCCAAGACTATGATCTAAATACCAGGCACGTTTTCCAGGATAAACCAGTTAACACTTTTTCCATACATCTTTCAAATGTCACGGGGGTATTACAGAGTACGAATGGCATGACATTAGATTATCACAGTCCACATACGGTGGTAAAGGTTGTCTTTTCTTTGCCTACTAGGTCCATTTCTACCTGCCAAAATCCAGACTTCAAGTCGGCCAATGTATACAGAGTATCGTTCATTCGAGGCAGAGGATAACTGTCCTTGGTAACATTGTTCAACTGACGGTAGTCCACACAGAACTTAGTAGTTGCATCTTTTTTCTGGATCAGGACTACCGGAGAGACCCATGGGCTGTTAGAAGATTCTATCACCATGTTTGTCTAGGGTTGGCAGGTACATTTTTTTTTGGCGTTTTAAATTCTTTAAGACATGTACATATTAAGAATTCACAAATTTACTAATCAGCTGTCGGGAGAAATGATGCAAAAATATAAAAACAAATGCAAATATTTCATCAAGGATCATACCACTTCTTTTTTTACCGACTTCCAAAAAGGAGGAGGAGGTATGTTCAGCGATAATTCTTTAACACGATGTCTGATTTCAATGGGATACTTCAGGGGTGGTCCCATATAAATTTGGTCAAAATATAATAATTGGGTTTGTGAGAAAATCCTCAAACTCTTCATTTTTTATGTATGTTTAGCATTAATGCTTTACCACCTTGTCCGATTTATATGATTCTTTTTTTGTTAGTAAGGGGGTGGTCCCATATAAATTTTTTCAAGATGTGATGGCATCTGTACGATTTTGAAGTCGTTTTTTTTAATTTTTAATTTCTAATACTTGTTGATATTGATATTAATTATAAGTGACATTTAAAAAAAATACAGTTTATTTATTTTTCACTTTTTGTTTTTTTTTTGTGTTTGCTAACCTAAAAACCTATTTCTATATTTTTTAATTCTTAGGTTTTTTCCAACCCTGTGTTTGTCTTTGCTTTGCTTCTGGCAATCTTCGATCTGTGAAGAATTGGAAGCAAAAAAAAGAACATAAGAATTATAAACAACCAAGTTAAAATTGGAAACGAATCAAATGAAAATATTAACATTTAAATAATTTTATTTTCTATACTTTCTATATAATATATTGCAACAATTAAAACTATTTTTTAGTTTTTCAAATTGTTTGCATTAGAATATAAAATAGCTATAAAAAATATTAATATGCATATCACAAAAATCATTTGATTAAAAATGTTTGAATGCGGATCTGCCTAAGCGAAATAATCGCAATCTCTGTGAGCACTAGTCAATATTTGTATAATTTTTTCTTTTCCAGTTATTCACTAGAAGTACTATAGTAGTTTAAGTACTATTAATTATTTAATTAATCAACTTTTTTTCTAAAGCATATAATAATTATTGTTAAAGTTGATATTATTTGATGAAAATGGTCTAAAATAACGTTAGTTAGATGCGCTTTTTGGGTAAAATATAACTATTTGAAGATCGTAATGACATTCGCCTACTAGATTCCTTCAACCCATAAGACATCGTCAACCTGCGAACCACCGACAACGCCGCATCCGAAGCAAGGGTGGCTTGATATCAAATATTCGATTCGGGGGTTGATTCGCCGGCCGCCTAGCGCACGCGCCTCGCCGCTCTGGGGTATGCGACAACGCTTCTACGCAATTTTAATTTATTATTATCATCACCACTGTCGCGATAAAGACAGTGCGACACAGAGTAATTGTTTCTTTTGCCCGGCCTCCTACGATAAACAACCGTTTTGTATACTTACGTGAAAATAGACGGGGACTCGTCTCTTGTTTTCGAGTTTTGACGTGCGATTATGGGACGGCACGACGCTTCGAAAAAATCGTCGGATTTCGGTAAACGGTGCCAAATTTTCATTTTTATTGTGTAATGTTTTGATTGTGCCGTTGTGTGTAAATATCATGATGGTGGAAAAAGTCGAGGGATTTTTGATGTACCGCAAACCGGTGTACAGGATTTTTCAGTATCTGGAAACGTAAGTCGTTTTTGTGGATATTGTAAATTAAACAGCTGTTACCCCTGAAGTGTCTTTTTTTTTTTTCATTTATAAATATAAATTTGTGTGTGGGAAATGAGGAAACGGCTAGAAAAAGGTTTGGAAGTCTATTTTTGTTGGACAAACGGGGTAATATCTTTCATAAATAATTCAATAGACATAAATCGCGCTCATTTTTTTTTAATTATTAAATATTACTTTCGTAGATATTTAACGATTTATTTTTTTATTATCGTCTGAAAGTTTTTAAATTTAGATATTTTTTTAATTTTAAGCGTACGTTTTCCAAAATTTTGGAAATTTCTTGCATACTACATTGTTTTTGCTATTAAAAAGGTTTTTTTTTATGAGTATTTTCGGTAAATGAAGTAAAAAAAATTCCAATACAATCAACTGTCATTTATAAATATAAATTAGTGTGGGAAACAAGGAAATTAAAAAAAAAACGTGATACATCTATTTCTGTTGGGCAAACGGAATATATTACTGTTTAAAAACACAATTTTGTGGGCAGTAGTTAAAAAATATAGCTGTATTCGAACTCAGTGGCGTAGCCAGGGGGGGGCTTGCCACAGTTACTTTTATTACACCCTGTAACATTTATTTCAATTGAAAATTATTTGGAAATATATTTTTTAAAAACAAACACCGTATTTGTTTGAAATGCCTCAAATATTATTTTAAACTAAAAGGTTTTATTTATTTAGTCCAAAGTTAAAGTAAAAGAATTACTTTTATTTTATGAGGTCGTAAATCATAACGAATGATATCTTATTATATCTATCTACCGATGCCAAAAAGTATTTTTGTTTACATATGCCCATTAAGTCTAAAAACTCTGTCATCGACTCGGGCAAGTCACACTAGAGCTGTTAATTCCATATTTGACAACCTCCCTGCTATAATAGAGGTTATGGAAAGCATCTTATCTGGTGAAATTTCAAGTACAAATGCGAGTCAAATGATTGATGCTCCTGGAATTTCAACATATATAAAATCTTTTGAATTTGTATACCTTCTTTGCTTTTGGAAACAAACACTTTTAGTTTTTCAAATTCCATCTAATTATTTACAAAAAGTCGATATAAATATATCAGCAGCATTTTCCTTAATTAAATTAACCAGAAATGATATTAAATCATTGAGAAATTACTGTCATGAAATTCCTAATCCGACCCTGTGTCTAAAGCAAGCGCGACCTTCAGCTGGCCCCGACTCATGCTCGAGGCGACGGTATGTTCTGGGAATGCCGCTGAGGCTCGAGAAACGGGCAGAGTGTGCCGTTGAGTCAGAGATGGAATTTTCGGGACCGTCTAGAGACTTCTAGTAGCAGAGTTGGACTTAATATAAATAGCCCGACTTATCGTCGGGCAGTTTAGTTTAGTAAAAAAGTTTTAGAAAAGTTAAATTGTATTAAATAAATTAGAATTGTTAGTTAGTGTCTAAGTATTATATAAATTAAATAGCTGAAATAAACGTAAATAGTGTGTTTTAAATAAATAAATAAATAAACTACAAATAAATTAGGCTATCGTCACATTACCAATCGTTCAACAGCTTTGAAGACAAGGCTAAAGAAATTTCAAGTAAAGTATGATTTACCCAATGAGTTCACAAGAACAAGATCAAATAAGGTCAAACTTTTTCACTAGGCAAAATTTTAAAATTTCTGTATATTTTTTTTGTACTTGATACATTTATTCAAACACTAACACAGAGATTTGATGACCTTTTTCATAAAATTTTCATGCTTAGAGGCGGAAAATATAGCTTTTTCTGAAAAGAATAACAAATCTTTGTATGATTTTTGTATTTTTTTTTATAAATCTTCTATCCAACCGGAAATAGTGGATGAATACAAATCGTTTTGTAGTCTGTTAACTGAAATAAATAAGGAATATGGGTTAAAAATTAAAGAAATATATCCTTTCTTAATTTCTAAAAAACTGGAATCAGTTTTTCCTAATTTATGCAAAATATACCAAATTTCTTCAACTATTGCTGCAACAGGCGAAATTTCTTTTAATAGACTAAGAAATATTAAATATTTTAATAGGTCAACCATGTATTGTTTGAGGACAGATTGACAAAAATAGCATTATACAGTATGTCCCCCTAAGTTGGATTCATATGGAAATAGTATATTACATTACGAGTGATAGTCGCACTCGGCTTGTGCCTCGTGCGACAATATTTCCCACTCGTGTGAAAAATGTCACTTTCCACACAAGTGATGTACAATATTTTTCCTACGACCACAAAATAATTTCATCAAAAAATGTAAAACCAGGTTATTATAATAATTAAAATGTATTTAAAAAAATAATCAACAATAATCGTATTTATTCAATTTTCATATTTTCTAAACAAAAAAAAAAACTAAAAAAACCATAAAATAAAAAAAAAAACAGAAAAAATTCTGTCCCCGCAAGGATTTGAACGCGGTCGCTCGCCAGGTCTCAAATGGCAAAGTTCATAAAGTTTGACTCTCTAACCAACTGAGCTAATAGGCTTTGCGTCAATTGAATGATCTAATCGGTTGTGTTTAACCAGAATAAAAAGCAAACATAAATTTTAGTAATAATTGTTAAAGATAAATATCTAGGATCTAACAACAATTTCAATAATTTAACAATCATAACGATTTTAATATTAATATGGACATTACATAGATCAAAATAGAAATGTTGCGTTTGACATTTTGTGACAGCTAATGCGGAAAGTAGCATATTCGCACACGGGTGGAAAGTAAATTCTTATTCATACGCGTGTGATATAGGGCACTTTCCATAGGACTATATACCTAGTGTGATATGTGTCACTTTCCTAAGTGGTCGTAGGAAAACTTTTTTATTATTGATTTTAGGAAAAAATATATTCTTGATAAAAAGTCCTGCATGACCCAAAACTTAAAATACAGTCATCAGGTATCAAATTTTTCAAGCCGTTTGTCAAAAAATATGAATTTTACTCAAAAGTAAAGTAAATTTTCATTAATAAAAGTTGATTAGAATTGAAAATTACATTAAAATATGCAATTACACCGATCTATCTGAAAAATAAGATTTTTTCTAGATTTTGCATTGATCTACCTGATTACGGTAATCCATCATTGTTTCTCTCTCTTCTCTACTATAAACATGATACGCTTCCCTTTTTTTGATGTTTGTGAAGAATTTAGCAATTTTCTTATTGAAAATTTTCGATTTTGTCAAAAATAAACGTACTTTACTCTTGAGCAAAATTCATATTTTTTGACAAACCTCGTATACCACTGAAAAAATTTGATATTTGATGACTGTATTCTAGGTTTTAGATAATGCAGAACTTTTTATGAAGAATAACTTTTTTCCTAAAATTAATAATAAAAAAGTTTTCCATATGATTCCAACTTAGAGGGACATACTGTATATATTGAGTATTGAAAGGGACTATGCCTCTAATATTGATTTTTAATCTGTAATAGACAAATTTAAGACCATGAAGAAGAATTATTTTGTAAAAGCATTTAGTTTTATAGAGTATAACTAGAGTATTTAGTATTATTATATATGTATTTTTAACAGACTTCAAAAAAGGAGAAAGTTATCAATTCGTCGCGATATTTTTTTTTTAATGTATGTTCAGCGATTATTCTTTAACACAATGTCCGATTTTAATGATTCTTTTTTTTTAGAAAGGGGGTACTTCAGGGGTGGTCCCATATAAATTTAGTCAAAATCTAATAATTGGGTCCATGAGAAAATCCTCAAACTCTTCATTGTTTATGTATGTTTAGCGATAATGCTTTACCACCTTGTCCGATTTATAGGATTCTTTTTTTGTTAGTAAGGGGGTACCTCAGGGGTGGTCCCATATAAATTTGGTTAAGATGTGGTGATGGCATCTGCACGTTTTTGAAGTCGGTTTTTTTAAATTTTTAATTTCTAATACTTGTTATTTACAAAAGTAACAATGTTTTTTGTTCGTATTTTTTTAAATGATATAAATTCTATTTATTTTTGTTTATTATTTAGAATATTATGATCAGTCTTAACTCGATTATTCTTATTTTTGTTTTTTTTTTTAATATATTTTATAATACAAAATACCGTATTTTTAATAATAATAATAGTGGTTCTAAAAAATCATAAAGCGCCCCTTTTAATTGTTAGTCCCCTCCCAGAAGGCTTACTAGTCGAACTGCTTTTGTTTAAAAAGTATAGTACTTCTAAATATAGTCAATCATAATTGGCGAAGAAAAAAATTATACAAAAAAATTACTCTAGCCGCATCACAGTACCGTTACTAATTGTTAGTTATACTGGGATAACAGTATAATATACACTATTATAACGATATTATCTAAATAAGTGTATACAGGGTGGGCCACCGGTAACGCCTCGGTTTGTATGCTGCAAAAGAAACAATTGAAAAACCAATTTTTTCACTCTAAAAGTTTTTCGATGTTAGTGAATATTTATTCCGACTCACAATTTTTTTTCAATTAAAAACAAATCTACAGGGTAAGTCAAAATTCAAATACATCTTTTTCTCATTTTTTTAAATTTTATATCACCATTCAAAAGTATCCTAATAAAATTATGCTTTCATTTGTGTTAGGCATTCTCTATAATTGTAACTGGTGACTGGTTAATAAAAATAGAATGTTTGTTAATTGGTAATTAGAATTTAACTAGATGTAATTTATTATCGACTGAATAAGTTTTTGACAATACCTAATGCGACTTTTATGTAAAAATAGCAACCAAAAACTTCACATAATACTACTACTACCTGCTTTGTTCTAAGTTTATTTAGTGTTATTTTGACAGATTTTATTTAATAAGAAACTTTTCTTTAAATAGTCTCCAATAATAAAATGTATGGTTTTTTAAAGGTCCAACAAGTACAGTTCGGGGTTTCATAAACGACTGGATTCGGGAACAACATATCAACTATTGGGGAAGCACCCCAAAACAGGCACATGGAAAAGCCTTCATGGACAGACCATGTCCCAAAAGAACTGGAGAACTACTCTTAATGAATAGGAACCAGTTGAAAGTGATAACAGGGTTCATGACTGGGCACGCCCCAGTAAAGGGACACTTGAACAAAATTGGCATGTACAATGGGGAACTCATGTGCCGACTATGTCACAAGAAACCAGAAACAGCCAAACACATACTTTGCGAATGCGAAGCTCTAGATCGCAAAAGACAGGCTCTTTTGGACAACCCCAGGTTGATCCAACAACGTATAGAACCCACTCACCCAAGGATCTGTACAAACTTGTACAAGATACAAAGGTGGCAGAGTGGGTGCTATGAGCTAACATGGAGTAAAACACAATAAGCCAATAGGCTTCAGTGTTATTCGGAGACATAGTCAGACGAGCCCAGAAGAAAAGAAAAGGTCCAACTCACATTTCTAAACATTTCCTTGGTAACGCTTAAAATACTTCTTTTATTCACTACTAAAGGTTAAATAAATGGCTAGGCTTTTGTAAAAACAAATATTGCAAAACTAATGACGGTAATAACGAACTGTCAGCATTAAGGTTTCAAAGTCAACTTAAAAATGTAATACATTTAGAATAAAGTAGGTATTATAACGAACTAAGGCTATGATTGGCTGTTATTGATATTTATTTTTTACTGAATGTTAGAGTTCTATAATTGTCAAAAACTTATTAAATCGATAATAAATTATAACTGGTTATACTGTAATTACTAATTAACAAACAGTCTATTTCCTTTTGACCAATTAAAATTAAAGTATTTTGTGAATTAAATTTAAAAATTCCCAAAATTAGTAACTTTAGATTTAGGGAATGCTTAAATGCAATAAAGGTACTTTTGAACGATGATATAAAACATAAGGTGGTCAATTTAAAAATAAAAAAAAAAAAAAAAAAAATGAGAAAATGTATTTGAGTTTTGGCTCTCCCTGTGCAGATTTTTTTTCGAATTGAAAAAAGCCCGTATTGGTATAAAATCTTGATTAACATCGGAAACCTTACCTCAAAAAATTGATTGTTAATAATTGTTTCTTTTTCAGTATACAGGTCATTGAAATCAATACAATTTTCATATAAAACTGGTTACATCGTGTGAAATAACCTGTATAATCCCATACTATTTGGTATTAAAAAACTAACTTTGAGTGTATCACTTTCTTGGAGAACCCTATATAATTGAAATTATTTTTAAATTGTTGACTTTTTCGCCGTGAAAACAGATTTGGCTCTAAAGACCGAAGCGTTACTAGTGATCCATCCTGTATACTAGACTGGGCCAAAAAAAATTGATTATTTTTTTTTTTCAAAAATATATTGAGAATATCATTCAGGATGACAAAAAAATTTCGTGAATATTTGAGCCCGTAATATTAATTTTAAGAGGTCTATCATCGCTATTTTTGATTTTTAGTCATAATTTGATGTTTTACGTTAGAACTGTCAAAATATTGAAGTGAAAAAAATTCCTTTTCACTTATTTTTATATAAAATTAAATTCTCTACAAAAAATTTCAATTTTTTTCTTCGATTTTAATCGTGAATAACTTTTGAAGAATTAAATTTAGGCAAAAATTTTAAGAGTCCTTTTTTTTTGTAGAACATTAAATTTCCTTTAAGAATCCGATGTGAGCTTTTTTAAATATTCATTGATTCATTAGTTACAAAATTTCAAAGTAAAAAGGGCAAATCGAAAAAAACACATCGATCTATTAAGCTCATTTACTCGGAAACGGCTCGTCTGACGAAAATTTTCAATCAGACCTTTTTTGTAGAGAATTTAATTTTATATACAAATAAGTGAAAAGGAATTTTTTTCACTTTAATGTTTTGACAGTTCTAACGTAAAACATCAAATTATGACTAAAAATAAAAAATAGCGATGATAGACCTCTTAAAATTAATATTAAGGGCTCAAATTTTCACGAATTTTTTTTTGTCATCCTAAATGACATTTTCGATATATTTTTCAAAAAAAAAGTCAATTTTTTGGCCCAGTCTACTCTATACATATAATTTGATTAATATGCCTATAAATTAATTATTTATAATACACTAACACAGTTCTACTTTTGAAATAAACTTCAATCATTAACATCCGGTTGCAAGAATGTTTATTAAAATTCGTTAAGGTGGTAAAGGATAAGAGCAAGCAGTAAAGGAGTTGAAAAATTATGGTTTCTTTTTTTTTACTTTCAAATCTACCCCTACTATTTATAAAGTTCAAAGATACATGAATTATTTCACGAGTTATTTGTTGACAATTTATAATTCTAAAAACCTCAAATGTCATATGTTGCCAGATTTGTAAAAAGAAAATATTAAGGAATGAAATAAAATTGAGGGTAACACTTCTAAGGGGTTGTTTTCAAAAGGGTTATTCTGATTGTAATTTCTTGTAGATAGTTTATAACTCGATCCAATTTTGAGAAAATGCCTCTAAATACTTTTGAGACGACCTTATATAGTAGGGTGTTACATTTAAAAAAATTGAGTAAATTGAACTTAAAAATAGCCATATTTAAGACATGTTTCAAAACACTCTGTATAAAATAAATCAGTTTTATCAGCACTATTCGTTAGCTTAGTATCTTATAAGTCTGTATATTAAACAATTTTTAAATCATTGTAAACCTAACTAAATTATGTTAATTTAATTTGGGGTCTACATCAATCAAAATTCTAGGGTTGAATACAGTATTACCAATATTCTAAAACTGAAATAAAACAGGGTGTTCAATTTAAAAAAAAATACACATTTTTATTTGCCAGGCAAAAACGCAACACTCTGTATATCCAAAAATATTTTTAAAATACGTATTTTTTAAATTCATATAACTTTCATTTTAAACTTGTTTGCGAGTCATAACACAAATGAAACAATTACGCACTAATGGGACACCCTGTATATATTTATTTTATGTGTGCATGGGGTGGATCTAATGTTCTATTTATTTATTTTTCACCAACATATTTTATTAACGTTACCCAAATTGTACCAGCTGTATACATTTGTTTGTAAACAAATCATAAGGTGCTAAAAACATTTGTTTAACGTATATAATATAAAGATTTTTAACAGAATTTTAATGAAATGAAGAATAATTTTTGAACGATCCCAAAATAATTAAATTATTGCTAATAAGTGCGTGTAGCACTCGCGCATGAAGGGCTCCGCATCATCGTTCAAGATTTAATTCTATGTAGTTAAAGGGTATATAAAGAATATCTGAAAGAGTGTACTTTTTAAATACTTTATTTAGCCAAAAACGCCAAAAAAAACTCGTTTCTAGTAGGGGAATCCCCTATAATTTTTAATTTATTTTTATTATTTGTTATAGCGGCAACAAAAATACACATTCTGTGAAAATTTCAACTGTCTACCTATTACGGATCATGAGATACATAGGGGTCTATTCTGTAAAAATTCCTTTATATTTAACGGCATTCAAAAATATTTTCTTCTTTAATTCGGTCACTATTTAAACGGATCTTTAAAATACATCAGAGGACTATCTTAAAGAAATCTGTTTAAATAATGATAGAAGTAAATTAACGAATACGAACATATTTTTATAGGCCGCCAATATTTTTAAAGGCGTTAAATATAAAGGAATTGTTACAGAATATACCCCATTTACTGTTATTTTTTATGTAATGTCCCCTACATCAAAAAATATACGGGGTGGTCCATTTGAAATAACAAAGTTCATTATATTTCGAGCAAACCAAAAGATCTGACAACAATGTAAATACAACCATAACACATACCGAAGTATGTACAAATCGTTTCCGAGATAATTGAGGCGTTTCATACTTAAAACTCACTCTGTATAAAACAAATTACTAAAGTAAATGCATTCAAAACTGAAGTAAAGAAATATATTTTATCCCACAATAGCAAGTTTTTCTTCTGATACAATGTTTTATCAAATAATAAAAAGAAAACCAAGAAATATATGGATAATCTCAAACATGCCCTGTGTCTACTCAAGCATTAACCTAACCTAACCAACGTCAATAAATCTGGCTCTGTATCTGCCAAATCCCAATACATCAGCTATATTTTTATTTTTTTTATTTTCATACCTACCATTTAAATTACATTATAATACAGTTTAAATGGGGCCTCTAGAATGACAATAGCAACATAGGCTACACGGTCAAGGCAAGATGCTCATTCAAAGGCTTCTTGGTCAAATGATTAAATTTTTATTGTAATTATTGTATTTATATTTTGTCAATAAACAATTAAGAATTAAGATTATCCATAGTCCCGATAGAACAAGTTGTATTCAATAGATTATATCACGAATTAATAAAATAAAACTGCTTAATAATTTATTTTAAGTAAATTTTCATCATCATCATCAACATCATCTACAGTAGATGATAATAATTTGGATGATATACATTTCCTATAGATACAAATATGTTAAACAAGTTTTTCCTACGACCACTTAGGAAAGTGACACATATCACACTATATAGTCCTATGGAAAGTGCCCTATATCACATGCGTATGAATAAGAATTTTCTTTCCACCCTCAGCCGAAAAAAACTCCTCTAAGCTAATAAGCTGAAACTTTTCCTGTAAATTTCAAACACATCACCGCCCCTTTCTCTTCTTATGTCGAATTTTTCATGCAGAAACAGAAAACCCTATTGTCGGGCCCCCTTATAGCGCTGCCGGGCCCCCATTTGAGCCCGGGCCCCGGGAATTAGTTTCAAATACATTTTAATTATTATAATAATAACCTGGTTTTATATTTTTTGATATTATTTTGTGGTCGTATGAAAAATATTGTACATCACTTGTGTGAAAAGTGATTTTCCACACTCTTGTGATAGTCGCACTCGGCTTGTGCCTCGTGCGACAATATTTCCCACTCGTGTGAAAAATGTCACTTTTCACACTCGTAATGTAATATACTATTTTCTAATAGATTATAGTGAAAACAATTTAGTCATATAAATATAAAATATACTTCCCATATCAATATAAAATTTTACATTGATATCTTTGAACTTATGGAAAGGGTAATAAACTTTTTTATCGATACTTCAGAAAGGAGTCTAAAAAAGCTTAATTACTATAATTTCGATTGGTTATAAATAGCGATTTCAAAAACAAACAATTGATTAAATAAGATTATTGTGCCGTATACGCGGCGTTCACTTGTTTATAATTAATAATAAATTGTTTACTTATTACTAAAACAATAAATAAAAAGTGTAATTAATCATTCCTATTAATTATCATTTTGTATAAATTACAAGAGTGACAATAAAAAATAAGAAACAATATTAATCAAGCAAAGCAGAACTAGTAAATTTATGCTTATGTTTATTTTCATCATTTTACTTTCTTGGTTAATTTAGTTTGTATCTGTCACATATACAGGGTGTACCAATAAAAACTCCCAGGCCGGATATTTTGGTAAGTAATAGAGATATTTTAATTCTGTAAAAGCCAGTTCACAGGGCACTAAGATAGCTTCAGTTTTAGATATAAATTGATTTTAAATAGGTCAATATGTAGATGGCGCTGCGCTCAATAATTATTTTTCGATGGGAGGATCTTTCTTATGTAGCGCATCTTGTAAAAAATGCATTTTTAAGTTAATTTTGTTCTATGAACTAATTCGATAAATCTAGCCATTTTTGATATACAGAGTGGGTCATTCAAAACAGTTTCATCCTGTTTTCCGGAATTATTCATTGTATTTTTGCAAAATGCTAAAACAATTCTAAATTAAAGACATTTATACAATATAGACATATGTCATGTGTCAACCCCCTCCCTTATACTTCTCCACACCTTAATTTTAAATAGGTAATGTACCATGTATGGCTCATCATTGAAAAGGTAATTTAATGGGGGATTCAGAAATATTTCTGTAAATTACGTTACTTAAATTTTATCGCCCTCTAGCGGGATAAAAAACTACTACGTATTGTAGAGTGTGATACTACAATGTGTAGTACATCATTAAAAAGGTAATTTTATGGGGAATTTAGAAATATGACTGTCCATTGTGATACTTTTAATTGTACTGCCCTCTAGCGGGAAAAAAACTACGTATTTTAAAGTGTGACACCTTTTTTGAAAGCAAATTTAATTACTAATTCAATGTACCACATAACATTAATTAATAATAATATTATTATAAATATCCACATTGCACTTGCAATAGTTTAAAAATTAGTCATGCATTATTTTAAACATTATTGCTAAATTTATTTTGTTGCAAGTGCAATATGGAAATATTTATATTAATGTTATGTGGCGCATTGAATTAGTATTTAAATTAGCTTTCAAATGAAGTGTCACACTTTAAAATACGTTACAGATTTTTTATCCCGATAGAGGGCGCTAAAATTAAAAGTTTCGCAATAAACTGTCATATTTATGACTTCCCCATAAAATTACCTTTTTAATGATGTGCCGTACATGGTACATTCCTTATTTAAAATTAAGGGGTTGGAGAAGTGGAAGGGAGGAGGTTGACACATGACAGATGTCTGTATTGCAAAAATGTGTTTAATTTAGAATAAAAATCGACCTGTTTTAGCATTTTGCAAAAATACAATGAATAATTCCGAAAAACAGGATGAAACTGTTTTGAATGACCCACTCTGTATATCAAAAATGGCTAGATTTATCGAATTAGTTCATAGAACAAAATTAACTTAAAAATGCATTTTTCACAAGATGCGCTACATAAGAAAGATCCTCCCATCGAAAAATAATTATTGAGCGCAGCGCCATCTACATATTGACCTATTTAAAATCAATTTATATCTAAAACTGAAGATCTCTTAGCGCTCTATAAACTGGCTTTTACAGAATTAAAATATCTCTATTACTTACCAAAATATCCGGCCTGGGAGTTTTTATTGGTACACCCTGTATAACCGTTAAAAAATATTTTTTTCTACGACCGTGTATTTTTACCCACTTTCCCGCACGCATTTTAGTTTTGAAAGTGTCACTTTCCCGCACTAGTGCGGAAAAAAATCACTTTCCCGCACTAGTGCGGGAAAGTAAAATTATGAATATTTGGCCTTACCTATTGTATAGTTTTTTTACCTCGGATGTTATACCTATTGTTACAATAGGTAATTTAGTATTTTCCAACTATTCCATTTAATAAAATGTACTTTTTTTCTTGCTTTTTGTTATAATTTTAATTTTTTGGAAAACTTGAATAATATAGATATTTTTATATTCCTTCTGTATATTTTTAAAAGTCAGACTAGGCTGTGACATGTATGGCTTGATATGGTTGCTATATGGTAACCAAGGCGTGTTATTGTTACAAAAACGTCAAAGTTGTTTGTTGAAGCGTCAACTGAATTAAAATAAATTAAAGAAATAATGGATTCATCGGATGAAGAGCTGCCCGAAGCCATTTTAAAAGCTGCAAATGAAGCACATTTGGAGGTGTTACCTGCCAAATCACGAGGAAGATATGAAAAACAATACGACCATTTTGTCACATGGTGTAAACAGGAAGGGGTAAAAACCTACAAAGAAGAGGTGTTTCTGGCGTATTTTTCGCACCTAAGTAAGTTTTTGAAATCTAATACTTTATGGTCTCGCTATTCGATGGTGAAAAGTTTAGTAAAAATAAAACAAAATTTGGATATAAGCCAGTTCCATAAGTTAACGTCATTTCTAAAACAAAAAAATGTTGGTTTTCGAGCACAGAAGGCGCAGGTTTTTACCAAAGAAGATATATCCAGGTTTATGTTAGCCCCTGATGAGGTATACCTTATGATTAAAGTGAATACCATTTTTGCTTTAGCTGGTGCTCTCTGCAGAGCGGAGCTTGTAAATATCACTCTCGATGATATACAAGATAAAGGCAATCTGATAGTTGTGAAAATTTCCGATTCCAAAAATCATTCTTCAAGATCATTTGTTTTATGTGAAGACATAAATAATGGAAACTTTCTGAAGCTGTACAGAAAGTACGCAGGTTTACGACCACCTACCACTCCGCATCGCCGCTTTTTTATTAATTATAAGAAGGGAAAATGCTCAATTCAGTGCGTTGGCGTAAACACCTTTGGTAAGATGACAACAGAGATTGCTGCATATTTGCGTCTACCTAATCCTGAACGATATACAGGACACAGTTTTAGACGTTCTTCAGCAACATTCCTACCAGACTCAGGTGAAGCGATAACCAATATAAAACGTCTCGGTGGCTGGAAGTCCACTACTATCGCTGAAGGCTATTTGGAGGACTCAGAAACACAGAAGAAAAACATTTCGAATAAAATTCTTTCAAATAGAAATGACTTGCAACCTTTGCTGCCACCGTCATTTTCACCTTCATGCGACCTGCAACCGATGTCACTCCCGTCCACGTCATCTTTTCAATCTACGAGCGTTACGACTATTAACAGCCAATTTACACCAACTAATTCCTCTGTACCGGCAATTTTACATATTTTACAAAATGCTACAAATTGTGTATTTAACATTAATATCCATAATAATTAGTTGTTTTTATTTAAAGATTTGTATATGTTGAAATAAAATAATTTTCCAAAAATAATTTTTCCTACTTTTTTGTATATACGGTCGTAGAAAAAATAATGTTCCTAACTCATGCGTAAAGTGTCTTTCCCGCACTTGACCGCTTGCCCGAACTCCGCTTCGCGTCGTTCGGGCCAACTGCAGTCGCGTGCGGGAAAGTAACTCTTTCCGCACTTGTTAGGAAAATAACTATTTTCTACTAGCGTGCGGAAAATTCACTTTTCTGCACTAGTGCGGAAAACACTTTTTTCCGCACTAGTAAATTTTTGGGGAGTATACTGACATTTGAATATTTGAAATATATATTTGTATGGTTGTAGTTTACAAAATGACTGAAAAATTAAGAAATTTATTAGAATTCTGCTATAATTTTTAACAAAGGAAATATTTTATTGATAAATATCCCAGACACAAAAACCCACTCTTTCAGAAGCTTTGCGATTTCTGATGAAGCTGATAATGGAAAATTGCTTAATTTGTTAAGAAAGTATGTGAGTTTAAGAAAGCCTGAAACCCCACATAAGCGATTTTTCGTGAAATATAAGAAAGGAACTTGCACTTTACAGTATCGGAATAAAAACCTTCGGAAAAATGCCATCAGAGATTGCAAGTTATCGCTTCCAAATCCTGAATTATATACGGGCCACAGTTACCGTCGTTCCGCCGACACAATGCTTGCAGATTTCGGAGGTTGGAAATCTTCTAGCGTCGCAGAAGGTTATGTAGAAAGCTCACCAAGTTTCCAAAAGGGCATATCGAATAAAATATTAAACTTCAATGACGCTGTCGCTGGCGCTTCAACTAGTCAGCAGCTGTCACTAGTAAAGCCTTCCGAAATTACCTCTTCCAGCCAAGTTCCCATCGCCACGGTTGCAACAATAAGTGCTGACAAAGCAGTGGAAAATCGAAATCTGACTTCATTGGAAAACATTTTAGGCTCTGCAATTAATTTGCAGAATGCTACAAATTGCACGTTCAATATTAATATTAAGAATAATTAATTTGTTAATATGTATTTAATAGTAAATGTTTCTTTATGTTAACTTTTGGGTTTTTCCGCACGCTAGTAGAAAAAATAGTGTATCTAACAAGTGCGGAAAAGCAAAACTATTTTAGTGAAATCATCAATAAATAATTATTGTACATATGTCCTAAGCTCTCTAATTTTCTTCTGCCAGTAAATTTTGTTTTAAAAAAAGAAGTTTTATAAAAGCATATTAGATAAAATGCAAGGTGATCTATTTAAAATTTAAAAATTCATCTTTTTTCCGGTTAAATCAGAAGTGAATTATCGTAATATAATACAACGATTGGTATCGGGTCTATCGATAATCGCACAAAAATTCATTTAACAAGACGCTGAGTCCATATTATCTATAGTCCCGATAGCAAAAGTTGTATTCAATAGATTATATCACGAATTAATAAAATAATTTACAGTTACAGTACAAAGTAATGACAGATCATCACAGGCTTTTCTATAAAATCTTTACAGTATTAATGTATCAATCATGTTGATCAGCTATTAGCCAAGTATAATAATAATTTCACTCGACCATTTACTGTTGGGTTCTAATTAACAGTGCTGTTCCTAAAATGGTGCTGGGAAACATTAAAAAAGCCTACACAGAACACGAGGCTAATGGCCTTAGTAGTCGATGCCGATGGCACCAAAGTAAAGTAAAAAATCCAATAGTATTTTTAATTTCTATTAATT
This sequence comes from Psylliodes chrysocephalus, assembly GCA_927349885.1. Taxonomy (NCBI): domain Eukaryota; kingdom Metazoa; phylum Arthropoda; class Insecta; order Coleoptera; family Chrysomelidae; genus Psylliodes; species Psylliodes chrysocephalus. Next base: position 79,104,626 of record OV651817.1, on the reverse strand, counting down.
TATTATTTATACAGAGTTTAATCATACTGTAGTTTGGTAAGTTAGAAGAATATGATTTAAATACCTAGATAGTAAGTTTTGGAATAATTTACAGTTAACAGCCTGTCACTAAACCATTCAAACACATTTTTTAGATCTGACTCTACCTTATCCTTCAGAGTATTCCAGCAAGTATCATAGTAGATAATAACTGTATCGTCAGCAAAACTAGTGAAACTTCAAATATTAGAGGTAAGGTAAAGATCATTTATGTATAAATTAAAAAGTGCTGGTCCTAAAACTGTCCCTTGAGGTACACCACATTTAACTGTTCCCATTTCACTTTGTTTTCCATTTATCCTAACGCATTGTTTACGACCACTCAAGTAACTGGTCATAAGATTGTTTACTATGCCTCTAAAACCAAAACATTTCAATGTGTGGATAAGTTGAGTATGATCAACCGTATCAAACGCTTTAGCTAAATCAACAAAAATACCAATTGCGGGTGATTTTTTGTCTATATAATTTGATATTTCGGATGTAACCTTAACAATTGCATCTTGCGTTGATTTATTTGTTCTAAAACCAAACTGTTTATCTGAGAGTAAATTAAATTTTGCTGCCATTCTGATTTTTAGGATTTTTTCGAATATTTTTGCTATAGTTGATATTATTGATATAGGTCTATAATTGCTCACACTCATCATATCCCCACTCTTAAACAATACATTAAAGGTAACATTTGGGAAGGCGAGACCGACAAGCAACAGGCAGCAAATTCTACCGTGCTAAAAGTGCTGTCGTCAGTCGCGCTCTCCCAAATGTGTCATATAATTACATGTGTTCAGACGCGAAGAGACCGCTTTCGGTCTCCTTCGTTGTCGGTTTTACACCTGTCCTTTACTCGATCTCTCATTTCCAAATAGTACCTTTAAGGTACCATTTCGGTAGGCGCGACATACGACCGCCGACGCGACTGAGAAGTGTCGCTTCACATCTAAAATACATACAATTATATGAAACACATTTCGCACGGCGCGACACGAGTGAATCTGACTCGGGGCAAAGGTTTGCTGCCTGTCGCACTCGAGGTCACTGTCCTCGAGCATCGCTTCATCGCTTGCAGGTGACTACGTTGAAAATTTCTTTCGATCTAGGCAGTGTTGCCAGATTTTGGAACAGTATGGGTAAAAAAAAAACCGTAGATCTGAACAGTAGATTTTAGTACAGGGGGAAATGATTAAAATTTGCAGTGTAGTAAATAAAAAAACAAGTATATAAGAAACGAAAAATAAACTTTTCGACCCAAATTAGAAGGTAAACAAAGAATAAACACAAATAATAACATTTTTAATATATACTTAACGTACGGAAACAAAAGAAAAACAATGAAAAATAATAGGTACCTACTTCTTTTAGATCAGTCTGAATCAGATAATTCAAAATCGTAGTGTGCATGTTCTTTTTATGATGTCCTATTAATTCTTTGTTTCATTTTAAATAAAAACAATGATTATCTTGATGTTTTTTTTTATGGAGCCAACCTAGAGTTAGTGGATGCTTATTACGCTGATTTTACTGCAGAAAATTTACTAGAGAAAATATTCTTTAACCATTTGCTGAAGAATGAGGCAAACTTAATAAATTAAGAACAACATTTGCTAGAGACAAAAACAGTGGATCTAAGTGAAAACAGTAGGTCTGGCAACACTGATCGTTCCCTCGAATGGTTATCCTGTAAGTGTCGCGCGACACTTCTCAAGCTTGCGAAATGTACGAAGCGTAACATTTATGCATCTGTCGTCCTACTCGACCTTGGGGTCGTCTCAGTGGTCGCTTGTCTCCTGACGCGCCTACCCAAATGGTATCTTTATTGTAACAAATCGATTAGATGTGTCTCGAGTTGAATGTACCAAGTGTTTCTTATTCAAGGTATAACTCATTGGACTGTTATTCATCGGAAATTACTAATATTACATTAATCACCTGTTTTAACCGCAAAACTGATTTTTTTTCCTTAAAAATCGTGTGATTTCCAATCGTTAAAAAAATATTAATGTTAGCCACGTACGACAATAAAAAAAAAATAAACGCAGGATTGATTAAATCACTGATTGAATTGCTAATATGTAATGATAAAAATAACCACATCAACTACCTCTATCATTAATATTATACACAGTAAGAAATATTAAAAAATGCCGTTAGAATGGTTAATGATTTAAAAGCTTTCTACGGATGTTATCAAGTTTAGCTATAACCAAAAAGCAATCTATTCTTTGCAATTATCCTTAGTTCAGTGACGATCCTATTGTGGTATCTTTCTAAATTTTTGTTTTATGACCTTGCAATTTCACCACTACTTCAAATACCTACCCTTATAAGAATATTACTAAAATAGTTTATGCATTGTACCTAACAGGTTTTATTGGTGTTCCTATCCCTTCGACTATACCGTATTATTTTTATGGTTTGAAAGTATTTTTTTACAATTTTTTGTTTTTCACTTGACGTTAAATACTGTCATAAACATTAAAATACAATTTTGTATTGTAAATGCTTTGAAGTAGGTACTTTAACTTGAACTGTATCTAATCTATCATATCATATTTTACAACACGTTTTTTTTGAAGTTTAATAAAATTGCACTTAATTTTAATTCCAAATGAATTTGAAAACGCTAAAAAGCAAAGACCTAAGATTTGGTAGAAATTTTTTAACTAAATCAGAGCAGCTGCTGACGCTAATATCAATAATGCAACTTTAAAAACAATAAAAATAAAAGTTTAAACAATTATAAAAAATATGATTTTTTACGGTGACAAGTAAATAGTCTAATTAAAAACCAATTACAATCACATTGAAACCAATTCTCAAATCTATGTAATAAAGAAACTGGAGAACTAGAATACAAGCCGACATGTCAAATAATATACGCGGCAATACCTTTGTCACCCCTTCTTTACCGATGATTTTAGTTCACGTATTCGTTGATAGATCGAAGAACAAGCGAGACGACTTGTTTTCAGCACGAATTTCAAACATTCTGTTCGGAATATAGTTTTCATCATTTAAAGACAAACAGAAGATGAACTGTGGACCGTACCTATTTCAAAAGTACTTGTAATTAAAATATAGCAACATTGACAAATCGCTTTGACCTCTGTATTTGTTACTCAAAAAAGGAGGAGGTTCTCAATTTGTCGGAATATTTTTCATCTTATCAATAGACCGGAGTATAGTATTTTGTTCTTAGTTCCCGAGATGTATATTTTATTGTTGTAATTTTTGATCCAACTAACTTTCTACAGTTATATACCGGGTGTTCAAATTAAAGTGTTACAGTTAAATACCGCCGAAAATATGCATTTTATAAAAAAAGTTTCAAACAAAAGTTTTATTGTTTTTTTGGGGGAAACATTTTGGCAAAATTAATTTTTTTATAGCTGACCATAATATGGCTGTATCGAGGTGGACTTTTTTTAAAAATATTCTTCAAGTTCATAAAAAAATAAGAAACTTTTAAAGGTAACATTTTTTTTATTGGACTTTTACCTATTACGTAACACCTACTTGAAAATTGTGCTGCGTGAATAAAAAGTTGACCATATACTGGTTAGCTATAAAAAAGATTTTAACCAAAATATTTACCCCAAAAAAAAATATAAAACTTTCGTCTGAAACGTTTTTTTTTTTATAAAAAAAGTATTTTACTGTAACACTTATTTGAACACCCGGTATATTCACCTAAAAGAAAACAATGTTTCGTTGCGAATTTACTTATTAAAAATTACTACTACTTACCAAAAAAATTAATTATTAACTATAACTAGAGCCCACCTTCTATTAAGTTCTCTCCTAGTTCCATTTACTACCAAAACGTTAGAGGATTAAGAACAAAGCTAAGTAAACTTATTTCTGATGTAGCAACTGTATCCCACGAAATCATTGTTTTCACCGAAACTTGGCTGACAGAAAACTTTAGTGATGCCGAACTTGGATTTGAAAATTTCAACATTTACCGCAAGGACAGATCTGCACAAACCAGCTCATCCTCCAGAGGAGGTGGAGTTCTTATAGCAGTTTCCAAATCTATACAAAGTGTTTGCTCAACTCTTCACAAGAAATTGAACAGTTATTTGTCCTCATAGGCAATGGTAAAAGTACTCTTATTTTAGGAGCTGCTTACTTTCCTCCAATGTCACCAAATGATAAATATGTTTCGTTCACTGAAAACTTGGATAATTTGTCAGAGATGTATCCTCATGCACAATTTTGCATTTTGGGCGACTTCAATTTACCTAAGGCCATATGGATGTCAAATAATCTATGCTCAACTGCTACCTCTTCCTTGGGACCTGGAACTAGAGCTGATGAAACTGCTGCGATTAATACTATCTCCAATATGTGTGCTTTTCACAACTTCTTTCAGAACAATGCAGTTCGGAATGATTACAATACTACTTTAGATTTAGTTTTTTCTTATCAATCTTCAACAACCACCTCTCTCGCTAGTGATGCTCTAATTAATGTCGATAAATATCATCCCCCGTTACTTATACACTTGAACCTTGCTGTAAATTATTGTAACTCGTCACATGTACCTAATGAGTATTACTATGATTACAAATTCGCAGATTTTCGATCCATTGAACATCATCTGGGATTAATTCAGTGGGATTCACTATTCTTAAATAAATCACTTGATGAAATGGTAAATATTTTTTAAGATTTTGTGTATTCTGTCATTCATTCCTTTGTACCATTGAAAAAATTATCCACTCGACGATTTCCCAGATGGTTTTCACCTGAATTGAAAAATCTCATAATTCTAAAGAAGGGGGCACACCTTAGATTTAAATTTAGTGGATCTTCTAACGACTACATGGTATTCTCTAACTTGCGCTCTCAATGTAAACTTGAGTCTAAACAGAATTACAATGATTACATTAAACTTACTGAATCATCTGTTGGTAATGATATTAAAACATTTTGGAATTTTGTTAATTCAAAAAGAAAAAGTAATGAGTTACCCAACGAAATGTACTATAACAACACTAGATGCTCTATGGGTACAGACTTAGCTAATATGTTTCAGGATTACTTTAGCTCAGTCTATAGCAATCAACCATGCCATAATTATGATAAACCATATTCAACCCATTTAAATGTTGCAAATTATCAAATATCTATTTCAGAAATATTTGAACATCTGAGCTGTTTAGATATGAGTAAGGGATCAGGTCCTGATGGCTTGCCACCTTCCTTATTGAAAACTTGTTGTTATGTTATATCCCGTCCACTGCATATTATCTTTAATGTTTCACTTCATAATGGAATGTTTCCTAATTACTGGAAATCAAGTTTTACTGTACCGATTTACAAATCAAGCGACAAATCAAATGTAACTAATTACAGGCCAATATGCATTCAAAGTGTGATTCCTAAACTCTTTGATAGTATTATTACAAAGTATTTATCGAAACTGCTTGATCCTTTCATCATAGATCAGCAGTTTGGTTTCCGCTCCAAAAAGTCCACTGAACTAAACTTGTTGTCTTATGTTGATTACTTATCGAATGCCTTGGATTCTAATGATCAAGTTCATGCTATATACACTGATTTTTCAAAGGCATTCGACAGAGTTAACCACAATTGCTTGATTGGAAAGCTTAGTAACATTGGCATTGGTGGTAATCTTCTGAAATGGATCGAATGCTTTATAACAAACCGCATTCAAATTGTTCGTGTTTCTGGCTTCTTATCCTCTGGCTTTACCACTACATCTGGTGTCCCTCAAGGTTCACATTTGGGACCTCTACTTTTTAATATATATAACAATGACATCCAAAATTGTTTTAAGAATTCTCAGTTCCTTTGCTTTGCTGATGATTTAAAATTATTCATGCGTGTAAATTCCTTACATGATTGTATTTGCCTTCAAAAAGACTTGGATAACTTGGTTCAATGGTGTAGTACTAATGGAATGGAATTAAATACAAGTAAATGTCATGCAATCAATTTCAACAGAAAACATAGTCCTATTGAATATATCTATAAAATCAATGACATAACACTGGATACTATTACAGAGGTAAAAGATTTGGGTGTGATATTAGACTCCACCCTTTCTTTTCAAACTCATATAACGGCCTCAGTTAATAAAGCATTAAGAATGTTGGGTTTCCTTAGAAGAACTACTTCTGATTTTCATAATGTGATGTGTTTAAAGATTCTTTATTGTGCCTTAGTTAGACCTTATATTGAATATGCTTCTTCTGTATGGAATCCTTTTTATGTATATCTAATCCATAATATAGAACAGGTTCAAAGAAAATTTTTACGCATTGTTGCATTTAAATCGGGTATTGTCCCGGTCAACTTCAGATACAATTATGACGAATTACACACTTTGTCATCTTGAGACCCTTCTGAGCAGAAGAAATCAAAGGGATCTTAAAATATTGTTTAACATTATTAACTCATCTGCCGATTGTCCATACTTGTTATCCCAAATTGGATTTTCTGTACCCTCTAGAGTTACTAGGAATATTAATACATTCTCTCAACCTTTTCATAGAACAAATTATGGTTCTCGCTCTTTTATTCCTAGAGTAACAAGATCTGCTAACAGACTAAATGTAGAATGGATTACTTCTCCATCAGATTTTTCTAACCATTTATGTATATGTGAGGAGTAATTTTTAATTGTTTTTAATTGTTTTTAATATTTATGTATTTAAATTAATTTATTATTATTATTTAGGATTTTATTACTATTTAATGTATGTAATATGTATTATCTGTAATTGTATTGTTTTAATGGGCTCTGACCCGTAAATAAATAAATAAATAAATAACTAGTGATTTTCATTGAATTTGTTTATTTGTCCTAATTAATTATTTCTTATTATTGCTGTCTGAATATTTTGTGTATTTTGTTAGGTTATTGTTGATGGTAAATCTAAGTTAAAAGAACACGATAATACAGTGTCATGTGTTGGATATCGTTCCGATTACAGGACAATGGAAACTTCACAGTGGGCGATTTCTAGAAGCAGTGATTCGCTGTTCAAGATACGTTGGTTTTAATGGTAGTTCTGTGATCTTCGCTGTACCGGAGGCGCGTTCGTTTTTAATTGCAAATTTGTGATGTTCGGTACGCGCTTAGGAAATTTTTCGCTATCGGTTTTGTACCGATTATTGTCAGGAGCAATTTCCAAATGCAGTTTTATTGTACATAGTTTGTTAAGTTAATCTTACGTAAATGGTCATGTACTAGTAAATTCTTAAGGATGAATTTCTGAACACGCTCGGCTTGTCATTTTTAAAAACGGTAGACAAGACAACGTGTAGAGTTTGCTAGGTTAGGTCTTTCATTTTAGAGAGTTGAAAAAGCAAAGCACACTTTTGATTATTGTCGACTAGGGAAAAATCAATCTTTATGTTACATTTTAGTTTCCCATATATTTTCTTGCCTTTTTCTAGCCACCTCTACTCCTTGAGCTTTTTTGAGAGATAGCTTATTTTTTTCACAAAAATTCAAGAACCATTGTTCTCCGGGACGATTATTTTTGAATTTTGTAATATTTAAATTTTTATTCTTTAAATATAACTACACTAAGTCCAACGTCTCTTGGCGTGGAAGATCATATCCCCACTTTTGCATTGTATTTAATGTAGAAACTAGTTGCTCTTCCGCTTCTTTAGTTAAAGCATTTTTTCCTCCTCCTCGTCCGTGTCCTTCTTTAGCCAAAATACCAGTTCCTCTTGTACCTTTAATATAATGTCGTAAGGTTGACTTGGGAATGTTATAAAATTTTGCTGCGGCGTACATGGATTTATTACTATTTTTAACGTCCTCGGCAGCATGAATAAGAGCTTCTCGGGAATATCGTTCACCATCTGCCCCTTTTTGGGATTTCCAACATCCTTCAACAAGCCCTTAATACGATCAACAGAGGGTGCGAGAGGGAGCAGATGTCTGTTAACCCCCGCAAAACTGTTATTGTCCCCTTCACCAAGAGAAGGAAGCTCGACAAGCTTCGACAACCCACCTTGGCTGGGGAAACCATTCCTTTTGCGGAGGAGGTGAAATATCTGGGAATCACCCTAGATAAAAAACTCACCTGGAACCCCCAATTGGATAAAACCATTAACAAAGCCAGATTATCCCTCTGGACTCTCAGAAGGATATGCGGCAAAGCATGAGGGATCAGTCCTCAACTGATCTATTGGATCTACCAAACAGTGGTCAAACCCATGGTTACGTACGGCTCTGTCGTCTGGTGGGACAAGGGACTCCAACGGACGGCCAGAGCAAAGCTGGCTGCAATACAGTGGCTTGTGTGCCTCGCCATAACTGGAGCAATGTCAACTAGACCTACGGGAACCATGGAGACCATGCTGGACCTAACCCCAGAAGGAGGCCAGAATGGTCTACAAGCTCCTGAAAGTGGGTAGTCAATGTTACGAAGAACTGCGGTGGGACAAGACGGGGCTGACGAGTGAAATTATTAATCACCCCATCCTTGGCATGGTCTCGGACTCGCTAGTTCCCTGACAGCACATAGAAAAGCCATACAGCGTCCTCATTCCAGAGAGAGACGCATGGAGCAAAGGGGAAAAACCCTCTTCCAGGCAGACTATGCGTTGTACACGGACGGCTCCAAAACTGAAAAAGGAGTAGGATCGGGAGTTTTCGGCCAGAGGCCTAGAGTTGACATATCAATAAATCTAGGCTCTCTGGCCACGATCTTGGGAGCGAGAGAGTTGATCAATTTTCTCCCCGCAAACAAGACTATAAAGATCTTTTCAGATAGCCAGGCAGCCCTTAAGGCCCTGAGCTCCAATCGAGTTGACTCAAAGCTGGTTTGGAACTGTATAAATACCCTAGAGTGTCTCGGTGTCCGAAACAAAGTTACTTTGATCTGGGTTCCGGGACACAGTGGTGTGGAGGGCAACGAAAAAGCCGACGCACTTGCTAAAAGAGGAACCGAATCTGAGAGATGCCCCAGGGCTAACCCATTCGAAGGCGTTTATAACCAACCCTTCCATGAACGCCTCTGCTCAGATCCGAGAATGGAGTAGGAGAGATCTACGCATTTTCACCGGACTGATGACAGGACACTGCCGTCTGGGCAACCACACGAGAAGGATAGGTCTGCAACAAACATCGGACTGTCGATTCTGCAGCGTGGAGGACGAGTCTGCAGAGCACATTTTATGTACCTGCTCCGCTCTGGAAAGAACCAGGTTCCAGAACTTCGGATTTACCCGACTGGAGCCTACCGACTTTAAAGAAGTCTCACCCAATTCAACCATGACCTCTATCAAAAGGTGTGGCTTGTACGGTGAACTATAAGTTAGTCATGAGCCACAATAGACCCATCTGGGTCGCAGTGGAAGGCGATGAGATCATCCCACTCATTTTCAACCTAACCTAACCTTGGGTACGACGCTGGTAATTACGCACCATTATGTCCTGAAAATTTTAGTACTGTCACTTTTATGCACATTTATTATTTGCTGTAGGTTAAAATAAAAGAAACGTTAAAATATTAAACTGACAGTTACAATACAACTGTATTGGGTAATTGAAACCTACACCCAGTTACCCGAAAACTTAAGTTCCAGTTGCCTCATCATATCGAATTTACCAAGGCAACTGGAACCTATACAATCAAACTTGTTTTTATTAATATAACCTTAAAATGTTAAAATGAATTACACTATAGATGCTTTTTCTTATACCAGGCCGATTTTCATGTTAAAAAATGTATTATTGTACTTACTGCGATTTTTTTAATACGTCAGTGCCCAACGTTGTTATTCTTCCAAAAAAATACTTTAACATGAATATTTTCGTTACGATACTCACAGCAAGAACTTAAAAACTAGATGTAACGGAAGCTTTGAGATGATAGCTGTCATGTTACAAAGCGCGGGAAGTTTAAAATATTGGATTACAAAATTAGAAGTATAGGGCCCAGTTACCTCTAGGTTCCAGTTAACCAACTTGACCTTAATAACTTATGTGTTAAATATTATTTTATAATTTAATTAATTAAGCACTTAATGATCTGAGTAGTAGCCAAGTACAATAAATATTTCAAATTTGGTTAATTAAGCACTTAGTGTTTCGGTCTGAGTATTGACCTTAAATACCTGTGGACCTAAGGGCTACGTTCAACATTTTACTCTTCTGATTTCTTCTTTAATTATAAATATAAAAATTTGGTAGGATTCCCCACTCAACCATTCACTGTTGGGTTCTAATTAACAGTGCTGTTCCTAAAGTGGCGCTGGGAAACAGTAACATAGCCTACACAGAACACGAGGCTAATGACCTTAGCAGTCGGTGCCAAATAAAAAAAAAAAAAAAAAAGACAACTGAAAGTTAAGCAATCTCATAAGATCCATAAGGGACAGAGAAAATAACCTCTTCCAATCTGGGAGCTTTACTAAATAATGTGTTTTATGATTTATATATTTTATGGTAGTATATCATGATTTTTTAATTTTATTTTGTAATTAATTTGGTCTTAACTATAAGTTAAGCAGGTAACTTCTTCCAATATGGAGAGTGTTAATGGTATATTGTATTTCAATATTTGAAGTTGATGTCTATAAGTAGGTGCGGAGTTGCACATGTGGATTTTTAATTTTGATTTTATGGTTTATGTATAAAGGTAGGAATTAATATTTACAATATTTGCTTAAAATCTTTCGCAAATCGCCCTTCGCATGGTAACAACCAAACGACTGACCGTGCCATGTGTTGATGAATTTATTATTCTTACTTTTTTTTGGGTTCCTGCATATTACATATATGACGTATACATTTTTAATGTCTTTATTTAGTTATGAATTCATTATAAGCCGTAAGAAAAATTGTCTTAAAAAGTACTTTGACAATTTAAATATTGTATCTTAAACATTAGATTTGATAGTTTCTTTAATATTAATTGTTAATTTTAGTATTTATTGGGTGAATTTGGTAAATTAATTATAAAGAAACATAAGTTGAGGTTTGTCTTTTATTTCTTTCCTCATTTACTAGATTTGCGGGGAACTAAATACATAGTTTGGCCACTATATAGAGACCCTGTTGGAGCCACTTGATTTGTCTACTATTTCCGGAATTTTGATAGCTATCCACCCCCTAGCTGCCGTCTGAGCGACGTCATAGGTCCGAAGGTTTAATTTTAGGCAATCCTTCTCTGGAAGTTGCTTAGGACATTTGGTAGGTTACAGGGGTTCCCCGATAAAAGTAGACAAGGGTTCCACTTATCAAAAAAGGTTAAGGAACACTGATCTACATCAATTGTAACTTTACTATTATCTAATAATCTTTCAAATCATTTTCATATTTTATATTAATAACTCCTATGGAGTTTTCTATAGTTTTATAGACTTGTAATATGTATTTGAGTTCTCATTAATGTTAACATTATCATCATTTTATTCCATCTTCCAATTTTATTTCCCATTTTTCATCAATTGTAAAATCTTCTACGTGTTGCATCAATTTTATATGTCGATAAAGCGCTCAAATAAAATGCAACATTTTTTCTGTTATAAACACTCTGTACACGTCGTTTTTTTTTTTTTCGTATTTCAATGTCGTATGTATTGGTATTTCCGGTTGAGCTTTTTAAATTAGCTAAACTAAACGACATATTGTCTAGCAGCCACAATGAAATCCGACGTTTCAGAATGATGTAACGTCCAATGGACGACTCACGCATGATAATGTCTACTACATAGTGGATGGCATATTGTTCATTGACCTATACGGTCTTCTGTTTTATTTCATAGTTCGTCTATTTAATGAATAGACGTATTAATAATATAAACGATTGGGTGGTGTCAAATTGATGGGAATTGTTTGAAATGATTAATTTATAAGTATTTTTAAACATTAGAAAACGAAAAAACGTATTTTATTGTAACATTTTGTAATGTGATTTGGAAAAATCCTTGTTTTTCAACGTGGAATAATAATAATAATAATAATAAATGTAATGCTGCTAACCCCATTTTTGTAGCTCTAACTTTATTAATTAATTTATTAAAATTCCCCCAAATTCGATCTAAATGTTAGTTACTAGTTATTGGAAAAGTATACTATGTAGAAATTTAAGATTTTTGTTTATTGACTTTAGTGATATATCGATTTTAAAATCATCAATTTGAGCCATATCACAATATTTGAAATATGTTTGTCTAGAATCTAGTTAGGTATGCGGGAAAAAGTGGAAGTAATTTTTTTCTTGTAGACCTGTGTAATAATACTACTGTTGTCACTGCTGCAATCATCCTCTAAAGTAGATTGGTCAGAAGATCCTGTATTTACAGTAAACTCAAGATAATCTACAGCATTATCAAGAATGTGTTCTTTTTTAATCCATTTAGATTTAAATTTCTTTACATGTTCGCGAATAGAACACTATTCTTGAAAAGAAACTTCAGAAAATTTCTTCCTGTCTAATTTCTCCACATCATCCAGTTTAAATGTGACATTGTGCACTGCTACCCAGTTCTTAAACAACGTCCAGATTTTTTCTATTGGGTTAAATTCTGGATGATAAGGCGGCAACCGTAAGACTTTATGTCCATGTTCTTTCAGTAAACAGTCCAATTTATAGGAAACGGGAATACCTAACCGAAATGTTTTTATTAATTCATACAAAGCGGGTTTTGTATTCTAACATTTTTGCTTTTGTGGATTCTCAAGTAATACTTTTTTCAGTTTTGACGTTGTGGTAAGAAGCATTATCTACAAACAGAAATGATTTCGTAGGCATATTGGGCAATAGTTGTTCCTGAATCCACTTCATAAAGTTTGAATGATTCATGTCATCATGGCAGTCTCCACTTTTAGACTAAAAGAAAATAGAATAGATTTAATCTAGACCCACATGAAAATTTGTTATTTTGTTAATAAATTACATAATAATAACTAAACATTCAGTACACATATGAATTGAAGTATTTTAATATAATTTAAGACAAAAAAAAATAATAAAAATAGGAGTGCAAAATGTCATATTAAGACATTGTAAAAAGTGTTGCCTAATTTGACTGTTAAAATTATCTTTTATTATATATTATTTTAAAACCAATTAAAAAACCATAAATAACGACAGTATATTTTTCAAACATTTATCTAAAAATCAGTACATGTTTTTCGTTCTAGCCCAACATTTTTATGGACGCTAATGAGTGAAGTTATTTGTTTTTCCACACATTCAAATTAAACCATTTTTACTATTACTGTGTTTTTCCCTAAACCAAATTATAACATGTTATACCTGATATATACAGTGTTTATAAATATTGGGACAATCGATATTTACAAAATAACACTAGACATACCCGAACGAAATATTAATAAGGTAATAGGAATAAATAATTTTTCTCCACCTGCATGTACAATCATAAGTCTCCTTTCTTGGTTAAATTCTACAATTTCACCAGTAAAAACATCAACAAATTAATATTTTACATCTACTAAATAAATAAACAATTCTCAAATAGTTCGACTGCTTTTTACCCTAATATAATGTGAAGTCATAAAACTATAAATAGCATTTTTTCAGAATACCGAACGTCGAACACCTGTGTTTTCAGGTGCACAGCGGTGCATTGGAACAAAATGAGTGTCCGGCGCATAGTTAACGAAGCACAAATGACGTATTTCATTATGTCATGATGTTTTCATTGGTTGAAACCGAATAGGTGCGTCAACTATGCCCCGGACACTCATTTCGTCCCAACAGTATATATTAGGGTGAGCTCGACGCGAACGGAGTTTAGTTGTCTTATTGCCACCAACGAGTTCAGTTGTCTTATTGCCACCAACGAGTTCAGTTGTCTTATTGCCACCAACCAGTTCAGTTGTATTTTTGCCATCATCGCTCACAGTTGTCTTTGCCAGGTGCTTTCTGCCGACGGCACGTTACTTTCTACATTTTTACAAGCGTTTAATGCATTTTATTTTCTGGTGAAAGTTATATCTTCTACAATTATTATGGCATAAGAAAATTCTACAAACAAATGTTTTCAAGTTGGTAACTAAAAAATCAACTGTATTAGTTAATCAAATTGTGATGAACTGAAATTGTAAATATTTAAAACTGTTTAGTGAAGATAAGAAAATTATATCTAAATGGAATCAACCACTATGTATTTACTTCAGTGAAAATAGTAAATTAAAAACACTTCTTTCTACTACCTATGACTCGTTAGTTATTTCTTCAAAAGAACCCAATTCTTCTAACACCAGCGACATATGCTACAGAACATTTTTACCAAAGAAATATTCGGAAGTAACACCTGTATTTTTTTCATTTCTTTTGAGATTGGTTTCTTCAAACCTTTTCCTGATATATCATACTATCCCTTAGATTACATGTTTCATCAGTATATATAATATTCCAGCATTCATTTCTATATTTAATAACATTTTCTAAGAAAGTAATTCTATTGAGGTGAATATCATAGGAATCCATAATCATCTTTCTGTAATCTTGTGGGCGCTGCCATCTACAATTTTAATTAACTAAATACTTATGCATGTTACTTATTAATATATTTAATGTCACAATGTTTATTCTAGTCTATGAAGATTAGAGATAAGGAGGCGAATCGGCATGCTCAAAAATGATCCCAAAAATCACATGTCAATTGAGCTTTTAGAATTAACCGCATGGGCGCTGGTACGGTTTACGTAGTTCAAAATACATGGCTTCTTATCGGAATTATATATAATTTTGTCAAAATAATAAAAATAAACTCGTTTATAACTAAATAAAGCACAGAACATACTGTTGTATTTATTTCTAAATAAGTCTTACATATTTTAATTATTGATACATTATTTACTATTTATTCCTATTTAAGTAAAATGCAAATTATTGATGATAAGTGTTGAAATTTGATGGGTAGGGCTAATTATTTTTTAATTAAAGCTAAATAGGGCTGAGGGCGTACTAAGACATGGTTTAAATGAAAATATTTAGTTAGGGATTTTACAAAATTTTATGAAAATAATAAAAATCAAATTGTTTATTGCTAACTAAAGCACAGAAAATACTGTTGATTTTAATTATTGTAAATAAGTCTTTGTTTTATTTTCTAACTAAAGTACACAAAATACTGTTGGTATTAATTATAAATGAGTCTTTATGTTAAACATTATTTACTATTAATTATTTAATTTTATCTAAATAAAATGAAAATTAGGTATGACCAAATTTGAAAAGGTTTGTTAAATGGTGAAATTTGGTAAGAGCAGTTTTGTGGTAATTTTGTATTTGACAACTACAATTTCATCATCCTGGTGAATAGTTTCTTCAGCAATAGGTTCTAGTATTTTCTTCCTTTTTTTTTATTCTAACAAATTCAGTTCGGTTCAATGGTGTTTTTCGTCTTTTCCTAATACTGGACAAGTATGAAGAGAGATTCGGGAATATACATGGTATTCCTTCGTTCTTTAATCTCGGCCTTTCCCTTTTTATTTTGTTAACAGTACCATTAGTTAAAATAGTCTCATCAAATTTTGAAATATCATCTTCTAAAAAGTGTAACTCGCAGACAGAATCATAACTAGACAGTACTTTATCAGCCCTAGGAATCACATGAAAGAATCTAAACGTTTAGGATCCTATAAAAAAATATTTGCAATGACTAAATTGGAGTTCAATAAAGAAAAATAACAGTAGTAACTCTTCATCTAACATCAAAAAACATAAAAAAAGCAAATTTTCTTTTCTAGTAAGTTAAATTTAATGTGTAATTATTGTTGTTTGTAAGTCAGGATTTATGACTTTATTATTTTTTATTATAGAATTTTGTAATTAAATAAACTACACTCCGTAAAATACGGTTTGTGACTATTTTACAATAAATATATATTATTTAGAAATAAATACTTTATTTTACTTACACTAGGAGATTTAAAAAACTTGGATTTTTATCTCCTTGTGTTTTCTTTAATTTTATATCAGATTTATATCCCGTTTTTCAACCCGGAACGAAGCAAATCCTGCTTTGCCGTTTTTTTGTTACTCATTGTTACTTGTAGGTTCTTTATTTGAGCTTATTTTTATTCTTTTCACTAAATTTTACAAAAATCATTTTAATTCCCATTGACTTGCATAGAAAATAGACGTCGTTATTTTGACACCCGCCAACTACAGTAGTTTTTTGGAACTCTATAAAAATAGGGACGAAAATTTGAAATTTGACCAAGGCCGATTCGCCTCCTTATCTCTAGTCTTCATATTCTAGTCCTATATTATTTTTTTCTCTTCTAAAAAGCCTACTAAAAGTACACTTCAACTTCAAAAACTATTTACCTAAACCCGATACTTTTTAGCAGTATCCATAAAGAAGTTTTACTTCCTGTAAATTAAGGTAGAACAGTTTGTACTTTGTGAAGAATACCTAGAAAAATATATATTCCTTAATAAAAAAAATATTTTTCTATAATTTTTTTTAAAAATTATAAAATATCGAGCCTAAAAAAGGTTTTTCGGTTAAAAGCGAACTGACAGACGTGTCTTGTGAATATTTTAGTATCTGTTAATGGTACAATATAAAAAACCTGATTTCAGACACTTGATACATAAATAACTATTTTGTTTCTATTAAACTTACATTTTAAACTAGGAGCACTTTTCTCCAGGATGTAAAAATCATAAACGATCTCCCGAATCCTTTCCAGTTCTCCAAGTTTTAGTGCTTACAGTACTGATTTTTTCCTCGGTCTCTTTTTTCGAAGAGATCCAAAGGAAGTAGAGGCTCTTCTTTCAATAGCTAAGACTTTCTTTTTAATTCTAGTGTAAGTACTTTTACTCGCACCAGTTGCTTTTAGAGTTCGCTCTCAGCAATTTAAAAATATAGGTATTAAAAATCAGCAATATTTATATTGTATGGTTGTGGAAATACTCCTAGTCCCTAAACAAGTTAGTTGCTAACCGATACAATGTCCCGTTTGAAATTAATTTATGGCTAAATACAAATAAGATCACATTTCAATAAAATATAGGTAGTAATAAATATCTGTATTTTATCAAAATTTATTCTAATTTTTTTCTCAAGAAAAATAAGAGTTTTGCGTATATAAGCTTGTCTTACAAATATACCAAGACACATAGTTTTTCATTGTATAAAATAACAAATATTTTTTTTACAGACAAAATCATATAAGTCGAACACTTTTTAGCAGAATTCAATTATTTTTAAATTAGAATACTACTTTTCTAAAGACTTTATAACAATCTCAATGCTACAAACTACTGTCAAAATTTAGTAATAACTATTTCACAAATATTTGTTTTACATATAAAATTTCACACCCAAACTTTGTATGTTTATGACAAAATATGTAATTAGGTGGTATTTTTAATAAGGGCACGATTTATAATCTACAATAACATAATGGAACAACCGATATTTTTTGTCCAAAGACATAATATCTAGTCTATTACTAAGTATATAAATTCGCCAAAAAATACGTGTTAATTCTTACTGATCTGGTTAGGAACAATAAATTACATTATTATACATAGGTATTATACTTTTTTATTCTACTTACCGATGATTTTGTAAAGGAATTTGAATTCCGTCTTCAGCCGTTGCTTGCATAAAAGAGGAAACATTTTTTATAATCTGCCGTGGCTATGAATAATTTTTCCTTTTAAACCAACAATTTTTTTTAGGGGGCATTGTTTTAGATTAAATAAAACACACAACACTCTCTTATAAGTGTCTTAAAATAGTCGAAAATCAAATATATTTAACAAATAAACGAGTTCCAAAAACACAACCTCAAATTTCAAATAAATAAATGGCTATGGCTTAAAAGTATTCGTTCTACGCCAGTGGCGTGACCCTGTCGTTACTAAGCGACGTAGGTAAACACGACATAATTAGGTTGCTGCGACTATCATTGTTGCAACTTCAGCTGGGTTCGTCTCTCGTGAAACGGAGTGTACACAAGACATAATTTGTTTTCTGCGTCTGTGATTGTTGCAACTTCAGCTGGCTTCTTTTCTCGTGAAACAGATTCCACCTACATGAGCTGCTAATTGTCTCACCGATTTATCGGGATTTGGTCCATATGAATTCGTACATCTTCTGTATATTATCTGTGGGCCTTCTAGAGTTTTCGTTTATAATTGCAATTTTTCGTTTCAAAATGTTGAACAAGTATGTTTTTATGATTACGAAAAGTATCATACATTCTATTTGTACATCTGAAAAACGTTCCTCAAATTGTTAAATGCAACTCTGAATTGAATATGACCAGGTCCCATCAGAATTTTGAGTTACACTTTGAAAATGGGGTATTAAAACAAAATAATCTTGTTCCGACGTAAATATTTTTAGCTCTATCAATAAACTTTTATGAAAGTAAATAAATTTATTCTCACAAAAAAAATAATGATGCCACTAATACGCTATACTGCTATTGGCGAAAATCTTGTAGTACTGCAGCGGAAAAGCCAACCCTGTGCATTGTTTACTCTTTGCCCGAGGTATGAAGTTTAGCGGTGCTGGCAATAGAGACAAGCGTATCGCTTCTCGAAACTACCGGATTGCGGTGTATGAGTCATAGAGAGGCAGTTGTCGATCATTGTGGAAAGCCTAGAGAGTTCTAGTACAGAGTTGGCCTTTATATAAATAGCGCGAGTTGTCGCCGGACAAAAAGATTGAATTTAAGTGTTGGACAGAAAAGATGAAATTAGAATTGTGTGTTATTATTATATAAATTAATTAGTACGTCATAAATAAATTGTATATAGTGCGTTTTAAATAAATAAATTAAACTATCGTCACAGTACTAATAATAAGTCTGCTATAAATACCACTTTTAAATATATTTTTTAGTTTATGCTTATGCCGTAATTGTTTGTTTACATTTTTTCGTTTCATATATATTTATTCTAAATAAACATTATTAGACGTACAAGGTGTTCTTTAAATCTATTTTAAACTTGTCTCCTAGTTTGTCCTTTATATACTGTATCACAACAATGATATAAACGGGTATAATCAATATTTAATACCTTTCGGTAACAATTTTACTTGAAATACAGCACTGTATACCATGATTTAAATAATACATATGTCAATTAGGTCGCTACCGTCGCGTCGTCGGTATTATTGCGATTGCTCCAATTATTATTAATAATGTTTTCATTAATTGGGGCAGTCGAAATCCTTCGCCAGTACATTGGGACTCTCTCCGATGAATTACTTGTGCCCTATTTGTACGTGCTTCATTGGTTCAATTAAGCATAATCGGCCGCCCAAGTGGATATTTGATCATTTCGCGTTTGCTAGTGAGTGCTCTGGCTGTCTCTTCTGATCTGCGGATGCGGTGATGATGGTGTTGATGATTCACGTACGTATATTCAAATTTTTGGGTTATATTTTTCGATCGATTGTTTTTAAAAATAAACCACTTAAACATATTGGATGCTTCATTATGTTTGGAGATGTCAGGAAATGTAGGTCGTCAGGATTAGATAATGAATGCTGGTATTATAAAATATAGGTAAATGTTGACAATTAAATTATTTATCGTTACCTTAACATTTAAACCTTCTAACTCCATACGTAATAATTTTATAGGAGAAGCAAAAAACCGTTTCATTTAGATATTAGAAGAAAAAAAATTAGATCTTTAGGTATTTATTAAAAGCTTCCTTTACCACAAAATAGAATAAATCAAAACTTCCCTCATCTCTATAGCTTAATAATAATGTCGCGCAAAAGCCTACCCTGTCTGTTGTTTACTTCCGCGGTATGTAGTCTAGCGGCGCGCTGGCAATATAGAGACAATCAGACGCCTCTCGAATATACCGGAACAAGCGGTAGGTACGTGACGTTGAGTCATAGAGATGGAAGTCTAGGACATTCCACACGTTCTCGAGTATTCTGGTTACAGAGTTGGCTTGATATAAAATATCGCGAGTGTGAAGATGGAAGTCAGTTGTATATAGACAGTTTAGTATAGAACATTGTAATGAAAAGTTAAAGTGTAATAAATAAATTATAATTGTTAGTTAGTGTCTAAGTATTATATAAATTAAATAGTACGTCATAAATAAATTGTAAACAGTGTGTTTTAAATAAATAAACTATAAATAAATTAGACTATCTATCGTCACAAAACAAGTACGTTTCAATTACCTTCATTAACACAACTGGATTTTCGCTACCCATTTACTAGATAATAACCACGAACCACGACTTCGATTCACTATATAGTAGGCTTCAAACTTAGAAATATTGAGAATTACAAAAATTTTAGATTTCACTGAAAAAGGATTAAGTATTTTCCTGATGTATTTTACTGTTTTTTTTTTTTTTTTTCTTTCTTTGTTTTTGATTTTTGTTTTTTGTTTTTTTTTTTTAGAAATGTGACATCGAAAGGACGTAATTTTTTATAAAATTGTCCCGAGGCCGCACATGGCTCTCGACGACCCTGCAGTTATATCATTAAATTCACAAATTCTATCTGAGACCTTTTCTTCAATCTTATAAATATAAAAAATCTCATCTTTTTAAAAAACCATTTACAGACATTTTGATATAGTTTAAAAACATCTTTTATTTTTAAATTTATGTTCCCGTTACTTTTTTTAAATCAGTTTGTTCGTTGTGTTTTTTCGTTAATCATTGAACTATAACATTTTCGCTATATAGCTTCTTCTGTCACCTTTCTAGGGCATTTTCTCGGTGACTAAACAGTGCTATATGTGTCACCTTCCTACGTGGTTGTAGGAAACGACTTTATTACACTTCTTGTCATTCAGGAAGAAGATATAATATAAGTAGTGATAGTTATAATACTCTGATTGATGCATTACTTTTTATTTAACGTTTCCTGCACAAAAGCTACTAATTAATTCCGAATAATTCGCATTTCCATACAAATAAAAATATAAAATCATTTCGCATGAAACACATAACAACATAATGCACTTCCTTTTATTCTAAAAACGGTATATTTTCCCTTTGCCATAACCGTATCTCCTCCGTTACGTGTTCTTTGGACACATCCTGGTACGACGAACACACTCCGATAGGGATACGTCCGCATCCTACTCATTTATTCTTTGTTTTCTTCCGGGTTTCGTGGCGCGGCATAGCGTGGCGGTCGATAGATATTTTATACGCCTTGTCTAGGTTCAGGTTTATTAACCTATATACAAGTTTATAGCTTGTTACCAAATCGAAACGAAAACATATCGTTTATTCTGGTCTTGGCGTCGATTCGGTAGCGTGTTAATTTTAGCTGATTTGATAGTCGGTCTCTTTGCGAAACCACTTGTTATCCCAACCAACGTTGAGACAGGACCGGCTCTATGCCATATTTAAGTTAGAAACGTTTTTTAAACTTTGTTGTAAGATGAATCGAACCTAGGCGATTTTGCAACTCGATTTGAGCGATCAAAAATGTAACGTAGCTGCATATTTGACATAATTTAAGATATATAACTGAATTTAACATTATTTCATCTCATTTTGCAACCAAAATATTAACATGTTTGCAAAAAGTTGGTTTGAAGGCCTATAGATGAAAGGCTCTCTTTAGAAGAAAAAGTATACATAGGCGTGACATTGGTATGGCCAACAAGGATTTACAGAGGGCGGGGAGAGATTTCGTGGCAAATTATACTGGCGCCCTTTTAAGAACTTTTACGTTTATTATGAAAAATTCTTTCTTATATGTTATCTTTTTTTTTTAATTTGATTCCAAAGCCAACTTGGTAACTTTTAATATATAACTCTCGTTATTACAAAATTAGGACTGCTACTGTAGACACCTAAGGGGTATTGTACTTTATAGCAGATGCGATTTCATAGGCAAATGGTTATTGTATTACACATTTTCAACACTTAGTTTTTACTTTATAAAATCATTTACCTCAAGTGTTATTAGATTTCAAACAATTGTTAATACGTCGTTGCGATGATATATTGAAATCCACCTTTATTTACTATGCTCAATAAATATAATTGGGCGTAGGTATTAAAACAATCAATATTTAATTACAAATACACCCTTAATATGTATACAAATGGAACAAGAGTGTTGGTAAACATGATGATACATTTGTGTATAATGTGATTGATAACAAGAGTAATACCCCTTGTTATAATATATAGATTAACAAATCCGGCAAAATATCTAAAAAGAGATAAACGATGTTTTTCTTTCAGATGTGATTAAGTACTATTTCTGTTAACGTGTATTTATTTAGGGACCTATTATGGCTTTATGCCGAGATTAAAATATTTTTAAATTGTTTTTATAGTTTTTATGACGTTCTAAGACTGCATATATTCTCAATGAAGGAGCATACCCTATTGGTGGGGATTAATAAAACTGAAATAAATAAATAAATAAATAAAACTGCCTAATAAAATTGACATCATTTTGATTTGTTTTTTGAATTGAAATTTAAATACTACAGGGCGACGGCGTAAAGGATCTTTCTATAGAAAAGGCGCTCAAAGAAAAAGTTTAGACATATATTTTTAAAATTTGTATTATGTACATAATTCATATTCAGAAAATACCATAAAAATATTAATAGAAATTCGGAAGATAACAAATGTAAATACAATATCTAAAATTTGTATGAAATTTTGTCTTGAAGTAATTTTAAAAACTTTAAAGATACGAGGAGCAAACTCGTAAATTGCATTTTGTCTATTTGTTTAGTTTTTCAGGGGAAGTGAAATTTTATTACGAAAAAATGAATCGCGAGACAAAATTGATTGGTATCAGAGCTGGGATGAATCCGATTCAGCAGATGCGATTCGAATCATGGATCCTATGTCCGAATTATTTTTACAAAAAAAAAAAAAAAAAATTGAATCACCTAATTCGAATCCATTGTCAGTGTCAATACTGTGTATTATATATGATTCCTACTGTCTACTATCAACTATGTGTCTATTACTGACCAGGGCCGCCGAGAGCCAGACCGGGGCCCCAGGACAATTCTTCAGATCGGGCCCCGCGACAATTTTATAAAAAATGAAATAAAATTTTTTATCAACTTATGCAATTATAATTATTTATTTATTTTATTTATGCAGTATTTTTTTTTCTTTGATATTAATTCAAGTAACACTTTTTGAGCGTGGTGACCGATAAGAAAACAATTTTTTTTCTTTTATTGAATAAATGAGAAGTTAATATTGTTTTAAATATTTTTATTATCTTACAATACATGTAGGTTATTAAGGAATTTTTATCATTGAAACTATAGGTTTATGGTAACTGAAATAAGAAACCATAAGTTTGAGACTTGATATCCTCTAAATATCTGGAAAATATCGCGTCAATGGTGGTCCCATATTTTGTTGTGGATTCTTGTGGATCATTATTCATTTTCAAATTCAATTTTTCCGAAATTGTATCTAAAAGAGATAGAATCAGTTATGAGCAGTTAGCAGCTAGTCTATACGCATACGTCTAGTCGCACGCACACAAACACCGTGCCGAAGTCTGCCGAACTGAAACGACGTTAGACGATGCACGGCTTTCAACGCCGCACCGCTATGCCGGTCGGAGTGGGGGTGTTAGGTTTATTTTCGTTATGGAATTTCTTTTTCGATTTTTCGATATTTCGATTTTTCGATATTTCGATTTTTCCATTTTTCGATTTTCTTTTATTGAATAAATGAGAAGTTAATATTGTTTAACGCCGCACCGCTGTGTCGGTCGGAGTGGGAGGTGTTAGGTTTTTTTTCAGTACGGAATTTCTTGATTCGGTCGCCGCGCTCAAAGCCCGCGATAAAAGCTATGCAATAGCTTAAAAACATTTCTCCTCCTCTACTTGAATCTCTCTAGTCTTCAAGTAAGAACTTCCCTCCTCTTCGGTCGAATTTCCGAAAGTAACAACACCACCGCTGCCGGGCAAACATTTGAGCCCGGGCAACGGCAATTAATCTCGGCTGCCCCCCCCCCCCCCCCCCCTCTAGTCGGCCCTGTTACTGACTATGTCATACATAAAAACTGGTAGAATAATATGAATAATACAAGCAATTTTTTTCTCAGCAGGCCAGTCACGTTGTAGATTATTTTTATCAACGATAATTATGTATGTTATTATCAGTCATGTTAGTGTGTTAGTAAATGCGTATTTAATTGTGTTTTATTGTTATATATTTTTTATTTTTTATATATATATATATTTCTTTTATTTTAATTTTTTTTTCTTGTATACGTTTTTCTATATCTATTATATTTTTCATTTTTTTTCTTTTTTGTTCTCTATTTTTTAGTTTTTTATTTTCCTTCTATTTTTAATCTTTCAAACAAGTCTTATATTTTGAATTGTGATCCAGCTTCTTTTACTCATGTATTTTTGATGTCGTTGGGCAATAAATTATAGAACCTAGGTACAAAGTAACTGGGACAACGCTGACCATTGGTTTTTTGTGACGTTAAATATGCATTTTTCTCTTTTGTATAATAATCATGTTGGAGGAAATTAATTATTATATCTGGCAGTACAGTTGTCTCATGTCAAACAAACGGGTATCAATAAAAAGGGTGTCTCTAGGGTAGTTTGTTTGGTTTCGATGAATAATCATCAACCGAATCTTGGTATAATAGTGATTCACAAAAAAAATAACAGACAGATTGATAAGTCATATCTATGATAACTACGCATGGCTTCTAAGTTAAATTCAACTACACTTAAATATAAATTTACTTAATTTTTCCAAGGGCTATACTTTAGGAACATTTTTTGTTGATTACTTCACCTTCAGGTATATCTTTATCACGAATTTTAGTGTAAAAAACAACTGAAAAAAAAATATATATATATTTTAAAGTAAACAGTAGTAGATGAAGGCATTTTGTTTATCTTTTATTGGACAAATGTGATTTGAATGTCAAAATCTCAAACAAACAAAACAAACTATGATATTATTTTGTGGATTTTACTAGTGAAACATTCCTAAATAACTAAACAAAAGACCTATAATACCAATTTCTTAAAGAAAAAACAATTTTAAATTTTTTAACAATATCTGCACATTCACACTTCTTCATCTTCTTTTTTGCTTCATTATCATTATTATCAGCCGCAACTTTTTCAAAGATTTCAATCATCCATTTTAACTCCGGGTCTGTATCGTACCATTCGTGTCTCCTGTCTCCAGATAATGCTTATGAGGGTTTAGCAGAGTTAGAATTTTTTTGCGTTAACATCGGATCGATATAAAACTTCAGATTTCATCATTACCATTCTCTCTTTTAATGATTATTCTTTTACTCGAGCTAAATCCTACGACTTTTTTTTCAAACAAACCTGAAGCAATTTTAATATTCGCTAATGACCTGCCAGTTCCAAGCTTTCCTATTTCTCCCACTTCTGAGAGAAGCTGCCAATATTTTTCAAGAGTTTTTATAATCGCGTGACGTCTTAAAATCACCCTCTCAAAAATATCTGCAGGGAGAACGAATGTCCACGTATCGGAAATATTACCTTTATTTTTTTAATGTTGCTCCCTGCATATGCTTACCATATTCAAAAATACAACTTCCTGACATTCCTAATAAAAATTCCGGACATTTCTTTAAAAATCCGGACAAAATAAAACTACGGACAAATAAAACTCCGGACAAAATAATAAAACCCCGGACAAAATAATAACACATATGTAACTACCGTCATAAACTAAAAACAAAAACAGTTCCTTAATTATACATTGATGAAATTAAACATAAAACATATAATACTAAGGACATACACTAACACAACTACACAAGACAACAACCGTCCTTTAAATATTGACATAAAAAAATAAACTATGAAAAATAAAAGAAAATTTACTTTCAACTGCCAAAAAAACTGTTTATACGGGATTTTAAGTATACCCTAATACGTTTGATGATTTCCCTGAAAATTCCGGATAAAACTCAAAAATTCTGGACCTCCTGTCGTCTGGTAACCCTATCCCCGCATTCATTAGAAAAGAAGCGAAGAGTGTCTATATTTGGGGAAAAAATTGATCTTTTTTAAAAATCCAGTAGTGCTAAAGATATTTCTGTGGCTGTGGCTCCCCTGCCTGTCAGCTGGATGCTTCATCCAGGGATGGTTTTAACAGTTTGTAGCTTAAACACAAAAAAAAGTGAAAATATAGTTGTTGTGCACTAAAAGCAGGTCAAAACAAACAGACAAGTTAGGAAGTTATTCCTACATTAATTTATGGAAATTAGAGAGGCTCGAACTTTGTGAACTTCTAACTGGGTCTTTAGTTTTTGTTAGTATTATCTTTGACATTACTGATTTGTGTTGTTGTTCTATACTTCTGTAGCCAGACTACCACAGCTTATGTTAAATGAATTATTAAATATCCTGCTAACAGTGGCGCACCCAGGATTCATTACTGGGGGGGGGGGGGGCAATATGGTAAAGGTAAAATATAGCCCCCGCGCAGGGGCTAGCGGAGGCTAACCGCCGAAGGCAGAAAATTTTGGGTTTGCCACGCCCAATTTTTACTCAGGAGCCGTTAAAATCGTTAAAAAATAACGCTTCGTCACCCTCTTGCCTCTTGAATGGGAATTTTTACCCAAGAGTCGTTAAAATCTACAAAAAAACATGCCTTTTTTCCAAAATTCTCCCCTCCACTCGCTCCGGTCCTGTGCTCACCGAAAGTGACCAGTTAAGGTACCATTTCGGTAGGCGCGACAGACGACAACCGACGCAACAGACGACAACCGACGCAACAGACTACAACAGACGCGACCGAGAACGGTCTCTTCACGTCTGAAACACATGCAATTATATGAAACACATTTCGCACGGCGCGACACTCCTTGACGACACTTTGGATAGGTCTCCGGGCAAAGCGTTTGCTCAGTTTGCTGCGTGTCGCACTTGAGGTCACTGTCCTCAGACATTGCTTGTATTTGTAGGTGATTATTCGATATTTTATAGAATTGGTAGTTGGAAATTTCTATGGGTGAAAAAAAAACCGTAGAACAGTAGATTTTAATACAGGGGGAAATAATTATAATTTCCAGTGTAGTAAATAAAAAAAAACAAGTATATAAGAAACGAAAAATAAAAATTTTTCTACCCAAATCAGAAAGTAAACAAAGAATAAAAACAAATAATAACATTTTTAATATATACTTAACGTACGGAAACAAAAAAAAAAAGACAAATAATAGGTACCCACTTCTTCTAGATCAGTCTGAATCAGATAATTCAAAATCGTTGTGTTTGGAATGCATGTTCTTTTTATGATGCCCTATTAATTCTTTGTTTCATTTTAAATAAAAACATAATGATTATCTTGATGTTTTTTTTTATGGAGCCAACCTACAGTAGTGGATGCTTATTACGCTGCTTTTACTTCAGAAAATTTACTAGAGAAAATATTCTTTGACCATTTGCTGAAGAATGAGGCAAACTTAATAAATAAAGAACAAAATTTGCTAGAGACAAAAACAGTGGATAAGTAGATCCACAACAGTAGTCTGGCAACGCTGGATCGTTCCCTCGAATGGTTGTCTTCAGGGTATCTATTCTTGAATCTCAGGGAGTAGAAATTTTGATGGAAAAATGATACAAAAATACATTTTTTTGCGTTGCAGATAAAGAGGAGAAACCGGTTTTCTACTCCCTCGAATTCAAGAATAGCTACCCTCAGGTGTCGCGCTACCTGTCTCCTTGCTTCCCAAATGTACGGAGCATAACCATCATACATCTGTCGTCCTTGAGGTCGCCTCGGTGGTCTCCTGTCTCCTAACGCGCCTACCGAAATGTTCGGTTCAATGAAACGCCACAGTCGCTGAACAGAGTCTATGAATACTTACTTGACTGTCCTGCTCAATGCAATGCAGGACGTCTAGAGCCTTTTTCGATTTAGCTCGCGCGAGCGGTTCCGGTTGACAAATAAATGACAGCGGTCCTACTAAAATTTGACAGCGGTTGTAATTTGTGACGTAATCTATGACGTTTCTCGAAATGTAAATAGAAAATAGTTGGTTGCACGGTTGGTTGCGAATTTGTATTGACAGTTTGTTGTTATTTTTTGTGTTAGCTATTTTAAATTAATATAACACTGTTAGAAAAACATGAAGAAGGACAAAATAAAAACAGAAAGGCACTTTTTAAAGCACAGTTAAAAATACATACTTCAGTTTTCAAAAGAAAGAAGTGTTACTTTTGTCCTCATAAACAAATACTTGTTCAACGTTTTGTAAAGGAAAGACCTTTGGAAAGCCTCCAATAATATCAGAAGCTGTTGAAGATGTGCAAATTCACATGGTTTAAATTCCCAAGGTGCAAATTCCCAATACATCAGTGAGTAATATAAGTTATAAAAGTAAATTTAAAAAAACCGATTCTAAAAATGAAGAACGCTGTTTTTTTTATGGATCTCATCATCAGATCTTGACCACATTTAAAAAGGACCAAACTAGAGGTACCCCCCTTTCTAACAGAGAAGAAATTGTAGAAAACGGACAACGTGGTAAATACTACTGAACATACATAAAAAAATATTCTAATGAATTGAGAACCACTCTACTCCTTTTTTGAAGTCTGTTAAAAAAATAGCAGGTAGGAACAGAATTTCGGAGACTGACTCTCGTACAAGTTAAAAACTCTAATCATCATTGTTTTAGGTATGTTGGCAGGAACTGGCCATAAGTAATGATTTTGTTAAAAGTATGGAATGTGGTGGATTGTTGAATTCAAAATCGTTTACATGATGTTTATGTACTGGAGGAGTTATATTAAATTAAATACAAATAATAACTGAGGAGAAACTGTTCAAAAGTATGAAAAGAAGGGTGGTGAACATTTTGAACAGATACTGATATCCATCACCGATTATCATTCAACAGCCTTAGTCCCATTTTCACATAGACTGGGTGAAAATATCCTTTTAAATAAATTAGTTGATATACTTTTATAATTTAGTATAAATAATAAAAGAAACTTAAAACTTTATTTGTGTATTTCCATTGTTGAGGTTCCTAGTAAAATTCTGTAATTGTTAGAATAAATTTAATTTGTATCTAATTTGTAATTACTAGTTTGAGCTGCAGTTAACTGTACAACTTTGTAAGTTATTTTGTCATGAATATATTTGATTATCACCTGATATTGTTCCCAATATAATAATTAACTTATTTACTGTATTTTCACAGTGCATCCCCATTATGGTATGCATTGTCTAACTAGTCTCAAAATAAGTCAATATTGTAAATCACACTAATTTCATTATCTTTTATTTGGACTTTAAGCTATGATACTCAAACTGAAATTTTTAATATTACAAAAGTGACTAGATTTTTTTGAGAGGAAATGGAGAAATTTTAAATGCAATTTTGAAAATACTTTTATTAAACTATCTACACTTAAACATTTGAAAAAACGTACGAACTTAAAAAATATTTTTGATATTACGGATACTTCTCAAATTTATGAACTTTTTTTAAAAAATCTCTATCCGTCTTAGAACTCTTGGCAAGTTTTATCAATACTGAATTTCACCACCAAAATATCTTTTAGGATTTCCACACCTAGCTGCATTTTTTCTGTAGTCTAATTTCTTATACTAAGGGCAATGTATTCTTTAAGTTTTTTTTTTCTATATTAATATTAAGCCACTGATTTCCTGTGCCACCTCCGTTAAACATAGTTATTTTTTCTTATGTATTTAATGTATCAAAGGGGGGTACTTGTCATGAATGGGGGACCTATGGTCACTTTAAACATTACAGAACAGATGGTCACAATTTTTAATTATAATGAATATCTAATTATTCAGCATTGTTGCTAAAAATCCAAAAGGTTTAATTATTTGTAAAGAGCTTTCTTAAAAAAATCACTTATTATTTTGATTTGACCACAGCACAGATCATTAAATTTTGACACCTGAAATTCGAAATCGAATCGAGGATAAATAAATAAAGGATAGAATTATAATGTGCGATAAAGATGAACATATACCAGCTCTTCGAACCACCTGCGAAGGCCGGTTTCGTTTGGTTCATGTTCCGTGCATGTTGCGAGCGGTTGCGGTTGGTATATGACGTCATAGTTTCTAAATCGAAATCGAGTGGTTCCGATTTTGTCAGCAACCGCGAGGGACCACTCTAAATCGAAAACACCTTAGTAGTCTGGTCACTTTATACCCATGTATAATGTCAATTAATGTTTCCTGGCTTTTCTGGGGGGGGGGCTAATTGCCTCCTTTGCCCCCCCCCCCCTGAGTACGCCACTGTGCTAAAGTACTTATAACTTCCTTGTTTAAGTATAAAAATTAACAATTTATTTTGGCTCAATGCATATTAAGGAACGCGTCCCTGAAAACCGTTAACACGCCATAATCTTAATCTAAAATTTCGTTGTATGCCAATATGTTGAAAATAACGATTTTCTCAAATATTCTGCTTGAAATAAATGTCCTACATTCCCGAATTATTACTGCAATCATTAATTATCGAAAATATTTCAGTTAGTTCTTGCATAATCATATTCATGTTCCTTATACCGCGTTGCATAAATATATCAAATTTCTGATTAATTTCCATGCGTTTATTTTACTTGAGAATTTGAGTGTGACACTCGACTTACTACAATATTATGTGTTTATAATTATAAATAGCTACCGCCGTATGTCGTATGCTTTTGGTACACATGGAATGCAGCCGTCTTATCAAATTTCAAACACAATTATTAATATCAAAACATCTGAGTGCGAGCGAGTTATCTTAAACAGCTGTCTGTTAAGAGATAATGTAGATCCCTATGAAAAATTAGAAGAATAAACAGGCTAAATAACGGGGTGATTCGAAAACGTCCTCTATATTTGCAGAAGTAGCTGAAATATAACAACTAAATATAGCTATGGTGTTTGATGTACTTTTTATTCTCGTGACTTACTACATAATAGACGTTCCAACATTTGTCTTCAATTACTTCAATTACTAGAAAAGTATGATACATTAATAAAATTATGCGATTTAGATATTCATTTTAAATCACATTTTTCAATTTTAAATGTTTGATGAAATCTTTTTATTTATGTCTCACAATGGGGTCTATTCTGTAACAATTCCTTTATATTTAACGGCCTTTAAAAATATTGTCGGCCTTTAAAAATATGTTCGTATTCGTTAAATTTACTTCTGTCATTATTTAAACAGATTTCTTTAAGAAGTCCTCTAATGTATTTTAAAGATCCGTTTAAATAATGACAGAAGTAAAGAAGAACATATTTTTAAAGGCCGTTAAATATAAAGGAATTGTTACAGAATAGACCCCAATAATAGATGGTACTAGAGTTACAGATTCACCTGCCTCTTCAAATTGTATATGTATAATCGATTTAGGGTTTTTTGTTAATTCGGGTTAATACTACAACTTTTAAATTTTTTCTACATATTCCTCCATTTTAGTGAATATCCCTTCTATAAAATATCTGTCTTGGAAAGTTATTTCAACGGCCATAATCTCCTAATGTAATTCCCAAATAATCCACCATGTCTTTTCTGCTGTATCTATGAGCCACAGATCTTTGAAGTTGATCTTATTTACATCCATTTCCTTGTATATTTTTTGAATAAGTCTGTTTAATTGGTCACATTTCCATTTTTGTTTTTTCAATCTCGTTTCTTGATGTGTCCACAAGATTTAACTTTCTTACTGTCTCTGATTTACTTTCCTCTTTAAATTTTTGGCATTGTACCAGGTAGTCTTTGGTTTCTTCATATTTCTTTTGTAATTGAAGTACGCAATTTTAAAGTAAACGTGCTCTGGAATCTTCTTTAACCTTCGCATTCATAGTATCTACCCGGGTAGATAATTAGATTTTTATTTGCTTATAACTTAACTGATTTTCATCAAATCTGAAAATGCTTCCGACTCAGTTATCAATTTTTCGATTTATTTCCGAAAATGCAAAGAAAATATTTTTACAGAAGTTTTTTAAATATATTTTTTTTAATTTGGTCCTTTTATATATGTAAATTAATAGTATCTACCGAGATAGATATATAGGAAATCAGAGGGAAATATACTTTTTCTAATATAATGTCAAGCTATCTGAAACTATTGGAAAAACAATAAAACATATATAGTATATCACATTACGAGTGTGGAAAATCACTTTTCACACAAGTGATGTACAATATTTTTCCTACGACCACAAAATAATTTCATCAAAAAATGTAGAACCAGGTTATTATAATAATTAAAATGTATTTAAAAAATTATTCAACAATAATCGTATTTATTAAATTTTCATATTTTCTAAACAAAAAAAAAACTAAAAAAAAAATGAAAAAAAAAAAAATTCTGCCCCGCAAGCATTTGAACGTGGTCGCTCGCCAGGTCTCAAATGGCAAAGTTGATAAAGTTTGATGCTCTAACCATCTGAGCTAATAGGCCTTATGTCAATTGAAGGATCTAATCGGTTATGTGTTTAACCAGAATAAAAAGCAAACATAACTTAGTTATTTTAAAATTATTTTAATAATAATTGTTAAAGATAAATATCTAGGATCTAATTTACAACAATTTCAATAATTTAACAATCATAACGATTTTAATATTAATATGAACATTACATAGATCAAAATAGAAATGACGCGTTTGACATTTTGTGACAGCTGATGCGGAAAGTAGCATATTCGTACACGGGTGAAAAGTAAATTCTTAATCATACGCGTGTGATATAGGGCGCTTTCCATAGGACTATATAGTGTGATATGTGTCACTTTCCTAAGTGGTCGTAGGAAAAATAAATGTATGTGTATGTGTGTATATTGAAATAAAAATTATACCAATGTGAGAAAAAGAAGGGAACATTCATCTAAGCAAGTTGTGATGAACCAATATGACAAGCTTCGTCTGTGTGAAGCTATGTTGTGCACATACGGGCTTGTCGTGTAGCTCTTTTCCTTTTAGTGTCTAGGTAGCACTTGAAGCAACCACGTTTTTGTCTGATGCACCCACTTGCATCTCGTTGTGAAAGGTCATCAGCTTCAAACTCTTCATTGTTCGGTACAGAGACTGACTCACCTGGAATAATACTAAAATTTTTATACTTTTCAAGTTAAAAGTCATTCAGAGACATACCTAAAATACATTCATATGATGTCTTGATGGCAAACTTGTTGACTACCATAGGTCTTTGTGCTCGGATCCTAATTTGCGGAATGCAAAGATTTTCACCCAAATTCTGTATCAATTCTCTACGTCGAGATTTTTTTACCGCACTATGTGGACTACTGCCAGGGCTGAGATATCCAACAAGTTATAAAACATTGCTAGAGGCCAACGAGTTGTTCCTCTTTTTATGGTATATTGAGACGCCATTGTATCCACGCAGTCCTTGGTTTTATTATAAAACAGAATCATTTCTGGCTTTTTTATATATTGGAGACAGATGAATCTCGATGCATAGACGAAAGAAGCACTACAGCTTTTCCCTTTGCTGGGACGTAGGAGCACATAGTTGCATTTGGACCAAATCCAAATTCACTAGAATACACTTCTCGCCTTTTTGACGCTTTAAATTCTTCAGTCACATACCTCTTATTTTTCTTCAAAGTGCCGATGATGGACATTTTCCAAGTTATGAGTTCCAAGAGCAAAGGGAGCGAAGTGAAAAAATTGTCCATCGTTACATTTCGCCCTGTAGTTTTGTAGGGAGCAACTAGGTCCTTCACAATCTTGTTTATATACTTATTAAAAGTTTATTTTCGAACGTTTTGAGTTTCTATTCATCAACCAGTATAGTTTTCTATATTTAATACCGAACTCTTCCCGTTTTATCTTAATGCGTTCATTCCACTTTAATTTTATATCTAGTTTCATTCCTAAGTATTTTGTCGAATTAGAATATAGTATTCTAGTATTATTTAATGTCACTGGTAGATATTCTACTGATCCTTTATTAGTGAAGTTAACCTGAACTGTTTTAATTTCGTTGAGCTTAATGCGCCATCTTTTTGTTCACTCATAGATTTTATTAGTTGCATGTTGAAGTTTTCTGGTCGATTCTTCTATGGTTTTACCGATGACAAGTATGGCGGTGTCGTCGGCAAATGTGGCTACTTTCATATTTTGCATTTGTGGTATGTCGGAGGTAAACAACAGGTAAAGAACTGGCCCCAGAACACTTCCTTGAGGTACTACTGCTTTAGTTTCTAAGCGTGGAATATTCTTCTTGTTTTATTCGGAATATTCTATCAGTGAAGTAAGATTTTAAGATGTCACAATATTGCCTAGGTGGCGAACTTCCTCATGGTACTCCTTTAGTTTTCGCGGAGCCCCTAGAGAGGCTTTGCGGAGCCACAGAGCATAGCACATTTTAAGAAACGCTGCTCTAGGGTATGAATTGCCTACGTTTTTTCTTGAAATTTCTGGTGTATTGTTCCATGACGATTGCTGTATGTCAATTAATATATAATTGATCATTTATTTCAAGTGTTTCTAATGGTTTAATTTAATGCCTCTATTCTCTATATGTAAAATCTCAAAATTATCTGTAAATTAATGATTTTCCGCCAAAGTATGTACAATTATTTTTGTTTTTAATATAATTATTGTAATGTTCTGAATAGCGTTTTTTAAAAGTACGGCCTGTTTGACCAATATACAATTTTGGACAACTACCACAATTTAATTTATATACTTCCGATTCATTATTGGGGTAATTTTGGCCTTATTGTTTTTAATATAATATAAACCCACCTCGTTACTTCTTGTTTATGTGCGATACACAAAATAGCTTGGTTTTAAGCCGTCATTGTTTGTTTCACGGATGTGTTGACCTCTCTTTTTAACTACAGGCATTTTCGGAAACCTCTGATACTCAATCAGCATAAAGCACCTCCAGAAACGCGACGATTCAGAGCGCGCGCGCAAAAAAAAGAGATTAACATGTATGAAAATAATAAAAATATTAAAATTAAATTTATATTTTTATGTGATTTTAAAATAATGTGTTTTTATGAAATTTAACCTATGGGAAAACCGCTTCTGGGTGTACCATTTTGCGGAAACCACCCAATCTGTTCAAATTTTTCTGATGTTAAAATTCAATTAGATTTATGGCAAACATTGGGTTCCGAGAACATTGCCAAAAATATTTTATTAGATTCAAAATTATTATTAATATTATTATTATGCCACTACCTACTTTATATTTACATCATACACTTAATGAAATTCATAGGAAACTGCCAGTTTTGCTGAATCAGTCCCATATTCATAATTACAAGACACGTAACTCACATTATATCAGAAATAATCGTTTTAGATTATGTCTATCTGAAATGAATTCGCTAAATTATACTTTATTTAACATATTACCGCAGGCCATCCAAAAAACTATTCACGTAAATTATTTTTTTTAAACCCTTATTATAATGAAAATTGTTCATAGTTATATTCTAACTTTATTCAAATGCCTGTCTTTGCAACCGTAAATATAAATTTTACTGAAAACGAATTTACACAAATGCCTTAAAATACATTTACAAATCGCCCTGTATATTTTTAATAATAGCTAATAGATATCCTCTCTCGGAGGAGAGAAACATCATCCCACTTAGAATCGAATCAAGGCAGATATTGTATTCACACTACATCGCCTAAGTATACTTCAACTTATTCTCCTCGCGGTGATTTCACTTTCCGATTCAGATTTTAGTCACAAACCGCGACTCGAGTTCCCCGTGTCTTGGATCTTGTCCGGTTCGCCGATCGTCAACTGTTTACCTTGTCGCGTAAACAAACAAACGACAATCGAATAGGTCCTGTGTCCTGGCTAGGACGACGTGATGTCGCGAAGGACCACCGAATTTTTTCCGGCGATTTCTGTTTAACCGTTCGCACGTGCGATTTGTTTTTGTGCTATATAGTGTGCGTTTTGTTTGGTTTTTCTTTCGAGGTTTTTCTGGTATTTGTTACGGTTGCACACGTGGGTAGCGGTTCTAGGATACTAGCAAAGTTGTTGGGTAGGCTAAATGGTTTGTAATTCAAGGAGTGGTCGGAATTATTTCGTTTTTTGTTTGGTTTTGGATTTTAATATTCATTTATGCGGTTTGATACTGGTAAAAAAATTTGGGTGGTAATTAATATGGTGCAAGCAAAATTTAAAAAATATTCGTTATTAATCATTAAAGAAAATTGTTAATTTATATGCTGTAAATATTAAATATTGATTAGTTTGGAATAGAGTCGGGTAGTACCTGGAACTACTAAGAAAAATTACATTATCAAAAAATATTTCCATTTTTAAAGACAACATAAGTATTGAGAAGCCAAGCTCTCAATAGTAGCTAAAGAGTTTAATTACTTTTTAATTTTGCTTGTTAAAAAAATGTTACATAGTTATGTTTGTGATAAAATACAAAAATTAAAAATAAACCATCTAGAGGTTTTGATGAATTTTCTAGAAAACCTTACATAGTATTACCCTTAACGCATATAATTAATAAATCTCTAGGTGAAGGAACATTTCCCGATATACTTAAGATTTCAATAGTTTTGCTTATATTAAATAGAAGAGGTGTCCAATTATCGACCAATTTCGGTAATATAAACATTCCCTACATTTTTTTTAATATATTATGTTAATTTTTTCATAAAATATAAATTGTTGTAGATGTAAATCTTATATGTAAATAGTGTAAATAAGAATAAATATATATCCTCATTTGAACACGGCGACAGCCCTGTAGGAATCTTCTGCGATCTCAGCAGGGCGTTCGACTGTGTTTAACATTATGTTCTTCTCCATAAACTCTACTCTTGTGGAATTAGAGGTATTCAAAATAGTCTCGATCCTTTATTGAAGATCGGCCCAAATCAGTTGATATTAATTTTATTTATGCAAACACTTTTTCTCACAGAAACTGATCATAAATGCGGAAGTACCTCAGGGATCGGTGCTAGCCCCTATACTGTTTACTATCTATATGCAGATGACTCAACCTTTATTTTTCAAATCCTAACTCAAAAACGAACAATAACGAGCTCTAAAAGGGGACAAAGCCTGTTTATTTTGAAATAATAATAATAATAATAATAATAATAATAATAATAATAATAATAATAATAATAATAATAATAATAATAATAATAATAATAATAATAATAATAATAATAATAATAATAATAATAATAATAATAATAATAATAATAATAATAATAATAATAAAAAAAAATAGAAAACAAAAACCAAAAGCAATATCAACATGAAATGTTTAGTAAAAAACAAGCTCTATTAGGGAATTAATAAATAAATAAACATGAGGATAAGGGGGGTTGAAATATTGAAAAAAAATCTGACTCAGAAACAAAAAAGATATCAAATTTAAATCTTTGAAAAAAATCTAATTGAAAATTGAAATGTATATTTCATGTATTTTATAAATAAATAATTTTGGAATATGTATTTTTAGAATGCGTATTTTGAATATGTATTTTAGAATTCGAGATATTATTTGCTTTGATACTACATTTTTTGCTTATTATCCTTTTTTTAAAATAACGACTAGGTTGTTCTATATACAGGGTTGGGATAAAGTATGGAACCAAGTAAATATCTTTAAAACGAAAAGGACGATATTTATGAAACTTTGCAGGCAAATACAATGACGCATAACGCATCTGATGCCATATTTTTTGTTACTACTGTACTCCCGGTTTCACCGGAAATACCCTCAACTTTTTTAATTTAAAGGGGACACCCTGTATATTTTTGCAGATTTTAAAAGATATTGTACGACACTGTACGAATTCGGAATAACAAGATATTTAAAAATCTGCAAAATATACAGGGTGTCCCCTTTAAATTAAAAAAGTTGAGGGTATTTCCGGTGAAACCGGAAGCATAAAGGTACCATTTGGGTAGGCGCGTCAAGAGACAAGCGACCACTGATGCGACCCCAAGGTCGAGTAGGACGACAGATGCATAAATGTTAAGGTACTCGTTCGATAGTCGCTGCAGAGACATGCTGCAGCTGCAGGCGGCAGAGGCAAGAGGCAGAGACACTACTGTTCTAATGAAATCTAATGATTTACCGTTCGATGCATGCTGCAGCAGCAACTAGCTTATTAAGTGTCTCGCCCTGTCTCTGCTGCTTGGACGCGCGTCAGCGTCAAGACCGGTCTGGAGGCAGTCGTTCTGCAGCAATCGTTGTAATAAGTATTGTTGTGCTATTATCAAGCAATGGCTTCTTTGGATAAAATAGTGAAAAATACGCCATCGCAATCAAAGTCGTCAGTATTTTCAGGGGAAGAAGATGATCTACTTATAGATTTAGTTGAGCAAAACCCAACTTTATACGACCTTCAACTAGAAAGTTACAAAGATATTGTAAAGCGGGAAAATATTTGGAAAGAAATAGGAGCAATATTAAAACGAACAGGTATGTACTTTTATTTTAAATGATTTATAAAGCAAAATCATAATGCATATTATAATTATAAAGTAACTTTTGTCAATTTATCTGTCTTACAATTTAATTATGAATTATAATAAACATATAGACATGGTACATGACATACAAAGTAATTAAATTTTAAATCCTTCTACAAATATAAATCTGAAATGAGTGGTATGGAACGCTGTTCCTAGTCTTTTTTATTGAAGATATGTTGCTCTTGCCAGGACAATTTTCCGTGTTCGCTTAAAAAGTATTCTGTAAGCTGAGTTCTGACCCATAAACCCGTTCGCTTAGCGAACCCGCCAGAATGGTTTAAAGGAGCCATATTTAATTTGGGTGGATTTTCTTTCTCGTTGTACTGAAATCCGCCACTATTATTGTTTTGTAAATATTCGTTACGTAAAAGGTTATGTAAGCAGCATGCTGCCATTATCAACTCGTTGCAAGTTTCAGGTTTAATTGATATGGGTGTATAAAAGACTCTGAAAACTTGGCTTAATAAACCAAATGCATTTTCCGAAACTCTGCGAGCGCGGCAAATGCGATAGTTATATATTTCTTTTTTATTGTCGTGTTTTGCAGTTTTTCGAGGATATGGCTTCATCATGTAGGAATCAATTCCAAATGCTTCATCACCAATTAAAAAATGTGGTATATAAATATTAGTCCCTGGAAGACATTTTTCTTCAGGTATATTAAAATTGTTTGATTCTATTCGATGGCATATAGCGGATCTTCTAAATATATTACTGTCTCCTTCTTTTCCGTACGAACCAATATCAACTGCAATAAATTTGCAGTCCGCATCTACAACGGCTAAAAGCACAATTGAAAAATATTCCTTATAATTAAAATATAATGAACCACTTTTTTCTGGCGATTTAACTCGAATGTGTTTCCCATCTATTGCTCCTACACAGTTCGGTACATTCCATTTATTCCAAAATGTTGCGGAAACTCTATAAAAATCCTGTTCAGATAATGTTGGCATTGCAACTGATACAAGGTTTTTGCACAATGCTTTTAAAACTTCTCTAACGATCTTTGAAATATAACAGTCAGATATACGATATGCAAAAGATAAAGACACAAAAGTTTCTCCAGTTGCCATAAATCTAAAAAAAAAATAAAAGTTAGTTTCCATTTTAGGGGACGATTGTAAAAAAAGATGGAAGTGCATTAAAGACTCCTACAACAGATATAAACGGAAAAGACATGCAGGGACAGGAAGTGCTGCTAAATCTAAAAATTCTAAATGGGAGGTGTATGCTAGACTAAGTTTTTTAGAAACATCATCTCATAAAGACACTATGTCGAATGTACCTGCTGTTTCAGATGATGACGACAACCATGGGAATGATGAGAACGAAACCAATATTAATATAAATGATGACGATGCTGATGGTGGTGATATAGATACTGCTGACAATGAAACCCAATCGACGATTGTGAACGAATCTCAGGACGAAACACAAGTTTTACAACAAAATAAAAATACTTCGAAACAAGTCCCAACTCGAAAGCGGAAACGGCAAACCAAAGAAGATGAATTCCTACATTATCTAAAAGAAAGGGATACCCAAAGACAAACGATTTTTAAAAATTTGAGCAATAAAGAAAATAATGATAATAATGGAGATGAAAATGGCATCAATTCCTTTGGAGAACATATTAAAGCTGTACTCAAAAAGTTACCCCCAATTTTAATGATTAAAGCTAAAACAGAAATATTTAACACTATGAGTAAGTATGAACTTATGTCAATGACTCCTTCTGACGCAATCCGTCCACAAAGTTCAGTATCTGACTTCAGTTATTCAATATCTTCCCCAATAGAGGCATCAATTTCAACACCATCGACAAACGAACATACCTACACAGATATCTCAATGTGGCACATGAATTGAAATATTCACTAAATGTATAATTTTTTATGTTATTTATTTTGACTTACCTTAAAGTAATAAAGAGTTTTTCTTCAGTTGTAATTTTCGTTCTCAATTTTTTTGGCTGCATGTCTTTTTCAATTAAACTTAAAACAAAATAAAATTGAGTTTTATTCAGTCTGCAATATTTTCTAAATAAATATTCATCGCCTTGTAGGTGCTGTAAAATTAACAGTTTAAAATAGCCTTCTGTTTTTCTTTTTTTAAATAAGGAGTGTATTGGAGCTCTTTTGCTTTTCTTGTATAAATAGTACAATATTAAATCCTGATCTTCCTCTTCCTCTAATAAAATTTGTTTAATAATTTTATTCTCGGCAGACATTCTAGATGCACCTTTCTCAACAGTAAAATAAGTACTGATCTGTCATTCTGTCGCATGCTACGAACGAGTCCTCCAAGTGTCTCCTGCTCTGTCTCGGTCGCTTGCCTCTTGCCTCGGCCGCCTTGCAGCTGCAGCCTGTCGCTGCAGCAACTATCGAACGAGTACCTTTACGCTTGGTGCATTTCGCAAGCTTGAGAAGTGTCGCGCGACAGTTACAGGATAACCCTTCGAGGAAACGATCAGCGTTGCTAGACCTACTGTTTTCACGTAGATCCACTGTTTTTGTCTCTAGCAAATTTTGTTCTTAATTTATTAAGTTTGCCTCATTCTTCAGCAAATGGTTAAAGAATATTTTCTCTAGTAAATTTTCTGCAGTAAAAGCAGCGTAATAAGCATCCACTACTCTAGGTTGGCTCCATAAAAAAAACATCAAGATATTCATTATTTTTATTTAAAATGAAACAAAGAATTAATAGGGCATCATAAAAAGAACATGCACACTACGATTTTGAATTATCTGATTCAGACTGATCTAAAAGAAGTAGGTACCTATTATTTTTCATTGTTTTTTTTTTTGTTTCCGTACGTTAAGTATATATTCAAAATGTTATTATTTGTGTTTATTCTTTGTTTACCTTCTAATTTGGGTCGAAAAAAGTTTATTTTTCGTTTTTTTTATACTTGTTTTTTTATTTACTACACTGCAAATTTTAATTATTTCCCCCTGTATTAAAATCTACTGTTCAGATCTACGGTTTGTTTTTTACCCATATTGTTTTAAAATCTGGCAACGCTGCCTAGATCGAAAGAAATTTCCGACCGAATCACCCCCAAAAAAAAGCGATGCCGAGGACAGTGACCTCGAGTGCGATACGCAGCAAAGCTTTGCACCGAGAAGTGTTTCCAGGACGACACTTCTCGGTCGTGTCGCGCCGTGCGAAATGTGTTTCATATAATTGTATGTATTTTAGATGTGAAGCGACACTTCTCGGTCGTGTCGGCGGTCGTATGTCGCGTCGGCGGTCGTCTGTCGCGCCTACCGAAATGGTACCTTAATAGTAACAAAAAATATGGCATCAGATGCGTTATGCATCATTGTACTTGCCTGCAAAGTTTCATAAATATCGTCCTTTTCGTTTTAAAGATATTTACTTGGTTCCATACTTTATCCCAACCCTGTATGTATACCCGTCAATAATCTGATCAAGGTATTTAATATAAAACTTTAATCTTCTGATGATTTTGATCTTTAGAATTTATTTTTATTATTTTTATATCCAAATACTTCATACATTCTCTTATTCTCTTTTATTGCGTTTTTATTCACCATTAGTTGGTGTAGTATTTGTTTAATTTAATTTTCGCGGCTAGTTTTTCCGCCTTAGAATTTACGTCTACGCCACTGAACTGTGAACATCATTTTCTGGGTTAATCCCCTTACATATGCTTCGATTTAAATTGCCGAGTAACTGAGTTAAAAATTCGATTAGAGGGGCTAAAATTAAGTTAGAAATGAGGCACGTCGATTCGACTTAGAAAACAGGAAGGAGAGTAGCAAAATTTTTGGCAAATGAGCGATCGTTAACCTCACTGGCTATTTTCAAATGAATATCTGGCAAATGTACGAATTCAAAAAAGAATAATCGTTAGATTCCTCGGTACGCTTTGTTTATCAATAATTAATTAATTAATTAATTTAAATATTACGTGTGATCATTGGTTTGATCAATGATTTGATAGAAAGGTAGATGTATTAGGGTATTAATCCTAGCGATTGTGAAGAATAAAGTTAGTCGAAAATGTACTACTGGGTGTTTCATTAAGAAAGATATATTTTAGAAACTAATAATAGTACAGCTTTGGGGAAAAAATATTTCTAATAAAATGGTCAAGAGAAATTGCTGGAAATTATTTTCAAGTTCGTAAGATGGCCGCTAGGAAGCGTAATTGTGACATCCAAACATAAAAATGTAATTTTCTCATAAAAATACCAAGTAAAGTATATTGATAAATATGTCAGTTTTTAACATAACGCCCTCTAGCGTCGTTCGTAAAATGTAAGCAGCCACAGTTTATACAGCTTAAAATGAGACTGAAAAAGCTCTTCTAAAGGAAACCAAGTTCACTAAATTCGGTAAAACAAAACTAGAGTTATGAGCATTTTTGCAAATTAAAGTTTAACCTCCCCACACTATTCTATTGAATATTAAAATAGTAATATTTATCAATATACTTGATTTGGTAAATTAAATTTTTATATTTTGACGTCACAATTACGACCCCTAGCGGCGATCCTACAAACTTAAAAATAATTTCCAGCAATTTCTCTTGACCGATTTTATCTAAAATATTTTTTCCCCAAAGCTGTACTATTACTAATTTCTGAAATATATCTCTTAATGTAATGAATACCCGGTACAATAGATTATATCAACTATGACAAACAACCAAAAATATTGTGTGTAACGAATATAATTTTTAATATAACTTATTTAAATTGATAATTAATGTAACGGTAATAAGTAGATGTAATAATGCCTGTTTTTGTGAATTAATTGCATTTCATCGTTTATAGAAACAAATGTAATAAATTATGGTATAATTTTGCAAAAAAATTATTCTTGACATTTTTAACTTTATAACAGCAACCTGACCTTGCAATAACTATTTCTAACACATTATGTTGACGGAAATAAATATATAACGAATTTATTTATATAGGTATTTAGTTGTTGTTTATAATCAAAATAGCTGTTACTAAATACTACCATATTTGTAGAATGTTTGACAAGTGAAGTAATAAATTACCCCGTTTATCGCCATATTACGAAGTAT
The DNA here is from genome assembly GCA_927349885.1 of Psylliodes chrysocephalus. Lineage (NCBI taxonomy): Eukaryota > Metazoa > Arthropoda > Insecta > Coleoptera > Chrysomelidae > Psylliodes > Psylliodes chrysocephalus. Next base: position 79,061,065 of record OV651817.1, on the reverse strand, counting down.
ATTAAGTGTTAGTTGTTGAGGCAAATAACAACTTAAGTACAATGCAAACATATCGCACATTTTTAAAGACCTAAAAAACGTATTTACAGGTCTTGCTATGTAATGATTTGTTTTGTTGGTGAATACTACTAATGTACTGAATCATTTATCCTAAAAATTGTATCTGGAATCTCATGCTAAATATTAGTTTTTAAAACTGAGCAGTTTTAAAGACCCAAAAAACGTATTTAGAGGTCTTGTTATGTAATGATTTGTTTTGTTGTTGAATGATACTAATGTACTGAGTCATCTGTCCTAAAAATTATATCTGGAATCTCATGCTAAATATTAGTTTTTGACATTTTGATAGAGAAATGTTTTTCCGCGAAACTGATCAGTTATAAGAACATAAAAAACGTATTAAGAGGTCTTGCTATGTAATGATTTCTTATTTTTTTTGAATTATAATGTATTGAATCATTCATACTAAAAATTATACCTGGATTTTCGTGCTAAATATTGGTTTTTGTCATTTTGATAAAGTAAGGTTTATCCGCGGAATTGCGCATTTTTAAAGACCTAAAAACGCATTGGCAGGTCTTGCTATGTAATGATTTATTATTTATTTGAATTATAATTATGTATTGAATCATTCATACTAAAAATTATACCTGGATTTTCGTGCTAAATATTGGTTTTCGTCATTTGGATAAAGTAAGTAACGTATTTGGAGGTTTTGTTATTTGATGATTTTTTAATTTTTTTTATTGATACTTGTTTATTGAATCTTTGGTATAAAAGTTGTATTTGGAATCTCGTGCTAAATGTTTGTTTTTGTTGGTTTTATTGAGTAATATTTATCCGCGGAAACGCTTGACTCTAAAAACCTAAAAACGTTATTTATATGTCTTGCTATTTAATGATTTTTTATTTATTTTATACCTAGTAGTGTACTAAATTATTGTATAAAAATTGTATTTGTAATCTCGTGCTAAATGTGTTTTTTTTGTCTCATAGTCGTTTGATGACAAAACACCTGACTTAAAAAAACAAAAGCTCTTTCAAAGTATGGTGAAGAACCCCAAAATATTAACCCATATTGTAGAGTTGAATGAACCAAACCAAAATAGCATAGTTTTAAAGCATCAAAAGATAGTGTCTCCCTTAAATTTTTGATGATATAACAACAAGTACTTAATTTTGAAGTTACCATTTTTATATGAGCTTCCCAATTTAATTTGGGATCTAATATTATTCCTAAAAATTTTATGTCATCAACGCTTTGAATAGTTTTTCCGTCAACTTGCAAGTAGGGTTCGTAATCTGATATGTTTTTGGGTAGAAATTGCATGAAGTTTGTTTTTGTTACATTTAATGCCAGACCGTTATCTTTACAATACTAGTTAAACTCACGAGATGCCTCGTTGCTACTTTGAGTGAGCTGTTCAATTTGATCATCTGCCATTACAATATTGGTATCATCGGCATATTGAATTATTTGTTGAGAGCTTAAACAAAAATTACTTATATCACTTATAAAAACTATAAAAGGAAGTGGGTCCAAAATTGAACCTTGGGGAACTCCTATTGTACATGGAAGAGGATCAGATTTTAGACTATTTGTTACAATTACTTGAGTTCGATTTGTTAAGTAAGACTATCCATTCATAAGGTTTCCCTCATTTTCCTAACCCATTCATCTTCAATAATAAAAGATTATGATACACTATATCAAATGCACGGCTAAGGTCATATAAGAGTTCCAAAATTTGTTTTTTATCATTGAGTGCTTGATATATAAACTCTAGGCAAGCTGCAATTGCAGTAGATGTTGACTTATTTTTTATAAATCCATTTTGAGTATCTGGTAACATATTAAAACTTTCAAGGTAATTAGTGAGTCTAATAAAGTATGATGACTCAAATATTTTAGTTATTTGACTAAATATACAGATTAAACGATAATTTTCTATATTAGATGCAGATCCCTTATTTTTATAAACAGGAATTCCTTTAGATTCCTTCATATTTGGGAATAATCCCGAAACAAAGGATTCATTAATCAAATGTGATAGTGGTTCAGCAATACAATAAGCAACCGATAACAGAATTTTACCATTTATTTCGTCAATACCTTCAGTGGGTTTAGAAGTAGTTTTTTTGAATATAGTGATGATTTCACTAGGAGTTGTTGGAAAAAGAAAGAAACTTTTATGATGTTTATCAATAACTATGAGTAGTTAGGTACAATATTATTTTTATAGTCATTGATATAATTTACTTTTTCTAAGGGTGTTAATTTGTCATCATTTGTAAGTTTAATAGTATTCAATGGGGTCTATTCTGTAACAATTCCTTTATATTTAACGGCCTTTAAAAATATTTTCTCCTTTACTTCTGTCATTATTTAAACGGATCTTTAAAATACATTAGAGGACTATCTTAAAGAAATCTGTTTAAATAATGATAGAAGTAAATTAACGAATAAGAAACTAAAGGAATTGTCACAGAATAGACCCCAATAAGTTGTTTTATCTTTTCCCCTACTCTCGTTTATTATATTCCAGGATTCTTTCATTACGTTATTACTTTTTAAAAAACGATACATTGTCCATTACTATAACGCTATTTGGATTAATATTTAAAAGAAGAACATTCTTAAACCAGTCTTCAATAATGGTCCCGACATATTTTTGTGGTAATCTACATTGCAATTTTTACCAAAAAGCTTTAAACTATTGGGAACCCATCTTTCTTCTGAATCACAATGAAGATATATTAACCTTGTTCTCTTACAGGAACCTGTGTCGTACTTATATTTTTCTATATTATAGGAAACAAACATTTAAGTAATTTATCCATAACATCTAAATTTTAAACGACACGATTTGAATGTCAGATAACGTCCGAACGTGGTTTCCAAAACCGAGTTTGACGTGACCCGAATTTTTCTAACAAAATTATCCGTTTTAAGCGTTTCCTTCTACATAATTTTTTTGTGACGAATAAAATGGCCATTTCTGTTTCGACTCGAAACAAATTAACAAGTTTGCCACCCACGAAAGTGTTCGTTAACCATAATTTTTAAGACGATTTGTTCTGTAAAAGGAAAGTATAAAACAAAACGGCAACGACTTGAATAAAAATGAGGCGTTTTGACACTTTCAATTGGGCAGAGATTTTTTTAGATTGTGATTCATGTCGATAGAATTGTGTGAGCAACGAACTCGATGTGCAATTTCTTGGAAAAATTGTCATATAGGATATTCCGCATTATGAAGTAGCTGGATTCAAATATTTTCGGAATTGGAGCTACTCTAGCTATATGGTTTATTGTTTTTAAACAGTTTTATTCCATTGTATTTAGTTAATTCAAAATGTTTCTTTGAGACCATAAACTATGATTTACGTGCTGCTATATTGCGATATGTAGGATTTTCTAATAATGCCTTCATGCTAATAAATAATTACTTGAAAAATACGCAACAATAACTTATCTTGGAGGGTGTGAATTCCACGTTCACATCATTAGTATCAGGAGTGCCACAGGGTTCAATACTGGGTCTCTTGTTTTTCTCTATTCTTCGGATATTATAAAACCATTCATCTTACTGCAACATCCATTTTATGCGCTAATGATACCCAATTTTACACTAGTGTTCCTCCCTAGTTAATATGTTATGTTGAAAATGGGGTGTTAATACACTGCGACCTAAAAGATCTATTGTGTCCCCTTCTATCGCCAATGCACTAAAGAAATGTCTCAATGTCTATAACGACCTTTCTAGTCCTATTTCCTCAAGAAAGTGTAGGATTTGAAGTGGCTTCAAGTTAGGTAAATCTCCCTCTTCTATTTGATATCCTCCTAGACATAGTGCCCTTGGATTCTGGAGTGCTACACATTCAGTTAGGATGTGAATGGAGGTTTCGTCCTCCTCCTCACAGAATCTGCACTCACTATCCTCTACTACTCTCAGTTTACTTAGGTGTCCTTTTAGTCGGCAATGCCCGGTAAGATCACTGCTTAAATAAATCGCAGTAAATCAAATGTACTTCCGTTTGGTTGTGAAATGAACGGTCAAAAACTTTGCAATTAAGTAAATTAACATTAAAATAGATGATCAAAATCTTAATCTAGTTGCAGTAGCTAGAAACATATAAATAAAACATTCCAACGAGCTTATATGGCTCTTAAGGGCGGCGTCAATTTTGCAATTTTTTTTACAAAATCGTCAAATGAAAATACTTAAAAATAACTCTTACTTTGTAGCTTGCTATGTCACGTCTTCGACCAGGAACATCTCAAAGAAGTCAATATTTGTGTTTTCATAAAAAAATCTATATAATTTTAAACCAAGCATTCAAAAAAACTAAACAATATTTTGAAGTGTGATGTGTTTCATTGTTTTTCTGTGTTGGTTGTACGGGTTGTAACGGAAAGACAACATGTAAATATGTTTATTCTTGAAAAAAATTCCTAAGTAAGTCAACGCGTTTATATGTGGTTTAGATACCAAAAGTCAAAATCATTTTTCGAGTACTTTAGAACAACTCCGTTTGTTAAGAAGTCTTTATAACCTGTAGGCACACTTTATGAACGGTTTTCGGTATTAAAATTAATGCCAGGAAGTATATTTTCCCGAAAGCTTCGTTTAAAGTCAACCGCGCATATACAGTACATTTTTTTATTTTTCTCATATCATGTATAATTTTTTTGCACAACAACCTATGATGACTCCATGCCGCACAGGTTAGGTAAATTAGGGGTCCATATTTAATTACGCTGATGCTCTATAGTATGTTTAGCTGTAAAATATGAGAAAAATGCAGTTGTATCGGCTATAATTAGATGTATCGCATATAGAGAGATACATCTATCTTGCATCTACCAAATCCACAATAATATTTGACCCCCAAACAGGGGCAGACCCAAATCCTTTCCGGGAAGATGGGGGGATTTTTAAGATGCGTAATGTCGGCTAATTGTTTTTTTCCCCTTGGACAACGGTAAAGGGCGCAACAACGAGTAGATTCCAAGGGGGGTGGAGGTGGAATTTGCTCTCATTAACCTCCCTCGATCCATGGAATCTCCCAGTTATTGCTATATAATCTACGGGTAAAATATTACCTATTTTTTATAATTACATATTATAATAATTATTATAGTATCAAAAAAAAGTTTGTAGAAAAATACCATGACAGTCTTTTTAAGAGCTTGTCTCTAATATGCCTTGTACTTTGTATTGTACTACTAGGGGAAATTCACATTCTATTTTTAAAATTACTATAGGGTTAATTTCTATGATTCATATCCTCAAACTTGACATTTAATTAATCCTTTTCACGTCATTGTTTAAACATTTTGATAAAACCATTACGCGCTAATAATTATCTATCAGTCGGTATGCGATTTAATTAATTAGATTATAAATAGTTTTAATTAACGGTTATTAAGCACTGTAATTTTCACTGTTAACTACTAACTATTTCTCATTAGATAATCGCTTTAATTATATTAATGATATTCTAGCTATGTCACGCTGCATTTCTGTATTAAACAATACGTTCGATAATGTTATAAAAACATGAAGATAATGTGCAAATATTATTGGCAAATAAATCGATTCGCACGACAGGAAATGGCATTAAAAAATGCGTAAATCAATTTATCGAGAATAAAATGTTTTATATTCAAATATATAAAGAACGATCTACAAAAAAATGTTTGTCAAGTAGGCCGTGACCGACAGAGACAGCGATACGAGTTGTCAGTGATAACTTCGCATGGTTCCGAAACGAAGTTAAAGTGACACTTAAAAAGAAGAAGAATTTTACTGTCATTTTAAGAAAACATCAAGCAAACAATATTTTAATATTTATTTTCAAAAAAAGATAAATATGGCAAACTACTCTAAATGCATTGAAATTATGAAATAATACATAAATACATTATTCAAACATAAATAATATTTACCTTTTATCAGGGGCAGCTCGTGACCAAAATTTTGGGGATTCACAGTAGCAGAATATAGATCCCGGTACAGATATAGGTAAAAAACTGTCAGTGTTTTAGAAAGGTATATTATAAACTTTCTAAAACACTGAAAGTTTTTTCATACATCTGTACTGATACCTATATTCTGTCACTGTGAACCACCCCACGAGTCGCCACTGCCTTTTATTTAGAAAAATAATTTTTTTATTAGACTAGTCAAAAAATAGGTAGCTAGATGTTAACATGAACATTAAACAAAAATCATATTAGAAACAAAACAAAAATGAGAATTTAACTTAAGCGCCATGGTGGTCACTAGTGACCGACACTAATATTACCTACAAGGCCACGGCGGTCAGCAGTGACCGACCGTTCTCATGGCCGTATGTCCGCCAACACATGTACTTTGCTATCCATTACTCAGTCACATCGGTAAAATACAGGGAAAATTTGATGGGTTGTTTTTTTATGCTTTATTGAATTTTAAGAAAACTCAAACTTTAGAGACCATAATAATTAACTAAAAATATCTGAAAATAATGATATTCTTATCAAACTAACAAAATATTTTTATAAACGTTAAGACAAAATAGGTAGCAAAATTGTTTTAGTATTTGTGACTTGTTGTGAAAGATTCTAAACAATAATGTGGTTGATTTTCACAATCAACGCAATATGTAAAACCATTTAGTTTGCTCCGCTTCTGTTTTTCTAAAGAATTAGAAAACAATGATAATTTTTCGTTTAGGGGTAATTTTGTCAGACATTTGCTCCGACACAAGAGTGATTAATTACTTTTAAAAAAATAACTTTTTGAAATAGTTAGCATATTAGGCGTGGCATTTAACGTGTTAATTAATTATTATATTTGCTTTTTCTCCTTTATTAAAAATTATATTTAAACTAACAGACCATCAAAATAAACAAACAAAATTTTAAAACAATATAAAATCTTTTACATCGGTATCTTGATAGGTACTGTCTAAAATTTGAATTTTTTTCTTGTTTACAGAACACAAACAACGAAATGATTAATGAGCCATAGCTAAAAATATTCTGAGATTAGCAAGGTTCCACTTATTCACTTCCTATATTTAAAGAACTAAAACAAATGGTTTGTTGGTAATTTCAGACTGTTGCAAAGTTTAATGGTGTCAAAAGAACAAACATCGAGTGGTGCCAAGTATTGACCACAGTTTTTCGTTTTGCTAAAAATAAAATTTAAACAATGATTCAAAATTCGGTTGACACCTGGTACATTTTTAATTATTTTAGTCCAAGTAATTACTACGAGGGTTGCCATTTAAGTTTTTAGAAAATAGGTGGCGTTAATGAGTTGTGACACCACTGTATTTGTGAACATTGACGTTTGTTAATGCTATAAGGACGTTCAAAATCCGTATACAATATTGTTACATAACATGAAACTTGGATATATTCGTATGAACCTGAAAGCAAACAACAATCTACTGTTTGGGTGTTTAACGATGAACCCAATCCCACTAAAGTTGTTCGTTCACGGAGCTTGTTTCTTCGGTTGTACTGGACACGGCGCAACCAATCGATTAGAGGATCGAAGCAAAACAATTTGTTTGCCAACGGTCTTCGATGAAATAAGGAAAAAGAACAAAAAACGTCGCATCATTCTTCATCACGATAATGCCAGCTCCCATAAAGCACGTCACACAACTGAATATTTGAAGGAGAAAAACATCGAATTAATGTCTCATTGCCCGTATTCACCCGATTTATCGCCTAATGACTTTTTCTTGTTCCCCACTGTCAAACAAAAGATGCGCGGACAGCGATTTTCATAACCTCAAGAAGCTGTTGAAGAATTTTAAAACCATGTTTCTACGATATCACCTTCAGAGTGGAAAAAATGTCTCCAGAATTGGCGAATATTTCAAAAAGCAATAAAACACTTTGTTTCGAACTTGCTCGTTTCTATTTCACTTTTTGTAAAAACTTAAAATGCAACCCTCGTACTAGAGGGAGCATGAAGCGAGTTTGTAGCCGATTGTTGTGTTTTCTACATCTATAGAGGAAATCGGACACAAGAGGGAAGGTAAACACACTCCCTGGTTCAGTAGCGTACGATTTCTCTGTAAGAACACAATGTCCAAATTTTTTAAATGTAAAAAAAAACTTTATTTTGTAAAATTTACTATGTTTTAAATGTATACCTACCGTCCTATATGTCGGATACAGAAAATAAAACAAAATTACTGTAAAGGTCTACTTTTTTTAATTAAAGACTAGTTTTGGCTTCACAGGGCCATCCTCAGGCCTGTAATACAATATCCTTAATTATAATAGAAACAATAAAAGCGTTGATTGGTCACTTACGATTAAAATTAAATAGTTGACAGTATATAAAAATCACTAAAATGGATCCATATTGTAGCTTTACAATATTGTAGAATTAAAGGCGTGAAAACAGAAAAATAAATGAGTGTTACAAATTTAACTAAAAATAAGAAAAATGGGTACGAAATCTACGAGAATAGAGGTGAGAATGAGCACTTACAAATGTATTTAAATTGCTCAGGATAACAAATAAGGCTCATAATGTAAAGTGGTGGTATGTGGATAGTGTTAGGTTGTAATTTAACTGGTACTTTATATCTAATTAGGAGCGTGAATAAAAAACATAAATTAAGCAGGTTCCATTTTATTACTGAATTCGTTGCCAATCTTTAAAATACAAAATCCCAATCAATAGGTAACACGCAACACACAAAACTTAAGTGTATTGTGGGTTGCTGCTCTCACAGATAGTCCCCGTTAAAGAAGGTCCGGATATGTGAAAGAGGACTCTGCGTTTCCTCTGTAAATCTTGAGAATGTAAGAATGGAGGGAAGATGGATCTTCCTGGATCAGGTGTAGGTAGGCTAGAAAAATTTAGGAGCGCGTAGATGAAACATCCAGTAAATATCGTCATTCTCGTCTAATTTTTTTATTCTCACTCATTTTTTCTTCAAGCTAATTCATGAGCAGTAATGTGAAAAAACTTTCTTTGCAAACCCTCTGGTGTATTTTCATCCCAAAGCTCAATATATATATTTTTTTTAAATCTGCTGTCAATAAAGCGGATGAACTTTCTTTCTCTTTGATGGATCTTTTTGAAACTGGCGACGCGAAAAGGGATTAAATTTGGTAGTGGAATTTCATAAAACTCTTCCCCTAGTCTTTTGCATTCTTTTTGCGCCTATTAAAGCCATAGTATTCGAGAATAAGTGGCAGTTCCTCCATAGGTATATCTGCTCTATCAAAATCATATATTTTTTCTAAGCAAAAGTTTGAAAACTGCCTCCAAATACTTGACTTGGATTTCGTAGTAATCGCGGATGTTAACTGCTAAATCTCTTGAATACTTTCTTTACATTCTTGACAGAAACGAATCATTTTGCTCACGGGGCGGCACAGAGCTTTGGCTACAAAACTGTCAGCTTCGGAAAACATACTTTTTAGGTTAAGGTGTTAATTAATTTCCAAAGTTACTGAATAATCAAGTTAACTAATTATTTCTGTTTTGCTAATGTCTTTTGTAAAAAAAGCCATTGTAAAAGTCAAAAAATATACTTATTTTAATTTAAACACAATTTTTGGTATGGAATTGTCTTACCGAATACTACACGTACCTAAATTATTATCCGGAAATATTTTAGGTACTAGTGGTATTATGACAATTTTTCGATTTATTGACGATGCACGACAATTTTAGAAACATAAAATTAGCATACTCGAATTGTACTAAAAAGGAGAAATGATGATGCTGTAAAAAAGTTAAATAAATTATGTTGTAAAAATGTATTTACTTTTAAGTTTTTACATATTTGTGTAGATTTATAGATTTGACCTTAAAGATAATTATGTGTATGGAATTAGAGGATACTAAACTTTAGTAATGTAACCTAAATATATATTTTTTTAATAATGTGTGTATTTTTTAATTACTATAAGGAATGTAAGTCATAGAGAATCGAAGATGTGGGAGAGTGTGTGATTTGGTCATGTAAAATTAGTGAAATGTTTTTATATTGTCAAAAATTTTAAACATGCTATCCTGTGAATAATTTTCTGTGTGATTTTTTTGATTTAATGCAGAATATATCGATTTAAAGTTTCGAAAAGCTTTGGGTTATTGATCCGAAAACAATGCTTTGGAAATTTTCAAATATCACGATATAATGCAGTATATTTTGAAAAATTTGTAATACTAGGATATATAATAATTTCTACTCTTGCGAAAAATGTTGATATTTTTGGTTTAACATTAAAAAATTAAATAAATATCATTCCCAAAAGGAACAATTAATAAATTAGTTTGAACAAACTCTAAAATTAAGGGCATTAAATACATTGTGGCTACACTGCTCCGGCAGTTGCATTTACAAAAGATGTACAATAGAACAGTCAGCTCGATCTTCAGACTTGACGCCTTTGATTTTTTTTTCTGTGGTCATTTGAAGTCTGTGGTTTCTAAAACATACCGATAAATTTACCAAATTTTCCAAAAAGACATAGGTGTCCACAAGAAAACTTAGAATTGAATTATTTCTGGTGTTTTAAACATTTTAAGTGATTGTTCAGGGTATAGAGAGACAATCTACAGTGTATCTCATATCGACCTATCAGGGCATGCTTCTTCCCTAGCCACCCCCACTCCAATATTTTAAATGAGACTCTGTATTTTTGTTTTGGTTGATTTTAAAAGAACGTAATTTTCTTGGTATTCCTATAAAAAACTAGCGTCATGAAATTTAGGAGATATTTAAAATTAAAGGTTTCAGATATCAGAAATTATTAACTCCGAAAAACGGTAAGTTTGCCATGTTATGTTGGGAATGAGGTGTTGATAAACTGCGACCTAAAAGATCTATTCTGCTCACTTATGTTAAGCTGGATACACTTCTCCATGGCGTGAATTTAAGCTTGGAAGATGCTTGGGTATTTCCCCAAACTTTCGGAGTGCTTGGTTCTCGGCCCATACACTCCTATTCCAGTTGCTTCTATGGTTTTGAAACCGTCCGTATACCACTAAATAGCATATCTTTCGGTTGCAAGCGCGATGAATTCTTGGCTCCATTCTTTCTTGCAGCCCAGCTTTGTGGTTTTGAAGTTTTTCACAAAACTGTACTGTATAGAATTTCATCTTGGGTCATGTCCCAGGTATCTTTAGTCCTGAAGCAAATATACTTTTGTCTGATTACTCCGTTCCTGATCATTCTAGATCCTGTCCTTTTTGCCTCATTCTCTATCATCAAATGTAGAGGGGTGAGGTTTAAGATCACCTCCATTGCGGCCGTAGGGCAGGTTCTCATTGCACCAGTAATGCAAACACAGGCTAGTCTTTGTGCTTTTGAGATATTAGCTCTCGTAGTAGTTAAACTAGTTCTGGTACTCCAGCATATAGCCCCATAAGTGATGATTGATCTCACTATTGCAGTATACATCCATCGCAGTATGTTTGGGTTACATCTCCATCGTTTACCCGCAATGTTTCTGCATACCATTAGGGCTTTTGTGGCCTTATTTACTACTTCCTTCTCACGTGTGTTCCAGAGAAGTTTGTTGTCTAGGGTTAGGCCTAAATATTTGACTTCATTTTTCCATTCTATGTCTATCCCGTGTAATTTAACGGTTTTGAGTTTTCTTTTCCTTGAAAAGGCTACTAGTGTTGTTTTTGTAGGGTTTATACTTCATGGCACCATCTTTGCCATAGAAATAGTTTGTTTTAAATTAGAATTGTCAAAATTGTTACTTTTGTTTTCATTATTATCAATACATGTAAAATTGTTTTTAAAGTTTCGATTAAATTTAATTTAGTTTTAACGTTCTGTAAAAGTTGTCCATATTGAGTTAGGAGGTATTGCCAGTTAACGGACGATAGAGTGTTATTAAAAAATTTGGAGTGGGGTAGCTGGAGGGGGCGGGTGACCTGATGGGTTTGTGATGCGAGGCCAACCCTGTTCTTTGTCTATTTATCGTACCCGCGACAGAAAGTCTAGCACTGGCCACATCGAGAATCATCGCGAGACTCGAGAAACAGAATCGAATATTTTCCATCGCAGTCTGACACGTGGAGAATAATTCCCGGAACTTCTAGACTGTGGTTCTAGTCAGAGTTGGTTCTATCGAGAATGTTACATTTCTGTATAAATAGCATGACTTGTCGACAGACAAAAAGATTCAATTTAAGTGTTGGATAGTAAAGACAAATTGTAATAAATAAATTAGAATTGTGAGTTATAATGGTGCCTAAGTATTATATAAATTAATTAGTGGCTTATAAATAAATTATAAATAAACTGTTTTAAATAAATAAACTATAAATAAATTAAACAAATGTTACACATTGTTCATTTTACCCATACATCCTGAAGAACCACCCAAAATTTTAAGTTTTTATCTTCAAAAACACCAGATTCAATATTAAGTTTTCATGTGGACACCTGGTATGTATTACGGTGACCGTTAAAGCTTTTAAATGATTATTATTAATTTTTCCAGATTCCTGTGAGTAGCTTTCTTCATTTTTTTTTATAAATAAACGTTAAGATACTCATAAAATTATATCTAGTAGTTGGAAATTCAAATTACTTGGCAACTATCTTCTAGTAAGTCTACACACTTCCTGGAGCATAAGAATTATGCCGTTATTTTTAGAAGGGGTCTATTTCTATTAGAAAACAACCAAGAATACACTGTTTCGGTTTTTTTGAACGTAATTTATGTGTGTTTATCTACCAATGTATCCAAATAATTTGAAACGTGGTGTTGATATTTTTATTTAAACTGTAATTTTTAAAACACGTTTCTCGATTAATTATGTAGTATAATTTTTATTTTGTACGATATTGGAAGTTCATTTATAGAGAAAATACAAATTTTGGAGAATGTGTTGATTTTAGAGACTATTTCGAAAAATCGGAGCTGTGCAGTACTCGAGTACAGGTACCTAGACACCTACAGCAGTAGGAATGGCTTTAATCCGTGTTCCGGAGCCTCCTTTAAATTTTTTCCAAATAAACTTGAACCCCATAGGGATCCAACGTGGCAATACCTCTGGGTCAGATTATAACAAAATTAATATCTGAAAATGAGATGATTTCTATAACAACTTTTATTTCTGTCAACAATTCCTTTTTATAAAGGCCTACAATATTTAGTGAGGTGAAATACCCAGTTATTTATAACTTTGGGTAAATACCCAGGATACATACCCTGGTAAATACCCAAAATTCAAAAATACCGAGGTATTTATTAATTTAAAGCAAATCACGGATCGTAGAAAGTTAAACCTTGTAAAATTGTGTTAAATTTATCTTGTAATTCAAAAAATGAAATCAGTACAATATGACGAATTAATCGAAGTCTAAATATTCTGGCTCAGAGTTGAATTCGTCACTGGAGTGGCTTGAAAGTGACATGTGGTCATCTTCATCGTCACTGACGTCACTACATTTACTACTACCACTACTATTGGATATTTACATAAGTTCTTCACTTTGGCTTTTTGTCAAAGTCAAATAACCTTCTTGACTTCTTTCTATAGTTTGTGGCTTTTTGACGCTGTTTAGAAGATTCCAATTTCCGATAAATATGCTATTTGTCCATCTCTTTCGGTGGTAAGTCTGTTTTTTTTACAGTGAATCCAACTGAAAGTCACAGATCTCACAGGTGCTCCTAATATTCTCACAGCTACATCACCCAATACACATGTTCCTCTTAGCCCCCTCCACCATACCATGGAACTGATTTCTTTTTCATTTCGTGAAAAAGTTTTACACCTTCCCAACTAAAAGACCTTAACCACAGCCCTTCTTTATCCCTATAGTCAGTTATATTTTGATGAATATCAACTGTATTTATTCCCTTGCTGCTGTCAATTTCACAAACAAAACTAATAGCATCAAGTTATTCATCGGGCTTCAAGTTATAACCTTGAGATGAAGAATTTAACAAGTCAGCAGCCAGGTGAATTTGTCCCACCCCAAATTGAATAAGTTTTTATAACTTTGAAAGAACATTTTTTTCCTCAATCTTTTGTAGGTATTTCTTGTTTAAGGGTTTCTTGCAGAGTATAAAATGTTGTATGATCATTGTGGATCAGGGAGGTATTTGGTTCAAGGGCAGTGATACGCTCAACAATTGGATTTTTCAACAGTGACCCAAAACACACCGTCATCAATTATCTGTCTTTTCATTTCTGATGAGATTTCTGCTTTTTCATTGACAGTTAGTTTTTGAAGCACAGATTTATTTGATAATAAACTCTGTAAACAAAACAAATTACTTCTCCATCTTGTTTGACCAGGCAGTTTCAAAGAAACTTTTTTCCAATTGAAACCTGTCAAATAGTGCTTTTAGGACATGGCTGTTCTTAATAGTTTTTACTATGCTAGTAACAGTTGCAATAAAAGATTTAACAGTATTGCACTTTAAGATATCTTCACACAGAAGGTGTAAGAGATGAGCAAGGCAACCAAGAGTAAAGTACTTTTAAATATTAATATAAAACAAAATAGTAATTAAAAATGTTAATAGAAATTGTATTTGTTCCTTCTTTTTTTTTAATTAAATAAGCAAAAACACATTGCTTTTTTTATTACGTGTGATCGTATTCAATTAAATAGAGAAACAAGTGGAGAACATTTATTTGAATGCTTCATTCCTAAATGAGTACACTCCATACATTAAAATGTATAATAAATAAAAAAATTCGTTGAACAACGACAAATTGCGTTAGGGTGGGACATCCGGTATGTACTTACAACGAAATTTACCTGCAGTATTGCTTATTCAACCGTCGGAATACACCGTATATTCAATTAGATTCGTAGTATTAATTGTAATTAAAGTTAACGATTTCTATGTTTCTATAAATAAAGTGGGTGCGTATTATGGAGAATAATTACCATGAAAATTATATTTGTGCTGTTTGTATTATTCGCGCAATTACAAGGTTTCCTGTTGTGATAATTTCTCGTTTCGTAATCGATGCGTTTTTTCGAAAATACAACTATACAGGGTGGATAGATAGTGTAGAGTCAAATTGTTAACTTTGAATTGAATACGCAAGTAAATGTAAAGGACGTGTGTATATAAAACAAAAATCTAGTAGCTTTAATTCTCTTAGCAACTTCAGCTACTGGAGTTCCGCAAGGATCAATGCTGGGTTCGTAAACTAATCGCATAACTTTGTGTCTATGGACACAAATTTTGAATTTTCGCATAAGTACCTACTTTGCCTGACGTATTAACTTTGACAGTCTGCTCGAAGTTCTGGTTTTTACTAATGTATGCTATGCTGTCTGTAGGGCAAGATAATAGGATTTTCAGAGTGAATTTTTAGAAAAAAATGTTTTTATTAAATATCTTGACTATCGTTTAAACTAGGAAAAAGTGGTTTGCATCATTAAAATTTTCTTTAAAAGCTCTATAAACTGGTTTTTACTAATTCATGCTGTGTTGTACGTAGGGCAATATAATAGGATTTTCAGAGTGAATTTTAAGAAAAAAATGTTTTTGGTAAATAACTTAACTATCGTTTAAATTAGGAAGAAGTGGTTTGCATCGTTGAATTTCTCTTTAAACGCTCTATAAACTGCTTTTTACTAATTCATGCAGTGTTGTCTGTACGGCAAGATAATAGAATTTTCAGATTGAAGGGTCAAAAGTATCACATTCTCAAAACTGCCAATCTGCACATTTGTAATTTTGGCATTGATATATATATACTTCAGCATATTCGACCGAAATCCATTTACCATAAGGAAACTATGGGGTTCTTTGGTATAAAAAATTATTTTAAAGAATAGAAGTAATGTAAAAAATTAAAATGTATGCTCGTTTTTGGCTCACCGTGTATTTATCGCCTAGATTGTTTCTTGAAAATTTACCGAAACAACTGCAATTAATGATCATATTCAAGAAAAGTATTCCGCAGGAAGACTGTTCAAGAATTAACAAAAAAAAATCTGTTTTGAACATTACATCTGTTATTTTTTTGTCTCACCATAAATGTGTAACAATGGATGAACGGTCACACACCCAGAAATGGACGGTACATTCAACTTTATTTATGTATTTTTTTTTTTAATAAGGCGTCTGTTTTTGTTTACCTTATTAAAATGAATGCAAATTAAAATATTCTGCTCTCATCATTAATTAATTTTGAAATGGAAAGAAAGAAGCATTTTTAAAGTGTGTTCCGATGGAGTCTAGCGTTTTCGGCATTAAGCCATTAGGACACTGACAGAATGATTACTAAACATTTTTTATAAAAAGAATGGTAGAGAAAAAATTAATTACAGTTCTTTTTTTAAAAAAACATTAAGTTGTGTTTTTAATTCTTTGGAATTATTTTATCTATTCGAGAAAATTGATAATCTTCAGTTATATTATTGTATTTATCGAAATGGACTAGCAAAAATTATAGTTATTCTTACATAGTGCAACCGTGACAAATATTTCCTCGTTTTATTAGTAAAACCCCAAAATGCGGCAACCCAGGAAATCCTAAAAATTGAAAAACCAGAGAAATGCTGGACTTGGTGAAACGGGTCAGCGCGGTAGCAGCTCCCCCTTACGTGGGCAGCGTGAATTTACGAAAAAAAGACAAACATTCGAAACGAATCAGCGTTTTAGTACGACCTCGTAGCTTGTTGTGTACGAGGAACAGCGAAGATTTGTACGGGATGGGCATGCAGAGGCAGAGCAACACTTGGAAGTTCCATCGGCCAAAATCAATCAATTCTGTCAGGTAATTATTTTGGGTGTAGTACACTAAATGTGAAATATTGGTATAATTGTAGGAAATTGAAATACCGCGGATTTTCATGAAATTTTGCACAGCCTTTCCAAATGTTCTAAAAAGCACTACTCGTAATTTTATTAATCATAACTATAAATCTTGTTTTTACCTTTACACATACAATCTTCATGTTTACAAATGGCTATGTTAATTAATTAATTTTCATTGTCCATTAGTTGCATCGGTCCAAATCGATCAATTCTGTCGTGTAATGTATTTTGGTTGTATTACACAAACTAAGAAATATTAGTATAATTATAGGAAATTGAAGCACAATGGATTTTCATGAAATTTTGGGCAGCTGTTATAAATGCTCTAAAAAGCACTAGGTACCTTTTCTACCTGTAAAACATAAGCCATCGAGAAAAATATTTGGAGTTGGCTGCGAAATTTACATGTTTTAAGTTAGTACTTTAGCCACTTCCACAGAATGATATTTATTACTTGAAATTTTCATTGTAAACAAGGTTCGTTACTGCTAAATTCTAAATATTTCAACAAAAAAAAAAAACAGAAACAAAGACTCATTTTACCTAAATCATGATCAATATTTACACAAAACGATAGAAATTGTTAACAATGTTGCCCCTTTATGTCTAAACACAAACCAACTTTATACCACAATCCAGCAAAAACGTTATGGCCGGCCATACGAAATCGCATATGTTTTAATCATAAGACCTTGTTGCATGGCCGGATTTAGAGGTGTGAAGGCGCTGGGGCAACAAGGGAGTGGAGGCCCCATTAACGATTTCGTTAAAATCCAGCTCCTACAGTAAATCACTTTCAATGCTAAGTAGAGATAACTTTGATAGCCGGTTTTGTCCCATCGTAGTTCTTATCCTATTTTTTATAAATTTCATTTTTGAAAATGAGAGTTCTCAAGTGCAATTTGACACTATCAAAACCAAGTACATTCGCAATGTGATTTCTATGTTTGGCGATATAGCTCTGAAAATTTGATAATATAACAGTTCCTTGGATGTTTTTTTATAGTCTGTTTTGTATAAGTTTATCAAAGACACAAATTGAACCAACTCATTACCAAGACTAGGTTCTAAATCGTCTTTGTAAACTTTTACCAATTCATCTGCTGCAGCATACAAATTTGCAGCGTCCATCTCCTCTTAGTGAATAAGAATGACGTTTTAAATTTATATCATTGAGCGAATCCAACCCCACATTTCTAGTTCTGGAGCGAGATTGTACGTACTGGTCAGTACTTGATATTCCTTTAGCAGCTTCTTCGTATATGTCAAACTCGTCTCTTTTGGATTCAACAAAGTTCAGTGATTCCAGTGCATACATTGCAGACTCAAAAATCATCTTCGGGTCCTGCAAGATCTTGTTTGTATCGTTAAATCGCTCCAAAAGATGGTTTCGAGAGAACTCATCTTCTCCAAAAGATGCGCTACTTCAATTCTCACGATGTCTTTTTGCTCCTTATCACAAGATATGCTAGTAAGAGCCTCTTCCATTTCAGAATAACCGTCGACAATAGCTTCCGCGGCTTCAGCTCGACAAGACCAGCGTGTATCGCTAAGCCTTTTCAACACGTAAAACTGTTTTTTTTTTGTTTTTTCCGATAATTTTTCAGTTAGAATTCGGTATCTTTCTGTACTTGCTGTGAAAAATGTATATAAATTCTAAACGAAATCAAAGAATTGATCGGCCGTTGTGTAAGCATTTGCAGCAGCCGTTCCAACTAAATTAAGAGAATGACCACAACATGGCACAAACACTAATAAAGGAATTTTCTTCAAAATCAGAGCTTTCATGCCTTTGTATTTGCCGCTCATATTTGTAGCATTATCGTATGATTGGCCCCGACAATCGAGAATGTCAATTTGATGATCGCCTAAAAATTTTAATACAGCGCCCACAGTTTAGTAAAAAGGCCAGAAATCTTTCCTTTGACATCGATACTTCAATATATCAAAAAACTATAGTCAGTTGATCGTAATGAGATTCGTCTGACGTGGAGTCCACTGATACCGAATAATACTTAGATTTTTTAATTCTTGATATTATTTCATCGAGAACTTTATCACCCATGGAACTGGTCAGTTCTTCACAAATCGTAGACGAAAGGTAATTGACATGACTACTCCCCTTATTTGCATGCTCTTCGAAATGGTTTGAGAGAAGTGATTTATATTCGGCTAGCAAGTCCAGAATATCGAGGTAATTTCCATTTCTCGGCGAACCAATAATTTCTTCATCACCTCGGAAGGCTAATCCGCGTTCAGCAATGCATTTAATAGTACTGACAATCATTCTGAGGATTTTTCGCTAATACTGTATTTCTTGTGCCTCTTGAATCGCTAACTCTTGATCAATGCGTCCTGTGACTGTTGCACCAAACTCATTAACGATTCTAATAATATTAAAATCATATAAAATTAATTATATGATTTTAATTCGTACTAATAGGTACTTTTTCGTTGTATAAGAATTTTTTTTAATAAATACAATTTATGTGAAGGCCCCTCTCTGGTGGAGGACCCAGGCAGTTGCCCTTTCTTAAATCCGGCCCTGCCTAGTTGGATATGAGATTTCAGTGTTCCTACTTATTATTCTTATCAGAATATTGTTCAAGGTATTAAAGTGTTTCTCTGGTCTATTGTGCTGTTGTTCCATCTTGTTGGATATACCCATTTTGTAATTCTGTCTTCTTAGCAAGAAAGGTCATATTTACAAAATTAGTTTTTACTTTTTTAGCTCTTTTATATATTAAGGTACCTTAGCTGAAATTACTAAATGTTCTAAAAAGTTTATTCCTAAATTAACAAACTACCCTTTATACTAATTTTAGTAGTTAGAACATTTTAAACTAGTATTTTATGAAAAGCAATTACAAATTAAATACCTTTTTGGGCATGCACTGTGATGGAGACAACATCCACCACTGTTTCTGTTTTATTAGTAACTTTTGGTTATTTTTAGTTGGTAACACTAACAATAACCATATTCCTATGAATTTGGTTCAGCCACATACTTTGATTACTATACGACGCAAGAGAGAGGTCCGACACGCCCAACATAGGGCGCGGCCATTTTGAACCCTGTGACACAGTTTACAGCTAAAGAATCAGATCGCTCACTCTGCGTCGGCACTTTGGATCTCAATGTTCCAGTTTATACACTGCGCAACTCGGATAATACAATATATAACAACCGCCTATAATAAAACAGCAGTCTTCTGCGTATCCTGAATTTGTATCCCTGGAGTGGATGTTATTTTGGAACTTTCAACTGGTCCGAGTGAGCTAACTGATTCTTTAGCAATAAACTGTGACTTCAAAAATAATATTCACTGACACTGACAGCAGCAAGCAAAATATCAGGTGCGTTTTAATCATCCGCTTCTGCTTCCGGAATTGTCGGTTTAGTCGTTTTAACCTGTCAGATTAAAACAAGAAAACTGACAATTCCGAAGCAGAAGCGGATGATTAAAACGCACCTATTAAAAATATTGCGCCAAGATGTAGGCAACACGTAATAAGGGTTCAAAATGGCGGAGTTTTCTATATCCTTTTAAAAGGCACTCAGAAAGTTGCGCAGTGCGACCATTCTCCGTATAGTAAAAGAAAATCAAAGTATGTGGGTTCAGCCAAGTCAACAGTGTCGTTGTTCGGCCATTGTTTAAATAGTAGAATGAGACGACATAAACACTATTTTGCGATATGACAGATGGACGCACTTAGCGATGCCAAGACTTATATTACGGAAAAATGTAATCAAAATTGCGATTTATAGTCGTACTTTGATTTATTTAGTCAATAATTTTATATTTGAAGATTGACGAAATAAAAATGTTTTTATATCATCTAAATGAAGCTATTTAAAAAAAAATTACATTTATTCTCACCAAAACTGCCAAGCACCACTAGCTCAGTTTGACACATGGCGTAAAAGTGTAATGCAAAGGTGCGAATAGTTTTAGTTTCTTTATTCTATATCAATATTCTCAATGGTCCAGATAGAAAGTAGTCTCTCTGAATATCTGCACAGAATTTGTCAAAACATTGTAAACACACTAATTCAAGATGTTCTTCAATAAAATCAGCCACACATTCTGGAATTGAATACTGCCACTCACCATTTATTTTCATACCTATACGGTAGTAACGTTTTGCTTTTTGCTTTGAGTTGAATATCATTTTATAAATTTTATTTTCTTCATAAAAGTTTTGACTTTGACTCAAACGTTCAGTTTTAATTTCAAGGTTAAAATGTCATTCTGTGGAAGTGGCTAACATTTCGAGCATTTAGTTTAACATTTAGTATTTAGTCAAACATTAGAATTTACGAGTCAATTGTAAATAGTTGGAATTTTTTTTAAAGGTTGCCGATATCCCAGAGTAAAAGAAATATTAAAGGAAATGTTTTACATTACACTAAATGGTATATTTTTAAAATATCATGTTGGCTTATAAAAATTAAAATATGTAAAATAATTTCAACAGCTGTCTTATTTTTATGTATTCCTATATTGCCCTGGGGGCCTTAACTCTATTTAAAAACTAAAAGCCCATCTGGGAACCGTTTACATTTAGCTTAGAGGGTTATTTAATAAATGATTTTTTACGCTTCATATTTTGCCCTTTTATCTATAATCTACCCTTAAAGATTATAGAATCCCCTATGTTATCAGATTCTATTCTTACACAAAGAGTTGTTTGTAGTCCAATGTGAACATCGATTACGTTAGGTAGGGCATCAATAATTTTATTATTAACCGTTTGACAAAAAAATGGCAATATCAGTGTGGATTTACAGAAGGAAGGTTAACAGTTATTATGCAGTCTGGAAACCATAAGTCAAGCGGAAGTGGAAAACCTATTTATTAATAATGTACACAATTGGGAGTGGGTATTTGATTGTCAAGAAAGATATAAATCATACCCATGAGATCAATTCGAAGAAAATAAATCGACAAATCATCTCTGCTAGTGTGAAAAGAAAAGATACGCAAGTTCTCCATGAAAAGCCATCAAAGATTATCCACAAGGAGTTAGTTGCCAATAAAAGCTGTCTTGAAACAATTTCAGTAAGAGATCAAACATATATTAGAACTTATCTGTACAACGCCAAATGAAAAATATTTTTTTAAAAGATAAATTTTTATCTAAAAAAGTTGTAAGAATAAATCTTAGGGGTTGACTATTTCAATCCCTTCTAAGCATACTTAGGAGTTAAAAAAATTAAAAAAGTGTAGTTTCATTGACAAATAATATTTACCAAGTTTCGTGTCTTTAGCTTAATATACAGGGAAAATAAAAAAGAACCATTTGTTTTAAATCTTCGGAACATTTCCGGGAGGGATTTTTTCAAAAAAATTTATACCAAATACCCACCTTAACTTTCATCATCCCTTATATTTTTTCGGTGTTATTTGGATACATCTTGTATATAGCACCTTTGTGGAGATATTGGTAATGGTATATATGTATTCAAGTACATACCCAAAAAAAAATTGATTTAAGCACTTGGTTATACTACTACCCCAGTATAAGTATTCTAGCAGTAATGACACTCCCTGGGCGGGAAAAAGACGCCCAGCTTTTACTGCGCTTACGTTTTCGGGATATCACTTGTCATAAATCCTGTTAAAAACTCGCTACCATGCGCAGGTAACCCATATTCTATACACAAATACAAACTTTTGTTTACATTTTATCGAAGTCGTTTTTGTAATACGCTTAAAAACGGAAAATTTGTTATTTTGATTGTGGATTTAGATAAAAAATACCACAAATACACTTCGATGTGTGTTTTATCCTTATTTTTACGTAATATTGCTCGTTTTATTTGAAGACATTGGAATAAATAGAGTACTAGAAGTAATCAAGCTGAAAATGTGTGTTATACAAAGAAAATACATTGTATTCGACTGATTTATGTTTAATATGTGTTCGTGAAGTATTTCCAACATGCTAGTTATTTGAATGGTTCTAAATTGTAATAGTATAAGTGATAAAAACTGATCTAGTGCTTTGTGCTTCCTTGTTTTTTTTTTGTTGGTGTCCCAGCCCCCAGACCAGCATTCCCAGCCAGTGGTAGTAGCAAAAACATTAACATTGTCTACATTCAACCCATTTACATGTACATGATTTATCAGCAAAAAACGAAACATAATAGTTCTCTGCAAAATGTAAACAACGCTACAAGAAAAATTGCTCATGTATAAATTCAACAATTAAATCAAAATATATTATTTTTAAAGGACTTATCAACTATTATGTTAATTATAAATATTTGTAACAAAATAATAGTTGTGTATTAAAAAACTTGTTGCCACTCCAAAAAATATATTGTTTATTGATTATGTGTATCTACAGAAATTTGTTGAAATATGTTCTATTGCTCTTAATCTTTTTAATAGGTTTTTATTATAGTTGTCAATAAAAATCAACACTTTTTATCTGTCTATTTAATACTTACAAACATGCATATTTTTACATTAGACACAATACCTGTGATGTCACATTAAATCGTGAATATGAGGTAAAAGATTTGGGAGTTGTCTTTCAGTCTAATTTGAAGTTCAATAACTATTTCTTACACATAACTAAAAAAGTAATAAAAGCTTTGGGTTTTTAAATCAGAAATACAAAAAAAATTAGGATTACCACCAAAATAAGATTATATAATGCCTTAGTAAGACCTCATCTTGAGTATGTTTCACAGATATGGATGCCCTTGAAACCACACACATATTTATCATATTGAAAAAGTACAAAAAATAATTTTACAATACCTTTATGTCTTAAAAAATACTCGTATCCTTATAAGATCTCATATAAAACTATGCTCGATAGCTTTAGGATTAAATCTCTTTTACAAAGAAGATAGCAACAGGCTGTAATATATTTTGTACTCTATTTTAAATAATATTAAGTACAAAGATTGTGATTTGATTGACTATATAAATTTTAATGTGGCAAAGAATAATCTAAGAATCCCAAGTAACAAAAAATTAATTAATTTAAATCCAAGTAGTGTATCTCCTTTTAACAAAATGATGGCTATTACCAATGAGTTTCTTAGCGAGGTCCAACTAGGTATCTTTAATGTTAGCCTAAGAAAGTTGAGGACTGTACTTTAGCATCGTGATTGCATCTCCTCTTTATTCTATCTCAATGGCCAGTACTGATTGATACATATACTGGGCTACTACTCTTCAGTTGGTTTTGCATCCCAAATCCTTTTTACTTGCCGTTTTTCATTGATCCTCACGGAATGCCTGCCTAAACCATCCCAATTTTTTTTTGTCTAAAATTTTCTTCGCTGATCTCATACCTAATTCATTTCTTTTAAGTTCTTTTGAATCCCTTCTCATCCAACACTTTCCTACGCTATTTAATTTCATTTCGGCTGTATTTATCTCTTTTTCGTCAAGAACTCATTTTTCCCCACACCTCCCGTGATACCTGCCATTAAAACTGGTCTTGTTCTTTTCTTTTTAACATGTAAGTTCACATTAATATATTGTAAGTTCATTGAGCCTAATTCTTCATTGATTGGAATTTTGGATCTAAAAGAAAAATTAACACCTAGCATTTTCCTGTATTATTTAATATTTTATTGACGATATTTTAATCCCATTAACCTATTTCCCACGGCTTTCATTTCCACAAAAAAAAACTACTATGTTTATAAATAATATAAGTGTGATTTTATATAAATATAAACATCGACATCCTTTCACGAGTTCGATCTAACCTTGCAGAGCTCGTCGTGACCGTCGAAGCACTAGGGAAAGGTGTACTTGATACCCTACCCAGGTGATAGATTTTAGTTGTTTCGAACGAAGCAGACTCGCTGGCGTTGGAGCACGTAGGTGTGGAACCATTACATCACCTCTTCGACCCAGGTGGATATTATTCAAATGTTATTACGCGGTATTGCGTTAGTTTAGATATTTTTTTATTTTTCGAGAATAAACCGATCGATAAATTTCATATTAAATTGACTGAAACCGGGATTGTAATTGCAAGAGATTAACATAAATTTAGGATTAATTAGCGTTCGACCAAATTGACATATCTACGAGAAATTTCAATTCAATAAAAACATTTATTTACAATATTTTTATAATAAAGCCCATAATTATAAAAGATTCACTCTGTTCTTTATATGTGGATGATTATGAACAATATAACAAAGAGATGAAAAAATAAATAAAGAAGTAATGGATGCATATAATAGCCCAATTAGGCATTCCAACGACCTGTCCAAATGGCTACCAGTGGGTAATTACAGTTTAGATATGGCAACCCTGTTGACATTAACAGGGTCCATGATACATATATAGTTATATAGATTGCTCAAAGCTGGTCGTTTACGAGCGGCCATATTGCCTGGCAAATATTTATTAATTTCAATCGGTTTAGCAAAAATGTGTTTTAAAACCAATTTTTAGCCTTTACATATTTAAAAAAAAAAAATAATTGCTTACATTTTTACTTCAAGGCATAAGCTTGTTTATTTTGAAAAATATGGATAATCAATCTATGTAACTATCTATTTCATTGACCTTGTCAAATCACCAGGCCTACAGGGTTGCCATAATTTTGCCATATCATAACCCGTCAAAACCCACTGGTAGCCATTCAGTTTGGAATGCCTAATTATTACTAGAGTAATAAAATCCCAGAGAGCAAGATGGTTCAAAGAAATCCTCACGACAAGCATGCCAGGAAATCATTGGTAGAAGAGGAAAAGAGGAAGCCCATAGAAAAATTGTTGCAATCGATCAAGGAGGCAGGGAGTCGAAAATCAGTAACACCAGAAAGCCATGAGCCTTCAAGACTTTTATTATATAAAAACACAAAATATAAAGTGTCCTCAACAATACCCGTATCCCACATGATCTAAAAAATAATTGAAAAGTTAAGTGGAAATTACCTTTAAAGTGACTTTTATGACAACTTAATTGTCAGTTCTGTCATATACGTCAGTAGGATTGTTTTTGCGATTACGATTACGGAAACATTTCTACTACAACTTCTTCTCATCTCTTCTTTAAAAAATTAAATTTCTTCTTTGAAAAATAAAGTTTCTTCTGATATGTGTTTCTTAGATGTCTACTTTTGTGAATCTTTCTAATCAATGATATAGAATAAAGAGGAGATGCTATGACGATACTAAAAGTGTTCGCATTTTTGCATTAACACTTTTAGTCATATGTCAAACTCGAGCTAATACTAAATTAAAAACGAAAAGCGATATTAACATGAAATTTTTGGTAAAAATTAAACTTTATAAGAAGATAAATCCAAAAAAATCTGAATAAATTGAGGGATTAAAATATTAAAAATGATATCAAATTGAAATTGAAACATCAAGCTCTATAAGGCGAAGCTCTTTAATTTTGAAAAATCTATTAAAAATGGGTGTTTCAAAGGGGGTTAAAATTAAAAAAAAATCACAAATCAAAAATGAAAAGCAATAACAACATGAAATTTTTAAGTAAAAATCAAGCTCTATAGGGGGATGAAGCTTATTGATTCTGAAAAGTCATTATAAATCTTCATTCTAGTTTGTATCTGAATGATGTTATGTATTGTGATGGGACTGATCTGATAATATAAACATTTTAATTCACTTGTTTTATTTGTCATTAAAATTTTATTTGTCATTAAAATTTTATTTGTCATTAAAATTTTATTTGACATGACTTATTAAAAAAATGATTTTCTAATGAATTTTCTTTGGTTTCCAAAATGAGCAAATTAAAATACATCGAGTGGGGGAGTATGGGGAAATTTGGGATCTTCCAAAAAAGGAGGAAAATATTACATCACTCAACAGTAATCACCATTAGAATGCAAAACTACAAATTTTCGAAATAAATGGCAAAGAAGAGCAATATCAAAACACGATAGTCTTGCAATACATCGACGCCTTTCGGAAAAAGAGATTGCACAAATAACAACGGCTGAGCTTCCTTGTATAAATCCACACTGATGATGCCAATTTTTTTCTTGTCAAACGGTTAATAATAAAATGATTGATGCCCTACGAAACGAAGTCGATGTTCACATTGGACTACAAACGAATAACTCTTTGTGTAAGATTATAATCTGATAAAATAGGGGATTCTATAATCTTTGAGGGTAGATTGTAGATAGCGGTAAAAGGGCAAAATATGAAGCGTACAACATCATTTATTAAATAACCCTCTAAAGCTAAATGTAAACGGTTCCCAGATGGGCTTTTAGTTTTTAAATAAAACTAATGGCCTCCAGGACAGTATACGCATACCTAAAAAAGACAGTTGTTGAAATTATTTTACATATTTTAATTGTTATAATCAAAAAGATAATTTAAAAATACCCTATTATTATAAATCATTTCCTTTCAGACTGGGAAAAGTGTTATAAACATTGTAAGAATCACAATCATTTACAAATTCTAATGTGAAAACCGAAAGAATATGTTTGGCTAAATGATTCCTATTTCTGATTAAACAGTATTCAATTCTGAACAGTTAATTTATTATCAGATCACCCTATAGTACGAAAATGTATATAGGACTCGAATGTTTAGTAGATATACTAAAAAATAATATTTTATAAACCACTGTGGTTACGCTTCATAATATTACAGTTACCAAATCAAATTTCAAATTTATTATTATCTATCTTTATAAATATAAATATTTACGAGGTCATTTTACTTCTACTATAAATAACCGTATAGGTAGTTAACAAATTTCAACTCTTTCTTCACTTCTTTTTCATACAAATTAATATTAAAAATAACGTGCTCAAAATAAACCATCTGTCACTTTAAGCGCGCGTACCTGCTGGTCTCTTTGTTTTTACAGTTATTTCAAACCAGTGACGATAAAAGAAGTCGAAAGTTACATTTCGTTGTTGTCACTAATTACCCGTACTTCCTCTTGTCAACTTTTCTTTTCGAACCGAATAGCCAACAAAGGCGGAGGCACTATCCATCAAAGTGCCTATGTAAACGATTATGATTTCAGGAAATAATAAACGTTGATTATAGACGACAAAGTTAAATCTCTTTTCAATGTGTAAGGTGTCTGTCTGTGGGGTCTTAATTAATTTAGATCCCGACAAATAAACGTAATAAGAATATAAAAATATAAAATAGATGAGATTTTTTTGCAGTTTAAAAATTTATAATTTACACCAAATACGCTAATTTATTTATCTAACACATTTACTTAAATACTAATTTATAAGGACAATATTAATCTGCTTATAGCGATGTCTCGGCTTCAACTAACTCACTGCAACAGCAAAACAGCCTTTGTATATAAAAAATATGTCGAACCCAAATGTTCTCGCATTCATCAGAAGTTTCTACGAAAACTTTAGACGTCCTTCCACCATATGCATATCCTATGGAGTTTGTAGTTGGTTTTTTTGTTTAATTTGTTTAGTAATCGGACAAATGGGTCCGTAAGTGGCACAAATAAGGCTTAGATGAACTTAAGGGATTAAAGTTTGCTGGACTGGTCAAAAATGGCTCGCATTACATTAGTAATAATAATAAAAACGTCCTTTTCTTGTTTATATAGTCATTAAATTGAAATCAGCAGCTTTTTTCAAGTAAAAATAATTCTAAAAGTTAGAAACAGGAACGATTATTTTTACTTTTATGTTTTTAACTCAAAATAAAATTTTCTAGAGCGTTTCTTTTTTGTTTCAGTGATGTATCTCCGGCGCCCGCCGTAACTCAAGGCTCACCAGTCAGGTGTGCCTTAACAAGAAACAACATGGATAGCCCCAAGAAGCCATCACCGCAAAACAGCCCGGCTACGGGCGATAAGGCCACCGTGAAAGTATGTAGTTTAAAAATGTACATTTATTAAAAAAAATCATTTAATATCATTCAATTTTTCAAAATTCATATATTAACGATGCGACGGGAAATATATTTAAAATTTGAGTGAAAAATGGTTTTAAAATGTCGGTGTAGTTTATATATACATGTATAATTTGTCAGTTACGGGGGTGTATAAAAAAATGTTAAAAAAAGTCGGAATATTTCGTTCAAATTCGATATTTTGACGTAAAATGTCATTTGAAACAAGTTTCTCTAATAACTTTTTTTGCATTAAAAAAGGCAATTTTTAAACGAATTTTGAAAGAAAATTGCAAATTTGACAGATAACTAATGTCAGTTGTGGGATTTTAAAGTTTTTAAATAAGTAATATTTAAAAAAAAATCCATATGGATACAACAGGGTGTTCAAATAAAAATGGGACATGCTTAAAATTCGTAAAAAAAAAATAATGTCTATAATTTGTTTATTACTTAATATAAATTTACTAAATTCGATAAACATTTTTGGTGTTATAAAATACACTTATCAGCAAAAAATAAGTTAAAAAAACCTTTGCCAGTGGCGTACGGCATTTATCAAAATTTGGATAGTGTGGATAGCAAGTTGGTGGTTCGAGCCCCGAAACCTTTTGTTTTTTTTTTCCTAAAAAAAAAAAAATATGATTGTTTTATTATTTCACAGTCTTGGTAATTCAAAATGTTTAGTTTTTAAAAAGTATATACTTATTCAATGCATAGTGGCGCATAACGAGGTTCATTCATTTTTATGTTGGCCGGCAATTAAACCCCGGAAAAAGTGTCTGCCTTTTTGGAATTAATTTTTTTTATATTTAATTAAGACGCTATTAAAATTTCAGCGTGAATCAAACACTTCAAATCATATTAAAAAAAAATCAACTTTGGGGTTGATTTATTAATTATAAACCCTCTCAAAAGTGTCTGCCTAAATTACTAGTATTTTTAGAATTACCTAAACTTTCAATTATTGTTGTTTGTTGGCCTTTGATTCAAACACTTTTTTTGGGTCATATTTTACGACCCCTTTCTATTATACGCAGTACCTGGTGTCCCGGGGGCGTATTGGCATTGTTTACTATGCTGCAACGCATTCATATTGTTGCAACGCGGTAAACATTGACTGAATAGTCGCCTCTCTATACCCAGACAAATCTTACTGCTACTCAGCACTGGCAGGTGTTGAGACGTAGTAAATATTGTATTATGGATACGCTGCTATTCTCCAGGCATTGTTTACTGCGTTCCAACTCAACATCGAGCAAAGCGCATTCAAGCTGGGAGCCCATCCAAGATGGAGATACCAAACAACCCTAAAAGACAAAGATCTTTAAAGAAAAATATTGATCTTAATAGACCAAATGCGAAAAATCACATGGAAATGCCCACTAGGATTAAACTTCGTATGCTTACCATTTTATAATAGTTTTTTTTTAATAAATATAAATGTAATATGACCAATTGATTTTGTATTTATTGTATTCTTTGTATTTTATTTATTTTTGAAGATAGTATATTATTATTATGATATCTTTATGATATAGTCACAAAAGAAAGCAAATTTGCGTGGTTTTGACTATAACGCAGTAAACAATGCCTCGAAAATGGCAGGCGTATCCATAATACAATAGTTACTATGTCTGAACACCTGCTACTGCTGAGTCGCAGTAACATTTGTCTGCGTATAGAGAGCGACTGTTCAGTCATTCTTTACTGCGTTACAACAACATGTATGCGTTGTAGAATAGTAAACAATGCCAATTCGCGTCCCGGGGTGGGTCTAGCCAACACAGGTAAATCTGCTTTTCCATCCAAATGAATTCAAATTACAAAATTTCAAAGTGCATCAAACACTTAATGGACACAGCTCTTGGACTAACAGTAATCTAAATGTCTCCATATTACACTTGCAACAGTCTGAAATTAGTCATTGTATTATTTATTTTGTTGCAAGTACAATATGGAGATATTTATATTAATGTTATGTGGTGCGCTAAATTAATAAATTGGCTTTCAAATGAAGTGTTACACTTAATACAGTTTTTTATCAAACTAGAGGACGCTAAACTCAAAAGTAACGCAATAAATAGTCTTTTTGCCGAATTCTCCATCAAATTATTTTTTTAATGATGTGTCATCCATGGCTCTTTCCCTATTTAAATTTACCCCACTGCTCGAGGGTTGAAGTGACAATGTTTCAATAAGAAAAAAAAAGGATCCCCTTCTTAAATAAAATAGACCTGCTGGGCATTTTTAACATCCACGATATTAATACCCTAAACCTTCATGTCAAGTTTTCATTGGATCACCTTGTATAGCCAGGTTTAATGGGTAAATATTTTTACTAAAATTTGTCCTCCCTCGAATTTTATATAAAAAGGATACTTTGTAAAAAGGTAAACCAGTTCTTTCTTTTTTTTTCTTTTTTCGTTTTTCTTTTTTTTTCTTTTTTCGTTTTTCTTTTTTCTTTTTACTTTTTTATCTTTTTTATTTTTTCCTTTTCTTTTATCTTTTTCTTTTTTTAAATTATTATCGATGAAAAAATTCACAAGTTTTGTTTTCCCTTATTTTAATGTACCGGTAGTCTTTTTGACCCACAGACCCTTTACTACAGTTTTTTGACAAGAACATTTGGAGAATATTATGTTCAAATGCATTTGATCTGACGTACCCAAATCAAGCCCCTAGGAAATCATCTTCAAGAAACAAACCTCTAGTGTTGAATTTTCAAATACCACTCTCATATTTTTTTGTTATTTCTAAAGATTTTCTACTACCTACCTAAATTAAAAATGATGTAGAAGGTTTTCTTTACAAATACTGTATATTTTTTCTCACGCTATCTTTCTGTAGTCAGAAAAAAACAACTGTGAAATTAAAAAATTAATATGTGATCGCACTATTAAATGCCAAATCCAAAGCTTAGAGCACATTAATTTAATAATAATTATTATTGACAAAGATGAGTAACAAATTGAAATGTTAAAAAATAACGAACAGTTGCGTGTTGATAATAGCTTCGTAAACGACCAATAAAATTTTAATATTTTATTTTATATAATTTAACTTAACCTAATTGTGCAATTATCAAACACCCACATATTGTGGATACGGTTCGTATACTGTATGTCTTTATCTCGATAATTTAATGCATATTTTCAGTTATTCAATCCATGGGAACGACATAATCATAGGCGTTGCTAGCTGATCACAAAAGGGGTTTCTACTATATGAATATAAATATAAATACGGAAACGTTACAAAAGAGGAAAAAGCTTAAAATTAATTTAACCATTTAACGGGTGTTGCTGGTACATATACAGGGTGTTAGTATATTCGACCGACAACGCTCTAGCCTAGAGTGCTCTCGTAAATTTTTATATAGGAACATAAATTCTTAAAGGATTTAGTTACCGAGATACAGAGTGTTAATAAGTTTAAAATCAAAATTTGGCCGTGGAGGTGAGGAGACAGTGTTGTCTGTCTCCCACGCGGAAGTCCCGCGTTCAAATTTCGGCTGGGGACTAATAATATAAATTTTTTTTTATAATTATTTTATTTTATAAATTAGTAAATGTCATAAATTATTTTAATATTAGTTATTTTGTCTTAATAATCTAAAATATTTTTTAAATTTGTAGATATTCGTTAGTGGGTCGTAGAAAAAATATATTGTACAACTCGAGTGGATTATCCATATCGCATTCGGGCGAGTCTTTGTGCGATATGGCCATCATATCCACTCTTGCACAAACTACTATTTCAAATTTTCTGACAAATGTGTGCTCTTTAAGAAAGTAATATTTTGAGATAAACTAACTTTTGAAAAATTTAACCAGTGGCGCACTATCAAGGTTAGAGGCCTATTTTTTACGTTACCGAAACAAATACTTTTTTAATTTCTTTTTTTAATTCCCTGTTTGTTTTGTGTTAAAAAAAGTAAAAAAAAAAATCTTGCTTGCTTGCTTGCTTGCTAGCAATTGGTTCTATGACTGGGATTTTACCTCTACTTCCTTTCGTCTAGCTTTATCGGTTTTAGTCTTTTTTTTTTAATTAATTTTACAATAATGTCAGTCAAATTTTTGTATTACTCCATTTTAAACTTTACCACTTATAAAGTTCTTTAGCAAAATTATGCTGTTTAAATATCACTGGAGACCGAAGAAATAATTGCTAAAATTAAAAATTTTATGTGTCCTAAGTCCAGTGACGTGTACCAATTTAGAAAATATGATTGAAAATTCCGATGCGTTGTTATTCGCGATTCAAACTAAGTGATACGCCCTCTGGAGAAAATTTGCAACAATTTTGCAAAACTTTGTGTTGAATCAAACTGCAATCTGATTTATGACGGTTTTATTACCATTTACATGTATACAAAGTACTACACAATTCACTTCCTAATATAAGAATAAGGGTAGTGAGATTTTTAAAAAAGTTCATCAATAAGAAACGATTGGTACCTGAAATATCCTTTAAACCACATAATAAAAGTAAATACATATTTCTAGATGTTCTTGTAGCAACCAATAGGTGAATATTTCTAACAAACTTAAGTCATACACATGATAAATATTATATTTATGACGAAAGCACGAAAACTAAACTTAAATTAACACTAAATGACACTCTAAAACACTATTATAATGAGAATATTATCTAAAAACAGTTAAAAATCACAAATACAAAATCCCGCCCAAAATAAAAACATGTAAATAAACAAACATCCAACTTATAGGTGAAAAATGGCAGGCGCGCAAAAATTAATTTAAATCGCGAATAGTCCATTTTGTCTTACATCTAGTTCCTACTGGCAAAAATTTACATTGAATAGTAATAATTTGTGATTACCTAATTTTTTCCCACTTATTTAGATGTTTTTTATGTACCCATTTTTTTTTTGGTTTTTTTTTTGTTTGTTTTTTTTTTTATTTTTTTTTTGTTTTTTTTTTGTTTTTTGTTTTTTTTTTTTTTTTCAGAGGAAACGTAAAAAAATCTTTTATAGGACTAAACAGAACGGTGTTGAAATTTTTTAAATCAAAAGTTGCACGACTCAATATTTCTAAATTCTAATTTAGCAGACACGTGTCAAATTTTTGATCTATGACAAACTTTTAATTTTGTATTCAAATTTCTAACACCCTGTATCTCGGTAACTAAGCCCTTTAAGGCTTCATGTTCTAAAGAAAATATCTGTTTTGAAAAAAAAAATCGTAAGTTATCAGCGCAGACTCTAAAAAGTTGTCACCAAATTTGTAATGTGTGATTTTTATTTGGCACAAATTAAATGATCATTATTTAAATTTTATGGCAAGTACACTTTTCTATTATTTTATTTCAGTCGGTCAATATGACAATAAATGATCGTAGAAAATAATAAATGGTCAGTATAATAATAAATGGTCGGTGAAAATTATAAATGGTCAGTATAATATTAAATAGTCGGTGAAAATAATAAATGGTCAGTATAAAAATAAATGGTCGGTGAAAATAATAAATGGTCAGTATGATAATAAATGGTCGGTGAAAATAATAAATGGTCAGTATGATAATAAATGGTCGGTGAAAATAATAAACGGTCAGTATAGTACAAATAACAGCGCAGTTAAATTAATAAAAGGTCGGTGAAAATAATAAACAGTCAGTAATATAAAAAAACGGTCAGATAAATTAATAAATGGTCGATGAAAATAATCAACAGTCGATAAAATTAAAAAAAGCGACGGTAAAACAACAAATCGTTGGTGATATTTATTTCATATAAAAATACAAAACCACTTAAAACGAAACGAAACACAACTTAATAAAACATTTAAAACAAAACAAAATACAACTTAACAAAGAAAAAAACGCATATGTCATGATGAAGTACAAAGATAGTGGTGATAATCTGGAAAATAATTATAATTAGTAATACACACTAACTACATATATATGTGAAATTGTATAAGAAGTGCCTGCCTTGCTTTAGATGGTCGGCCACGTCGCCTTTTTGCTCCAATGGGAACCGATTTGGCTTCAGCGGGTGGGTTTGCATATTTCAGCCTTATTGCAATACCCACTACATGCTTACAAATTAATTTTTTGAAAAATCCTGGGCAATTGCAAATGTCTTCAATCCATTTGTTTGAATCATTCGGAAAAGTAGTAGTCCAAATGCTGAACGCGACAGTTTTGAACTCTTCAAAAGTGGAAAAACTAGCATTTAGAATTTCCTTTAAATCTGTGACTTCATTACTTTGGCCAGCAGGAATGAAATAAACATATCCTTCGGAATTAACATGTGAGACAATCGTTTTTTTTTCTTTTTTCATTAGCCCATTGATAAGCTTTGGTTCATAAACCTAAGTTTAGCGTAGGAACTGCATGTACTGTCTTTGTATTTGCAGTGTACTGAAGAGACCAGATATTCATGTATTCCTTGAAAAGAACTACGAATCGAGATAAAGGCAATCTCTCCCGCAAAGTGTTCTCATCTTTAATATCTCTGTTGAAAGATGTCAAAGCATTGTTTGTAGACGGAACCAGCTTTGAAACACCTTCAAACCAGTTTGAATTTCTTTTTAACCATTCATGTTGAAAATATTCCATAGATTTTTTTTTGTTCTCCCTCCCATTTTGCAACAAACAGATGTGATGCCTTCTTAAAAACATCTTTACTTTTGCTCAGTTGTAAGAAGTCAGTATCTTTTAATAAATAATTTCGTTTCTTCTTTGGATGCACCAGTTGTTCTGCTTTTTTTCGCATTTTTTCATATGTGCCCAACACATTATGATAGTAACATCTGATCCAAATACATTAATAAAACCATTCTGGATACTTTTAGCAGCATCACAAACGAGGTATTTTGGGGTAATTGATTTTTGAAATATATCTTGATAGGCAGACTTAATTGTTTTAAACAAAAACATAAAATCTTCAGTTTCTTCTTTGCTGCAAACCGATAGCCCAAAAACATGAAACACTCGATCTCGATCTGTACTTCCTAATAATAATACAGGAAAACCTTGCCACATTAATTTGTATGTTGCATCAGCATGTATGTGGTTAGCATCACATGACAATTTTAATAAGTTTCATATACCACTTGGTAGGAAACAACAAACGCCGCATCTACATCATCAGGAACTTTTGAATTTTGTAAACAAAAATTCACCAAGACTCATAACATTGGATCCATATTTTATTTTTCTTAATGAAGACAAGTCATTATTAAGCTCAGTCTTACTTGGTAAAGTAATTTATTTTTTCATTAAAATATCAAGAATCTTTTTTGGTTTTATTTTTGAATCGAAGTTAAATAGATACTTGATTTCCCTTTTGGACACTTAACCTTACTTCTCAGAACGCCAATTGCGTTAGCGCGTATACAAACACAATAAACTACAGCACAGAATAAATAACAATACTACAGCATAAATTCAGACGTTTGTGCTAAATAAATACAGCAACTACTATTTTATTATACTAGTCCGAAAGCAACCTATTAACCGACCTAAAAACACAATTCTACTTACTTAATGCATATTTACCAAATTATTACCGACTACTGCATACTGTTCATTTATTAATTCTTACCGACCATTTCTTTGTAGAATTATTACCCGCTAATTCATACTGACATTTCATTAATTTTTACTGACCATTATAATAACAAAAGTGAACATAGAAGTACAGGCCAAATAGTAATTTTACTGCTCCAAAATTCAATGTTTACTCATTATATTTTATAAAAGTACTGAGTCTTTTTACATAATGAATTAAATACTGTTCAGTTAATTACAACCCATTTTTATTTAAAGCACTTACAACTTACTGATGAACATCAAAACTATTTCAGAACATGACTTATAATATAGGATATTATGGCATACCAAAAATAATAAAAATCGAAATTATGTCTCTATCTTTAGGATATATTTGTAGAAAAATATATTTCATATTTTTTTACCGAAATAAATTGCATGAAACTTTAAAAATTTTAAAATGTGTCTTCTCAACTAAACCTTTTTCTACGTATGCCACTGGAAATGTTTAGTATAGTTTTATCACTAAACTAGGTGCACCTGTTTGAAAATAGGTTCGTTTTATCATAATGTTTAGTTTATGAATGACGAATTGTACTGTTATTATGTGTCACAGCTGATATTGTTTATTTATTTATTAAAGAAGGATAGTTTATGTTATGTTTTATTGTCCGTGGATATCATTAAAGGGATTATGGCTCGTCGAAGACAAAGAAAAGTTATTTAATAATGCAAATAGACGAGAACAATGCAGATACTAATGAGTCGGAACCACTATACTTGTTGCCTTGATTTGGAAAAAAAAGTAGAAATAAGAAACGGATTTCCGATTGAAAATTTATCCAAATTAAAAAATGCATTTTTACAACTAGATTGCAAAAATTGATAATTTGGACAGTCTAAACATTCTTTTAGCGAAATTAATATTAGTAGTATTAGCTTTGGTTCTAAAAAAATTAATTAAAACAAACATCAAGTTATAATAAAAATCGACCTGTTTTAGCATTTTGCAAAAATACAATGAATAATTCCGAAAAACAGGATGAAACTGTTTTGAATGACCCACTCTGTATATCAAAAATGGCTAGATTTATCGAATTAGTTCATAGAACAAAATTAACTTAAAAATGCATTTTTTACAAGATGCGCTACATAAGAAAGATCCTCCCATCGAAAAATAATTATTGAGCGCAGCGCCATCTACATATTGACCTATTTAAAATCAATTTATATCTAAAACTGAAGATCTCTTAGCGCTCTATAAACTGGCTTTTACAGAATTAAAATATCTCTATTACTTACCAAAATATCCGGCCTGGGAGTTTTTATTGGTACACCCTGTATACTGATTACAACTTTCAGAGACTTATTTTTCTGATTGCGGTTCCATCTGGAGTACCGCAGGGTTCGAATCTTGGGCTTTTATTGTTTTTAATATTTATTAATGATTTATATACAGAAATTATATGTAACAAATTGTGTTTTGCGGACGATCTGAATATTTTCTCAAATATTCAGAGTACTGATAAGTGTACCGAGCTCCAGAGAAATTTGAGTGAGCTGTATTAACCCGTAACTACAGACGCGGGATCAATTATACCCACAGTCACACATATATCACCAGAGTGGTGGGAATTGTAGAGAAAAGTGTTATATATGATATATTATAAAGGGGGGTATCAGTAGTAAATAACATTTTCTCCATATTTCTGATTTGAATAAGGTTTTGTTGTTAATGATAATAATTATAATTTAAATATTTTTCTAAAGTATCCACTTTTTCGTTTGGCACTAAAACAAGATTAAATTAAAAAAAATTCCGACAGTTATTATAAATGCTCGTTTTAATTGGTTAAAGAAAATCAACTTTTTACCAACTGTAACTCAATCAACAAAGAATCGTTAATAAGATTTAAAAAGCAAATGGAAGGATATTCACGCTTCACTAGCCATTCGAAAAATATTTATCGATACATATTCTCTAATTAAATAATACTGTACATTGTAATTGAATTCTGGAAATTATATGTATTATTTTACCGGTTGAATGAAAAACGTATATAAACCGATGTTTAATTAGCAGGTGTTTTTGTTGTAAAGTGTTTTTAAATCATTAAAAAGTAAAAAATTAATCAAAAGAAAGACTGCATCCTGCCTTAAAAATGATAATATAACTTTCAGAATGGAATAATTAATCATATCAGCGGCGGTCATTTATTTTTTTAGTATTTGTAGTTATTTGAAACATTGTTACTACACAGTAGGCCAAATATATTTCTTTTTTGTATATAATTTTATTCATAACAATTATTTTTTACACCATATTTTCAGGAAATATTCAGATACGTATAGGTTCCCATGAAATAAATTCAAATCTATCGAGATTGATTTAGAATAACACACAGGGTAGGTTCAAAAGTAACTCTAGGGGACTCGCAAAAATAAAGTTTATTTATTTTTTTAAATAATTGCATCTCAAAGCCTCTTTTATTCTCAGCAAATACTCGTTTTTCATTTTTTATTTCGTTTAGCTTTTATAATCAATGCTAAATATCACCGCTTTTATTTAGTTTGACTTAGATTTTACAAAATGAAACAAAATGTAAAAATACGGTGTATTTGAGTTGGAAACCTCAAATTATCTACGTTTATAAGTTTCTACTTAAAAAAATGGATGACGTCATCTTGTCATCGTTTCCATTTAAAAAAAAAATAAACTTATTGGCTATAAGTAAATTCTTATTTTAACCTACTCTGTATAGCAGTGGTGGCTCGTAGCCTAGTCGACGGGGAAGCGCTACTGAAGATATATAAAATGTATCAAAACTTACCAAAGCACTTTAGGTGATCCAATCATAATCTGTCACTCCGTCCCTGGCGTTCATTATAAATTGGTAATATTCCTCTAATTTAGCACACTTTACTTAAGTACTTGTGTTCTGTCACTTTTTCGTCAAAATTTGTCGACACGTACACATCTTCTAATTCATTAAAACACTTTAACAACGAAATAAGACGAGAAAACTGTTGAATATACTATAAATGTTTTAATAAAAGTAACTAACACGAATCTGGCCTTTCAAATAACTTTAAATGGATCAAGAATACACAAGAAATATCGATTGTTGTGTTTAAAACAATAAAACAATAAAACAATAAAACAATAAAACAATAAAACAATAAAACAATAAAACAATAAAACAATAAAACAATAAAACAATAAAACAATAAAACAATAAAACAATAAAACAATAAAACAATAAAACAATAAAACAATAAAACAATAAAACAATAAAACAATAAAACAATAAAACAATAAAACAATAAAACAATAAAACAATAAAACAATAAAACAATAAAACAATAAAACAATAAAACAATAAAACAATAAAACAATAAAACAATAAAACAATAAAACAATAAAACAATAAAACAATAAAACAATAAAACAATAAAACAATAAAACAATAAAACAATAAAACAATAAAACAATAAAACAATAAAACAATAAAACAAT
Source organism: Psylliodes chrysocephalus (assembly GCA_927349885.1). Classification (NCBI taxonomy): domain Eukaryota; kingdom Metazoa; phylum Arthropoda; class Insecta; order Coleoptera; family Chrysomelidae; genus Psylliodes; species Psylliodes chrysocephalus. Next base: position 79,021,381 of record OV651817.1, on the reverse strand, counting down.
AAAACAATAAAACAATAAAACAATAAAACAATAAAACAATAAAACAATAAAACAATAAAACAATAAAACAATAAAACAATAAAACAATAAAACAATAAAACAATAAAACAATAAAACAATAAAACAATAAAACAATAAAACAATAAAACAATAAAACAATAAAACAATAAAACAATAAAACAATAAAACAATAAAACAATAAAACAATAAAACAATAAAACAATAAAACAATAAAACAATAAAACAATAAAACAATAAAACAATAAAACAATAAAACAATAAAACAATAAAACAATAAAACAATAAAACAATAAAACAATAAAACAGTAAAACAACGAAACAACGAAACAACGAAACAACGAAACAACGAAACAACGAAACAACGAAACAACGAAACAACGAAACAACGAAACAACGAAACAACGAAACAACGAAACAACGAAACAACGAAACAACGAAACAACGAAACAACGAAACAACGAAACAACGAAACAACGAAACAACGAAACAACGAAACAACGAAACAACGAAACAACGAAACAACGAAACAACGAAACAACGAAACAACGAAACAACGAAACAACGAAACAACGAAACAACGAAACAACGAAACAACGAAACAACGAAACAACGAAACAACGAAACAACGAAACAACGAAACAACGAAACAACGAAACAACGAAACAACGAAACAACGAAACAACGAAACAACGAAACAACGAAACAACGAAACAACGAAACAACGAAACAACGAAACAACGAAACAACGAAACAACGAAACAACGAAACAACGAAACAACGACACAACGAAACAATTAAAACCAATATAACCAATATAACCAATATAACCAATATAACCAATATAACCAATATAACCAATATAACCAATATAACCAATATAACCAATATAACCAATATAACCAATATAACCAATATAACCAATATAACCAATATAACCAATATAACCAATATAACCAATATAACCAATATAACCAATATAACCAATATAACCAATATAACCAATATAACCAATATAACCAATATAACCAATATAACCAATATAACCAATATAACCAATATAACCAATATAACCAATATAACCAATATAACCAATATAACCAATATAACCAATAAAACCAACAAAATCAATAAAATCAATCAAAAAAAACAAAAAAAAAACAGTAAGTAAAACAATAAATCCATAAAACGAAACAATATCACAAAACTAAAACTATAAAACGATAAAACAATGATTGTAAACAAGTTTGTGTGTCTACAAGCCGCCATTTTCCTTTCTAACTGACAGCATCTCGAATAACGTAATAAACAGACTCACTGTCTACACTCTACACACTGTCTACAAAGAAGCAAGGCGGACATTTTCTTAGCCCTTTCATATAAAAATTCCGTGTATGAAACCTACGAACGCGAGCTATATCGATCGACGTGACTGCCCGAATACGTAAAGTGAGGGCGCTACAACTTTTAGCCCTGCCTGGAAACCACATCAGCTAGCGAAAAATATATTGAACGCCGGGGAGAGACTGTCGGATTATGATTGAAACAATTAAATCAAAGAAGACATATGAAAGTTATAAATACATGTGTTTTTATTAAAAGTAGTGCGGGTAGAAAACAATATGTTTTCATTTTTTATTTATATAAATTGGTTTCCCCCCACTGTTATATACTATACTAATTGTGTCTCGATAGGTTTGAATTTATTTTATGTGAACCTATAGTTTAATGTTAGAATATTTAAAATTTTAAAGATTACAGTTATTTAAAAATAAAAATGTGCTCATTTTTTTGGCTCACCGTGTATATAAATAATGTATTCAATAATTTGAAAAATATTAATGATAATGTGGAGTAATACGTCCAGTTTAACTTTACAGTATGTAAAGTTTTTACATCCTTTCTACAGAGTGTTCAAAATTATCCTGCCAAACAGACACCTCACTAGACGAGATTGTTTGTCATTTTAACTAAATTTACCTCAATCTAATAGTATATTATGCAACGATCATGTAATGATGGTTATTAATACACGAGCATTAACCGGGATACGAAACGAGCCAAAGGCGAGTTTCGTATGGTTTATGCGAGTGTTTTAATAACCATTACATGAGAGTTGCATACGCTATTTTTTCTACACCCGATAAATAATCAAGACCTATAAATATTCTATTTATATTGGCATTGAACACAATAACAGTAATTACTCGTATTTCTATAAAAAATTCTACAAAATTGTAATTAATGGTATTACCTTGGGTATTGGTATTACCACAGATTTTTGGGGCAAAATATTTTGTACTGCATTTTCTCCTTTCTCCGATATGTGTGGAGGAGTCTTCTATATCGCTGATATCAGACATTTTAATATTATAATTATCGAAGTTTAGCTATCTACGAAAATTTAATACGTTTTGACAACTAAAACAATTACATAGGAATTTAGGACAAACGTCAAACATCATGCTTGATTGAAAAATGGTAGGTTTCTATTGATTAAAAATCTGTATCATAATGAAAAATCTGTATCATAATGGGTATCATTATGAAACGGATTATGGGCATATAAGTGCATTATTATAATACGGGTGTAGAAAAAAATACTTTCTAAACACCTTTAAAGATGTGGCCTTCAATCAATTTTTTAAAAATATGTCAAAAAACGCATATCGGAAAAGTTCAAATTTGACACAAATCAGAACTGTAAATATAATTTGATTGTCTTTTGTAACGTGATTTTTTCGACGGCTCTTTATGTTTTGGATTCCTCTTAAACCGTTTTGACCGTTTTCTCAATGATGTCTGTATGCATGATAACACGAATAAGAATAAAAACACTAAATTTGAAAACTTAAGCATTAATCCATCCTACGATAATCTGATTATATTTTGAGCGTAGTCGGGACATCTGGGGGTACTTTTTCTATTTCTATTATAAAAAATTCCTTCAATAAGAAATGTTTGTGATGTCATTCTCTATAATTTTTGTCATATACATAACTTCTTTAAAATGAACCGTAATGGAGAAATTTTAGGATAAGTGTAATAAAATTTTTGGAATTAATTGCAGGTTCATCTACCGAACGGTGGCTTTAACGTTGTCCGATATGGCGATACGGTTGAAATCAAGGGCATTATCCAAACTGTAACCGAGAGATTATCAACAGGAGAGAGATATTACAATGGACTGTACGCAATGAGATTATCCAGGCCTCCATCGACTGAAGTAAGTACAGATGACACGAATGATATAAAAAATTAATGCATATTTATTATCTACTTCTTAAATATATTTATAAAAAATTTTAACCTGTCAATTTCGTTGGAAGTGTCCAATACACTCAAATATTCTAACATACAAAATGTATTCAATTTGAATGTCCTACATAATAATAAAACTAACTTTCAGTCAATTTCTTAGTGACTGAATACATTAATCAGTAGTTTGCAAACAAACCAATATTAGTATAGTGTTTCAATATTTAAATTTTACTTAAAAAAAATCGGCGTGGGAAGTAATCGTAATCTACATACATTAACGAAACTCATTTGATATAATTGATTACTTATTTTTTATTAACATAATACATAATAAAATTATTATATAATTTTTAAACGTTTTGCAATACAATATTGTATCGACTTTTTTGTAATACATCACGGGATGAAGGACTTCGGTCGATGACCTTTTGGATTGTACTCAATAAAAATATTTTATTATTTTTCTAGACTTTGTGTATTAGCCTTTCTTACTCTCTCTAGGGGAAACATTCACTCATCTCAGATTTTTCTAATATTAAATGAAACGAATTTAGTAATGTATATATTGAAAATTTTGAACGAGTGGCTTGTACATAATTAAAATTTTTATAAAACTTTTTTTTTAATATAGACGCATTGGTTACATCAGGACACCACGATGCAACAGATCCATGAGAAATATCTCAAAAAACATCCTAATTCGGAATGGAGATACGATCTTAGAATTAGATATTTACCAACTATTCTTAAAGAGCTCTTCGATAGAGATAAAGTTACTTTTCACTACTATTACGATCAGGTAAGGCAATACGTTATGTACAACTGTATACACTTCATAACCTCATAATTTGGCATAGGGAGCGTTCAAGTATTACGTAACGCAATTTTTGGAGATTTTTAACCTCCCCTCCCCCCATGTAACGCGCCGCAACGTTTTTCTGTATCCCCCCCCCCTAGTAAAACGTTACGTAACCACCAAGTGACTATTTTTACCTAAAAATCACAATTATGTGGCGTAGTACCGGAAAGTCGCTAAAATACGCGACTTTTCTGAAGGGTTAAAAAATAATAATGTTACGTAACGAGAAATTCAACTCCCCCCTCCCGCCCCTGTAACGCATCGTAACGTTTTACAAAACCCCCCTCCCCCCTAAATTCGTTACGTAATACTTGAACGCTCTCATATTTAAAATTAAATTTACTTACCTTATAACCTTTATAACCTTTTCATCGTGTTTCTTTTTACTGGAACATGTTTTCTTTTCGTATCGCATTTATTCTTGTTTCTTCTTCTTTTTCATGAATCATTATTCTTTAAAATCTTGTTTTTATATGCCTCTCTCCTTTCCTTGTCCATGCTCTTCCCTAGTCTCTTTGTTTTCCTTTCTGACTCCTTTCCTTGTCTATGCTCTTTCCTCGCCTCTTCTATTTTCTGTTTCCTTCTTCCAAATGCATAATCTTCTGGATACTTTCTGCTGACTCCAATCTGCCAATTAATCTGTCGATTAAATCCTTTTTCAAACTAATAATATCTTTTCCTCTTTATCTCAATTCTACTTTAATTCCATAACCTTTAGTCCTATCAGTTTTTTCTTCTTTATTTGTGTTTCTTCTGTAATTCCTTCCATGTTTCAAATTTTATCCCCATTGATTATTCACCTTTATGTATTATTTTCAATCATTGTTTTCCCTACTTTTCCATTTTTTTTTAACTATTTGGTTCTACTATCGCACGCCACTGCTTTTCCTAAGAGCCCCACGTTGAGCGCCATTTTTAATTGCGATTTATTACTCAATAAATTTCAACTCTAATATATACCATCACAACTGTCATTACTAGTAATATCTATCAAAATAAACTTCTACATGAAGTTTGAAGCTTATGTTAATGTTTTTCGCTATTTTAAAATGTTATTTCGCATCTGTTTGAAATTTTTACCTTTAGTTTCATTTATATTACAAATCTGTGAGGCTCAATACTCACTGTACCTTTTCCTTCATTTGTTTTTGGCTCCATTATGTCGACCTTGGTCATTTCTTTATTATTTTGTTAGGTTAGAAGCGATTACCACACAGAACTCCACAAGAAAATCGACCAAGAAATAGCCATCCAACTGTGCTGCTTGGAAATTAGGAAATACTTCAAGGACATGCCCCAAAATGTCCTGGATAAGAAATCTAATTTCGAGTACTTGGAGAGGGAGATCGGCATGCAGAAATTCATACCGAACAGCGTTTTAGAAAAAATTAAATCCAAATCGTTGAGGAAAAGTATACAGATCCAATTTAAAAAGTTCGCTCATCTCTCGGAGTTCGAAAGCATGTTCAAATATCTAGAAATTCTGAAATACCACACCAATTTCGATCAAGAACGATTTAGGGTAGATTTTGGAGGTAGTTTTACGGTGCCAGTTGAACTAGTCATTGGTGAGTACGTCGATGTATATAATTTTCTAAATCCCCTTTGAAAATTACTTTTCCTCACGTATTTTAAAATAGAAAGTGGTAATTTTTGTTCCTAGATTGCCCCATCCAACTTAGTAAAACATTTTTCTTTTTTCATATAAGAATCTTGATATATTTCATCAATTTTGCATCTTTCTGTACAATTGTAGGCATGAACTCTTCTTCGTTTTCATTAAAATCATCAATTTTTGGATAACCAGCGTCAGTATTTGATAAAAGGTAGTCGAATGACCATGAAAAAATATAACAAAATCGTTTTTTGATGTCTATTCGTAGGTCCAGATATTGGAATCTCTCACACCAACGTCCAGGCTTCTACGACGAAAAAAATCGCGGATTTCGATCAGATCCAAGCTATCCAAACTCTAGTCAGCGATTGCGAGGAGCACACCAAGGCCACGTTGCAGCTCAAAGTGGCCGGTACTCAGGAGGTACTGTTCTTCACTTGTTCCAATTTGGACGTGGCCGAAAGCTTAGCTGACCTGATAGACGGCTATTGTAGATTGCATTCCAACATGCCCGCTTCCATATGGAATAAGAAAGGTAAGTGCAATTGTGTCACTCAGAACTGTGTACATGGTGGAGTTATATTTTATTATAAGATAATGAATTTACAATCTACTTAAAATATTACAAAGTAGTAGTAAGTATTTTATAAGAAATATCCATTGATGGTTCACTGGGATTTTACTCGAGTTAGGTCGTTTGTCTAAGGTCTTCCTTTGACTTGTTGTTTGAAAAGAAAAACTTATGATCTATGTTACTTTGCGAACTTGCTGCATTATAGTGTGTTCTTTCCGGAAACCAAATTGGTGGAGGTGTACCGATTATTCTGTGTCTGGTTCGGAATTTATTCTACCAACTAGTGTCTCTTTCACGTATTGATTCGGTTCTAATCACAGAAAACGATGTTCAGTTTCTGTCAGCTGTCAAATAAAACAAAGGCAAAAAACGAATATTTGGTAGGACGGAAGAGTGAATGGTCCGAGCTGAAACCAAGTGCCCTTTCATTTCTGGTCGGACGGAAGACCAAACCGTGACGTCAGAGACTGAAAATCGAAAGCCACAAACGACTTGACGCCTCACACAAGCAGATACCATTTTTTATGCTACTTTTCTAGGGAAGACTAGACCTAACTTACACATGTCACAACTACAAATTCAGGTCATTTACTGTGTACAGTTTAAACTTCATTACAGGCATATTAGCAAACCAGATACTTTTACAAGCAAACAGCAGTCAGGAATCCAAAAATAAAAGGGGTGGGAGAATGCTAGATTGATAAAATAAACTCTTTAATTTTAATTTATTTAAATAATCAGAATTTACAATTTTATGTGTTATTTTAATGACCTGGAGAGACTAATTTTAAAGTCACACAACAAATATCTTGAGGAGGCTTATCCAGTGTGAAGATCTCTTCCACCTTATTTTAGGTCTATTGGCCAGTTTCCCTTCAATATTATACTGTTTTTCTTTTAATAATATAGACAGGTGAGTATTTTTCTTTTCTTAACATTAGTGTTATGTATTGTGGTATGAACAGAGAGGTCAGACGTGTACATTAAATAAAATAGTAGCCTCAAGACGCTGCCTTGTAAGACTCCAGATTTGATTGATTGAAACTGAAGTTTTATCAGCAACAATATGAACGAGTGTTGCCTCATTTCGACATAATTGATGATTAAATTTAAGAATTTTGGATGGAATGTCAATGTTATTTCTAAACAGATGTATTGATTATCTGATTCACTTCTTATCGCGAAATTTGTATCAATTATTGTTAGTGTTATCTTATGAGTGATTTGTATATAATATTTTGTTTTGTTTTTACAATATAATATTAAAGCTATGTGTCATTTGTGTTTATGTCACTTTAAGAATTAGCCTATTAAAATATTAGTTGCAGTAGCAGAACTGTTTTTGTTTTTTTTTTCCTACTTTAACTGACTTTCATTTCTTTTCAACTTGCACCTGTCAACGTAAATGTGTAATAAATCGCCTATTACATTTACATACATATGTTTGTTATTTTCTATCTCTTTTTCTTTAGAATAGTATTTTAATTTACATGTATTTTCTTCCTTTGCAAGCTACTGTTTGGAAACAGTTTCCTTGTCCATGCAAAGGTTAGTGTTGATCATCTTTTAGTTGCACAGATCGGTTTAGTAGCAATTTTAGAAATGGCGTTATTTTTTTTTTAAATTCGTTATTTTCAGATTCCAAAGAGTCCAATCCCGTGAAACCTCATAGATCTAGTAAAGACAGCTATTCAAACCCCACCGGAACAATGCTATCCGAAGATTATGCGGAAATCGTCGAAGAAGGAGATTATTCCATACCCGCAGGTACAATATTTATTTATCATCCAAAACGTTCTTATATCGTTGGTGCACAAGAATAGTGACACAAGTCAAAAATTTCCATTTTCGAACTTTTTGTGAAAATATATTGCAAAAACTATTTCGGATAGCTAGAAAGCAGTTATGTCTATTTTCGGCTATAGTGACATTCAAAATATGCCAGTTTTATTAAAAATAAACTTATTCTTGAAAAGGTCATAATCAATACGTTGTAAAATATACCTTTTTTAAAATCGTCATAATTCAAAAGAAGGATGAAGATATAATATTTTTGGGTTTATTCCCAAAAAATATTTAAAGTTGTTTGCCTTACAGGAAACAAAACCTTTAAAATTGATGTTTTTGAGTTGTGTCACTATTCTTGTGTACCAGCAATATATAAATTGATTTCAGTGAAAAATTATGAATTGAACCGGAACCAAATCGAGCTGCAGGAAATACTGGGCGAAGGCCAGTTCGGCGACGTGCACAAAGGCATAGTAAAGACAAAGGAGAATCTCCTTATACCGGTAGCTGTTAAGACTTGTAAGGGAGACGCGGATCTCGCCACCACCGAAAAGTTCCTAGAAGAAGCATGTAAGTTTTTACTCTTTTGCATTTTTTGTTTTGCCCACTGAAAATACTTTATATATGCCAAAAGTGTGTGTTTGGTTTTGTCTTGATTTTGGCTTCAGGAAGCAAAGTTCATTTTGCCATTTTTCCTTTCTATAATTTTTTTATTTTTACTTTTTTTCCTTCATAGAACTCGGAAAAATCGATTATTCCTACATAGAATTCCAAAAAATCGATTTGTCCGAATTCTAAGTAAAATAGATATCCTTTTTCAGAGTTCTAAGTTAGAAAACTCGATTTTTCCGAGTTCTGAGTTGAAAAAAATCTTTTTTTTTTCAAGTTCAAATTCGGATAAATCGATTTTTTCCCGTTCTAGATCGGAATAAATAAAAAAAAAATTGATTTTTTTCTAGTGCTAAGTCGGAATAATCCATTTTTCCGAGTTCTAAGTCAAAAAATTCGATTTTTTCGGGTTCTAAATCGAGATAAACTATTTTTCAGAGATTTTTAATCAAAATAATCTATTTTTCCAAGTTATGAGTCGAATTAATCGATTTTATCGAGTTCTAAGTCCGAATGATTTATTTTTCCGAGTTTTAAGTAGGATAAATCGATTTTTGCTAGTTCTAAGTCGGAATAATATGTTTTTCCGAGTTCTAAATCGAACAAGTCGATTTCTTCGAATTCTAAGTAAAAAAATTCGATTTTTTTCGAGTGCTAATTCGAAATAATCTATTTTCCCGAGTTCTAAGTCAAAATATTCGATTTTTCCGAGTTCTAAGGCGGAATAATCTATTTTTCCGAGTTAAAAGTTAGAAAATCGATTATTTTGGGTTCTAAGTTGGAATTAACTATTTTTCCGAGATTTAAATCGTAGAAGTCGATTTTTCCGAATTTTAAATCGGAATCTACTTTTTTTGAGTTCTAAGTAAAAAAAATAAGATTTTTACGAGATTTAAGTCAAAATATAAGCTATTGTTTCGAGTTTTAAGTCAGAATGATCAATTTTTCAGAGTTCCAAGTTAGAAAAATCGATTTTTCCAAGTTCTGAGTCGGAATAACCTATCTTTCCAAGTTATAAAATAAAAAAATCGAATTTTCTGGGTTCTAAGTCGAAATAATCTATTTTTCCAAGTTTTAAGTCGTACATGACGATTTGTTTTAATTCTAAACCGGTATAATCTATTTTATTCCGAGTGCTAAGTCAAAAAATTCGATTTTTCCGATTTCTAAGCTGGAATAATCTATTTTTCCGAGTTATAAGTTGGATAAATCGGTTTGTCGAATTAATTCGAAATAATCTAAGATTATTCCTAGATTTAAGTAGGATGAATCTATTTTACCTAGTTCTAGGTCGAAATAATCTAGTTTTTTGAGTTCTAAGTCGAAATAATTTATCTTCCCGAGCTCTTAATAGATTTTTTCGAATGTCAGAATAATCTATTTTCTTGAGTTCTATTTTAAAATTTTTGCTTTTCCTGAGTTCTAAGCCGGAATAATCTATTTTCCAAGTTAAACGTCAGAAAATCGATTTTTCGGGTTCTAAGTCGGAATAAACTTTTTCCGAGATCAAAGTCGTAGAAGTCGATTTTTTCCGAATTTTAATTCGGAATAATCTACGTTTTCGTGTTCTAAGTAAAAAAATACGATTTTTACGAGATTTAAATCAAAATAATCAGAGTTCTAAGTCGAACAAAAATATATTTTTCCGAGTACTAAATCGAAATAATCGATTTGTCTGAGTTCTACGTGTGAATAATCTATTTTTCCGAGTTCTAAGTCAAAATAATCTATGTTTCCGAGTTCTAAATCCAAATAATCTATGTTTTCGAGTGCCAAGTCGGAATAATCTATTTTTCCGAGTTTTAAATCGGAATAATCTATTTTTCCGAGTTTTAAATCGGAATAATGTATTTTTCCGAGTTCTAATTCGGAATAATCTTTTTTTTTTGTTTTCCAAGTCGGATAAATTAAATTTCCGAGTTTTAATTCGAAATAATCTAAAATTTTTCTGAATTCTAAGTCGGAATAATCGGAATGTTTCAGAGTTTTAAGTCAGAAAAATCATTTTTTCGAGTTTTAGTTCGGAATAATCTTTTTTTTTTTTTTGTTTTCCAAGTCGGATAAATTAAATTTCCGAGTTTTAATTCGGAATAATCTAAGATTTTTTTGAATTCTAATTTGGAATAATCTAGTTTTCCGAGTTCTAAGTCGGAATAATGTATTTTTCCGAGTTCTAAGTCGGACAAATCGACTTTTTCGAGTTTCAATTCAGTAATCTTATTTTGTGGTTCTTCTACGCTTTCCTAGTTTTGAGTTTGGCTTTACAATTTAGTCTATTTCGTTACATTTATTTTTTAATTCTTTCTCATTTTATATTTTTTAATACTTTACATACAAAGAAATTGTGAGGAATTTGGTTTTTAGTTTGGCTCTAAGAATCAAGATCTATTTCGATGTACTTTCGGTTTTTTTTTTGATTTTACTAATCTCCCTTTTTTAATTTTATTTTTTAATTTTTTATTTATTTTTCATACAACAAAATTGAACGAGTATACAACAATTTTCTTTCAGATATTATGCAAAAATTCGACCACCAACACATTATAAAACTGATAGGAGTGTGTTCCGAATCGCCCGTATGGATCGTGATGGAACTAGCCAAGCTTGGCGAGCTACGATCCTATCTCCAAAAGAACAAAAACCGCCTGGATCTCGCTACCCTTCTACTATACGCATTCCAATTATCGACCGCTTTAAGTTATTTAGAATCTAAGAAATATGTACATAGAGATATAGCCGCTAGGAACGTGCTCGTCAGCACCGACAAGTGCGTCAAATTGGCCGATTTCGGCCTGTCGAGGTGGATGGGCGACGACCAAAGTTACTACAAGGCCTCGAAGGGGAAGTTGCCCATCAAATGGATGAGTCCGGAGAGTATTAATTTTAGACGATTTACGACTGCTAGTGATGTATGGATGTTCGGTAAGTACTTTGATATATTAATTAGTGTACGGCTCCTCTAGGTACTTTATTGAAAACGATAGAGAAATTTTTATTATACCTATATTGTAAACGAAATAAAAATACATAAAACTGTTTTATCTTCAAGGCGTCATTCTACCTTTTTACCATCTTCTGCTTTTTTACCTAATCTCAATTTTTCTTCTTGATTGGAAAAATCGGTTTTTTCGAGTTCTAAGTCGGAATAATCTATTTTTCCGAGTTCTAAGTCGATCAAGTCGATTTTTCCGGATTCTACGTCGGAATATTCTATTTTTCCGAGTTCTAATTCAGAAAAATCTTTTTTTCCGAGTTTTAAGTCGAAATAATCTAATTTTCCGAATGCTAAGTCGGAATAATCTATTTTCCGGGTTTTAAGTCGAATAATTCGATTTTTCCGAATTCTAAGTTGAAATATTCTATTTTTCCGGGTTCTAATTCAGAAAAATCATTTTTTCCTAGTTCTAAGTCGAAATAATCTAATTTTCCGAATGCTAAGTCAGAATAATTTATTTTTCCGGGTTTTAAGTCGAAAAATTCGATTTTTCCGAATTCTAAGTCGGAATATTCTATTTTTCCGAGTTCTAATTTAGAAAAGTTCATTTTTTCCAAGTTTTAACTCAAAATAATCTAATTTTCCGAATGCTAAGTCGGGTACTAAGTCGAACAATTCGATTTTTTTCCGAATTCTAAGTTAGAATATTCTATTTTTCCGAGTTCTAATTCAGAAAAATCATTTTTCCGAGTTTTAAGTCGGACAATTCGATTTTTTCCGAGTTCTAAGTCGAAATATTCTATTTTTCCGAGTTCTAAGCTGAACAATTCAATTTTTTCCGAATTCTAAGTCGGAATATTCTATTTTTCCCAGTTCTAATTCAGAAAAATCATTTTTCCGAGTTCTAAGTCGGACAATTCGATTTTATCCGAGTTCTAAGTCGAAATATTCTATTTTTCCGAGTTCTAAGCTGAACAATTCAATTTTTTTCCGAATTCTATGTCGAAATATTTTATTTTTCCGACTTCTAAATCAAAAAAATCATTTTTTCCGAGTTCTAAGTCGAAACAATCTGATTTTTCGAATGATTAGTCGAAATAATTTATTTTTTTCCTAATTTTTCTGAGTTTAGAGTCGGAATAATTTATTTTTCGAGTTTTATGTGGGACAAATCGATTTTTATCGAATTCTAACTCGGAACATTATATTTTTCCTAGTTCTAATTCAGAAAAATCAGTTTTTTCCGAGTTCTAAGTCGAAATAATCTAATTTTCCGAATGCTAAGTCGGAATAATCTATTTTCCGAGTTCTAAGTGGGACAATTCGATTTTTTCCGAGTTCTAAGTCGAAATATTCTATTTTTCCGAGTTCTAAGTTGAACAATTCAATTTTTTCCGAATTCTAATTCGGAATATTCTATTTTTCCGAGTTCTGAGTCGAAATGATCTAATTTTCTGAGTGCTTAGTCGGAATAATCTATTTTTCCGAATTCAAAGTCGGAATATTCATTGTTTTTTGAGTTCTAACTCGAACAATTCGATTTTTTCCGAATTCTTTGTCAGAATATTTTATTTTTCCGACTTCTAATTCAGAAAAATCAATTTTTCCGAGTTCTAAGTCGAAACAATCTGATTTTTCGAATGATTAGTAGAAATAATTTATTTTTTTCCTAATTCAAAGTCAGACAAATCGATTGTTCTGAGTTTAGAGTCGGAATAATTTATTTTTCGAGTTTTAAGTGGGACAAATCAATTTTTCCGAGTTCTAAGTCAGAATAATCTATTTTTCCGAATGCTAATTCGGAATGATCTTTTTCTCAGAGTACAAAATCGGTTTAATAAATTTTTCCCGAGTTCTAAATCGAAATAATCTTTGTATTTCTAGTTCTAGGTCTGAATAATCTATTTTTCGAGTTCTGAATCAGAAAAATCATTTTTTTTTCGAGTCCTTAGTCGAAATAATATGATTTTCCAAGTGCTTTGTCGAAATAATCTATTTTTTTTTTATTCAAAGTCGGATAAATCGATTTTTCAGAGGAGTTCTAATTTGGAATAATCTTTTTTCCGACTTCTAAGACAAAAAAAAAAAAACAATTTTTCCGAGTTCTAAGTCGGAATAATCTATTTTTCTGAGTTTAGAGTCGGAAAAATCACTTTTACAAGTGCTACAAATAATCTGATTTTCATAGTGCTAAGTCGGAATAATATTCGTTTTCTGAGTCCTATGTCAAAAAATTGGATTTTTTCGAGTTGTAAGTCGGACAAATCGATTTTTGGTGTTCTAAATCGGAATATCTCCTGTTATCTTTGATAATCACTGATTATTACAATACGTTTTGCCTTTTCCTACCCGCACTATACCTATATTACTAAACATTTTTTAGGTGTGTGTATCTGGGAAATTTTAATGTTAGGAGTCAAACCATTCCAAGGCGTAAAAAACAATGACGTAATAGGAAAAATAGAAAACGGTGAACGCTTAGCTCTGCCGCCCGATTGTCCTCCGCGCCTCTATTCGCTCATGTCGCAATGCTGGTCCTACGAACCGAGCAAACGACCGAGTTTCAAAGACATCAAGGAAATCCTGCAAGAAATTTTGTATGAAGAGAGAAGCGTCCAGCAGGACACGTTAAGGAGGGAAAATAGGAAAATGGCGGCCATGTCTTGGGGACCCACCGACGAATTCATTCCACCTAAGCCTAGTCGGTATCCCATGCAAGGTAAAAAACTTACCATAATTATCACAAATTTAATAATGGTTCGGCCTCATATGCATTTTACAATTAATATTCAAATTATGTATTTTTTATATCACTTGGCAACACCGCTTGCAAGAACGTAAATCTACGATCATTGTTGATTGATAGTTCATTTGTATCTTTTATATATCGTTTATTTAAAATTAAATTTCAGTTATAAAGTTGAACAGCATTTTAATTTAATTCGCGTAACATTAAATATATATTACAGTCCACTTTAATCCCGAAAGGGACACGTTTAATACCAAACAATATTAATAAATAAATTAAACTTAGAGTCGTTCTACATTTTAACAAGTTCATGGACATCTATTTTTGTAATTTTCAATTAACTTCACCTGCAATGTTATATTAATGTTGTTATTGTGTATTATCAAAAAAGATGTTGCGTAAATGATTATATTAGTTATTGTTAGTTTAAGTGTCTATATAATTTTGCCAAAATAATCTACCACGTTTCTTTTTATTCACTAGTTTTGCCAGAGGATGAAGTATTTTTGATTTTGTGTTCAGATTTTTATTTATATTCACATTTTAAATTAACATCCTGGACATGGAATAATTTTTTTTGTTTAATTTAAATGTTTATTTCATATGTAGGTACTATAAACTTGTTCCAATTTCACTTCAGGTAATATTGTTATTTTTAAATAATTTCAAAACATTGAACTGGAGATTGAATTTGGAATAATATTTTTCTTATGTATATTTAAATAATTAAATAATGTTAATTGTATATTGTTTATTCTGTGATATAAATTTAGATACAAATTTAAAATAAAGAGATTGATGAACATGTGATAGTATTACTTTTGAAAAGAGATTCATGAAAACCATCTTGTGGTATTAATAATAAATTTGTTTGCAATCTAATCACTTTGACACCGGTCGCAATAGTAAATACATAATATTTTAAGGAGTATTTTTATTTTTCTTCACAATAAATGAATGATTTCTTTCAGGAGTGGACCCTTCATCGTTCCAATCAGACGGCCCGCCCAGCTTCATCCCCCAGACCTACATAGTGGCCCAAAATCCCGAAGTGTTGGCCCACCTGATGAAAGAAAACGAATGCAGAGGCTTCAACCCGGCAGCTTACGTCACACCAGCTTCGGTATTTAACACAGTAGCAGTAAACTTCGAAAAAAAAGAGGATTCCATCGATCCCATTCTAATAACGAAACCCATTCCCATGCAAAACCTCCAAAAACTCGATCCAGAGGTCCCCGATACCCCGACGGGGCCGGAAAAACCGGAAAAGAAAACCGGTACTCTAGAACGAACGCCGTCTCGATCGAGTACCGGCAGCGCGACGCCCAAAATGGGTTCGCTAGAACGAAAGAGTATGGATAGTACTGGGTCACCGCGATTCGGAAACTCTTTAGAACGCAACGCGACACCACACAGCACTTCAGGCGTGTTCAGTCCCAAATTAGGCTCGTTGGAACGTAAATCTTCGCGGAATACCTCCCCGAAAATGGGGTCGCTGGAACGGCAGGGTAAATTCACGCCGTCCAAAATGGGATCTCTGGATCGAAAGGCAGTTACGCAGCCGCAACAACCCCAGCAAACCCAACCCGGCGGTTATGACGTAGATAGCATTCCCCATTTCCATCCCACTCCCGTCATTTATCAATTTAGCGATAAGGCGAAAGAGATGCAACATTTCGAGGAGAGTATTTACGATTTCGGCGGGGCGGATGTAAAGAGTTGCGCCCACAAACAGCAATTTTTCGTGCAAAAGGCCGCCGCGCAGCAGGTTCGAGAGATATGTGCATGAAGGCGTGTTCTTATTTTGTGTGTGCGTTTTTGTTTTGTGGCTTGGTTTTCGAGGAATGGTTTTTGTTTTGAGTTTTTGGAGCATACGCTGCTGGATCTTGTTTTTTATAAGGTTGTGGTGATTTCAATATGTTACTTTTTAATTTCAACCTGTAGGATATTATTTTTGACTTTGATGACTAATCAAAATAGGGTTGTCAGTAATAAAGATTACGAAAATCTATAAATTGTATGATTACTACAATTGGTGACCCCGACTGGAAAAATACTGCACATTAAGCATGGTGAAAGATCTGCAGAATTTGACAAAGGAGCAGTTAAGCAAAATACTTGTTTACTTTGGAATTACACCATGTGAGACTGTAACATGTACTTAAGTCCCAAGTACAAGTACTTTTAAAAATTGCGAGTAAGTACCAGTATCAGTACAAGTACAATTACATCTATTCGGTATTTAAGTACTTAGTAATTAAATCCTAAAAATTAAGTAAATTAGCCTTAAGTACATGAAAACGTACTTAAGTACTTTATAGAGTAGTTAACTTCTGAAATATACTTCAGTACAATGTAGGATACTTAAATACATTGTATACTTAAGTACATTATACAGATATAAAAATTTATATATTTTCGTAATTTTTATTACTGACAACCCTATTTTGATTATTCAAAAATAATATCCTACAGGGTGAAATTAAAAAGTAAGATATTGAAATCACTACAAGGTTACATTTTGATTAATTTCGTAATAATGTTAAAATGTGACATTTGAACTACTTCACTTAATGGGACAGCGATGCACACTGCATAATGCACCGTGGGACATTTCACCTATTTATTGGCCAAAAGTTTGTAATATTTAATGACTGGAAAAGTTTCTATAAACATTAGTAAGACCTGGGGAAATGAAACCATTTGCTGGGCGCAAAGTATTTTTTTTTTCACATTTTGTGTTCGAGAGTGTAAAAATGTACCTCGGAATCATGAAAGATTATTGTTTCTTCGTTTTTTTTTTATCCTCAAATGTTGAAGACGTACAAATCAATGCTTTAGCATTAATTAATGCTTGAAAATAATAATAATAATAAATTAAGATTTGGTCATTCTGGTGGAGAAACTTGAATTACATGATTTTATCAGTTTCTGATATTTAAGAGACTAGAACTTCCGAATGACAAACAATAACAAGCTTATTGGCTTGAATGTTAGGTGGGACTCTACTCTTCCTAAAACCGTTTCGTGAATAACCCAATAGAACCCTATCTGGGAGATATAATTTTTAAAGTAAATACAAGTGACTGTTTTTTTAACCCTTTGTTGCACGTTTCCTTCTAGTGAAGATCATTTTATGAAACTTATTACTCCCTGAATATGAAATCGGTCTGAAAACTAAAATTTAAAATGTCGGATCCAATATGGCCGACGGAATTTTTAAACTCTACTGGATTGAAACTTTTAGATTTTTGGAGCCGCTGATTGCGAGTCAATGTCAAAAATGGAAGATTCAAAATGGCGGATTGTGAATGAAAACTTTTCCAATATCCATGAAATGTCGTATATTGGTGTTTTGGCTGATTTAATATGGCGGATATTGATATACAAATGAAAAATAAAATAAGTCATAATTAATTAATAAGTTTTAACAGTCTTAAGTTTTGATCGACAATTTTTATTATTTTTTTTTTGTTTCCATATTGGATCTGTCATTTTTCATTTCTAGTTTTTAATGTCATATTCAAAATCAGCGACCCCCAAAAACCTCTTAGAAACATCTAGGTTTCAATTTTATACAAAGCAATGTTTTTTTAATTTTCGAACGCCATATTGGATTCGCCATTTTGTATTTAATTTTTTTTAATTTATGCTAAATCCGCAATCGCGAAAACCCCTTAGAAACCCACCAGGTTTCATTTTTATGCAAAACAAGCAATTTTTAATATTTTCGGGCGCCATGTTGGATTCCCCATTTTGTATTTCTAGTTTTTAACGTCATATTCAAAATCAGCGACCCCAAAAACCTCTTAGAAACATCTCTAAGTTTCATTTTTATGCAAAACAATATATTTTTTAATTGTCGGACGCCATATTAGATTCGCCATTTTGTATTTCAAATTTTTGAATTCATTCAAAATCAGTAACCGTGAAACCTCTTAGAAACCCACCAGGTTTCCCTTTAATCCAAAACGAGAAATTTTTAATAATTACGAGAAATTTTTAATAATTTCGGGCGCCATATTGGATCTGCCATTTTGCAATTCTAATTTTAAATGTCATATTCAAATTCGGCTACCCCAATAACTCCTTAGAAACCTCCAGGTTTCATTCTTATTCAATACAATACATTTTTAATATATTCGGCCGCCATATTGGATCTGCTATTTTGCATTTCTATTTTTTAGTGCCCCCAAAACCGTCTAGAAACCGCCAGTTTTTATTTTAATGCAAAATAAACATTTTTTAATATTTTCAGGCGCTATATTGGATTCGCCATTTTGCATTTCTACTATATCCATTATTTCTCTACTGTGTAATAATTCCTTGAATACACTTCATTTGTCTTTCTCGTCTTCTATTATTGTTTCTTCTTTCGACTTAATAAAGCTACTTCTACTGTGTTTGCCTCTTCTTAGATTTTTTTAGTTCTCCAAAAAACTATTTTTGATTGCCATCACTATCTTTTTCCATTGTTTCTCCAAACTTTTGCCATTATTTTTGTTTTGTTTTTATTTGTTCTTTGACTTTTATTCTTTGTTGTTTATATCTGCTGTTTAGTTCTTTGATTTTTATTCTTTGTTGTTTATATCTTTTTCCCTTTCTGTTTCTTCAATTTTATTTCTAGTCTTATTTTTTCATTCCACCACTTCGTTTGTCTTTTATATTTATTTTACTAAATCTACAGCATTCTGTTTATGTCAAATAAAAAAAGGATAAATGGAGAATACATTTTGTTATACAATTCGCATTGAAAACAATAAAATAGGGACATTTGAACTATTTCATATAAAATTTATCTGATAGAGAATAATTTTTTTGTAAGATTTTCATTGAAATTCAAGAATATTAATTTTTCTTTACAAATTTCTGTTTGGCAACATTTGAACTACTTCTAGTTTAATGGAACTCGCAAACATATCGTTTAAAAAATTATTTCTGTGGTTACAATAACCAGTTGGACATATTTCCACCATTTTTTTTTTTGGTTCCTAT
This sequence comes from Psylliodes chrysocephalus, assembly GCA_927349885.1. Lineage (NCBI taxonomy): Eukaryota > Metazoa > Arthropoda > Insecta > Coleoptera > Chrysomelidae > Psylliodes > Psylliodes chrysocephalus. Next base: position 79,001,978 of record OV651817.1, on the reverse strand, counting down.
ATTTTGAATTTTTTTAGTGTTATCCAAAAAAGTATACAAAGTGTGTTTTTGTTGTGCATGTTGAAGCATGTGTTTTAATCTTTAGTTTTACCTCTACGTCATGGTAACATTTTTACTACGTTTGCACGCTGTTTTTGTGTTATTTATTTTACAAAAATGCATGTTGCACCTTTTTTGATTTTTTTATCCTATTATCCTATTTTGATAAAAAAACTGTTTTATGCAATCTCAAGTTGCCAATAAAAATATTTAGGATGAGTCGAAATTGTGTAAAAATAAATACAAATTAAGAGAAAATTACTATTTACTCTTTAAAATGTATCAATTTTCTTTAATTCTGTTAAATCATTGTGAAATTTAACAAAAAAAAAATATATTTTATTTGTCAACTATTCTTTTTGCAACTTTTTCTTCTATTTGTATTTATTTTTTCTTTACTACTCTATTTTATCTTATTAATTCTCCTTCTGTGATACTTTATTTGCTCTTCTCTTATTTATATTATAACTCTTGTTTCATCTCTTTTTTTTTTATTTATTTAATACCTCTATTCCTTCTATTTCCTCATAATTGTATGTATCTTCTGTCTTTTTTTATCCCTATTATCTCCCGTTTCATATTTTATTATTTTTAATTCAATTTCTCCATAATTTTATTTGTCTTTTCCTGACTCATTTTATCACAAGTCTTATCTTTTTCGTCTTATACTTTTCCTCTCAATTCTACTAATTTTTTCTCAACCGTGTCTTTTTTATCACTGTATCTTGTTTCGTCTCTTTTCTAATTCTCCCATGATTCCTTCCATTTTACTTTATTCATCTCATCTCTTGTTTTTCGAGAAAATCAAATATTTATTTTGAAGTAAATAAAAATCAGGACTTTAAATTAGTTAATACCCAATTTTTTTTGCAATATTTTTTATTAACGATTATTTTCAGCCTGTATCCTCTCTATATGGTGATCAACTGTTATTCGAAAACAACAGATACGACAATTCGACCAACTTTAACGTCGTACTCCGGCAGAAACTCAAACAACAACAAATGGAATCCGAGGAAGATTCTAAGTGGCTGGCGGAGTCCGAGACACACCTGGTAATTGTTTAAAACATTGTTTTTTAGATTTCGTATATACTTGTTCTATGGTTTTATCAGTTTCAATTATTTCTTATTGAATCTATTAGATATTTTGAAGAAATTAATAATTTTTATTTGTTATTTATCATGTTTAAAATTTTTTTTTTCTATATATAAAACTAGATATAATTTGCTCATAAAAATTAAACGAATTAAAAAATGGGTCTTCTACTTTAGAACATTGTTAGGTTAAGTCGATAACACTGCTAAATTAGGTTAGGTAGGTAACACTGTTGACAGATGACAGGTGAAGGTATGGTGCTAGCGCATAACGCCATTAAAAAGTGGAGAAAACGTTCCAGAGAGAGCCCCAACTCCTACTATGCTTCTTCAAATGATAAATATGAAATCTCTCTACACATAACTTTTAAAATATTAAAATGATACACAATGAAATGTGTCTAATGTCCTTGGCAAGCCCGATTTAAATAAAAACTGAGCAGCTTATATATTGGCGAGCATGAGCTGTTTTGCTTTCCAATAGCCACACTTTCAGGCTTCCAAATTTGTTTTCATTTTCTAAAACAAACATTAATTGGATAATCCACATCTTCCATAATATATCGTAATATACTGACGCAGTTTTAAAATCGGTTATAATAGCTGAAAATAACTTTCTCTCATAACACTTTCTCATAACTTTTTCACATAATTTTTTCTCATTACCTTTACTCATAACTTTTTCTCAGAAACGCCTGAGCCTCACCCAAGAGCCCGACACCACGGAGAGCACTCTAACCTCACCGCCCACCAGTCCGAGTTACATCAGTCCCGCCCCTTATCAACCCGCCTCGAATACCGCCTCGTCTCACGGCAGCAAAGGTAACGGGATGCACAGCAGTACGGGATCGGTGAGCAGTAGCAAGAGCCACTCTCCGCTCGGATCTCTGAACAACACCTTGAGGAGCAACCAGAGCGACGACAGAAAGGACGACTCTTGTCAAAGTGGATCTGTGATAGACGAATCCGAGAAGAAGGTAAGGTTTATCCAATAATAAGTGTCGATATTCTACTTCTTTCCTCTTTTTATTTAATTTATTTAATCGTTTTAATATTTTTTTAGTTGTTGACAGGTATTTTGACCTATTAAAAGAATTGCGTATAAAAAATACTATATTAATACAAAATACTCAATTACAATAAGTTTAAATAGTTTACTTAGATAGCACACAAACCTTTCTTCTAATTGTAATATTCCTTGAAACATTCTAAATGGATTAAAAAATATATCATTTGGACACGATTGGCTATTCAGTTCACGAGATAATGTGTCATATGTCTATTTTTATACAACAATGGTCTATTTCTAGTTCTTGATCCAACATAAAAGTTAAATAAAGTAAGCAGTTCCGGACAATTTTTTACACCATTAAACAACTCATGAAAGAATAGTAAATCTGCTCTTCAATAAGTGAAGATTAGTCATTTCACGATAGTTAGTATCTAGCCTGTTTGGTTTATTTTAAGTTTTTCTCTTTTATTATTTTACACAGTAAAATTCAGTTTGAAATACTTCTTTATTTTATTTTTACAATTTTTATAATCTGACAAGTATTGTCAAAAAACCAAGTAACTACAATAAATTATATCAATATATCTTTAATTGCATCAACTATATACTAACTATAAAAAAATATATAACATCCTCCCCCCCCGTGAAAATAATTCTAATCTTGTCCAATCTAATTTTCACTAAATTTACATATTTTAGTGACTGTTCGCCGAAAAGTAGAATCTTTCGTTTTGATATCAACGACACGAACTCTTCCGTCTTTTCCAGCCAACAACTTTTGGATCACTCCTAAAGGCCAATAATTTCTTGGTGCATTCGGTTCTATAAGAATGACAATATGTCCCTCTTCTAGCGATTTTGACTCAAAACTTTTGAGTCATTATTTCATTTTAATCTCTTCGTCAAAGTTGGAAGATACTCTTTTATCCATCGTGTCCAAAAAATATCGGCCAGTTTCGGACTTTTCTTCAATTGCTTTTTAAATTCTATAAAAAAATATATAACATAGCCAGTTCAGTCCTAATTTGCATCATAATTGCATAATATCTGAAAAACCTCACAATCAATTCCACATCACATATGTATAGTGTAAACCAAACAGATCTGACGAATGTAATGTACTTTACTGTTCTACTTTGTACCACAGGAACCATCTCCGAATCCGACAGCAAACTTGGATCGTACACACGACAGAGTCTACGAATGTACGACGGACGTAGTCAGAGCGGTCATGTCGCTGTCCCAAGGCGTCCAACAGGCGGTAGCCGACCAGTATCTCGATCTAGTCAAAAAAGTAGGCGTAGAATTGAGGTCGCTGCTGGCCAGCGTCGACGAGATCGTTTCGTCTTTTCCGACTCAAGCTCAACGAGAGGTGGAAATGGCCCACAAGGTGCTGTCGAAAGATATGGCCGAATTAGTGAACGCTATGAAATTGGCGCAACAGTATAGTAATACAACTTTGGATGCTGAGTATAGAAAGTAAGTATTGATTGATACTTTACTTTATTGATACTGATGCTTTATTGCTACTGATACTTTACTTTATCGATACTGATATTTTATTGATACTGATACTTTATTGATTCTGATACTTTACTTTATTGATACTGCTTTAATTTATTGATACTTTGCTTTACTGATACTTTACTTTATTTTATTGATCTTTATCTTTACTTTATAGATACTTTATTTGATTGATCTTTATTGAGACTTTACTTTATTGATACTTTACTATATTGATACTTTACTTTATTGATACTGTGCTTTATTGATACTGTACTTTATTGATACTTTACTTTATTGATACTTGTCGCCGGCTTCACAAAAAAGATAAAAAAATATTTCTTCCTTCTTCGAGTTCTTTATCCACTCTTGCCTTGAACTGTTCTGGGCTAAGACTATATTTCTGGAGACCATTTCACATATATACAATTCTGTTTGTAATGAAATTTTTTCTTTGAAATTTGTTACACTTTTCTTTATCTAATTTCTAAGAAGTAATATCCACTGGTCCACTTTTTAAGTTTCAATCAAGTTTCCTCTAATTCTTCTATCCTTTAAACTTGAAAGTTGTAGTTTGGCTAGCCGATCACAATACTCATTGTTTTGTAATGTTGGTGGTATTTTGGTGACTCTCCTTTGTTATTTTTCCAGCAGTTCAATGCTTTTAGCTAAGTATGGATCCCAAACGGTCTATGCAAATTCTATCTTTTGTTTTATGTAAGTTGTGTATGGTTTTAGGATCATATCTTTAGAATGCTCTTTTTTTGATAATATACATGAGACTGTTGTCTTTCTTCACTACATTTGCAATGTGGATTTTCAGTCTCTAGATATGATTACACCAAGATCCTTTTGTGTTTCGACTTGAGTTATTGCGTTTGTATATATGGTGTACTGTGTTTGGGGATTATTTGGGCCAATGTACAATACTTATTTATGTTAAGGGGTAGTAACCATTGCTGAGACCAAATCCCTATTTTTTTCATGTATTGTTTCATTTTATGAGAGCTTTCCATTGGCTTGCAGTAGATCTTTCCGTCAGCTTCAGACTCGATGATTTTGTATAAATCGCTGGTGTATAAAATTAATAATAGGAGACCCAGAACCAAACCTTGTGGTACTCCACTTTCTTTTGGATGGTTGTTTGATAACTGTCCATTTAATCTCACGCAGAACTGCCGGTTGGATAATAAACTCTTGATCCACAATAATAGATTGCCTCTTATTCCAAAGTGTTCTAGTTTACTAAGCAGCATTCTATGTAAAACTTGTATCAAAAGCTTTCTCATAATCAAGATATATCACATCCATTGGCTGGTTGTTATCATGTCAAGCTATTCAGTGGTTAACAGCACTTAGGATATTTGTTACAACGGATATTTTGGGGATAAATCCGCTTGATAAAACCCTGTGTTCCATCGTAAACTCGATTACTTTTTTGTAATATTTTTTCATTGCTTTACCGACACAGCTTGTAAGACTGACTGGATGGTAGTTTATGGGCTTCTTTTTATTGCCTTTCTTATACATATTATATATGAGTGACTATAGCCTGTTTACAGTCCATCGGCACTTGCAAAGCTAGGGTCAAGATTATTTTGCTTATAATTGTTTACTTCCGGTTTGACTGCATTTTAAATAATAGTTACTGTGGACTCGCGCTTGCACAGAGGCGTATTTAGTATTATTTATTTACAGTTAAAAATATGTAGATTTTTAACAATTTGTGTCACAGAACATAATTTTGATTGAATTGAATATTAGGGTCAATATTTTGGAATTTATAACATGTACCAGCAGTTAAAACGATTTTTAACTTTTACTTTCTTACAGGGGAATGCTGGGAGCTGCTCACGTTTTGGCGATGGACTCGAAAAACCTCCTGGACGTCGTAGACTCGATTCGAATCCGTCATCCGCACATCAACAAACAAATTTTCAAATCCAACGATTCGCTCCCAGAGTCAGATCGTCCGATCGAGGAAGAACCAAAATCCGCTACAGACAACTCCCTACCTTACCCAACTACCCTTTCTCCCACGCCAGTTTCCTGCACCTTCGTCCAGATGCCGCTCTACACCAACAACATCCAATCGGCGTCGTCGTCTAGCTTAAACGCCAAAGTTTTGGATAGTTAGTTTGAATGAATTTCGAGGTTATGTTGGCTGTCATTCCAGCATTGGTACGTGTAAAACTATTTCGAGTGTGTGCGAGTGTTTGATATGAAAAATAAAACGTGTGATTATTTTATTTATTAGTTCTTCCTAATCGAAGCTTATCTAGGGCTGAATAGTTAGAAGGTTGTTTTTTTTTAAAGAAAGATGGAAATATATTAATGTACATTCATTTTTTGCTTAATAATTACACTGCCCTTGGTTGTAATCATATAATCTAATTAATAATACGTACAAATTCATCTATTGACATCTTGTACATATTAGTTAATTATATTTGAAAGTGGATTCGTGTAGTAGATTAATTGACAGTAATCGTTTAGATAATTCTGCAAAACTGTCATTAAACTCAAGAATGCTTCACAGGCGTGGTTAGGAAATTAAATTCGGTAAGGAATTGCATATCAGTATTAATGACAAATTTTGGAAAGTTGAATATTCCGTTTATTGTTCTTAATGTGTATTCAATAAAATTGGAGGAATGAAAAATAGGCAACTAGGAAAAATTACGGTACATGAATCCATTTTTGTTGACAGATGACAAGAACGTGACAATTTTACCATTTTTTTTTTGTTATACTACATTGCATTGTGCAGTTTAGCTTTATTTTAGCATTATTTTTTTAATCGCAAGTAGGTAGAAAATGGGAGAATAAAATGAGTAAGTTATTAGCCCCAACTTCAAATCCTCAATGATATTTAGTGGTGAGGATCATGTAATAATAAAAACAAATTATAACCAATTTTGGAGGTGCAACATTCTTCCTTTTAACCAAACATTAGTTTACAACAATTTTCCTAATGTTTCTAGGAGTATTTAAAATTATACAAGCAAAGACCTGCACATTTTTGTATTCGATTTCCCATCTACGTGTATTTTATATAATTAGATCACGTCTTGTCATTTTTCATTTAAAATTTTATTCTTGTGAGAGTCTGAATTAACAAACAAATGCTCCTAATTAATAAAACAACTATAAAGTGTAATTTGTCACTTGTTATTATAAACCAGACTCTCATGAATATCTATATATTTACTTGTAACCATTGAAAAAACACATATTAAGAGTAACTACAATAATCGTGCTGTAATCATACTACGTGGATTTTCGTTCCAAAGTTGAGTCCATTTCAGAAATTTTATTTACCAAAAAAACAAAGTAGCTAAAGAAATTATATGAAATACAAAATATATACATGTTATTTATTGTGAAGAAATTATGCCGTCTTTTTAGATACGTTTCGTGTATTATCATTTATTTTTTTAATTTTTTGAAATATACATACCGCATTTATGAATACTAATAAGATATTTTACAAATTATAGTACGTTATAAGATAATATATGCATCAGTGAAAATATAGCTAAAGTTGAGTTACCATTATTAAGTCATTTCTACCACTTCGGTTGAGTTAGTTTGCAATTAGTGGTGGTAGAATTGACATTTTCACTGTTAATCTTGCAATAGATAAGTAAAATGCTCATTTGAACTACTTTTATTTATTTATAAAGTTTAATAGTAAACAATTTTCAAGACTGCCCATAATAGGATATTATTATTTAAATTTTATGATTCTACTAATTCTAATAATGTGTTTTATAAGCCTTTTTGAGCGTCTTTCGACTTTTAATACTGCTACTGTTGTCACTTGTCATCGTATCTAAATCGTACTTGTCGAATTAGGTTACCAAGCAACCACATTTGGCACCATACCTACAGTTTGTTTCAAAAAGGCTTCTATAATCCCTTTTTTAACTTTTATCGATCTTGCAAATTTTTAACCTTTATAAATTTCCTTTTTAAAGATACTTCTCCATTTTAAATTTATATAATTATAATATATTTAAGGTGTAACGCATATTTGTACTCGATGGATTCGATGAAATGTTAACGAAAGAAAAAGGCATTGTGAATATAATAGGAAAAAATGATTTTGTATATTTTTTTTTATATTTATATATGTATATGTTGTTTGATTTTTGTTTTTCAGCTTTACAAAGTAAAGATTTTACGAAAAGTAATAGTTTTTTGTTTATTCCTATACAAAAATGTTGACTATTTTTACCTTTCAATTAAATCATGTCTTGTATTGATTTCGTTTTGACTCATTTTGTAATACATTGTAATGTAAAGGTCAGTGCATTTGGCGAAATTGTCTTATGTTTGGCAACTATGTGAGCCGATCTATCTTACGTTACCTTATTCATTGGAGTTTATTCTGTGACTTTCGGGGGTACTACAAAACAGAAAATGTAAGTTGAGATGGAATTTCGGAAATTTGAAAGTTCTAGATCTGATAATGGTTGGATAATATTAATATATTAGAAATTATGTTACCGGGGCTATTAAGCGAGAAAAAAAAACAATTGTTATGCATATTTCGGTCAATACGTTGACTGGGAATGGTGAGAAATTGAAAGATTCATTAGTTGCAAAACTTCAGGTTTCACGTTCAATTTTGAAATTGCTTTAACATTTGAAGGAAAGTAGAAAAAATACTAAAGTAATATATATTATTGAAGAGAATTTAATTCTCTACAACCCTATGGTCGGCAATTATTTTTTGGGTGCATCGTCACAGACTTCAAGAGCTGATATATCGAAAACTATACAGGATATCGAAAAACTTGACTGAGTAAAACTGGTAGCAAATCTAATAAGCTTTCATTTTATATTGAGTAGTCATGTCGCTAGGACGCATATTTTCCGAGATATAAGCCAAAAACCGAAAAATGGGACCTTCGGACCCCTTGGTTCAAAGGCTACGGGCGGGGACTTTTGATATGTTCACCTCCTAACTAGTCCAAACAAAGTCACTTCCTTCTATACCTATTTTTGAGCATTCGTTGCTTGAACTAAAATAGCAATCAAAAAAACACCACATGCCACTTTTTGCAGTCAGATGAGAGACTTAGAGTTTTAGGTACGTTTTTCAAAATCAAAATAACAGATACCCGAAACAAACGAAGTGATAGCCAAATATTTCTTGTATGCCTTTCAGTGGGGAATCTGAAAATCAAGCATAAGCATATTTATTTTACTACTATAGTCCAGACTAAAGTGTTTCTATTAATTACAATTTTTTTGCACAAAAGGCACTCGCGAACCATGTTGTTAGCTATACACTATTGAATTTATCTGAGGTAATAACTTAAGAGACTTTGACAAACATATATTTTTAATCAAAAAATAGTTTCAAATCACTGTCAAAAACAAAGACATCATATTAAAATCTAGCAAACACATTCAATATACAGAGTGAAGTTAATAATAATAATTGAGAATTACACTGGGAAATTTCAACACTCTCCCTCAGTGTGTATTCTCCATTATTTTTGCACATAAATAATTTAAGGAATCTCTTGATAAAGGCTTTGTTAACATATCTGAAATATTTTCCTTTGATTGAATATATTCGATGTTAACATCTTTCGATATAACGCGTTCCCTAACATAATGATACTGAATATCTATATGCTTGCTTCGTTGATGAAGAGCTGGATTTTCAGAAATATGTATTGCGGCCTGGTTATCACAAAGTAATAGTGTATTGGTTTGACCAAGAAGATCTTTTATGATATATTGCATCCAAATAGCTTGTCTACAAGCTATGCTTAGTGCCATATATTCAGACTCTGTTGTGCTTACTGCCACAGATTGCTGTTTCTTAGTAGTCCAAGATACAGGAGCCAATCCATAAAAGCCCATATATCCACTATACGATCGCCTATCATCAATGCAACTTGCATAAGAAGCATCACTAAACATTGATATTGATGGTGAAATTGTGTATTTATATAAGTTTTTGATTTACGGATCCTCTGAGATAACGTAAGAGATGTTGAATCATATTATCATGAATAACCGTAGGATCTACACAAAATTGTGATAATATATTAACTGCAAACGTTATAGCTGGCCTTGTTCCTGTAGCGAGGTAAAGAAGACTTCCAATTTTTGATTGGTAACATTTTTTATCGGTTCTCAAATCACCTTCTTTTGCTTTTTGTGGCTTGCAGCCTGGATCCATTGGCGTAGATGTAGGATTGCAGTTAGACATTTTATACTTCTCCAGTAATTTAAGAATATACTGTTTTTGATGTATATATACATAAGTTGGGCCCCATTCAATTTGTAACGATAATAAAAATTTTGGTATACCAAGAAAAGTGACTTCAAAATTATTTTGTAGAGCATTTTCGATTTTGCGTATCCTTTCTTCCTAATCCATGCTTTAATCCATAAATACTTCTTTTTAGAAGACATACTCTCCCTTGTTCCTCACTCAAACCTTCTGGTAATTTCATATAGATTTGAAAGTCTATGTCGCCGTTGAGAAATGCAGTCTTTATGTCTAGCTGTCTGGCAACCATTTGTTTGTTAACTGCATGTGCTAGTAAAATTCTAACTGTCTCGTAGCGAACTACGGGAGCAAAAGTATCCTCAAAATCAATACCGTGTATTTGACTATACCCTTGTGCTACTAGTCTTGCCTTATATTTGGAGATTTTCCCATTATCTCCTAGCTTTTTCTTAAAAACCCATTTACATCCAATGGTTCTTTCTCCAGGAGGCATTTCAATAATCTCCCAAACATTATTTTTCTTCATTGACTCGAGTTCATCATTGATGGCAGCTATCCATAAATCTGATTCAGGTCCTCTAACAGCATCTATATATGAAAGTGGTTCATCTAAAGCTAAGTTACAAAATTCCTCTGTATAGCGAATAGGCGGTTTACTTTCTCTTGCGCTGCGTCTGAAGGATACATAATTTGGTGTTAAATCTGGTTCCTCATAGGGTGTTGATGACAAATTAAATTGAATTTCTTTATTTTCACTTTGATCAGTCTCTCCACTATTTTCATTAGGATTTTGTACAGGGGTATTGTTTAGTTCCTTTCTTTCTAATGGTGATATAAATATTACTCCTTCTTGACCTTCTTGAGGGATTAACTTAAAGTCTTTCGACACAATTATAGTTTTACCATTCCAAAACCGGTACCAGCCTCCTTTTTTGCCAAATCCGATTAGAAATGATTTGTAGGCTCTAGGATTCAGTTTGCTTCCTGGCTTTTGAGTTGCCGAAGGGATATTTACATAGGCCTTTTGGCCGAAGTATTGTAGATGACCTATCTTTGGTTTCATTCCAAAAAACATTTCAAAGGGAGTTTTTTTATTGAATGCGTGAGGAATTCTATTTTTTATATATACCGAGTGTGCTACCGATTCTGCCCATAATGTCAAGGGCAAATCAGAATCAATTAGATTGGTTCTAGACATTGTAGTTACAGTTCTATTTAGTCTCTCTGCTAATCCATTCGTTTCATGTAAATATGGTATAGAATTTTCATGTTCTATACCGCGTGACTTAAAGAATAATTGTAAAGTTCTAGATTTATATTCACCTCCATTATCGGATTTGAAAATTTTAATGTTTCTCCCTGTTTGCTTTTCGACCTTTTGTACATACTCTTTTATTGCTTCTAGCGCATCACTTTTTTGTTTTAAAAAATTAATCTCTGTGTAACGGGAATATTCATCAATGAATGAGATGTAGTATAGACTTCCACCTATTGATTTCGTTGAGAATGGTCCACATATATCAGAGTGAATTTTTTCTAGCAAGTATTGACACACATTTCCAGGCTCTCTTGTTATTCTTCTAGTCATTTTGGAAAGTTCACATGCTTTACAGTCTATTATGGTGGATTTAATATTCGGAATAACATTAGGATCAGCTACTGCGCACTTAAGATCTCGGAAGGAACTTATAGGAAGATGTCCCAATCGTCTATGCCAACTAGTTATATTTTCTGAGGCATTACTAAAATTAGATGATTGCAACTTAGCTTCTTGGAAAACATTTTCTTTTAATTGAGATACAATCCACCCAATCATACGTCCATTTTTCCATAATGTTATATCTTTATCACCTTTCATTGTTACTCCATTTGTTCTGATAGTTTCCCAAGACATCAGTGAACACTTTAATTCTGGAGCATACAAGACATTGTGTAATCTGACATTCAGAGTTGAACCATCAGGTAATATAGCTTTAAGTTTAACTTCTCCGATATGAGTAACTTCAATCTTTTTATCATTACCCAGTCGAATGAAACTGTTGTAGGGACGAAGATTACAAAATGCATCTTTATTTCCAGACATATGAGAAGTTGCACCTGTATCAAATATCCATCTGTTTGATTTAGAACTGGTTGTAAATGCTGGATAGGCATGCTCGTCATCTTCTGAATCCCATACTGTATTATTTGTTTTTTCATCTTCTTTTTTATTTCGGCAGTTTATTATTGTATGTCCTACAAGCCGAAATTTTTCCAAAAAAGGCTAAAGATTAACAAAAACACCCAATATGCAACAATTTACTGGATCGCAACGTCGCAAACTATCGATGGATAAAATACTATACGTGACGTATAGTATGAATGAAACAAGGTTATTTTAAATTGCGGTGGTGTCACGTTTAACGCTATTAAAATCCTTGCATTTATTTTCAGGATTAATAATGGTGTTTGCAATAGTTTATCTTAGTATTTAAAAAGTTGTTATTTAGCAAGCGTATGTATGTAAAAACGATAGGTACAAAAATGCCCTGCATAATGGTGTGAAAATAGGTGCTGCTTAAATATCAAGTCTGCTGAAAGCGGTTAAAATAGCTTAATCTACTTTGTACACATTTTATACGTTTTTTATTCTGTTAAAAGTCATTTTATTTGGAGACTTAGAAATGTTTCGGGAAATATTGCAACATCTCTGCCCACAATGCGTTGGAGTTGGAAACACTGCACTAGGTACGAAAATGAATTGGTGGGGACGCTTGATGTGTCACAATATATTTCGAAACTATTCTAATTAATAAAATTTGTTGCTATTAGTGAGTTGTAGGTAAAAACTATTTTTAAATATGAAAGGGATAAATTACACAGCCTGGCAACACCGCACCAAGCAACGCATGTCGGTTCATTTACGAAATAGCTACGCGCTACGTTTCTTTGCAATGTGTGACCGGGTTTTAAAGGTAAATAGAGGAGCTTTGCAGGCAACAGTATTTATGGGAAAATGTATAAGTTGTCTAAGTTTAATAAGTTGTCGTTAAAGAATTAACCTATTCTATCAAAATAAAAAAAAAAACCATTAAATAGTAGCGTGAAGTTAAAATGATTGTTATATATATATTTTTATTTTTGTTAGGAAGAAAACATAGAATGAATGATTAAAACGGGTTTCCTATCAGTAAGTCACAAAATTGCATTCCAGCCACATACAATAATCAAAGGCAGAAATCTAGTTCTTGCTGAAGGTCAATTTATAAACGTGCAGTTATAGTCATTTCAAGTGGAGATATCGCTGTAAGCAGATTAATATTGTCCATATAAATTAGTGATATATGTAAATGTGATATATAAATTAGTATAAATAAATGAGGTCATAAATAAATTAAACTGTTTAAATTGATGTCTAGGTAGACCTCATTCCGACCATTCAGTGTTGGGTTCTAATTAACAGTGGCGTTCCTAAAGTGGTGCTGGGAAACAGTAACAAAGGCGGCACAGAATGAATGAAAATCAAACTCATATAAGATATATACATCTAAGCCACAAAAAATTGTTTAAATAAATAAAAGTTACATTTGTTTCAAGTCATTTTTATAAAAAATTATTTAATCACCTCTGAATAAACAGTCATCAAAACAGAAATGCAATACCTTCTCTATAACTTCCTAAAATTGCAGGAGTTTATAAATAAGTTCTTACTTACCTGTCTGTATACAGATAAGGAATAAGTATAGGAATCATTATTTTTTTCGATGATGTGTGTCGGTATACTCGATAACTCATGAACGGATACAACAAAAAAACAAAATAACCAGAAAAAGCCTGTAATAACTAGACAGGAATGTCATTTATAAATAAAAGCAATTTATATGTATCATTTTTTTATTAATATCACAATACAAAAGAAATGCAACAGTTATCCAATTTTTGGATAATGAGGTACAAGAAAATTGATCACCATTTTTTCAGTATCAGAATATTTTGACGAACATAATTAATTCATCTACAATTACCTACTGCAATTTTAAAATTTTTTATAAACCAAATGTTAGATAACCAGCAAAATAATGTATATCAGCATTATTTCAATTAGTCTTTTTTATATCTTTATCGGTTATATCTTCCGTTTTTTCTGTGTCAATCTCGTCTTCTTTAAACACACAAAACGAAACGATCCAAAAACATAACCAGTTTGGAATGAAAATATTAGTAACCACACCATACAACCAGTTACCGTAAACCATGGAATCGACAATACTGAAAATGACCGATTGCTGTGTAGCATCCCAACCTCTTATCACAATCTCTTTCATCCTTTCTTCTGGAAACAGGAAATATGTGTTTATCATTACCGCGACTGTCAAAATGATCAACGGATGGACCAGGAACCAGAGGAATCTCTGGAAATATGAGCATATTCTGGAAAATAATTAAAACAAACTAATAAAATGCCGTTAGTCATTTAAAGCAAAGTTAATAATGAAGAAACAAAAGGGTGTCAAAATTATAAAGGCGTTAGATAATTATATAAATAATTATGACTATCTCCCTAGACCAAATATCAGCAACTACTTCTCTAGAGAAATGGTCAATATTTGGTCTAGTGAAATAGTCGTCCCAAATATAACACGACCTTGATTAATATTCTGCTATTTTTGTTGTTGCTAAATCTCTCAAACATTTTACAATTTGATTCTACATAATTTTGGCATTAATAATCATCAAATTATTAATGCCAAAAATTATGTTTCATCAAATTAATATTAAAATATTCTCGAGATTTAGATTCAACAAAAATAGCTAACTATTATCAAGGTCTGGATAATTTGGATTTATGTTTATTACCTGAAATAAATGAAAATGACAATTAACAAAGCAGTAAAAAGTTATTGCCAAAAAAAGCAGCGCGAATTGATATTCCATATTTTTTATAATTTAATTACAATGAATTATACTTTATTATAAACCTATTCATAAGCAAAAAAACGTCGGAAATTTAAAACTATAGAGGAATTAAAATGCTGTCTCAAAAGTGCAAGTGAAGCTATATAGGAAAAATTACAATCAGAAGTTGAATACACGGACTTTAAAATAAATGTTTATCAAATACATCACGATACATTATTTGGTGGGATTTGTTATTTTGTTAAAAAAACTATTTAGAAGAACGATTTTAAATTGTAAGATTTAGTGGAAACATCAGGCAAATATCATGCGAAATCTGGGGTATCACAAGGTTTAAACTAGGGTCCTCTATGGTTTATACTTTTTATAAATGATTTACTATCTATATTTTAGTACGAACAAAATTAGACATGCCGTATTTTAAAAGATATATTATACGTTTTTTGTATTCATCCTATGGTATATAATTGTAAATTTTTCTACGTTTAAATGTAGTTAGCAATATACGACTATTTTTAGTTTGCGATGAACTATTTATATACAGTGGGTCTAAATATACGTTTAGGTTTAATTAAATTAAATTCGTATAAATTTACATAATATTACAATATGTGTTCTTCGTTTATAACTCCCGTTTAAATTTCGTCTTGGTTGATTTTTTCAACGTTTACCATCTACCATTTTTATACTTAACGTTTTTTAACAGATAAATTAAACGCTTTTGTTTGTGGATACTAGTTAATATACCTATATTATTTTACGTTTAAATATAAGTCACCTTAAACGCATATTACCAGTTTACGATGAACTAGTAGACAGAAGTAAATAATATGAATATATTTAGGTTTATTTAAATTAAAAGCTTATAGATATATTTATTTATATTACACCATATTTTTTTAATTATATTTCCTGTAATATTTATAACAAATTCCCCATTGTACCGATTTCAAACACCCGAACATTTAAATAACCCGCCAATAACCATGGTGGGGTGGACTAGTCCATGTCGTTTCATTGAGTGAGATTCGGGGTGTGCTTCAAGCTAAATCGGGCTGGTCCAAAGTGCGCGTAGTGCAGAGAATCGAGAGGGGAGTAAGGTACCGGCAGACGATCGGGAATCAGCTGACTGATGGTGGCTGTGAAGGGCTCGCTATCAATCAAACGATTCACGCTATTATAAGTTATATTTCTGTTAACTAGTTGCTAACCACGATAATTGTTTTTTATGTAATAAAAAGTTCTTGTAAAATTGTTGGTGTTGTTGTTGTGCCCAGTTGAATTGCATGTTACTTTGGCGTCCTGGCTTTTACGATATTGGTTACAAGCATAGGTAAGTTTCTATTAATGTTTTAATTTAGCTACTCGTTTAATAATTGTTGCATTTTACAACAACTACTGTTTTATTACAGTGTGTAAAATGCTTATAGAATCTCCAAAACATAACCTTACTTTTGTTTCTCTTATTTTTATACGTATTTCTATACGTATTTTTTAGGCTACCTAGGTATTCCAAGCATACTCATTTTCCTTTGTTTTGGTGAGTTGTTTTTTATTTAATAAAATATCTAAAATAACCCTGTCTCGGTGTCATCTACTAAGAAAAATAACACAAAATGTTCAAGATGCTTTAAAGTCAAATCAATTTTTTTATTCCCAGTGAAGATAACATTAATAAGGCTTCGGACATTAATATATCATCTGATTCTATTATTTATAATAATTTCTTAGAAAATAATGCAAATTTAACTTTGGAGCTTTTAGAAAATATTTCACCTGAAATGCAGTTACCTTTTAGTTATAGGAATGGGGGTGAACCAAGAGACTTAACCGACCGAACGATTAGAAGTTCTATGCAAGATTGGCTTAAGTTAGCTAAGGCCTGTCTAGGACATAACACATCCAAAGTGTTAAGCTAAGATTTTAATTTTCATATATATTTTTTATTAGTTAAAGAAAAGTTTCGTTTAGTTTGTTATTCAGTATTTTAGTGTTTATTTTTTAGTATTTTATTGTTTATTTTTTTTTAATAAAATATTGTTCTGTACATATAACAAGAACCAGTGATCAAAAAAATTTCCTAAATATTTAGACCAATTACAACCAAAATAGAAACACGAGTAATACCTATTTCTACCTGCTATGGATAAAATCCAAACTGTCATTTAAGAAATATTAACATTTTTCCATGGCCTCTTTTAGAAATTTTGTTTTGATCACTTTATTTAATTTGTGTTTGAAATATATTTAAAATATCAGGTAGACGCATTTTACACATTAATAAAATAAGATAAATCTAATATAGACGTATAGTAAAACAGGATAATAAAAGGTAGATAAAGTTGTAATGTTAGACGTATAAAAATAAAAAAAAATATACCTAGTACCTAAAAAAAACGTAATTTATACCAAAGTGTGCTGCCTGGGAATCCTTGCGATATATTTATTGCAAAAAATATCATGTCTAATCTGATTATATCGAAATAAGAAACTCTGTACTATTTATCATTTGAGACTATTAATAGGGAAGAAGGTTAAGATAAGTAATTATGTTTCGGATACTATAGAGAATAATTTGGGAATGCCACAGGGTAGTGTTCTGGGTCCGCTAATGTTTTTAATTTATAACATTGAAACTTGTTTTAAAGAAATTAATTGTTCTATAAGTAAAATAAATTATTATTGTAACAGAAACTCGTTGAAAATAAATTACGAAAAGACAAAATGGATGTTAATTGGTGGTACTGGAAATTTATGTAAATAAACGTAGCATCGCAGTGTGTTTCTGTTGATGGAGTAAAACTTGAGAGAGTCGAAAAAATTAAGTACCTAGGGGCTATGGTTGATACAAATTTACAATTTAAGGAACATGCTAATATCGTCATCAAAAGTATTCAACTATTTGAGGCGCTGTTCTCCACATCTCAGCAAATGGGCTAAAATAATCATAATGTAGGTATGAGGATAATACTAAGCTTTTCGCGATTGGAACCAATCGATTCCATGTTAAATGTATTTCAGTGGTTGCTGATTAAAAACATATTTGCTGTTCTATTGCCTGCTATTTATATTTAAGAATAAATCAGGTATCTCCCCAGTATATTTACAAAATATTTTAAATTATATTCAGGATGTTCATGAACACAATATACGAAATAAGTAAAATTTTAGAATTTATAAGCCCATGATAGCCAAGCGGCACTTAAGGCCATATCGACTCAGAAAGTTATGTCGAGGCTGGTATGGGAATACATCGAAGAACTAAGAACACTGGCAGACCGAAATAGAGTAAAACTATTTTGGGTGCCAGGTCACCAAGGGATCGAAGGCAACGAAAAGGCTGACGAACTTGCAAAAAGAGGGTCAGAAGAAACACCGGAACCAGACACAAATCCAGGAGTACCAAAAAGTACAGTCAAGGGTTTCATAAACACCTGGATTCGGGAACAACATATCAACTATTGGGGAAACACCCCAAAACAGGCACATGGAAAAGCCTTCATAGACAGACCATGTCCCAAAAGAACTGGAGAACTACTCTCAATGAATAGGAACCAGTTGAAAGTGACAACAGGGTTCATGACTGGGCACGCCCCAGTAAAGGGACACTTGAACAAAATTGGCATGTACAATGGGGAACTCATGTGCCGACTATGTCACAAGAAACCAGAAACGGCCAAACACATACTGTGCGAATGCGAAGCTCTAGAACCCAAAAGACAGGTTGATCCAACAACGTATAGAACCAGCTTACCCAAGGATCTGTACAAACTTGTACAAGGTACAAAGGTGACAGAGTGGGTGTTATAAACTAACATGGGGTAAAACACAATAAGCCAATAGGCTTCAGTGTTATTCGGAGATACATAGTCAGACGAGCCCAGGAGAAAAAAAAACCCATGAAATTCAGTTTTTTTAAAGGTGTGCAAGCTTTTAATTTGCTGACCATTTAATTTTTTTTCTCTTCTTCTTTTCTTATGTTTTGCAATGTTGACATTATGTTATCATTTTACATGTACGCTGACTGTATACTTACGTATTTTTATTTTTTTTTAATGTATGTTGACTCTATATACTTATGTTATTTTTTATTTTATTTTAAATATGAAGATATGTATTGACATGTTGTTGAATTATATTCAACATGTTGGATTTGTTGCTGTGCTCAGTATTGCATCAATTGTACACAAAGCTTTCATTCTCAATTCTTTTATTACTCCTGGAGACGTCTCTGTAAGCAGCACTTCAGTACCTCTCAAACACAACACAGCGTTTTGCGGTGTTAAAAAGGGTAACGCTTCATTTGCCATCATGTAATATAAATTTCATACCATAAGAATGGCTTAAGTAACAAATTTCCTAGAGAAACTCTGTAAATAGTGTAAAAAGTATGTAGTTTGTAAGTGCACCATGTAATAAAAATAAAATCACTCCAGAAATGTTTAAAATAAAGTGTCTAATTAGAAGGTGATGTTTTCATCCAAGTACTAATCCTCCCAGACCTATGGATCGCACAGGTATTTCCAATATTATTTAATACAGTTCATAATTTTCTTTCGGTCATACTGCTACACATGTAAAAAAATATTTTTTTTTTACTAAATAAACGATTTATATAAATTGACACCCTATATATGTAAATATTTTTAGAATTTTTTTATGTAAAAAAAAAATAAAATCTTACCTGCAACTGGATGGATTAACTAACAGAGCAGCAGGTACGCTAATAATTGCGCAGAAAAATCCCAACGAAAAATTATTCATTGAAATGCAAATTAAAACCGTACCCAGCTCTAACATGGCGAGAATATTCAACAACTCCATACTTTTTCTACAATGTCTCATCCTGATGAACAGTGGAATGAATAAAAGTTGTACAAGACATGCCAGAAGTGGATAGAACACTTTAACGTTCGTTTCATAAACGGAAAGTGATGTTATATATCGAGACATGAATTGAGGTATATTCGAAACCAGAACTCCGAAGAAATGAGTCACCAGGAAGGTCGTTATAATTTTATCGATGCGTACTGGTGGAGAATGAGTTTCTGTACTCATTTCTAAAAAAATATAAAAGGATTTTAAATGCATTATTTCGTCCTAAAATATTAGCGAGAACAGTGTAATTGCTTTAATTACCTTTACAACTGGTTTCTTGCAACTTGAACCATCTCGCACAAGCCTTAATAAACATAGTTCCGATCATCAAGCATACGGAAGGAATGTAAATACCTATAAAAAAATATATTAAATGATAGTGTGAATTTGAAAACATTTGGATATTTGAAATTTTTAAAAGCCTACCAATTAAGGTAAGTGCACCAATAATTGACAGTGTTCCAGTAATTGACACTTGCTCAATTATTCTTCAAAAATAAGAACATTAGACTATATATGAGAAATTTATCTTAAACATCGGTATTTTTAGAATATTTGGCAACCGTGTAGCCTACGTAACGGATGTTAGGTGGCACTACGGTCAGTTACAAAATGGTGAAAAGAACACGTGCAGTGATAGAGTGGTTATGTTAAGACATTTCATAAGGTCAGTATACCAAATTGAATATATCTACTTCTTATAACTTCATGTTAAATTTATTTAAACTATTCCTGGGGGCGTATTAAACAACACTGATGGGTTTTTACTGGTTTTTATGCATGTAAATCCTAAAACCTCATTTTTGTTAAAGTGTCAATAATTGGAACAAACCAAACCAGTATGTTCCAGTTGACATACCCTGTTAATCACTGGTTCACAAGCAAATACTGATATACACTGTTGTCATACTGTCTAAAAAGTCTGCAATATACCATTTAAATATGAGATCTAACAGCCTTTTGGTTCCAGTCATTGACAGGGGTGTCAATTATTGGTACAAGAAGTGTCAATAACTGGAACACGTTTTTATTTAAAGTTATAGCACCTAAAAAAATTATACATAGGCTCAGTTGGATGAAGCTCTTGCTGCTATAGCAAGAGGGATGCCAGTAGCTACAGCTGCTAAAACTTACTTTGTTCCACGAACAACGTTACTTTATAAATCAACAGGAAAGCTACCTATACATTGCCGAATGGGACCAAGTACCATCCTCACAAGCAATGAAGAAACTCTTGTCGAACAGTGGATACTTTCTCTAGCAAAAGTGCACCATTCAGTAGGCAAAGAGCAATTACTAGACAATGTCCAGTTTATCGTTAAAGAAAGTAAACGACCAAACCCTTTCACTGATTCGAGACCAGGTTGAAAATGGTATGAGTCGTTTTTGAAGAGGCATCCAAATTTAAGCGAAGGATTTGCGCAAAATTTAACACCAGCCCGCGAAAAAGTTACTGAACAACAATTGCGACAATGGTTTCGGAGTGAAAGAATATTTGCAGTCAAAAAATTTATTTGTCGCAACGGAGGATCCTTCCAGAGTATTCAACTCTGATGAGAGTGCTTTTTTTCTTCAACCAAAAGGTGATAAAGTCCTTGCACGAAAAGGGGATAAAAGCGTGTACAATGCTGGAACCAACGACGAGAAAGAAAATTTAACTGTATTAGTCACCGCTAATGCGGCTGGGACACTAGCTCCTCCTATGGTGGTGTTTAAATATGAACGCATTCCAAGTCATGTAGCTGTCAGTATCAATAAAAGTTGGGGAATAGGCCGTTCCGAAAGTGGATGGATGTGTGGAGCAACTTTTTTGAACACATAACAAATGTGTTTGTACCATGGCTAGATGAGAAAAAAATTGAGAGACCTATTATTATGTTTATTGACGGTCATGGGTCACACATGACATTACACCTATCAAAGTTTTATTCAAAAAACGGAATAGAACTTTTTGCATTGTATCTAAACTCTACACATTTAATTCAACCTATGGATGTGGCTGTATTTAAGCCACTAAAACAATTCTGGAAAAAATATGTAATGCCGCCTTTACATGCAGCCACTGCCGCTACTACTTGCTCTGCCCGCTGTTCTGCCCTGAATAATTCCACGGCAGCCTGTGAAGCAAGTGACTATTTACATGCAGCTATCGCGCCTACCCATTATTCTTTAGCAATAATAGAGGGCGTAGAAATTGCCGAGGCGATAGCGCTCTAATTTTTGAATTTGCAAAATAATATTGTTTTAAAAAGAAATGTATAATAAAAAAAAAACAAATAGACTGAAACACCTCATCAGACCTTATCAATCGAGGCATTTTCTACCTTTTCACTTATCCTTTTCTACGTATTTTTTTTGTGATATATGTGAAGGATCTACAGGATGCCTCAGTTGCATATAGCTCTAAAAACTTTAGCACTTGGTCTTTGTTACTCTCAATAATGGTTAAAATGTTATTGGTGCCAATAATTCACCAAACAACAAACACATAAGTTTTTCTTTGTGCACTTGGTAAAGCAACAGGACAGGACAGTGGGCAGCATGTAAACGGTTGCGCCCATTCGTGCTGCCAGTCCTTTGACTTCCTTTCGAAATACCGCCACTGAAGGGAGCGGACGGCAGCGGTAGTGGCATGAGCAATGGCAGCGCGAGCGACGTGTTTACATACACGCGCTGCCCATTTCCCTACCCAATTTCCTGCTCACTGCTGCGGAAGTGAGCTGCATGTAAAGGGGGTATAAGACATTGGCACGAAAATCACGGAAAAATATTGCGAAAAGAAAATTTTGGAAAAGTGTTTGAGGAAGCGTTATCCAAAGTTACAGATAAAACAATTCAACATGGATTTAGAGTATGTGGACTTTCGCCGCTTAATGTAGAAAATGTAAAATTTTCAAAAATTTCAAACCCGTCGACAGAAGTTAATCAAACCAGAATAATAGAAGGGTTGGCTTTGGAAAAATGTATTCCCTCAGAAAAATTAAAAAAACTTTCGAACAAATTTTGATACTGCATGGACAGGTAATATGGAAGACGTGTCACTATTTAATGTATGGAACACAATGAAAAAAAAAAAAATTAAAATAGAATCCGCTTTAGGTGTTGAACCATTAGAAAACATAAATAAATGTGAGAACCAAAATTGCAACGAGAAAGAAAATGATCTTGTAGAAAACATATTAGACAACTCGAGACCAGGACCTTCTGGCCTTCAACAACAAAGAGTTGATTCTGATATGACCCCATTAAAAATTGTTATACATTCTGATGTCAATATTACACCTCCTACTGTATCACAAAGTGATAGATCTCCTTTAAATTCATCGGAAAATACAACGCCGTTCAATGTATTATCTTTAAAGAAACAAGTTCCCACTCCATTTAAAAAAGCCCTTTTTTGGCCGGAAGAAGTAAAAAACACAAAAAGAATAAAGAGAAAATTCCTTGTGCTATTACGTCAGAAATTTGGCAAAAATACCACATAAAAAAGGATTCTGAGAAAAAGAGAAAACAAGAAGAACAACAAAAACGGACAGAAGAGAGAAAGCGAAAAAGGGAAGAAAAAATTATAAAAATACAAAACAAGGCTAAGTCAGTAAAGAGGGAAAGTTCTGACAATTCATCCGAAAACGAAGAATGGATAGAAAGTGGAGACAGTAATGATGATGTCAGTATCAATTTAGAAAATGAAGAAGAGAACGAAATACCAATCAAATACGACGATATCCAAGTAGGAAATTTTATTTTAGCGAAATTCTTAGGAGGAAAGAGAAAAACTTTTTTTTATAGGTATATCTGTGTGGTTCAGAAGAAATATTTCCGAAACGATATTGAAGTTATATCCCTTAAATCAACAAATGAAACGAATACCTTCAAACTTGTTGATAGTAATATTTCAACAATCAAGATAGAGGTTATCATAAAAAAAGTTACCCCAACCGGAACTACACAATGTCGGCGACAGAATAAAATATGTATTTTCAAAAAATATTGATAATTTTGAAGCCTAAAGCACCCACAAATTTCCATTTTTTGTTTTTATTTTTTATGTTATGAATTTGCTGTTTATTTTTATTTACTTAATGTATTCAAAATTAAAAGTATAATCCTTAATTTGTATCAATAATTGGTGGGTCAATTACTGGTACATGAAAAAAATCAAGTGTCAATGACTGGTACTTCAAAACACTTTTTTTATAATATTTATTTCATGAAAAGCAAAATTATTAGAACTAAAAATACATAACTAATGAACTCAAGAAACTATAAGCTACAAGAAAAAATCGTATTATATGCTTAAATTTTTTTTGTTATTGGTGAAAATAATTATTTAATATAAATCAGCGTCTAATAGTGTCAATTATTGGTGCTGGAAATTTAACGCTACTTTTAATTTATACATAGTTCAGGTATTTAAAATAGATGTAGCGGAGATATTATGTGATTTGACTAAGGCGTTCGATTGTGTCAATCACACAATATGATTGCAAAAACTTCCGAGTTTACGAAATCGAAGACGAAGCGCTGATTTGAATAAAAGATTATCTTTCTGAACATAAACAAATGACAAGAGCTATTAAGAAGACTCTCAAGTTTTAGATATAAGTTGGGGAGTTCCTCAGGGTTCTATGGTGGGTCCCATTTTATTCATTCTTTATATAAATGACTAACTAGGTTATTAATTACGTATCTATATTTAGTTATCAGTTTCAGTAAGTAAGAAGACATTTTTATTTTATTTTTTAATAAAAAATATATTTTTTACTGTTCATTCTCTCCCTCATTCTAGTGCACTTTCTCCCCGAGACAAAGAGATAATGGACAAAGCTGCACGGTTGTCTTTTATATACAAATAGGATACTGCAATGAACTGTTGGTAGCAAAACAAGTTTTTCAATTTTAAATAAACTCTGACAAAACTATGTTTTTTGTAACATCAAAATTTTAGCAAATAAAGATATTATTATTAATTTATAATTTAATACAAACTTTGTATTCGAACTTTTTATATCAGAAGTGGGATCCGTAAACCTTGGGAAAAATGCTGAAAATATTCAATAACTAGTATTTTCAGATAGGCTAATATTATGTAACAAAACATTTTCCTTTTTTCATAATATTTTCAGTATTGTATTTTAAAATCACCCTATATAAGATTCAACAAATCTAAAGGAGCACTCCAGAATTAAAGAAATGGGATAACCAAAAATAAAACAAAAATATGTAAAGGTAAAACTAACTTATGGAAATGTATCTATCTGAGGACGGCAACAAATAGAAAAAGAAACTTTGGTGAAACCTCTCCAGTAGATTATTCAAACTACGAAATATTCCTTCTATGATTCTTCCAGTACCCACAAACCAAATTTTATTACTGCCTTTAGCTCTTGATTGTTCAAATCCTTCAAGAGTAAGAGCTTGGATGCCAAATCTGTGGAAGAGACCATGATTACCATTTGGAATCTAAAAAAAGAAATAGGACAGTTAACTGTGGTAGTCTATTTAAATAATTATTTGTGTACTGAGGCCATAAAGTTGATTTTTTTTGGCTGAACCGAGGTAGAGTCAAGGACAAGCAACTTCTAGTTAGGCCAAACAAGATCATGCATCCAAGGTGCACATAACATGTCTCATCAAGTAGATCCAACATTTTTTTTACATTCTTAATCCTGAAAGAGACTTAAATGCAAGATAGTTTCAAACTTTTATTGATTGAATAAATAACATACTGTTTAGTAATAAAATTTGTATAGAATTATTAAAGATGAATATGATCAACTTGTAAAAGCGGCTATAAAATAAGCCCAAAAAAGTGAAACTTTAAAGCAACCGTAGAGTGAATGTGGCCAAAACAACATAATATATTGGCAAATGCCACTTTCTCTTGCAAAAATCTTTACTTACTCCAGTGGCTTGCGTACCCATCATAGAAAGCATATTTCTAAAATAATTCAACCATTCTTTAGATGGTTTTCTGGAATAAAATGGTCCTTTATTTTTGAAAGTTTGATATACTCCTTCTTTTGTGCACATCTTTGATGCCAAATTAAAAAGATCCAAATTAGGTAGTTGACCATTTAGGCCTTCAATTTTTATATCCATTTGACCTAGAATTAAAAATTACATTCTCTTATGGTTAAAGGAACTAAAAACTTGCCTAAAACAGATATTTTTAACACAGAAAACTCCGGACTATAGTATAACTTTACATAAATAAATGTTTTGATTGTACCGGACAAAATAATCTTAAAAAAATGTCAAATTTCATAAGATATTGACTACTTAAATTTACCAATTCTTTCACTATGTAATTCTAAGTTGATAGCTGCTTGAATTGCACCACCTCTGCCTCTGAGGTCTCCATGATCTAAAATATTTTCACTACCACAACTAACACCATAATAAGCTTCCAACCAAGCTTGAACTCCAACTTGTTCATGTTCAGTGATTAGGAAAATTATGTCCTTTGCCCAATATTTTTCCCCTTGAAAATAAATAGTTATCAGTAAGTTATCGAGGCATACAATCCTAAAACTTACTGTTTGCAAATTTAGCAAAAGCTAACATGATAGCAACGGATGGAGCTGTTGGAGGATGTGCACTTGTACTAGGCCTAAAAGGTGTGCTTAACACCAAAGCTTCACTACTAGACCCCCTTGGGGCCCTCAAAATTCCATAAACATTCTTACCTGAAAACTTATCTTTTCTATTAAAAGGAGAAGTAAGAGTAAAATTGTGCGTATAAGTATCTAATCCTATTTGGTTAAATTTGGCTAGTAACCAAGAATATGGAATCGAATCATGGTATTTATTCATTTCATCAAGTAATTCTTCATGATATCTAGCAGCTTCTCTGTCTTCGCGAAACTGAGATTTTACTAGACCAGGGAGCAATGCATTTTCCGAAAAATAAGTATTTGCATTCATAGTAGGATAGGCTAAAGCTAAAAACCATATAACACCACCAATGTACAATAACATACAGGCATAGCTGTAATATTTCAAAAGAATTTTTATAAATTTGCCTTGGCCAGTTGTTGGATCCGTTAACAAACCCATTGTTCTGGTCTATTTCTTTTAATATTAAATCCACATTAAATTATTAAATCATACTAATAATAATAGTGTGTAGTGGGTGCAGTTATTCTAAAACTTTATTGATATTATGACATTTAAAGTAACAACAAAAATATAACCTCATTTCTTCTTTTTCTATTAAAACCCATGGAGGTTAAAAGCATTATCTTGTACATAACAGTATATGCAGCTATTTACATATGCCGATTTTATGAGATTAAAAAATATTCTAATTTAAATATTTAAAGACGTAAATGGATAAAGGTGTCATTATATTTTCTTCAAAAAATATTTTGACGCCTAAGACCTAATTAATGCTATATTTTTATTTTGAATTTGAATAAATAACTGAGATTTCCAAAATATAGAAGTGTAATTAGGTAGCCTATATCATACCAAACAAATTTTTTTTCGAAATAATCATTTTGCTACATGACATCTACTTGTGTTCAATTCACAGAATTAAATTTACAACAAATAAATTTGATATGCTATGAGTGTTGCCTAGTTTGAGGTAAGATTAAGTTAAATTTACCTACCTATCCGCCTCTAAAAATTATATCTTCACTTTCTCCTAATAAGTAATTATATCTCTTCACTACACTAGTATTTTAAATTTATATATGTACATTAAAAAATGAATAAAAAAGATTTTAAAAATCGATAAAATTTCAATTATTTTTAATAAGTGGTACGAATCTATGGTACGAATCTACTATAAGATAGGGATTTAATTCCGAAGCAACTAATATAATTAATTTCTTCCTCATTGTTGTGTATTTATTTTCACTTTATAAGTAAATTCTTGTGTAAACGTAGAAAAAATTACAATTAGGTTTTATCTAAGCAATTAGGGAAATTTAATATTCCTGCCTGCATAAAGTTGAACACCCAAATTTGATGATTAAATAGCTTATTGTTAGAATTAGTTTGGATAAGTGAATCAAACAATAATTATTTTAAAAAGTTGCTGTGTAGGAGTGGAGGTATTTTTGTCAGATAGGTTTTTAAAAATGATGAAAACCTGTCCTGGAATAATTCGCATTTGTCTGTCTCCGATCGCCATTTCCATATTTGGTCGAAGGTCAGCCAGCGATTGTTGACAATTCTGACTTTGACAATTCTATGACATTTGATCAATTTAGAAGTTTATTGTCGTTAATAAAATAGGTCATAAATTTTTTTAACAGTATCAATTTCAGTGCGTTTTGGTGCATTTTGAGTCAACATATTCAATTAATCATTATGGATGACCATCTCGGTGAGTTTTAATTTTTTTATCGTACACATAACCTCATTCTTAGGTGGTGCTGGGTTTGTTTTTATGTGTGTTTGGCTGCAAGTTGCTACCAAAATGAAATTAAATGTATTTTTGGATGTTTCATATGGTTTTCTAGCTGTTAATGTTTCAGAATAGCTATTTTTAGCTAGGATGATTGATGGCGACACAATTATGTAAACATATTTATATTTGACTCTCATCAAGGTGTGGGCACTCTATTCTTTTATACTAGTTATCATTCATTTTACTTTAGAATAATTAAGACAGGTGTTTATTTTTATTAAATAGTAATTATTTATTCTAGAATTATGAGGAGTTTATATTATACATGAAATACTAGATATTTTAATTGCACTATAGGATAATTTTTACATAAACCAATATATATTCATGTTTTTCTATATATAGATGTTTAATGTATTTGTTTATCAATTATTTGTTTTGTTATCTATAGTTAATTTACATTTGATTTCAATCCTTAGTATCTTTAAAATCCAAAACCTATTTCAGGAGAGGTAAAAATAAAAAAAATGGGTATGGGCTTTTAAAAATGTGTAGCTTTTATTTCTTAGAAATTGATTGCGAATTATTTAGTTTCATATCTTCAATGACAAATGGTATTTTAAATACAGGTGTGTCATATCCTGTCGAAAAATTCTTGAAAATTGTATGTTTTATGGAAATTAATATGTATATCTTATCTTTTATTGTGGCTGGGTTACTCTCACTTTTACTTTTTCAATTTAATCAATTCGAGAGGATATGAGTAAAGATGGCTTTCTATAGACATATCACAAACAATATTTTTATTTAAAAATAAAAATGTGTGAAATTTGGAATATAATGGGTTATAAAGATCTAACAATACCCATGCATTATATTTCTAATAAATCCATTATAATTAGTACAATTATGATATGAAAAGTGATTGTAGAGATAATTTTTAAAAAGTACAATACCTATTGATTTATACTAAAATACCCTTTTGACTGTTGTTTCTTTTCTGGCTAGTAAATTTTGGTAATTTATTGTTCTCTTTAGTTTCAACAACAGAACTAAATAAATACAAACCTTATATGATTGTTTGTCCCTGGTCAAAAATGTATGGAGAAAAATTCTAATACAAGATATTGCTCCAAAAGTGTTAAAAGGTCTTGATACCTTGATATATATGTAAAACCACAAAGCAGGTATATATCCCAATTATTCCCAGCAAAATAGAGTCAAAAATCTTTCACCATGGATTAGGAAATTATGGTTGTGGTTCAGCTCTTGGAGCTAGGGCAATTTTGGTCAATACATTGAGGCAAAACTTGGTATAAGGATATTTTATATACCATACAATCAAAAACAAATGAAAATGAAGTTATAATTTAAAGGAAAAATCGTATATTCCATCATTTAAAATTCCCATTCTTTCTACAAACAAACCCAAAATTTCAAACTTAAAACAATGTTTTGGGTATTGAAAAAACTTTGACTTAAACCATCATAGTTTGCATGTGAGGGCTGAGCATTTAAAAAATGGTTATAGAATATAGATACAAATCTCATTTTTGGCACATTTACAATGGACATGATTTACAACAACTATACCCCCACCATTCCATTAGAGGGAGACAGAGGGGTTTGTAAACTAATAAAATTATATTAGATTTTTTTGAATAAAACAGTTGGAAACTACGATTTTCCCCATACATACCCAAAAAAAATTAACACACATTTTTTCTTTTTTGTAAATTAAACATTTTTCAATATGAAAATTCATAGTTCAGTTGGACACCCTGGAAGCCTGTCATTTACAAAGGAAATAAAACTAATTTTTGGCACATTTATAATAATAGACCTAGAGTTACAACATATTTTTATTAAAATTTTACCCCCACCATCCCCTGGAGGGATAAGGAGAGGGCTACATTCGTAGAAAATTAAGTTAAAAATTTTTAAATAAAACGGAAAACACGATTTTTTCTACATAGATACAAATACAAACTTTTTAAAATGAAATTTGAAAATGTTTTAACTTGAACTGTCATAGTTTTGCTTTTCTCTTGTTTTGTTGTTGTTCATTTTCTCTAAATCCACATGCTGATCTTCAAAAAAAGTTAAGATCTACGTGAAGCTATGTTTATTTTAGAATTTGCGCCCTTCTCCCCTCTCCTGGAAAATTTTAATGAAACCCCTAAGAATGATTGCCAAATCTGCACTATCCGGATCAAAATGGTGTTGGCAACCTTATTATAAAACTTTTAGAATTAGCACAAGCAACAAAGGCAGTTTTGGAGCCTCTAAAAACAGAGGGGTGAGGGGTAACCATCAGTACTCTACTATACTTGACCTCAGCTGGCACCCTGTCATAAAATATATCGAAAATATTCATTAAAAGCCCAGAAACGGCCACCCTCAAAAAGGGGGAGGGAAGGTGAGGTATTTTTTAATTATCTATATAACCATTATGACAAAATACCTGAATTATGAAAAAATGCTTCACCCTCTTCCTTCACTTAGGGGGGCGGAATGACTTGTGCTTAGGTGGATCATAATGATCCCTTCCAAAGAATGTTCAGTCAGTTTAATATCGTTCCAGTCATTAATCTTCGCCCAAAATCAATTGAAATCTTCTGGGGGGTAGGAAGGAGGTACGACAATCGGATCACGTCTTACATTTTGGTTCTCTATACAGTCATACCCATAAAAATGCAAAAATCGAAAGAAAAATTCGCGGGAATTCCCGGATAGGAATGAAGCAATGGTGGTAAGGGAAGCAAAATTCTCCTGAACCCAAGGGTGGCATATCGCTGATTCTAGAGTTTTTATAATATTGATATAGATATTTCTGGGGTACAAAATTAGGTATGCCTCATGTTTATTGTCCATTTTTGTCAAATTGACTGTGGTTACATTTCTGAAATAGGATTTTAAAAATTATGATGTCAGTGGTAGAATTGTTAGGTTTTGGAAGATTGTAAGAATTAAAAAAAAATGTTAATACAAAAGAATGTTTAAGAATGTTTAAAAAAAATGTTGAAGTTAGAGGAGATAAGGTTTGAAAGAGATAAAGGACAAATATAATTTATTAAAAAGGTGTTGGAGATAAAAAATCAGGAAATAGGTATTTTTGGAAAGGAGCTGAGGAAGCAGAGGCGTGAGCAGATAGTAGAGTAGAGTTTAAAAAGAGATGCAGTAACAAAAGGAGTAGAGCAAGTTGATGTAAAGAAAGACAAATGAGAAGTAAAAAAGATAGTTCGACGGGATTAGAGAATATACAAAAGGAGACAGACGAAAAGACAATTGGAGAAGACAAGGAAGAGTTGATTTTTGTTATATTTTGGAAAATTTTAATTCGCATACATTTTTATTAACTTTTTTAGAAGTTTGAACCCAACCCAAGTAGATATATTAGAATTTTCAAAATCGAAAGTATTAAATACTATATCAATATAATACTTTGAATGCTATTATTATTGTACACTTTTTATTTTTGAATAAATTGAAATATAAAAAATTACAAATTCTATTGCAAATTCATTGTAAATAAGACGGTTCATGGCCACATTTCCAAATAGTAACCCTTTCGTTTATTTGCTTTGCTTTTCTAAGCGTACCAAACCATTTTGTTTGAAATTAATATTTCATTGTTATGCAGATAACATTAAAGTTTTATTAAACATTATTTTATAGCTGCAACACGATGTTTAACCTTTAGTCTCGACATTGTCTTGTTTTAATAACTATAAATAATAACTATTTAACCAGCAACGATTGCTTAGGTTTAAATGCGCGCGCAGAATCATAAATCGACTATTTATGCGTTATTAAATAGCACGATTCGAGAATTTCTAATTTGTTGATATTTTCCGCGCAAATATTCGAATTATGTAACGCTAGATACGTAATGTTTATTAATATTACCTATTGGGAATCGAAATTTCTTATACACAGTGAAATTGTGTAGCTATGCTGAATATCTACCAATAAATTTAGATTCTTAATGTACCGGCAACCCAGTAAGAAAAATCTGGGTCTAAGAAACAAAATATTTAGAAAACAAAAATTACTTCAATTAAAATAATTCTATAGTTATAGTTGAATCTATAAATAATAGTCAGAAATTAGTGTAGAATGCTAACATAGTTGCCATATGCAATATCCAATTTACAGAATGTCCCAAATTTTAGTTCGATGTATTGGAATCTCAGTAACTATAGTCTGAATAAAAGAATGGGGATATAACGTCACATTACATAGGCGTACTTTGTAAAATAAGTTTATATAATATAAATAAGATCACGGCATATAAAATGGTATATATGCACTTCGTAGATTTTGATTGAAAAAAAGTTATATTATTTACAAAAAATAAAAATAAACCTTATGCTTTTGACAAAATTGTTGCACTTAAATTTAACCAATAAATAACAAGGAGGATTATATGTTGTTAATGGGATTAATTTTTTTTTAATCTCTTGGCATTAAAAGTAACACTTCAGTAGGTACCTAAATTTAAAGATTAAAAAAAAAATAAAAGTTCAAGAACTATCTTTAAAAGTCACTGTCTTCACTATAACTACTGGTATCACTATCATTGTTTTTTCTGTCGTTTATTATTCTAGCCTCTATTAAGTTTTCCATTGCTATATCTTCTCTCCTCAATGAATTTCCCGCATTTTTAACATAATCAATGCATTTTTTATTATTTTCTGAAACCAATTTTCAAACAGGGCCTATGTATTTCTTCATGGTCTTTTGTTTTCTTTGACTCTAACATTAATAAACCATCTGGCAAAAATTCGGCGTTGCTTCCAATTGTGGGTTATTATTAAACGATTTCCTTTTCCTGTTGGATTTTTTATTTTTAATCCACAAGAGACACCTTCCATAAAGGCGTTTTTTTTTTTTCATTTTTTATAATAAAGACGTTTTTTATATCGATTTATATAAAATTAAATATACTGTTTACAACTATGTGCCACACTTTAAAATAGGCGAAATCCGAACCTGTATTTAAAAAATATATTTACTTTTATAATTAGAAAAAATAAATAAAACTACTTAATTTTTTTTTGGATTTTATAAAATTTATTAAAGGGATATCGTAAAACTGATTATTAAACTGTTCAATGTGTCCTCTATTTTTTTTAACGACTACATTTTTTTAGAAATTCTTGTGTGGCTCTACTTAGCTGCCAGGTACTTTACAACCTCTAACTCTAAACAATAATCTGACCCAAACGGTGACTTCAATCAAGTTTTTAGGTCTTTATATAGACAATTCTCTAAAATGGTCTGCTCATATAGATACCTTAGAAAAAAAATTATCCTCCGCATGTTTTGCCATTAAATCGGTTTCTAAAGAGCTGACTCCTTCTACTGCATTAATAACCTACTTTTCCTTATTCGAATCTCACCTTCGCTATGGTTTACCTTTCTGGGGTTCTTGTAGCTTATACCTTTTCGAATCTATTTTTAAACTGCAAAAAAGAGCAATCCGCTATGTATTTGGTTTAAGTAGTAGGACACATTGCGAAAATTACTTCAAAAATTTCAAAATTCTAACCCTTCCTGCTCTATTTATTTTCGAATCCGTCTGCTTAGTTCGCAAGCACATTCAAAATTTATCCGAAAGACCGACTCGTAGATATCCTACAAGAAATTTAGAGACTGATGTTTATTTAACAATGCCCACTTCTGACCTATTAAAACATTCCATTACCTACAATGCCAAAAAATTGTATAATAATCTTCCGATGCAATTAAAATCTATAAATATATACGATAAGTTCCGAAGACTGGCTAAAGCTTTTCTTCTAGAAAGACCATATTACACAGTAGCAGAATTTTATAACGTACTTTAGACATTTGAGTTCCACTTACAATGGCATTAATTAAATAATTAAATATTAAAGTTTAAATTTAAAATTTAAATTTAAATTTAAATTTAAAAATTAAATTAGAATAATTATAATGACGGATATTGCATATCCATTGCAATTGTTATTCCTATTTTGTCTGTTTGTTTCTGTTTGTTTTTTCTGCTCTTTAGTTATTTTTATAATATGTTTAGTATTTAAGTTACACGCTTTGTCTATAAAATTTTTGTAAATTTTTTTACGACAATAAAGCATATCTCTCTCTCATACAGTTTCTTTCTCTTTCTTCTAATATAATAATATTTTCAGCAGGATCAAAGCTGTAAACTTCATTTTTAATGTGCCCCCCCAATAAATCAAATGGTTATCTGAAAGAACATTATTTTAATTACTAAAAAATCAAATAAAAAGAGAAAAATACCTGGAATATCGCACGTACGACACCAAGTCGGTGTTCTAGTCTTCTGGATTTTAACGATTGCATTTAGATAGCCTAGTAGGACAACCTTACGGACGTTTCATTGTCACGACATCTGTTGGAACAAGTACAGAAATTGGCACATGCGCTAGCGCCCTCTCGGTCATTGAGTTTAACATTCTAAATACATAAAGTTTTCTTTATTTTTAAATTCATTTGGGTAGATTGCCAAATTTAAATTAATATTGTTATATTCTCTAAAATGTTGATAAATCGTAAGTAAATTTATATCAAAAATAATAAAACTCGAATATCTCATTTTTAAAACAAATATTCTATTCATTCTTCGACTATCGGACCATCTATCAGTGAATAGAAAAATTACGTTCGCTATTTAGTTTCGACAACTGTTCGATAGTTCGGAAGACAAAATTATCAAAGACATGACTTGGATACGACGAAGCTTGATGCCATCTATTGATGCTGTCCATTGTCCTCTAAGGTAAGTTGCATTAGGATTGTTCTACTAGGCTATCTAAATAAAATGGTTGTACTAAGCTAGTTTCTAAAACTCTTCTTAAATATTTCTCCTTTTCAAAACCTCGTTTCCACAATTCTGAAGAAACCATCTTGAAAATGTCACCCTTCTATCAAAATCGTTTTACAAGCATTGAATTATAAGTGGCTTATATGGACGACATTTTTGGTTTTTTAATTCTATGCACTGTTGATTTCTGCTTATGAATAATTTAATCTAATTTTTAATGAAGTGAATGGGTAATTTTCTATAGCTGTTAAAACCTTATTTCTTGTTAACTCATTTTCTGATAAGCTTTTCGTTTGTCGAAACTACCATTCTCTAAAAGATTTTTTGATAGAATATTAAAATATTCTTAAATGGTTGGACGCATTCAGGATACATTTCCTGATAAGAAGCTACTGCATCTCAAATAAGTCTTCGTTAGAATTCTTCTATTTATAATAATAATTTAAAGCAATAACACAACAATCAAATCAAATGTAAAGCCACACAATAAAACAGAACAAGACAATAATTAACAATAACTAAAACACATAATAATTTTGACACATGATACAAAAAATTACAGAGGTATAATACTTAGGCGACGAAATCTCGTCTAGTTCGCGCATGTCGTATTGTGGTGCCGAATATGGCTATCACTGATGGCTATAAGCTGTTTAAAATTATTTTCGCGCGCTCTTGTCGATCAACTGATACCTAAAATTCGTAAAAGCCACGCCTCTGCCCCACAGTATATCACCGTGACATAGTCCTAGATACTGTAAAATAAGATATATTACGCAGATGTATCTTAACATCACGGTGACGTATTGTGGTGTAGAGGCATGGCTTTTACAAATTTGAGGTATCAACTGATTGAAAACTGCGTGCCAAAATAAATTTTATTCTTCTCATGGCCAATCAGATTCCACACCACAATACGTCAACTATACGACATTTCGTCGGCTAAGTGTCATACCTCTGTAATTTTTTTATCATGATATCAATCTGCGTAATGTACCTTCTTTTTATAGTATCATGACTTTGACAGTTATAGTAAAGCAACGCCTACTTAAACATTATTTTTTTCATTATTTTCTTCGGTATTAATTATTGGGGTGTAGGAATTTAAAAATCTATAAATTATTAAACACATTTTTAAAAAATTAAAAAGATATTGGAGCCGAAAATCAATAGTAATTTACGTTACAAGACCGGTAAGTAATGTTTTGCAGGTCATCTATTAACGCTAGTAGAGAAGCTTACAACCGTTTATTTTCACTTGGCAAATTAGATTGGTCTAAGTATGACCATTCAAAATAAACGAGGCTTTTGAATAACACTGTATACACTGGTTAACGTAGAAATTCGCTGACAACCTATTTTTCTACCTGTAATACACTTGTAAGTGCACTATAATACACCAAGGATACCTACATCTTAATAGTACATATAGTACTCCAATAGTAAACAGACATAATACACAGCAATAGTAAGCAAATAGTACACAAAGTAGAGATTACTTGTGCACTAAAGTACACAACGGTTTATCCCTCTGAATGAGACCAAGTCGCCTATTACGAATGAAGCACATATCTTTGTCAAAACCCCACTTTCAAGATGCCGGCACGATTCTGAAATTTTCCAAAAAACCCTGTATTATAATTGAATAATAAAATAATTACTGCATTGTACCCGATTCTTGTCTTGCCATTGCCACGATACCATTTAAAGCCAGATGACTGTTCCTATATTTTTTAAAAAAATCGGCCTGACATTGGTAATATAATCATTTCATCCGATTTCAATAAATATTACTACCAAAAACGAACAAAGCTTTCATTTCGACGTTCACCTTGTACCTTTAATCCTCATAATATCGCAATATGTACCGGTAATCATACATTTATCGGTGATATATATGACCGTAAACCTCTCGATTTTAGCTAAGCCTAACCCACTTGAGATCATTAATAAAATCCATCACTCAATCAATCGTACCGACATCATACAGTCTGGTTGGATTGTTCAAGAAAATTGGACCAGTTTGTGTTTATATATACTTACAACTGCGATTCCGTGTTTTTTTGTGTTTTATTATGACTATTGTGAGATCCTTCTAAATCTGTCCTCTCGGCGAGAGTGCGCGCTAACCGTTTTCCGGCGACAAATTTTTGGAAAATAAAAATAATGTCAGATATGTGCGTTAGGAGACGTCCCCGAGAATAGGAAGCAAGGGTTTACGATACGCGCGAATCGATCACGTGGTTTGTGAATCGCTTTATCGATTGGATAAGATTGGCATCGCGTTTGTGTGGTGACGTTTATTCGAATTTGCCGCGCCGGTTGTTGTTTTCTTCTTCTTCGAGTGAGTCATGGATCGATCTATGTATGGCAAGTTCACCCCTGGATCGCTCAATCCGTATCAGTGTTCGATTAAAAAGGGCACGTCTCCTGGATGTAAGTTTGTTATTTTATCTTACTCATATAGGGTGTTTAAAATGTACAGACGTTAACTGTAAGTGTCGTACGCCCCTAGATTTGAAAAAGTAGAGGAAGTTGCTGTTGTACCGGACACCTAAAGTCTCTCCATCATTTTTTTTTTTAATTGATTCATAATAAACAAAGTAAACATTTGTGCGGAGAGAACAATGTTACTCAAAAGTTGTTAAACTTAATAGTTTGATAATAATTTGATATAGTAGTTTTGTTTTAAATTTTCAAAAACCTTATAAATTATATCATTTAAAAAAATGTTCCCTGTATCGGACACTAACATGTTTCCAATATCGGATAGTATATTCTGACTTATAAAACTGGTAAATAATTATTGACAAGTTTGTATTTATATTTACTAAACGAAAACAACTATTATACTACGGATTCAAAATAATACAGTGTGGGAAAATATCAGGAACATGTATAATCTGAATAAA
This sequence comes from Psylliodes chrysocephalus, assembly GCA_927349885.1. NCBI lineage: Eukaryota > Metazoa > Arthropoda > Insecta > Coleoptera > Chrysomelidae > Psylliodes > Psylliodes chrysocephalus. The sequence continues at coordinate 78,964,188 of OV651817.1, read as the reverse complement.
AGAGTATATAACGTCACATTCAATAGCCGTACTTTGCAAAATAAGTTTCTATAACATAAATAAGGCCACGGTATATAAAATGGTATATAATTTACAAAAAATAAACCTTATGCTTCTGACAAAATTGTTGCACTTTAACATTGAACGAATTAAATTTAACCAATAAATAACGAGGAGGATTATACACTCCTGTTCAAAATTATCGCACCAGTAAAAATATTGATATTATATTTATGTTATTGTAATTTTTAGTGAATTTAATATATGGTTAATATGAATAAGGGTAGGTAATTAAACATTATTACATAGGGGAAGATTTGTTTTAATTTAAAGTTGGAACAATTAAGCAAAATGTAGCAATGAGATACAAAAAATTGAAAAGTGAAACAAATCTTTTAATTTCATAAAACACACGAAAAATCCAATTAGAAAAAAATGATGAGCCCAAATAAGGCGTAATACCTCCTCGAGCTCTTATAACTGCTTGTTATCAAGTTCTGAATGGTTGCTTGCGTAATGTTTTCCCATTCTAACAGAACAACATGCTCCACTTCTTGCAGGTTGGCTAGGGCAGGTACATGACGCCGAACTGATTTTTCCAAAGGTGCTCAATGGGATTCAGATCTAGACTTCGTGGTGGCCACTCTAAGATTTGAATATTAATCTCATTTAGGTAATCTAACACAGGTCTTGTGATGTGCGGCCTTGCATTATCTTGCATAAAAATGAATGTTTTCCCTATAAATGGCGCAAACGACGAAACATGGTCTTAAGTAATGTTTTCTAGATAGAATTCTGCATTCATAGATCGCGGACGAATGGGGACCAGAACATTTTTGATCCACCACCAAATAGTTTCCTTAAAGAGATGCAATCACAATACCTTTCTCCAGGTCTCCGCCATACTCTATCATGACCGTCTGGAGATGTTAGACTAGTCTCAACACGTGCCGAATTGAAAGATAAGAATCCCAATGCAGCTAAGAGGTATTAACTCGTGACGTGTTCTTGAAAAATTAATTTATCTACTGTATTTGAGAACTGGAATCGAAAACTTTATTAAGCCGATGAGATGTATTAAAATTTTTATTTTAACTACAAATAAGCCTTGAAGGACTAAGTATAAATAAAATGTCTACCTTTTAAACCTGTACTACGTTTTGCACTCCTTTCTTCTGGAGACTATAGATATACACAGGTATTTATTTCGAAAAGTATAGAGGTGATTACCAACGGAGTTAACGAACAGCGCCAATTCGCCAGTTGGTTAACTTATTGTGTTGATGTTCACATATACTTTATGTTTTAAACCTAGTAGAATGGATGGCTAGTATAGATGCCCCCCTTGAGCTAACAACTTAACTGTCTTTTGGGGTGAATGTCCGAAGGATATCTAGTTTATTGAGCTGCATAATATTTTGAAACAAATGTCAGCCCTTATTCAAACGAAACTCGGGCGATAAAAAAAGTTACATTAAACTTTTCGATTCGCCATTGAAAATACAGACATTACCAAAGTAATATTTTTTAATTTATCAATGTATACAAGGTAACCATAAAACCCTTTTTAAGACACTGATAAAACTTTTGAAACCGCGAGATAGCCTTAGGGCTGCTATAAATCTGCTTTAAGAGTAAAAGGGATAATCCTATATCGATTATTAGTAGTATTTTTAAAACAATATCTTAAAACTAATTAGACCTAAGACAAAGTCCGTAAGTTAAGAATTTTATTAAACCATTTTTAAGATTATGATAATAAGTGGGATAGGCATAAAAACTTTACAAAACTAATCAGTTTTAAGAGAATTAAATTTTAAACTGTTTTAGCTTTATTCTGTTTTATCATACTCTCTGAGAGAATGATTTTGTATAACATTATATCATAGTATATTCCAATTTAAATTACATTTATATACCCTTACAGGAATTAGCTCTAGATATATTTGACAAATTTGACATTATGTGGTTAAACGGAGTAAACGCAATCATAAATAATAAATCTACTGTCATTGACACACTTTTGTCATTGACACACTATCACTGTCTTTGGTACACAAAATACGTCTTTACTAAAATCGAAAGATTTTAGAATTATTTGAACTTTGACCATAATTTATGTGAATATCCTTTAGGTACAGGTACTATTTTACATGATATGTGGTTAAAGAACCACTGCCATATTTAAAATGGAGGATTTCCTCGTTATGTTCTATCTGTACCTAAAAACGGACATTAGCTTATAAAACTAATAAAACAACAATATACTTTTTAGGACTTTCAAGCTCCTGCTACACTTTTAAAGCGTTTCATAAAACAATAGTAAAAACGAACACCTCAATAAAACATTCATAAGTTCAATCAGACGAGCATAAATAACCTAACCTCACTCTTGAGCTTCTTATTTACTCTACGAACAAGTCATTCAAAATATAAAAATTAGTAATAATATATTAACCATTTTTCTCTTTCACTGATCATTTCCAGAATATAAGGAGCCTAGGAATGTTTTAATATTTATTAAACAATGGAACATAATGAACTTATTAAACACAGGAGAAGAACATATACATTTTTTTTATTCTCTATGGAAATTATAATTTTTCTTTATTTTGAACAATGTTTCAACGTCAACATAATGTGATTGGGTTAAAAGGCTAGATTATGCTCTAAAACAAACTTTAGTTCTTATTAAAAGAGCCCTATCGATTACTAGATTAAATAAATTATAAGAGTTATGTTGTAAAATTGTAGAAAATGTACGTAAAAGGTTCTGGGAATAATTTAATTTAAAATATAATCCTAAAACACTTTTTAAAACTAAGTTTTTAAACCTACTTAAGATAACTGCTAAAAAGTATGCCTCTTTAAAACCAAACACACCTTAGGAGTATCTTCAAACTAAATAGCTCTAAAATTGCTTATTAATTAACTCTTACAGGACAGCGATAAAGCAAAGTTTACTTTAGGATAAACTAGTTTTCTTAAACAGATTTAAAGGAATCTATAAAACCAAGTAATAAGATCCTGCAGTCCTATTAGCAAAAAAAAATAACTATAATAAAATAAATATTAATTTTTATGCTTTTACAAAATCCTAATAAAACATAAATAAAACTTTATTCTCTTAAAATGTTACTTGGGTAGGTTCGTTTAAACTAGACATTATGTACTAATTCTATTTAGCGTTGTGACGGCGTCGATTTTGGGTACATGGCAGCGTTGAGCGTCGCCTTGCGTAGAGACGGCTAGCAGCGTGGCGGAGAGGAAGGTATTTATTACGGTACTGTATCGGGACGGATATAAGGTAGGAAATACTTCGGGAGATAGCTCGTCGGAACGTAGAACGTCGCGACGTAGGAGCGTCGAGAAGAGGTAGGGTAGGAAATGCATCGGTTAGGAAGAGCGTCGATTTAGGAAAGGTATTGAATACTGAACTTTGAAATATAACTAAACTAGAAAAGCAACTGAATTAGACTTGGTTTAAAATAATAATGAAATGCTGCGTTCCCAGGGGTTGGATATTTATACTCGTTTTAATGAATTTTTGTGACGTAAATTTGTCGTAACTCCGGTGGGAACGAATTTGAGTGGATACAAAAGGGTGATAAATTTATTTCGTGCCTTAAGAAATTCTTGGAATGTTGTGTCGATATCATGTCGAAATCGGTGTTAATATTTGAACTGACTTAAGATAAGCGCGTAAACTGTTTTAATGATTATTACTTCGTAAAAAGAATTAGTTCTATTTTATAATAAAAAAATTAGATGTAAGTTAGTAGAGGAAATAAAAAACGACATGTGCGCTTAAGCACAAATATCTCAACAGTAGCGCTACAGAATGTCAACTGACTATGTATGTGTGATGTGCGAATTACATAAATTAGAAGAAGGCTCTTAGGAATGAGTCAACCGAAACTGCCTGGTACTGGTTACCGTCAGGCGCTGGGACAACTTCCTCTATATCGCTAGTCCACCTTGTCTACAAATATTTGTAAAATACCTCATCATGAAACCAGTCATTGCCACCAAGATTGTGTGCAGTATGAATTTGGCGGTCGAAATAATCTACTGCGCAGATTCCTGGTGTCAATGACTGGTTTCAGATCGTTGTTAGAACAGACATATTCGCGACGCTCTTATTTTCACATCTGAGCATGCGCAGATCGTTTACGTTCTAGAACTGACTTTATTAAAGATTGTGCCTGTCCTTAATTGTGAATGTTTAAGGGCAGCAGATAGTGACGATTTTATAGCTTTCGGGTGCTCTCGCCGACATTCGTATCAGTTCGAAGTTTTTTAATATTAAATATTTAATTTCATCGTCATCGAAACCTTTTAAAATGGTAATATCCAATACCACTTCCATATTTTGTACTATTATAGACAACAAAAAAAAATGAACTGTAATTTAAAATTTTTAAAATGAGGTTAGAAATATGTATAATGACTCAATGTCAAAACTTCAGGTTTGCAATAAGTCTTATTTTAGCATGAAATTTATTTGCGTCTAATTACATTGTCACTATTAGTGGTTGACGTTATAGAAATTTGCAATATCTCTCTCTCTTTCTTTCTTCCTTTTATTTTAGTTTTTAAGCCTCCCTCACATGGGTATTTAGCTAGTACAGGTAGTTTAGCTTATATTTTGGGAATATTCATTGAAGAATGTCAGTAATTTTCTATCTTTCCATTGAAAACATCCATTGTTATACTTTTCCATTGATAATTCTAATTCTTGATTTAAAAATGTGGAAATGTGAAACGATTTTGCCTGTCATCTTGGTAATAATTGTTTTAATAATAATTAAAAATATAGATCAAAACTTAATAAATAAATAAAATTGTGAAAGGTATTAACGTATGTTTCACCAACATCAATTTCTTCATCACATAATGCTCATGTGGCACCCCCTATATTAAAATTTAAAATTATAAATAAAAACACATTCCTTATAAAAATTAATAACTCCCCTGGCAAATTTGGTAACAATTTATAAATCGAAAAAATTATTTCAAATTTGATACCCTGTACTTTTTAATTTTGTTTTGTCATTCTTTCAATTTTCCATCGTATTTAGAGCTCTTCTTCAACTTCATCAATAAATAACGTCAATAAGTTTTATTTTAAATCAATATTAACAAATCTAAAATCAAAATGTTGGTAAGTTAAATTTTTTATGTCCCTAACTTGAGTTTTTTTTGTATTCTTCTTCTAGCCTCTTCTTGTTCCTTTGAAAAAAAGAAGAAAAACTCAAAAGTAAAAACAATCTTCCCAAACATGATTTTAAGATCCGTGTCATTCTGAAACATTATTTTAAAGTGTCATAATAAAATAAAACTCATAGAACTCACATAAGTATTTATTCTGTATTGCACCATTTGGCCCGACAACTGAAGAGGAAGCGCATAATTAAATTTAAAAAAAACTGACCTGTTTATTTATAGTCGACCGTTATTTACAGAACGACTTAAAAAAACACAAAATAAATATTTTGAGTTGTTTATTTATAACATCAGAATTGTTCACTTCATTAACGAAAAGGTGACAACTGGCTGGTGTATTTGTAGAATACAGGATGTCGCACTATTTTTATTTGTATTTCATAATACGCGGCTACGAACTACTTAACTGCCCACGACGTGTGGATGTGTTTTGGTCCCTCGGAGCCAATTTTAATTTTAAAAGTTGAAATAACGGTGTGGATGTTGAAATAGATGCTTCGTTTAAATAAATAATAGTTTAAGAATAAAATCCTAACGTCTGTGTCACAGAAATGAACGAACGAATGGTTCTCTGCGGAAAACAACTACTCCTCTGACGTAAAAAGGCATTGGATGCTAATTTTATTTACATCTTAGTGTAGAATTATTTTCTTTTTAAATAATGCGAATTATTTGAGATTCCATTAATGATAAACATATAAGCAATGAACTAGAAATAAAAAATATCTAGGAGAAAATATTCAGGATCCTGTATACTCGCATGGTTTGTCTAACTGAGTTTGCGTGCGGAAAAGTTTGAAGTTTATTTTATTATACATACACATTTATTCCTAAAATCACATTTTCTCTACACTTAGATACTTAATCTAGGATGCTTCGACAGCAACAGTAAGACAATATGAACAATCTACTCGAGTTGTACAGTATATTTTTTCTACGTCCCACTTACACAAATTTACTTTTTGTTTTTTTTACTAGTAATTATCTTTTGACTTTTATGCATTTTTTTATTTTTCTATTTGATTTTTTGATTCTTGACGTGGAAATGTGTTCTAAATATTGAAATTTTTGCATAACCGTATCGATCATCTCTAGTAGATGTATTATTCATTTATAAATCGCAAATCTAGGGTATTTTACATCGAGTAAGATATTTTCGACGTGAGTTAAATTAAATCGCCATCAATAAACAAAAATAGAATAAAACAAAATTTATGGCGAGTAAAAACAATCAATCGCGCTCAATGACCACCCAACAATTCGGCTATACACTTTTTTAAAAATAGAGGTTGAATACGTATTAAAATTTTGAAAAGTTTCGATCCTCGAACTTACTACCACGTGCGTTAAGGTTTGGCTACGTTACTGCGGCGATTTACAAGATTTATTTTATTGGCAATGTCAAGTATCATTGCGTAAATATTGTTCGTGTTTACAAGTGTATTTTCTACGTTTTTTTTTTGACTGTAGGTGCTTTACAATATAATTTACCGACCACTTGTTAAAATAATTTTATTTATGTAACGTGACAATGTTGAATCAATCTTAACAATTATTGTAGACTGTGTGACATTAAATATCAAAATATTTTCATATATTTTTGATAAATAGGGATGAAAGTTTCAAAACAATTTCCTTTTTCTGTACGTAGAAATTTTAATAATTAGTCGAAGCCGGGGCCCCTTTTAAGTTAATACAGAGTCATGCTTCGAATAAGGTGATCAATGTCTTCTTGAGGAATTTAGTCCTAAACTTGAACTTCATGTCTTAAGAGACGCAAATCAATTATTAAGCCAGGAAGTTGACCCAATCTTCTACCTTTCATGTCCTATACATGTTATTGGTGAATGATCAGGAGACCTAGTTCGTCAGGGAAGAACGGTACCTTGAGAGTCACGAAAGAACCTGCTTGTAACTGCTGCTGTATAAGGTCCGGAATTATCCTGTTGGACAAGTCACGAAAGAACCTGCTTGTAACTGCTGCTGTATGAGGTCTGGCGTTACTCTGTTGGAAAATTGGGATTTTCAGTTACTGAAAATATGATATAGCAACTGATTCTAAAACATTGTGAATATAGTTCTGAGCCAGAAACAACCCAGCGAGACGTGTAACTCAATGTATTTTTTTTGTTCGGTAAAAGTTGTTTGGGCGATTGTAACCACAACCAGTCTATGATGGCGCCACTAGTAAATAGCGGGAAAATTTAAAAATGCTTTAGGGCGGGAAATTCAAACATGGATTCAGAAATAAATAGTTTTTCTATACAAATTTACAGGAGAAACAAAAACTATTGTTTCACTGTTTATTAAGAAATGTAAAAGTTTCCAATAACATAAAGGAAGTTTCAATCAGTTTAATATAAGCAGTGAACATAGTTTTATTTACTCTTGTAAATTTCGCTAAAAAAACTTGAAAATTCTATTGATTATTAAATATTTAAACTTGGAAAAATAATACACCAAACTCTTTTTCTATAAATTATATTTTTGTAAGGTATAGAAAAACAAACTACAATTGCTACGTTTAGAAAGTACCTCGTATCATTTTGTGACAAATTACAAAGAAAGTCACAGTTGTTATATATTCAAAATATATTTAAAAAATAATTTTATAAAGTATAGCGTATATTGATACCTTTTTGTCAGACTATCATAAGTGCCATTTGAACAAGTAGTGCCGCTTACGTTAGTCTGGCAAAAACGTATCGATATGTTATGACTGTTTATTTTAATAGAAACCATGGAAACCAAGCAAACACACACACTCACACAAATGTATAAGGCCCGAATTGAGTAAGTTCCCATCCTGTAAACTGGATCTAAACCTGCTAGACTCCCCTACTAACTCCTCTTAGGTTCATCAAGATCAATAGATTTATATGCCATGCCTTCTAAAAGGAAATGAAGGATGACATACTATCATCATTTAAACAGGACGTTGCTGAAGGCTCTTACCCCTGTTATGTCGTCTGTTTGTGTATCTTGTGCGTGTGCATTCCTGTTGTGTCCCCAGTCATGTAAAAGTTTTGCTAGTCTCCTAATTTGGTGACTAGGTGGACCTTCTCCAACTAGTCGTCTAATCTATTCGATCTGCTCTGCAGCAGGAGGTACTTTTCAAACATAGCAAATAATAATATTAATAATAAACACTATAGAAATTAATGGTCCGATTCAAACGGGAAGAAGGGGAAGTGTAGAGAACTCGGTATAGATTTACGCTGAAGAGGAAAATCATGCTCAGTGACGGACCAAAAGGGCCTAAAACCTATATCTTTCTTATTGTTGGTCAGATTTAAACGTGATTATGTAGAGAACGATGAACGTTCAAGAGGAAAGTCATACGCAGAACGAAAGCCAGAAGGGCCTTAGCGAGTTTCTCGGATATTACTAGTCCGATTCAAACGGGAAAAACGTGATTATGTAGAAAACGAACGTAGAATAGAAAAATCATGCGCAATGCCAGAAGGGCCTTAGCGCGTTTCTCGGATATTACTAGTCCGATTCAAACGGGAAAAATAGCATTATGTAGAGAACGATTAACGTTAAAGAGAAAAATCGACGTTTCGTTTGACATTTCGTTTGACGTTTCGTTTGACATTTTCGTTTGACGTTTTCGTTTGACATTTTCGTTTGACGTTTTCGTTTGACGTTTTCGTTTGACGTTTCGTTTGATGTTTGACGTTTCGTTTGATGTTTAACGTTTCGTTTGATGTTCGACGTGTACAATCTTGTTTGAATACTCTTCTATCGTAATGAGTAACATTAGAAGAGTATTCAAACAAGATTGGTTACATTCCCGAGTAAAATAGTGTTGCTTATTACGTACATAAATTTCAGAATTAGCATCTGAAGGTGTAAAAGACTCTACATAATGCCGGTTTTCCCGTTTGAATCGGACCAGTAATATCCGAGAAACACGCTTAGGCCCTTCTGATTTTGTTTTTTCGTTTACCTCGTATATTTTTCATTGTTTACGTCAACGATTACCACCATCTTGGATTCCCGACGTTATCTAACCGCGAGCTAACGTTATAATATTTACTGATAAGCCAGACTTCGATTCTCGACGCGTGACCTTGATGTTGACGTTTTTTGCTATGTTTCACCTTAGCGATTTTCCATGTTAATTTACATAAGGAACGAGGCAGAACTCTTGTTGCTCCTTTACTCTTTTCTTCATTTAAAACATTGTCTCATATTTTACATTCCTCTCATTTTCGTTATCTTCAATTCTCTGATCTTTTCCTCCTGTTTATTCTTAATTTTGTCATTCTCATGCTGATCTTTTTCATTTTGATTATGTCTATTTTTACTCAGTCTCGCCCCGATTCTCATTGTTTTCTTTTTGAGCCTCATAAAAACGTGACTATTAAGATGCCAATTGTTTACGTTTTCGAGGCACCAATAAAAACAAACTTCAAGACCTTGATGGGTCCTAATTTAAGCCTCAAATTAGGAGTTCTACTTCGTATCTCAAATTAGGGATTTTTGGTTAGAAAATTAAAACCTATATTGTAATTAGTTTTAAATACTTTTCAGTCATTTTCTTTTAGTGAATAATATTTAAAAGAATAGTAAATATTGTCTATGATGTGTCGAAACTCTTGAAATATTTTTAGACCTAGAGTTGAGAGTCGTTAATTTAAGTCCATAGAGATGTTGCGCATATATTCCTTAAATCTGATAAAAAATTTGATGTTCTGTTTGTGAATTAATTTAAAAAAGCGTAGTTAGTTATTTTGCAAATAATGTAGTGTACGTAGTGTATCCACATGTGTTCAATATTAAGTGTAACTCTTCTTTATCAACAGGTGCAAGAACTTTAAAGCAACACAAGAAAATCCCCATATACATAGTAGAAAATCACCACGAGGTCGTACCTTTCATCCAAAAAAACATAGGATCCAAACATCTACCCGTGAGTGGATCTACATTCGTCCATTTTGATTCTCATCCAGATATGCTAATACCCATTGATATGCCTGCTGGGTACGTTTTTGATAAAAATAAGCTATACGGGAGTCTTAGTATAGAGAACTGGATGATGCCTCTAGCATACGCTGGTCATTTAGGACATTTGATATGGATCAAACCACCATGGGCTCACCAGATCGAAGATACCAGTCAAACTTTCAATATCGGACGAGTTAAAGCTTCTGGTACCATTAGACTCGATTGTAAAGAAACGTATTTTGTATCAGAATGCTTATACGAGCATCAAAAGAATTTGAACGATATAAAAAGTGTACAACTAGACGTGGTGACTTTAGGAAATTCTCTAACCGAAGGTAGCGACGATTTTGGTAAAATTAGAACGCTGGTATCAAAATCGGACGTCCCGTTAATCTTAGACGTCGATTTGGACTTTTTCAGCACAGGTAATCCATTTAAAAGGATGTACGAAAAGGCTGATCTATATGCCAAACTTAAAAAAATATACTACTACGAATCACCGTCATCAAAAGATGATGAAGTTATTAACAAGGCTGTTAGAGATAGAAAGACGCAAATTCTGAAACTTGAAACCATTTTCCTTTACCTCGAGAAGCATAGAAAAATGCCAGCGCCAGATGAATCTTGTTTGTTATGGAAACAAGTAGATGAATTGAGGAAGACCGTGGTAGAAAACTATGAGGATAAGGATATCGATTGGTTGATGGTGCATGATGCTGGTTGTACCTGCGACGAAACAGAATTGCCAGAACACATATCGACGCCTGAAGAGTTGGATATTATGTTCGAAAGTTTCAAAAATTTCTTGGAAGCTCTGCCGCGCACTCCTGTCATCGTAACTATTTCAAGATCTAGTGAAGATGATTATACTCCGTTTGAGAGTGTGGAGATGATACAGGAAAAGGTTCTTGGTTATTTGAAGGAAAGATTCGAATGTGCAGAGCCGGTGCTGAATTATTTAGAAAAAGTTACCGATTAGGTTTGGACAAAGGTGTCATTTGTTAATTTATATGGCGAAATTAGATAATTTAATTGATATAAATGAATAAATGCGAAATTTAAACTCTTTGCTTGTTTTTTTTTTATATTTCATTTTTAAGATTTTATTTTTGAAGTGTAAACTACTTATATTTAAATAAATGAGACAGGTGTATTTCAAAATTGATATGGGGATTTAATGTGTTAAACTAAATGAATACATACATTATTTAAATAGGGAGTAAGGGTCTATTTATAGTGATTTTATTTTTATTATTATAGTTCGGGTCATACATAAGGCAGTATGGCTAGGCATAGGCAATGTATTTCTAATGGGAGACCGGCACACTGTGCAGTAGTAGTAGTAGTCGTCAATGTTATTTTAGCATGTATTCTTGGTTGCATATATGAGGACCGATTGTCCTTCTTGATGTCTAATTGGACGGCTTTCTGCAGAAAGGAAGCAGCCCACAAATTTGTGATTTTTTGACTTTCGCATAATATTACATTAAGAACCATACATTTTTTATAATTGTCAAAACTTTGACATTTAATTACTCAATAACTTGTTTTGGGGTAGGTTCATTTGTGATTTCTTACCTACAACATGGAGCTTAAGAAATTCAAATGCGGACACATGCTCCATGTGAGTGCGAAAATTAGTATTTTTAATATGATTTGTTATTTAGTCAATGACGATAAATTGAGTGTGACTGCAGCAGTAAGTCGTGCTTCCAAAATAAGGGGGTCGGTGAAAAAACAATTTATACCATCAAAAAAGATAAAGAACAAAAGAAAAAGAAGAAAAAATCGGATAAGGCAATCAAATTCTCGCGAATCTACATGCGATGAGGGTTTTAATAGCTTATTGAGAGGATTTATGCACAATATTTTTTTTTAACATTCCGCCAACTTTGAATGCAATTTATAATATTCGAGGAATGAGAATTCACCATCGTTCTCTTTAAGAACCCTATGTAGATAATATATCCAAACTTTTAATTAAGATTTATGACAACTAGATAAACATTTTATTGAATTATATAATAACAATAGTTTATTCAGGAGAAGACAAATTAATACTTACAAAAAAATAAATATATAAAATTACATAATATAAATAACAATAATAATAATAATAATAATAGCCACAATAATAGTATTAACGAACTTTAAATTTAAAACGTTAAATTATATCTTTGAATAAACATGTGTGTGAATTCATCCGTAAGAAGCCAAAAGACTGTGCATGGACCAATATACATTTTTATGATTGAATGTTGACCTTAATGTATGTCTATATACACATTAGCTGCACTATACGAAGCCCGGTAGGTATTACAGGCAATCAGAGTCCCGCCCTTAATTTACGTTCTGCGCATGTGTATTTTATGTAAAACAGTAATAGAGCAAAATAACATTCGAGGCAGATTATGATATGATTGTTAGTTTTTTTGAGACCCAGCCAGTTTTAATAATAATCCGAAGCCTACTGTATAAAACTTAACATTTTTTTTTAGCGGTAATTCCCACTTTAGAATTTGACCTTTCTACTGTTAATACAGAGTGGCCCAAAAGTCTGGAAGCCAGGTTTGCCGTTTCTCTTAAATTATTAGTCACTTTGGTTTTTCAAATTCATCACCCTGTATATTCAGTCATTATTAAAATCTCCTGTTCAATACGAGTTCAACCATATGTAACACTTATGATTTTATGTAGTCTGGAAGGTCTTAAATAAATAAAATAAGTCTGGCAACGCCTAATTGTCTCAATAAATTTTTTAATACAAACTATTTTCAAATACATTAAAACGTAACATTTGAAAGATTATAACATTTTTAACATAATGGTTACTTTATCAAGTGTTCAAAATGTGCTCCATTTGTGAGTTGACATTACCCTAATCGATGGTAGAATGCGTCTACCACATTTCCTCATGATTGTTTTATTTATGTAAGACCTTCCAGACTACATAAAATCATAAGTGTTACATATGGTTGAACTCGTATTGAATAGAAGATTCCAAAAAAAACCAAAGTGACTAATATAAGAGAAACGGCAAATCTGGCAACATTGCAAATATCAAATCTGGAATCTCCTTCTCCCAAAATAGGTGTACCTCGAATTTGGTATAATTAGGATTAACAATTTACGAGATAATTGGTCGTTTCCAGACTTTTGGGCCACTCCGTATATTATAATTAGGTACTGTACTAACATTGTTAGAAAAAGGCACGAAGTAAGTTTTTTCGAAATTAACGATGAGAAATTTATGACTAAATAGATCGAATATATTTTTTAAATCATTTTCAGTTTTTTTTTTTAAATTTGTCCAGGTATTATCAGAGTATTGATAAGCTTTGCAGATGAGCTTATCAATCTACTCGCACTTGAAGTAATACTGTTGAGATAAATAATAAAGAGGATAGGACCTAAAACAGTACCTTGTGGTATACCAAATTTAATACATTTTCTTGTTGTTGATTTTTACCGTTTCAGTTCTATTTAATAAATAATTTGCAAAAAGTTTACTTGTTTCGCCTCGAATTCCTATAACATCCAGTACCCCCATCAATTGCGTATGAGAAACTGTATCGAAGGCCTTAGCCAGATCTAGAAACACTCACAAGGTAGGTTTGCTAATTTCTAGGGAGTTTTCAAAGACTTTAAGGCATGATATTACTGATATTGGTCGGTAATTTGAAACATTGTTTTTTTTTCCTTTTTTAAAAATTGGTGTTATTATTGCAGTTTTGAACTCTTGAGAGATACATGTTGTGAAAATTGAATGAATTAAATTTCAGATTTTATATCATCAACCCCTGCAGGTTTATTAATTCAATAACTTCAGGTTCTGTGACAGGTGCTAGAAAAAATGATCTTTGGCATTTTTTTGCAGACTCAGGTACATTAGAGACAGGCTCGATTTCATTATCGTATCTCTAACATTAATAAAAAAAATATTAAATTCATCTGCAATTTCTTTATCATTTGTGGTCAATTCATTATTAGAATTTATAATTTCTTTTATTTTATTTTGATCGTCAGTAAAAGATTTATTTATTCCACAGATTTTTTGAAGAATTCTTGTTATTATCCATCATTTTTTTATAGTACCTATATTTTGTTATTTCAATTATTTTTTCTAATTTTCTTTTAAAATCAATGTACCTATTTTTTTTAAATTATTTGTTGGGTCTGTTCGATATTCTTTGTATAATTTATTTTTTCATTTATAGAATTTACTTAGACGTTCGTGATCCAACCCCTAAGGCCAAAAATCTGTTTTTTTATGAACATTGTGTAGTCACGTTCAAAAATAAAATATAATTATTAAAAACATATTAAATAAAATATTACAATTTTTATATCCCAAAATATAATATATTCATTATCTTTTTAAATGCCAAAATCTGCAAAAAAAAATTGTAGACATATACTTCAAAATAAAAAAAAAACACATTTAGCAGTTACCGCGACCTGCATTAATTAGGCAGAAGTAATAAATGGTAATATTACTAAAGAAACTCATCGGAATATCTGGAAAATGGACTATGAGCCATATATAATGCCTCCTGGAGTATTCCAAAGATGAAAATGACGACAAGAACAACAACATATCTTGAAATGGCTGTGGAGGACTTCAATGACACAGTTACCAATGCGTTCAACGATACTTGTTCTTTAAAAGCAAGGAATTCCACCAGGAACGTTCCATGGTGAAATAACGACCTTGTGAAACTAAAAAAACAAGTAAGAAAATAATTTAATTATTTGAAGAATTAGGGTTAGCAGGAATATAGCACCATACTTACGGAAAGTCAAGAAATAATCCTGGAGGAGATAGAAAGTAATCAAGAATGTTCTAGACTCCAGAAAAGCCGTTCAAGAGATGAACAAAACACAATAAACTCTCTTATGAACAAATTAGAAGAGTACACAAGAACAGGGAATAAAACGATAAGAGAACACTTTAGGGGGTTCAATTCCTTGTGTCACAAACTATAGAACACACGATCTGAACTCCAGTTGGACTGCAACCTCGGGAAGGAGCCAACAGGGAAGATTGACAAACTGCCAAAAAAAGTAGTGAATTACGACAAACTGAAATGGACAATCAACTCAGTTGAACCATACACCGGGAATTGACGGATTTACACAATAATGCTACAAAGAGTACCTGATATTTTATACAGAAGACTCTGCAGTACACTTAGAAGTAACCTCTGCATTACACTTAGAATTAGAAGTAGCCTGGCCTGTGGATGCATATCAAGAGCATGGCGAGACATTTGTCACGCTAATAGCAAACCCTGGGAAAATCAGATAGGGGACGGTAAAGTCCCTAAGACCAGTATGTCTAATGTTTTTTGTACTCAAGACTTTAGAGATAATGCTAGATAGACATATTATGAAGGGCAGCGTATTGGTGCAAAGACCTATACGCCTATAGTGCAGGAAAATTAAAGAAACAGCTCTACATCAATTAGTAAAACGGACTTTCTTTGACATCGAAGGATCATTTGACAATTCTTCTATCGAGGACACATTGTGAGACCTCGATTATTCTAAGAGAGAATGATACATGCAACGCATTATGGAAGAGATTATAGCAGCCCGCGTTGCGAAGGCATGTCCACAGAGAGGAGTGCTGTCTCCACTCCTGTGGAACCTGGTCATGGATGCGTTGCTGGGCATAAAACTCTGGGCTATGCCAATGATCTAAACTACGCCGCAGATGAAATGGGACAGCCACAAAATTGCCTAATTGACTAGCTATAACTTCGATATTTCTGTGGCGATGTTGGATTTTCAGCCAGAGGTGCATAGCGCCATCCTTGCTGTTTGCGTCAGAAGCGTTGATTATTTTTTTCAATCTCTTCTTATTGTACAGAGTGTGAATGTAAGACAGCAAAAAAGTCCTTTTTTGGCAAAGAATTAGAAAAATGTGATTTTCTGATGTTGAGTGGATTACACTAGATCGACACCTCTTTGCTATTTTCTTGATAATTTGCGTTGCTATGGAAGTATCGCCATTTTATGAAATTCCGTTTTTCTTTTAAAATGACCCTTTTTTATTAAAGAATAACAGTTACCGACTAAACTGCATCAAGGAATAACGTATAAAGAAAATGGTCAATAACAGCGGCGTGCCAAAAGGGGTTTATAAAATTAAAAAAAAAACAAAAACTTGATTTTATTTAAAATTGTTAACACTTTTGTTAAGTGTTATAGTTTAAAAGGTGCCATAACTGTAATAAATTTGATTTTGATTAATTCAGCGGCGTGCAAAAGTATAAAACTGTTTTTATGTTTTTACGTTGATATTAAATAAATTAATTAAAAATTGCCCTTTATTACCGATACGCCTATGCATGTTTTCAATACAGCCAGATACAGCTAGTGGATGATGACGAGCTGACCGCCATGTTACGGCAACATAATTGGTTATCTCACTCCAATTTAGAGATGGAATGATTTAGGCCTTGACTTCATAACAAATACACTTTTATCAATGACTAGTTGGGATGTGCTTAAATTTTTCTTAACGCAATGCACTTCTCTGCTAAAGAGAGATCTAATGTCTTCAGTTGCTATATTTCTATATTTTTTCTGAACAACTCAAGCAATGTGATTTTTTTTAGCCCAAGAGTCTGAAAATGTCATGAATTTCTTCTTTCCCCTTTTCAGAAGTGCCACTTTTTTGGTAGATTTTTGTTTGTTTTTAATCTCGGAACAACTTGTAGCACCTCATTTTCATTTTTAGTGAAGCTTTAGTTGGGCTCTAACTGAAAAAGTAAATATTTTGGAAACAGGCAAAGTAGTTACACCGCATTGTAACAGCAAACAACGTGTTAAAAGAATTGTCGAAATAATTAATTAAATTACTAAATTGTCATGACCCCCATTACTTCATCCTACATATAAACAATAAAACGACCAATTTATGTGATAAAACGTAAATTACAAAATTTCCTTCGTCAATTTTTCCGATCTGACCATAAACTTCTGTTGTCATTTGATTTATTTTTAATCAGGCATGCGTGACTGGCTCACTATAATATTGTATAGACAAATATGTCGAGCAAAACCATTGAGAATTATTACCATTTTTAATGTGAAACAAATACACGTCTTAATTTACATAAATTATAAAATTGTTAGCCTGTGGGAGGGCATCCTTGATCAAATGCTTTTTGGGAAACCTCTCTTTTTATGTCATTTTATTGTTGGTTTAGTTCTTGTATGAGTGATCGTTTCGTGCACCTGTTGTGGCATAATTATTTTTCTTTCTCTGATTTCATTGTGTAGTGAACTGCATTTGTTTATTGTTTGTGATAAGTGCACCGAAGCGAGTTGTGTAGTTTTTCATTGTGAGATAATTACCACAGCCTACTGCGTTTTATAAAAATAGACCATCGCCGATTGTTTTTACGTTGATTGTATAGGTGATATTTCTAATTATAATGCCTAATTTTTCTAAAAGTGTTTTTACATTTATTTGGTGGTAAAGTTAAAAATTGAGAAATGTTTATTGGTATAACGTTTTTATTTATTCATATATAGTGTGTCCCAAAAAGTTTTATATAAATGGAAAAAATTTCCCATTTCACAAAAAAAATTGTTGATATAAGTTCTGCATCACTTGAAAATCCACAATCAAGCTTTATATTCTAATTAAAAGTACCTTTAGGTTTCATTATAAATCATTATTTCTAAATTTCCCTGTATACCACCTAACATTTTTCCTTTTATATTTGATGCTTGATTATGGACTTGGAAGTGATACAGATTTTTTTCCCATTTTCATACACGTTGTATACAGGATGTTAGGGAAAATAATGCCCTCATCCCAGGTAACATACTGACGTCACAGCGACGTCATTTATTGGTCATCCGTTACGCCATTTTTCATAAAAAATATGACGTCAAAATGACGTCCAGCTCATGTCATTATGTCACGGCCCAGCAGCGTCATTTTGTGACGTTACTCTTACCTCATTTTGTGACGTTATTATGACGTCAATTTGTAACGTTACTATGACGTTAGTTGTGCCTATACCTAAGAGGAGGCTCTATGAGGCTTATAGGAAATAATATTACAGATTGATAAAGACTCTTTATTATATAATAATTACATTTAAAAAATTACTAAAATATAAACATAAAACACCATAAATAAAGTTCTAGAAGAAGCTGAAAAAATAATTGCAACATAAGCAAGTTCCTTATAAAAAAATCAATTACTTTTTTTTCACATCCATTGTTGGATTATTATGTAGACATAATTTTATGTAGAGTGTCCAATAAACTTCTCTTCTTCGAGTTGTTATATAATCATTTACGGTGCATTAAGGCCAGGCCGCTCTCATAGTCATTCGAAAATTGTATTACTATTTACATAATGTATGCAATCACTAAGATATAACAATTTGTATGCTCTAAAATACATAACATAAGGAATATCTTACCTAATAACAACAAAATTAAGAGTATAAGATGCCACCTTTTTTCAACACACCGTTAACGCCATGTTTATGTTAACTTAACCCAACTTTTTCTTCTTTTCTCTTCTTTGCTCTCTCTTATTTGACCCTCACCCTATCAGCGGCCAACCATCAAAATATAAAATTCCCAATGTTCTCTTGAAGGGCGGCAAAAAATTGTTTGTCGTTCTGGAAAAATAAAATAACCAACTTGACTTCCGATTCGGACATCGTCGTAGCAACATAGAATCGGGTGCCTTGAAGTCCATTACCATTAACATTCACAAAATATATAGTGTAAAAGTGACCACCCGACTTAAAAAGATAAACACCAAGTTAAAAGTGACAAAGTGACTTTTCGATAAAAGTTTATAATATACACCATTTACCATATCCACCTTTTTACATAAAAATAAAATTAAATACACCAAAACAATTACCCTAGGCCGAATAACCCTGGCAGCTGAGGCCTGCAAAAATTAAAAAGAAGAAGAAAATAACCAACTTTGTTGGCATTTTAATTAAATGTAAAATGTATGACCAAATTATGACGTATATATAACGTAAACAAAATCACGTTTTATTGACGTCACAATTATGACATGTCTGAGACGTCATTTTTAGGAGGTGTGACGTCCGAGGCTAATAGTCACCAAAAATGACGTCGCGGGGACGTCAGTTTGCTAGCTAGGATATTTTTTAAGGAGGGACTTTTGTTACAAATAGAAAAAAAGGTAAAATGGAGGCATATTGGAATTAAAAATCTCAGTGTACATTAATAATTGCATCCGTTATCAGAATTCATCTTCATTATCACATGGTGTTATAATTAAATACCGGATTTTTCGTCTGATAAACTGAGCAATGCAAGTGTAAAGTCGGTAGAGGGTTAGGTCAGATTTTTCCCCAGATTTGGAAAAAAAATTAAACCGGCAACACCGTAATGCCATTGACTAAGCGCGTGCCAAAACTTCAAACTACTTAAAATTCTTCAGCACTAACCCATTTATTTCAATTTTCTATAAAATTCAAGATTACTGCTATATGAAAAAAGAAATTGCTCTTTACATTACAGCGTACTTAAAGTTTTTATTACATTATCTGAATACTATTTGAAGGCTATCTAAATACTACATGAATACTACTCTAATAAAGTTTTAAGCTTTGCCATACGCTTAGTCAATGGCATTACGGTGAGTAGCACTAAAAAGCCCATTAGGCCAGATTTTTCCCCAGATCTGGGGGGAAAATTAAACCGGCAACACCGTAATGCCATTCACTAAGCGCGTGCCAAAGCTTTAAACTTCTTAAAATTCTTTAGCACTAACCCATTTTTTCCAATTTCTATAAAATTCAAGATGACCTCTATATAAAAAAAATGACATTACATTACAGCGTATTTAAAGTTTTTATTGCAATATCTGAATACTATTTGAAGGCTATCTAAATACTCCATATATACTAAGCTTTACCATACGCTTAGTCAATGGCATTACGGTGAGTAGTAGTAATAGCAGCACTAAAAGTCCACTACGCCGGATTTTTCCGCAGATCTGGGGAGAAAATTAAACCGGCAACACCGTAATGTCATTGACTAAGCGTCGTACAAAGGTTCAAATTTCTTAAAATTCCCAGCACTAGATAATTTTTCCTCATTTCTATAAAATATAATATGGTCGCTATATAAAAACTATTATTCATTACATTATAAGGTGTACTTGGAGTTTTTATTACAATATGAATACTATTTGAAGACTATTTGAAGACTATCTGAATACTACATGAATACTACATGAATAATACATAAATACTACATGAATACTACATGAATACTACATGAATACTACTTTGAATACTACTTTGAATACTACTTGAATATTACTTGAATACTACTTGAATACTACTTGCATACTACAACTCCAGTGGATTGTCCACATCGCACTCAGACACGATTGGGCACTCTGCATATGGGGTTGTGCTCAAATTTCGTCTTCGTGCGATATGGCCATCATATCCACTCTTTTTGCTTAAACTACTATTATATTTCGCGCCGGGATGTATATGCAACCATCTTACACTTGTTACTGTAAGTTGTGTTGCATAACACAGTTAACGTTTAGTTTTGAAATTAGGTTTTGTCATAGACATCATATTATCTAAGATAGACTCGCCCTTCACACTGTATACCCAATACACCTTCTGTCCGCATGTTTTACCAGACGGGGAAAGGGGAATCGTACGTCGCACATTGACGTAGTGTTTCGGGAGGGTTTACATATATTTTTAGTAAAAATTATTTAATGACCAAATCAATAACCTATGGGTCTTCGGAATCAAAGGTAAATTTAAAGAAAACATTCAATTTACACAGGGCATTCAAAAAGTCATTTTATATATTTTCTTATAGTTTAAAATAGTAGGTAGCTCAAAGTGGAAGAACATTTTTGTTAATATTTTATTATATATTTTTTTTTAAATACATGAAGAGCAAAGAGCAAGTAAAAATATAAAGCCATTTATTATTATATTTATATGGGTACTCTTTGAAAACCTTTTCTACAGGTCGAAAAAAGAATAATTATATTGCCGGACTACCTTTTTTTATGAAATAAAAAGCTATTAAAAACAGAATAATTTTATTTCAGATACATAAATATACAAATATGATCTTTCTATTACATACCATTTGGGTTGCATGTCACGACACCTATTTTTAGAATTATTTGTGTAATGATATAATAACTCATTTAGGACAGTAATCAGCAATGATTTTATAATATCTGGACAAGGCTAAAACACATTAGCTTAAGATTATCAAGAGATACTTTATTTATAATTTGTCCGAATTGAAAAAACACTAAAGGAAGCTTCTTTTGTGACATTCCGAATGTCATTTTACTATCAATGGTTACTCCTACAAACACTCTTGGTGAAGAATCTGCTCAATAGATTTATTTAGTGTTATAAGATAACTGATATTTTGTAAAGCATATTTTGGAATAAAAGACAAAATAGCTATTTGTGTATTAAGAACAGAAAGTAGCACCTTTGACAGTTGAGACAGAAAGTCTGTCGAAGAGAAAAGATTTATTTTATATTTATTCAAAAAGGAGGAAAAATACAATATCAAAACTGTTATCTCAGTCATCATTTTCAGTATTTGTGTTTTTCCAACTGACCATAGCAACTGACCATTATTTTGTTATTGAAATGAAAAACCGTACGAGTCGCAGATATGTACGGTTTTTCACCTAATTTCACGGGTATAATCAGCTGTACTACATTAACAGCTAGGTATCTAGTACGGTTTTTAAGCTCAATGCGCTAGTTTAGTGTGATGTCATTTTGGTTCCACTGACATTTAATTCTAACCAAACTTTTAACAGAAACATCAATAAATTTGAAATATATGTTTTTACTGGTTTTATTTTATTTCAAAATATTGTTTACAGGTCATAAAAAATAGTTTAAAGGTATATAATTGGTAACTAAACGATTGTATATTTGATACATGCTATCTACTTACTTTAGGAATATATTAATAAAAGTGAAAAAAACGATATAATTTAGGTAAACAAAATGAACAAAACGCACTCAAAAAATCTACTGTCACTTTAATTGTCAATGGAACCATAATTACATCATCACTGAACTAGCGCATCGATGAAGAGATAAATTTTAAACGAAATGGCTTATTTTGAAATGTCAAATTTGAGACTTGTACAGTTTTCGAACTCACTGATTCAATTGCAGAACACTGTTTGCAGTGAATCTTTTTCTTTAAGAATTTTACTATAAAACCAGAAATATAAGCAACTACATCCTGAATGTATTCGCTCAGAAAATATATAGATAGGTAATCATGGTCACGAAGCTCATTTGTAAATTCCAAATTTTCTTTAGTGTCTGATTCGTAACATTTTAAATTTAACGCAATTTGGCTACTAGTGTTGCTACAATCCAAGATGCTGGTGCCATCTAAAGCAATTGCATTGGCAGTTTTATTTGACTTTACTTCAATATGAATTAATAATTTTTTATAACAATTTTGAAACAATCTCCATGTGAGATTGTTATTGAAGCATCTGTTACGAACTGCACTAAAAAAAGTATTTTTCTTCTTCATTTTTCGCCTATTCAACTACCTCTCCCAAAATTCTGTAAAATGTGATGATTACTGTATAATTTTAGAGCTTACATATAATAAAAATAGCCATAATAAATACTGTACTTACTTGATAGGTATAGCATTATGTTTTAAGATGTGTCTACCACTTAAATTTTCATAAATATCTGCCATACAAAAATGGTCAGAACATATACTAAGGCTTCTTTCATTTTCATAATGTTTTCCTCCACCAAGCATAGATTTTGCAGCCAAATTCTTTGTTGAATAATTTCTCTAGGAAACCTGATCAGAAAATATAGAACATTATTATTTAAATAAACAATGCTAATGCTAAATGCCTTTACACTGTTAAATAAATTAAGCCTTATTCCCTGTATATGCCTACGTCTATGCTAACATAATCTTATTTATGAAATGACCGAATAACATTCTTATTCTGCGTATTTCGGCACACTATACATTTCCTCCCCGTCGTAAAAGTCCTTAATAAAAAGTTCAGGGTTTAAATTATTCTTGAAAACTAAAAAAAACCACAAAAATCACAATAAAACTTGATCTGTCACTTTGACAACATCAGCAAAATGTCTTAGGTTGCCAAAGTTAAATGATTTATACCAAAATGTTTAATATTCCCATATGATACACATGTAAAAATAGCTACTTAAAAGTCTTAAGTGATTGCAATTAATAAAAAACTCATATTGATGCTTTCAATTCTTTATTTCCTTTTTTTATTAGATTGTAATAAAGGTAATAGCAACTTTTTAAATAAAAATTTAATGTTTGATATTTGATGAAAGAGATCTGACAACATAGGAAGAGCGTACCGTCAAAAAAAAGTTGCGGACAAGTGTAATGTATACAAGGCGTATCTATTATCCGATATCTTTGGGTTTTGTACCCCAATTTAAAACTAATATTATAAATTGTACAAGAAATCAAAGTAAAAAATATGTAAAGATTATAAAAAAACTTTTTCTGATTGGGTTCGAGACGAGGTAGACGATGTTATTTATTTATTTTCTTTTCTTTCTTTCTCGAAATATACCAATTTGTAAGGTGATATATGATATGATTTTATTTATGTGTCGTATGAGAACACTTTAATAAACAAAACACCTAGAACATTCTTTAATGAGTCGTGGTTGTAGAACAAATTGTGGAAAGTGCATTTTATTCACTCATTACGTTTCCGTACTCAAACTACGTTTTACTAGGATTAAACTTAATCAAAAATCGCTCTACACTCTATATCGAACAGACCGGCAGGAGTAATGTTTTGATGATAACATCTACGTATACACTTGTTATAATCAGAAATAATTCGTCAATCTTTGAATGAAACTGTTCCAATTCCCAATACTCCAGCCACCTGTATTTATGTAATAATATTAAGGTGGAGTAGTCGTATACCGCAATGGTCTATTTTTAAATGCGCATCGGCATCTATCTTGCCAAAAATCCTAGCACACAACGGGTTAGTCATAGCCGGGATCTTCCGTACAGGTTCGCCTTACATTTTCCTCAATTAATCCTCATATTTTCCTTTTGACAAATTGTCCACATCCACATCAACGTCGCGTGCAGATCGAAGGAGTCGCGTTTGACGTTCGGAAAGTGTGAAGTGATCTAGTGATCCATTTTCCAGTGTAAGAGACGAGCAAGCAAAGATGAGCGTTAAACCGCGCATGCGTACGCCGTCGCCGAAAACTGTCACTTTCGATCCATCGCCGCCTACGACTTTGGAGCGGAAGCCGAGGAAATTGGCGTTTCGGAATCATGTCGAGTTCGAACGTTACCTCAGTAAGTTAAGGGTAGATAGGGTTGCCAATTTGTAAAAAAATACGTGTAGTAGACTTGGAATTCCGCCAAAGTCAGCAGTATTTATTTATCTTCTTAAATAAAACAGTAAATCAATATAATATACGAGTACAGGTATAGACAATTTTAGTTCCATTAAATTGAGTTAATTAACTGTGGCAATTGGTGGGCCAAATGGTGTATTTACCGCCCGCCACAAATGTTTATTTTCTATGAAAGTAACACAAAAACGGATATATTGTCACGTTAAGCGTGTTTTTAATAAAAATGTCACGATTTTACGTGCTCTTTAATAATTTTGTGTCACGGGGGTTATCAAGCAAAATATATAAATTCAGACCTCAATCATGTAAACACTATTTAGCTTTAAACTTGGCTTCGTAACTCTTAAGGTAGTTCACTCGTAAAACGGCTTTTCTTAAGAATTCAATAAAATTTAAATATAAGGTTTATGAAAGTGTCGTTTACGTATAACTAAAAAAAATTAGATTTTTTGACCATCTGTGAAACGAGATATTAACAATCAAAATGTGCATAATTAACACTCTTGAAGCCTATCATGTACACAAACAATGCATTTATTTCAAGATATCTCGAAAACGGTTCTTACCATATTTTTTAAAAACTAATGTTAAATAAATCAAGAAGTTATCAAATTTTATAGATAATCGCTGAATTTTTTGACTATCTTAGTAAAAAGATATAGATTTTTAAAATAAAAATATTTTTAAAGCAGTTGACGAGTAGTTTCGTAAAATTATTACAACTTGGCAACATTGTAGCCACTTCACGTATGTTCTTGAAAAATTAATACGTCCACTGTGTTTGAGAACTGGAATCAGCGGTTCTGTTTGAACCAAAATTGAACCAAAACAAACCCTTAAAATTAGTATGAGGAAGTCACAAATTTCTATACCATATCGTTTAAATATTTGCGAGTTTGCCGGATGAAATTGAATAAAATTATAACTTGTCCATATGTGTTTATATACATGTGTTTTGTACAGTCTCTTACAAAAATAAAATTTATTAGCATTGAGAATCTCGAACTTTTGGTATTCACCATTACGCGATATTTTTATGTACGACTGTCGCTAGTGAACTACCTTAACTGTATAAGGGTTCTACTCTTGATGTTAGAACCTAACTCGTCCGTGAAAAGGGGCTGAAGAAAACACAGTGGTCTTAAAACAAATATAATATAATTTAAAACGATTATACAAAATATGTCCTAACTCGACATACACAAATATAGGGCTCAATATATTAACAAATACACAATAAAATATTAATTTACCAACAAATATCTTGGCACATGTCACAACCCTTAGCTAACTATTCAAAACGCAATTAAAAAAAGACTTTTAATTTAAACTATAGAGATCCTGAGCCGGAGATGCTACTGGGAATCTCCTACAAGGGGGCCTCCTTATAGGCAGGATCCTTCCCTGTGGAAAAAAGCCCTGCGCGTCCCCTTGACATTACCTTCATAACTTCTCCATAGTTTATTATTATGAAACTAAAGTTTAATAATTATTGAATAACCAATCTTGCACATAATTGCAAATTAAAACAAATTGTCGACATAATTAAACAAAGTTTTATGTACAGGATGTTATTTAAATAATTAATTAAAATTAGAAAAAATATGAATTTATACGAAGCGTCACATGCCCTTCTCATTTCAAGCGTCGCCCAGACGCTTAAACAATTAAATTAATATCTATCACACATAATAGAAATAAAGAAAAAAATTATTTGGTGCTTAAGGTTGGAGTTGGTGCGGCTTAATATATTATATAAGATTGAGTTTTATTTTATTATTACAATAGTGAGTCTACAAATGACAAATAAACTGAAATTCTAAAAAAATAAAAAAAAATTAAAACTCAATCTTACTCTTTCAAATTCTAAATATACAACCATTATTTCCACATATCATGTTTCTTGCGAACGGCGTCGTGACAATATTTACTGTCAAATATAGAGGGTTTATGCAAAGTCTAATGAGACTAGTATAATGTTTTTTGTTTTTTTTTTCTGAAAAAAAGCTGATTTTTGACGAGATTTTTTAAAAAGGTCTTCAATTAATTTCTCAAAATATCGGCTTAGGCTTAAATATATGCAATTAAAATTCGAAGATAGATGAACCTTTTTTTAATAAGAATAGGGTTCAGAATGTATAATATCCATTCATGGTAATTTTAAGTTTATTGACATTAAAAAAATAAAATAATTGACCAAAAACACCAGATTCTGGTGATAAATCTCGAGCTCATTTTCAAAATTACCAGAATATGGCTCCGATGACAAAAATAATCAACAGGTAATTTTTTTTTTTGTAAAATCACCAGCTCTGGCAACGCTGTACTGTATTTATAATATCACGCTTTTTTTTTGACTACCGAACCAGTTTGGGTAAACTCGTTCGATGACATACTATTTCGCAGGTTTTTGGTAACTCAATTTATTTCAACTCAACTTTAACAATAACTATACAACTGATAATATTAACGTATAACGTCTATCATAAAACTGATTAACTGACGTCAGGATCACCGACTTATATATCTCGATTTAACCTTCTAGAACCTTCCCGAAGTTTATTGACGTGGAATGACATTTCTCGAATATTCTCCCTTCTTTTTTTACTGACATCTTTACTTATGACGGCAGCACAATGTAGGGTGATGGGTAACATTGCTTCCCCCTCTCTAGTTATTCGTCCCGAATAACTTGATTACTGGGACCTGGTTGTAGCTAACGGGGAGGATCTAACTTTCCAATATGAACTACCTTGAGTTTACTTCCCGCTGAAAGCCGAATGCGACAGGTCGTTGATTTTTCTCAGGAATGGTGTAGGGGCCTTCCCAGTTTCGTTACAGTTTCTGACAGAAACTTCCTAGACGTTTGGGATTATACAACCATACTGGGTCGCCTCCAGGGATAAAAGATCGCCTCTCTCAAAATGTGTCCCGGTGGCACGCATCTCGATTCTAGCTTCTGCTTTGTCGCTGTTGGCTTTCAAATGTTCCCTCGTGAATCCGAGGACCTTTGCTCTGCCATTGCATACATTACATTTTTTACACCAATCCGCTACACCTCATCTGCAGTTGACCCAATAAAATCTTTCCCGAACTCGTGCCAGTGTCCTTTTAGTACCAAAATATCCTCTCGAACGGCTGCTATGAAGTTCCATCAACACACTTCTGACATGTGATATCGGCAGTACCACTTGGAGGGCTACATGTACTCCATCGGGGCTATCCCACTTCTGGTACACTAAGCCATTGTGAAGATACAGGGAATCCCACTGAGTCCAGTATCCTTTAATAGCTCCACTCTATTTGGCTAATCTTCCTAGCTCGCGACACCATATGCTAATGTTAATAGTGTATCTCTGCCAAGTAGGTGTGATTTTATTTTTGAGCCATTCTCGGACAATCTTCAAGTCATTGTCTTTCTTCTTCCCCTTTCTCAGGCTTTCGAAAGTGATTTTTTCTTCGTCGCTCTCTGGCTTGATAGTGATTGCCCAAATAGTAACTTTATCAACCAGTTCCTCTCGTCCTCCGAGCCCTTTACTGAACCGGCATTCTCGTTCTAAACAGGATCGCCGGGAGACAATGTCTGCGTTGCTATGTAGACGGGTTCTACGATACTCTAATTCCTGGTTATTGCTAGAAAGCGGGCTAGGTGTGAGTGATCCGCTTCTCGGGAACGCATAGCTGCTGTTATTATTTCTTGTTGGACTTTGACGGGCTTCGGGTTATTGATCTATGTGACTTTCTGGCCTCATTCCCTAATTCTTGATTTATAGAACGAGCCCTGTTTCTGCAGGTCCTTTGAAGGTGCCCAATTCTTCCGCAATTAAAGCATCTCTTGCTTCCATTTTGGCTGTTTCGTTGCAAATTTTGTAGGATATTTAAGATTTGAGAGAGGGTAGGTTGGGGAATAGTATTGCTCTCACTCTTGCGCGAGAAGATTTGGATAGGAATTTTACCGCTTCATATTCCTGGGCTGCGATTAGTTTTTCCCTCAGCATCTTGTGATGTTGTAGACGAAGAGTTTGCTGCATTTCCACATCTTGTAGTCCATAAACGAATGCCTGTATTCCTATTTGTTCTTGGAAATCTTTGGGTGCCTATGGATATGCCAGATGAATCAATCTTCTTATGTCGGCCTCGAATTCCTGTAGATTCTCGTTAGCTGGTTTTGGATTAACCCTTTTAAATGCTGCTGGCCATACCTAGTCTCCAAAGCTAGGATGAGAAATAAATAACTGGGTTCCTCTTAGGGAAGTACTTGTAAAACGGTTGTTGCCTGTCCTCGCAGCGACACTATTCAGCCCAGCCATTGGTTTTAGCTGCAGCTTCAAGTTGAAGTCGATACGATTCCAATTTTGTCTGACCGTCAAACGTGGGTGGCTTAATGGTCTTGCTAGTATGGCTTTGTGAAACTGTGTTTTGGATATGGCTTGGTTCGGTTATAGATGAGGACGAGGTAGTGTTTGCAGTTTCTCTGTTGCTAGGCTACGAATTCTTCTTTCTAACTCAACTAGTTCAGTTCTAATTTGCCTTTCTAACTCTGCTCTAGTCGTTTCTTGTTGTTCTAAATTAGTTTTTAAATTCTCTTGTTTTTGTGCTAAGAGATCTATTCGATTGTTCAGCTGACCTACCTCTTGTTTAAAGTTTTCTTGAATTTACAGCAAACCATTCATAATTTCTACCTCGGCTTTTCTACGCCTATCTTCCTTCTCTTTATCCTTTTCCTCCCCTTCTTCCTTCCTGCGTATTTCCTTCTCCTCTTCTCGCCGTTCCTTTTCCTCCACTTCTTCCTTCCTACGCCTTTCCTTTTCCTCCTCCATCTTCAAAAACCATGCTGGGGGACCTGATGTATCCATGCCTGTTTCGTACTCAGTGGATCTAGAATATACCATTAACTTCTATTTTGTATCACACCGCTGGCGCTGTCACCAATGTTACGCAAGTTGGTATCTCAATTTATTTCTACTCAACTTTTACAATAACAATACAACTGATAATATTAACGTATAACGTCTATTGTAAAACTGACCACCGACTTATATAGCTCGATTTAATCTTCTAGCACCTTCCCGAACGTCCAGATGTTTCTTGACGTGGAATGACATTTCTAGAACATTCTCCCTCCTTCTTTTACTCGCACCTTTACTTATGACGACCGCAGCATACTGTAGGGTGATGTGTAACAATACTTTAGATTGACATATTTGTCTGTATGCCGTTGGTTAAAAATCTCAGCTGATCCGTATCCAAACTCATTATTTGAATAGAATATTGCAATAATTTCAACTCTTTTCAGCTGTAGTGTAAACCGTTTTTGTACAATCTAGAAAATTATAAACCACTGAATTAACAAGAACCACTTTTTTATCCACTAGCGTTGTAAATTTGGTTGTTTATTTTTAAATTTAGAAATAAGACATTTTTATAAAACTTTATTGATTTGCAAACATTCCGCCATTTTCAATTTGATTCAATACAATTTTAAGTGGTTAAGTTACGACGGGGTTAGCATGATGCAATTCATGATTATTAATTGGATTGTTTGAACATTTAATTAAATAATAAAATCTATTAAAATTATTAAATTATCTTTTTGATTTCATAAACGTTTTTGTAAGGAAACGAATAAATTTGAAATTTAAAATGTCAAAATGACATTTCATTTCACAAATTAGGCATCATTGGAAAGATAATTGAAAGACCTTTCAAACAAGCTGTTACTCAACTCCATTTTTCCATTTTTTCCATTTAAGATTTTAGGGTTGTACAGCACCCTGTTCAAGGGGTTAAAGATAGGGGATTGGAAATAAATCGAAAATGTTTCCCCTAGACAAATAAATAGAAGCGTTTAAGCGATTTTTTTTAATCACAGTAAGAACCCTAAATTTGAACGGTTTTGTTTTCGTTGGCTCACCCTATATACATATTTTTCTAGTTGTTTAGGAAAAACATTTTTTTAAATTTTTAAACGCTCATTTTCGAAATAAAGTCGTCTAGGACGTAACTTGTCTTAAAATTGAGTATGGAATAGCACCTTAAAATTTAGCCACATACTTAATGATCTATTTCTTAAAATAATACGGTTGTAGAAAAAATCTTATTTGCAATTCGAACGAAACGTACCTCTTTCAGCAAATAGCTATTACATGATAATTTTTTTCGATAACACAGTTTTACATGAAATTTTTCTTTTTTTGTAGATGCTCTCTTAGCCGACCTCCAGAACACTGTTTCTGGGTCATCAGGAGTAGGTTCAAATTATTCAGGATACGGTCAGAGAGGTGTACGTTATTCTCCCGACAGCGATAGCCATATCTCCAAAACTGACAGTTATGCGGTGAAATCGGTAAGTACATAGAATTTAAATGAATCTACGAGGGTGCATTGATAGGTTCCCAAGATTAACTAATGACAGATACACCATATCAACGAAATACTCGTAAGTTAACGAAACAAGTTAAATTATCGAAATTTTAATGCTTACAACGTACTCAATAATCTTCCTTGACCATGTAACAGCGGCGTATGTTACCTAGTCTACGGGGGTGCTTTCAAGAAGCACTTAAGATATATCAAATATTAGATACATTCTATACAGTGCTTTTCAGATAAAAGTATCCACCTTAAGTAACTTTTGAAGGACTGATTATTACAAAAAACAAAAAAATACGTCAATTAATATTCGAAGGGGGAGATATCATGTCATATTTAAGTTTGCTAAAAAAGTCACCCTTTCACCCCTACTATCATCCCTTCAATTTTTTTAAATGGCTTGCCCCATTTTTTTTATCCATTTTTGGATTGCTCTCGTTTAACTGATTTCAAAAATGTATAAAACATGGGGATTAAAGTAATTAGTTTACGATCTACAGAATTTTAAATTAAAATAAAATTGAATTGTGCAAAACTTTTATTTTAATGATTTTGTCACAAGCGTTTCCAATGACAAAACGAATATTTCATTTTCAAAATTTATTATAAAAATTGTTCAAAATGTCCACCATTTACTTCCATACAATGGTATAACCTAGATTGAAAAGCCTCCCTGACATTACCGAACACGTGTGCATTTAAATGTAGGCATTCATACTCTATTCTTTGTCGTAAATCTTCTAAAGATTCTGGTTGGGTAGCATACATTTTTGTTTTTAAATAACCCCATAAAAAGAAGTCTAGAGGTGATAAATCCGGTGATCTATGTGGCCACTCCATCATCGAGCCTCTTCTACCTATCCAACGATTGGAGAAAGTTTCATTTAAAAATTGTCGTACTGGCAAAGCAAAATGTGGAGGCGCTCCATCCTGTTGAAAGACAAGCAAATCTTCAGAAAGATTATGATCATTTTCTATTATTGTTGTAATACGTGGATCAATTACTTCTCTCAATAACTCAAGATATGACTCTCCATTTAAGTTTCCGTCTAAAAAGAAAGGTCCGACTATGTGGTCACCTAGGATACCACACCATACATTTAACTTTTGAGGATTCTGTGTGTGGTATTCACGCACAACATGTGGATCACTCTCAGCCCAATATCTGCAATTATGTTTATTAACTAAACCATTAACTGAAAATGTGCATTCATCCGAAAAACAAAGGTTGTGCAACAAATGTGGATTGTCAGTCAAGCGCTGACTCAATAGTTCACAAAATTCAAGACGACGATCAAAATCATCTTCATACAACTCTTGAACCAATTTAATTTTGTATGGATGGTACTTATGCTTGTGTAATATTCGATAAACTGTGGAAGATGAAACACCTACTTCTCTACTTATTGTTGTCAGTGACTGTGCATGTTGATTTTCAAGACTTACTTGTCCTAAAACTGCGACTTCAATTGCTTCGTTATTTACGAGTTCCAGTCGGTTATGTTTTTTATTGCCAACTGACCCGGTTGATGTAAATTTATGCATAAGATCAATTACTTATCAGTTGCATGACCTCCTTGGTGTGTTTCGTTGAAAATTCTAGCAGCAGCTCGTGCAGAACTGTTATTTTTGTAGTATAAACCTACAAGTTCAATTCTTGTAAACTGTAAACCATTTTCAAATCAAATAAATAACCTCAACAAATCAATGTGCACATGTATCAAAATACACTATAAACATAATTTAAATTCATTTTTCAAATCTCCAATACCTTTACCATGTATCATAAAAAACTTCAACAAGTTTTTAGCGGTACGATTAAGGTATAATGTATTCTAAATCCAATTTTGCTGCAGTCAGTAAGGTGAGATGTAAAAATTTGTCACTCAAATAATGGAACCCTGTAGATCATAAACTAATTATTTTAAACCCCATGTTTTATACATTTTTGAAATTAGTTAAACGAGAACAATCCAAAAATGGATAAAAACTGAGGGAATCCATTTAAAAAAATTGAAGGGATGATAGTAGGGGTGAAAGGGTGACTTTTTCAGCAAACTTAAATATGGCACCATATCTCCCCCTTCGAATATTAATTGACGTATTTTTTTGTTTTTTGTAATAATCAGTCCTTCAAAAGTTACTTAAGGTGGATACTTTTATCTGAAAAGCACTGTATAATATAAATATATTTCTATTAGAATATAAAAAGGAGACATTAAAAGTTGCATATTACATTCAAAAATGCTGTCTTTTTGAAAACACTTTATTTCTAATACGATTTTAAATTATTTGCTTATCTGTATTTTAATTATAGTATAATAAGACCATGAAAATTGAATTAAAAATAATGTGTTTTCAAAACCTATGTACCCAGCTCTCACTAATAAAAAGGTGAAGATCTCTGCTGAATTTCAGCTCTTAATTTTTATCTGACTAGTTGTAGGAATTTTTTTAAATAATTTTTAATTTTACTTAATAAATTTGCTGACAATGTTCAAATTTGGTGAGACTCTTTTTGACTGAATTTATACGCCCAGTCATTGTAAATTAAAACTACCATTTTATCCTATTTTAAGCTATTCTGATTTTTACGAGAATAAAGTACTATGTTAAAAAAAACTAGAAGTTTTGCATTTTTAAGAAATGTTTTGCACTAAAAGATTATAAAATTTTAAATATTTGTTTCTAGAAGACAATAGCAATTTATCTTTTTTAATTTAAAATGTATGGCCTTGGCATTGCCAATTAGCCAGACTGATTTAGATTTTAATACGCCCTCGTACATAATTACAATTTTAATTGAAGGTGTTTGAAACATTGATGGTATACATCAAAGTTAGAAGAAAAATAAAATAAAAAAAGAATGTTTTTACCATTTTATTGTGCTTTACGTCTAACCTCTTCAACTAATGCTATTTTTAAAATATTAAATGAAATACTTCGTTTTGAAGTTCAGTTTTTAATTTTAGCTTTTACAACAGCGACATCTATCGTAACGTAGTCATAAAAGTTTTTCAATCGGTTGCAGGTGTTTGGTAAATAAACGAAACATTTTTAAATTAGACTTCGTATTTTTAGAATCATTCGTAAAATGTTCGCTAGAGGACGCTACTTGGTTGAGTGCTGTGCTTTAATTAGTTAACAGGGGACTTGGAATAAAATGTGGGAAAATGATTACAAACTTTTTTTGTGGTGTCACAGCCAAAAAAAAACTATGGGATTTTGTCTTTTTGTTCTTAAATTTTTATTCATTTTTATTTTTTTTTCCTACTTAATTTTTTAAGTACAGTAAAATTGTTTAAAAACACTTGGATTGTTATTGAGAACAATTTTGAAATCTCAAAAGTAAAAAGAAAAAAAAATTGTAGATAGGACGCTAAGAACATCCACTATCTGTCATCGTTTTTAATAAATTATTAAAATGTTTGTTAATTTGTTTAAATATTTAAGTTTAAGACTTTTTCATTTAATCATTTTCATCAAGGCAAGGTGATCCATACAAATATCAAGTGTCACCTGTGCAGTACCCTTGAAAGAGTTTTGATATCACTGGCACTATTGACATATTTGTATTTAATAAAAAAACAAAATTTCTAATTTAATTTAACTAGATATGCAATAATAAGCCGAAAATAAGACAGTAACAACCCACATATGTGACATTTACGTTTTATCCAGCAATTTGGACGCCATTTTTAATTTTTCCAGACGATTTTCAAGAAAGTATCTGTCATCTCGTAAATACATATCATGCTTATTTTTGTGACAGCTCGATAATTGAATTATATGATTATTTGCCAAATTTACATCATAATTGATTCCAAAATAGCTGTACCATAAAACTTAACAAGCGGAAAATTCGGAAAAATTAATTCATAATAGCTTATTTGTCTACCAAGGTCGTAAACTTGATCTTTTCGAGACTAATTAAAAAAAAAAGTGTAACAACATCTAATGACTTATATATAAATACAGTCTGTATAAGATTCTATTGAATATATAAGTTATTTTCACAAAAAAGTTGACGATTTAAAAATAAGGTCATTCTGTAAAAGTTGAAAGAAAAAAATATTTTTAATTTCATCTCGAATGCCATTTTCGATCATTTTATAAGAACTATTACCCTGTATAAGAGGTAGGTTAATTGAGTTCTGAATTGTGGCCAAATATATGGGAAATACTAGACTTCAAGTTCTTCCTGAGATAAAATTTATTAGGTAGTGTAAAATTGAAAATTATATCAAACTATAAAAAACGCTATAAAAAATATTGCTGACATTTAAAATAACCAGTCGAGGCATCAAAATATTTATCATTGTGTTGCTAGAATCAATTCGTGAATTTTCCAGTTAATCATAAAACTTTTATTTGAAATTTCTGCTTCGGAAGCTGATATACTCGTAATTGAAAATAGAAATAAACAATTTTAGAGCTTTATATTCAACAACGGTTCGTATTAAAACTGAAAAAATATCGCAGGTTCAGATTAGATGAAAAAGCGGGGAATTTAAAGTAGGTTCCAGAAAATAGGTCATACATCAATACCCAATTGGGATATTTTTATTAGAGGTCAAACATAAATAACAACGATCTTGGAGCGATATCAGTCCACGACTTATTGTTGACAATCTGTCGACAACTAGTAATTGACAACCTGTAGGGGATCAGAGCTCAACTTGGAACTCGGTTATGTTGAAACACATTTTTAATAAATTCAATAGACTCACTATTACAATAATAAACCACAAAATAAAATAAATTAATAATTGCAGGCCTATTTCTGTAACATGTATTATTTCAAAGATGTTTGTGCTTATAATAAAAGACAGAATGTTAAAGTTTATGAATAAAAACTAATTTTTAAAAAATTAATTTGCTTTCGTTGAAAATAGATTCACTCAGGATGTCATTGTATATGTAATATCTAAAATTAATAGTTTTATTGATAAATTGCGCCTAAGTCTAGCAATATTTATTGACCTGGCCAAACCCTTTAATACGATGTGTCAGACAACTTCTACATGTCTAAAAATATAGGATTTATAGGTTTACCCTACAAATTACTTGAGAATAGTTTTACTAATATAAAACGAGTAGTTCAAATGGTTATATGACCCCACAGTTTTGTCCCCGCCATTTATTTCACAAGACAAGTTTGATACAAATAATAATCAAAAAATGTACAGCTTTAAAAAAGCCAACTTTAATTTGTTGTATAATACCCTGTCAAATACCGATTGATGTTTTTTGGATACTTTTAATGATTCTAATCTAGCAGTTGAAAGTTCTACGATGCTAGATGCTTATGTTCCACTTTACCACTTTACTAATTTTTCGTTCTAAAAGTCAAGTTTGTTTCACGGTATTAACACGTGTCAGGTAGGAAAAATCACAATGTAAGGGTAGTTCACCCCCTGCAAAAGCCCGATAGGGTAACCATAAACTACACCGGACAAAAACAGCTCATCCACACTTAGAGGCAGAGAAGCAAATGAAAGATCAAGGAATACATCCACAAAATAGCCAGAATCCAGACAGTAGATTCCTTCAGAGCTAATCACAAGCTGAAAACACCACTAAACGTGAGTAAGAATACACTTACGGGACTAACTACTAACACCGGGGTCAGTTTCCTTAGTCAGGGGGACCTCCCTGGTGGGATCAACCTCTAAAAAAGTTTGGAGAATACTGTTAACCGATACACCGGCACCGAAAATCGACTTCCCACGGCCAACGGTCGAGCCCACAAACCCAAATATCTTAGCTAAGGCCGATCACAACTATCGAAGAATACAAAAAAAGAAAAAATATCTACCAATAAAAAAGTTTGGAGAAAATTTTTAAAAAGTCAGGAGAAAACCTCAGATCTTACTGATTCCAAATCCAAATCAAAATGTCATGACTCACAAGATAGTCAAGAGAATCTGGCTTCCCAAAGTATCCAAAACATAGAAATGGAAGATGCTACGAGCGAATCAACCCCTAAAGACGTCGAACAGATATACGTGCACTTAGAACACCGAGAAACCAAATTTACACAAATAAAACCATTCCTAAGTCTGGACAACCTCAACTATTTATACAACATGGAATGTGAAATATCCAACTACAAGGTCCGAATATGCTAAAGACGTCAATAACCCCCTCAAAATCACAATTAAAATGCTAGAAATGCCAAAAAATGTGGTAACCAGACATTTAGACTTCCGTACCTCGGATGTGAACTCAAACACATCCGAAGATGATGAAAGAAGCGTTAAAACTAGCATCACAAATACAATCAGTCCTAAATTGACTACCTCCAGATCAACTCACCCCTAACAGTCGAGGACTATTTAGAACCTCAAGTCAAAGAGACAAAGATAACACTCGCATTACTAGAGGGTGAAAAGTATTCCCAAAATATATCTAGCTATCAGCATGGATTCGTGAACTCGGGATCCACAATAAGTAACTTAGAAGAATTTAAGTCAATTCTGTAGTGCTTCGAACCATCAAAGAGCACTGCTCAGATAGAATACGGATGCTTATGATTGCTAAGCAAACTTTGGTGAGGCGACTGAAGTGTGTGGAGCAGAATAGAATATTTTGCGAAAAACCTTCACGACTGTTTAAAACGCTTTCACCTGTTGTCGAGAATCCTCCTACAGTGGAACAAGTGGAAACCTTCTGGAAAAGACTTTATGAGGAACAGGTACCCCTTGATCAAGATACTCCAGCTCTAGGACAGTTTGAGACATTTTGCAGAAAATTCCCAGAAAACCAAATACAACACCGACCAGTTTCTGCAAATGACGTTCGAAGCGCTCTAGAGGGTGCAAAGAACTTCGCTGCCCCAGGTCCAGACAGAATACAGACTTACTGGTGGAAAAAAATAACAATTGTCCATCTACATTTGGCCAGAATATTTAACTCTTGGCTGAATGGGCAACAGTGTATTCCAGGTTGGTTTGTTCAAGGACGTACGTCATACTTCCCAAAAACGGAGATCTTTCGCAACCAGAGAACTATAGGCCAATAACATGCCTTAATACGTGCTACAAACTGTTCATACGTATACTGTACACAAGAATTCTTGAAGCAGTTGACCGAGTCTTCAATCAGAACGAGCAACGAAGATCCAAAAAAGGCGTAGCTGGCTGCCAGGAGAACTTACTCATAGATAGAACTATCACACAGGATTCCAGGTGGTACAAGCGAAACCTATCCATGGCCTGGATCGACTATCGTAAGGCGTTCGATACAACTTCGCACGAACTTATCGCACAGTTGTTGTCGGTGCCAGACCCTATAGTGGGATACATACAACAACTGATGCTACTCTGGAAAACCCGCTTTTCCATAACATCTGGAAATGCGAAGGTCGAAACAGGGTTGGTATCATACAGAAGAGGAGTATTCCAGGGAAACTCCCTGAGTCCCCTTCTATTCTGCATCTATCTAATTCCGTTGTCTGTGGCACTACGAGAAACTCGGGAATACTTATGTGACCCACCTGGAAATTGAAGACATAAAGTCACTCACCTTTTTTACATGGACGACTTAAAGATTTATGAATCCAACGAGAGGGAACTCAAACAATCCCTACAGGTGGTACAGAAGTACCTATGCTATCGGCATGGAGTTCGGTTTAAACAAATGTGCACAGATCCAGCTCAATAGAGGCCGATGCGACAATTTTGGAGAGGAAGTGCAACTTGTGGATGGAAACGTTCCACGACATTTAAACGTCGGAGAGTCTTATACCTACCTGGGAATACAACAGCGCCAAATGCAGGAGGTTGCTCTCATTAAATAGACGCGGCAAGTATCAGAACCTCATCCGGCAGATCTGGTAATCAGAACTGTCTGGAAAAAACAAGGTGGGTGCTAAAAATATGCTTGCCGTTCCAATCCTCCTCTACTCCTTTGGAGTAATAAAATGGACACAAGAAGAGCTGTGCCAACTCGACATCAAAACCCGCAAGGAGTTTGCATCCAAATTCGTCCGTACAAAGAATATACCTCCCACGCGATCAGGGAGGCAGAGGGCTGTTGAGCATAGAACATCTTTACCATAGAAAGGTATTGGATCTAGCGTGCAAAATAACAATCAGTTCAGACCGCCTTCTATGCATGGTACGTGATCACGAAAGTACTGGAAAAGGAGCCTTTATATTCAAGACAGCAAGAATATATATCGAAGAAACCTAGAATCCATTACCGAGTTACCCCATGTAGCTTTGAAACACCACACCAAGTTGCAGAACAGGTTATGCTAAAGCGGCAACATATGGATAAGCCTATGTATAGCGTTTTCTTCAGAAACATCGAAGAGCTAAGCTTATTCAAGCGACTGATATTTGCCTTTCTAAGGTCAAGTGGCCTCAAATCAGAAACTGACAAATTTATAATGGCCTGTCAAGATGGGGTTTACAACACTCTTATATATCGAAGAAATGTACTAGGTTTCGACACGCCTGACGTTAGCTGCAGGGCCTGCCACATATCACAAGAGACAATCATGCATTTACTATCCGCATGTCCGAAATACGCAGTCTCGGCCTACATCCAGCGACACAATGCAGCTCTGCGAGTGCTTTACTTTACTTCCATCAGAGACACTCTTACTTTATATTTCCAGGGTAACTTCTGACTGCCCGCCTCTCGGTATGTTGGTAACAATCGAAACTGTAAATAACAAAATTTTTGACTTTATCGAGTCACCCCTATTTTTGTGTCGCCAGCTCTTAGACTATAAGCTTTTAAACTATAAAGTTTACAGTTCGGATTAATTATCTGTTAGATATTCATGTTCCCAAGATAACTTCCAGATATAATAATACATTTTTATGTATAAGAGTTCAAACGAATGAAATGTCTAAATTACCCATACATTTTATGTGCAGTAACGTTCAAATATCGGAATTTTGTGATGATATTTTTTCTTGTAGTGTATATGAATTAAAAAACAAAACTCGTGCACATCTTTAGTTTTGAGTAACGACATTATTTTACCTTAATTTTAACTTTTTTTAATTTTTATATACTTTTTTTACATTTATTTTTAGTACCTACTTTTAATTTTAAGGATACTTTTTCACGTTAGTTCATACATATTTTATGTAATAGTATTTGTAAAATTGTCCTAAATTGTCATTGTAATATTCTTTGAGATACGATTTCATTTTATACATTTTGCTTCATTTATTAAAAAAAAATCAACACAGGTATAGTCCAGATTTCAAGCGTACATTAGAAATGCAAATAAAATTCTACATGAACAACCTGTTGCATAGAATCAACAGGTGCATCATCAGAACTCGAAAAAAAGCAGCGTTTTCTCGCCATTACCTAATATTCGGAATCGTTTCAAATGTGCCGCATTAAAAATATCTATGAGAATCGCAAACGGAAAACATAAAAATATTTTTCGAATTACGAAAATAACTCAAAGGCCTCGTAAATCGTTTCCAATCCACCCACATTTGGTGCGATGGTTCTGTTGATTTTATGTAAGAATTTATTTAATGAGTAACGTCGAAGGACGTGTGCAAAAAGTACCATTCTTGGAAACGGATCGTTTAATGTAAGGAATTTTCAACGGGACAAAAGTCTAAAATCGGCCAAATCTATGACCGTTGATTTGTATAGGTATTTGGCGGGTTAATAAACAACAACCTGTTATTTATATCAACAAGTGGCCGTACAAAATTTATTCTCTATAAATAGTAGGTACACACTTGTCTACCTATTTTAATAGGTACATACTTTAATAAAAAGCTTCAACCATAAAAAGTTAGGTGAGTTTGTCAAATTACGATTTTTAAATTAAATTTTTTGTCATCATGTACATTTATGAATTTATTACAACTTTAATAGTAATTTGAATCCTTTCGAATAATTTAGGTTTTTAATTTGCTCAATACAATGTTCAAATTTACTATTTCATTTTCACGATATCAAATATAGCACATATTTTATCCAGTAAGCGTTACATATAGACATAGAAATAGTATAGAAAGCCAATTCCATATATCAAAAATGAAACCGGTGCTGGCTCGACCAGGACCGGTGCAAGTTTTTTATTGATCGAACAAATAGTTCACACGATGTTTTAGTCAAACATTTTTACATATGATTCTATACAAAAAACGATGAAAAAAATTCAAGTGAGGTAAATATGGTTCTGAAAGTACTTATTAAGAAAGATATGGAATAAAATATGAATTAGTTAATTTTTGGCAATCATTAGTGCTATAGTCACGAGATTTAATCTGGGGAGTTCAAAATAGGGGGCAATTGCGTTTCGCCCAGAAATATTATGTTCGATATTTTTTACATTTTGTCAGCCGAGACTATGAGTCGTTACTTACAAATAGAAAACCTTTCGTGTTATCATTTTCAATATAAATTATCCAAAGATGTCTGCATCTTTCAAGGTTCAAAATTAAAAATTACTACTACATTTACTTGGTACATATTTTATTTTAATTTTAAACATTTTTAAAAGGGCCTTTCGGTTCCATGATAAAAGTTAGTCGCTGCTTACTAGAAACATTCTATTTAGTCTAAACCAATTTATGGATTGTTTTCGATCAATTTAATACAAATATTTAAAGTTTTTAGATAATGATAACATTCCACATCAGCCCATTGCAAACCTATTTTATAGATAATAAGAATAAACTTGTAAATCATTAATTTGGTAGTTATCTCACTTATAATGATTCCTTTACATCATCGGAACTGTTCATCCAGTAAAAACTTTCCCGAACTCTCTGAAGGGTTTTCCTAACACCGAGATGTCCTCCTGATGGACTGTCTTGTAACTGACGAAGTACTTCGGCTACTCTAGTCCTTGGAATGACCAACTGCATTCTGTTCTCGGAACCATCATTTTCAAGTACTCGCTTCAATAAGCCGTCTTCCAGGATAAAGGAGTCCCACTGAGCCTAATATGATTTAACTACTGGAGAGATTTTCGATACTTCTTGCCGTTTGACAGGGGCCCACTCATCGCTGACAACCGACGTTCTTCGTACTGTAACTTCTTTAACAGATGTGGCCAACCCCTTTCCAATCAGAGTTCCTTGGTTTCTTCATTGCGCTTCGAAGGTTCCGCCATGACAGGCGTTACCTTCTCTACAGTTCCTTGCAACCGCCTTACTCTTATGGTTTCACTACTTTCAGGTAACATCGTTGCTTCCTGTACAGCCACCGGCACGGTTTTTCGATTCGTAGTGTTCTTTGGACGTTTGCGCGAACTGGTTACTTTTCCCATTTCACCGCAATTCCAGCACCTAATAGCCTTCGGTTGCTTCTCAATAAGGTTTTTTATCATGTAAACAATTGGTCCAATTTATTGCCCCGTTTTTCTTTTTCTTTACAGTCCTTATTTCACTGTATCCACCAGAAGCCAGCGTAGCCGCTTCATATTCAAGACCAGCGGACAATTTTGCATCTGTTTTATTTTCTCCTTAACGGAAGAC
Source organism: Psylliodes chrysocephalus (assembly GCA_927349885.1). Classification (NCBI taxonomy): domain Eukaryota; kingdom Metazoa; phylum Arthropoda; class Insecta; order Coleoptera; family Chrysomelidae; genus Psylliodes; species Psylliodes chrysocephalus. The sequence continues at coordinate 78,921,704 of OV651817.1, read as the reverse complement.
ATTATTTTATTCTCAACGGAATAAATCTTATCTTCCATAGAAGAAATTTCGCTTTTCAAAGAAGATATATCAGAAGAAACTTTAGTTTCTAAAGAAGAGATTTCGTTTTTCACGGAAGACATATCAGAAGACACCTTTTCTTCTAAGGAAGAAATATCAGACAAAACTTTACTTTCTAAGGAAGTAATGTTACTTTTTATAGAAGAAATCTCTGCAGAAACTTTATTTTCCAATGAGGAAATAGAAGAAATATCGGTTTTCATATATCGTAAGAAATTGAAGAAATTATAGCAGAAGATGTATCATCCGAAAACAGGTACGTTTCTGGATCCAAACCTTCACTTATTAATTTTTCTTTAAGCCGCTCTGCGTTCTGCTTTCTTCCCTGTCGTCTCCAACTCACGATCTTCTAACTCCCGACGTAGCCCGGTCAATTTTAAATCACACATTCTTTTAGCCATTACTATTGAAATAAAAAATCACTAAAAATTAACAACAACAACAACAACAACAATATGTTTTCCTTAAAATAGCATAATATAAACAAAATACTTTTTACACTTTACAAACTGAAAAATGTAAACAATAACAAGCCACAACATTTAGTTTAAATGTCAAGTACAGATGTCGCTGCGATCTTAATTTTAGATCCCAATACGAGCCCTTTTCTCCAGCATCTATTGTTTGACAGGTCGTTGGAATGCCTAATTTACTTCCCAATTATGTCAAACTCATGCAGAAACCTGTAAAATTTAGCAAAGCAAATAGCAATTGGCCTATTGGACCAACTTGTGTATCTACACTTTAGAATAAAGTAAAAATAAAGTAGAGCGTTGATCCGAACTGTCGTTAATCCAGATTCAATTCTGGTGAAAAAAATTTGAAGTGAATGTATATTTGTCAAAAAGAGCGTCGATGCGACAGGCTGGGCGTGGTCGTCTTAACCGTTACACAATGTATAAACTGCACAGTATTCTGTAAATACATATTGTACATTATGTATGTATATTCTTTGATTAAAATACATTATAAGTTCGTACTAATTAATGGTTTTATTTATCTGCTCAATTATTTGACCACAAAAGTGAATTATTAACGGTTTTAGCAAGTTTTCTTTTTGTTTTGAGCTCGAATGGTTCTTTTTGAAAATTCGGACATTTTGATAATCCGGACAGAGTCCGGTTACAATTAATTCGGATTATCGACGCTCTACTGTAATATTTAAAACCGAAAATAACAAATTTCTTTTATAACCACCCCACGATTTTTTACTCTAGTTTACTAGATCCTAACATCGACGACCACCTGTTGCCACAATCAACAGGTTGTCGTACTTAACCTTCAAACGGCAACGTCGACCAAGTCAGTAAGCATAAAAGCATCCAATATTATTTAATTGCTTTGCTATTTGCACGGGATCGTTGTTGTTTTTTTCGAAATATCAAAATGGAATTATTTTCTTATTACCAAAATAACTCGAAGCCAAACTACTACGTAATATATTTATTTCTATTTCATGTCTGTTTGTTTCGGCCTTTGGTCAATCCGTACAAGGCGCGAACGATTTTTCGCGCTTCTGTAAAGGACGTCCTATGAATTTATTATATTACAAGAAAAGAGACGGATAGATGATGGGACGCCGGAGAGGGGAAATTTGAAAACGGTTCGGAATGGTGGGGGGACAGACACCGGTTTAATTTCGGACGAATTTTCGATGTTGTGGAAAAAAGGAAAAACGCTGGCGGTAATAGGACAGTGGCGGAGATTATAGTTCAGTGCTTATTTTTATTAGAAATGTCGTTCCTTTTCCAATTTTTACCCGTGGGTATCTAAAAAAAAAAGCTGAGAATATCTAGTCGAAACAGTTCATATCTTAACTGGAGTAAAATTAAATAAAATATACCTTGTCATGACATAATTAAGGTTTTTTGAGAGAAAAACCGTTTAAAAAAAAATTCCTGAACTACAACGTCAGTGTCGAAAGTACAAAGAAGAATTCATTAAGAATATATGAAGAATGTCTGAAGAATATCGAAATAAACAAGTTACATATATTTATAAGTTTTAAAGTGCTAACTAAGCTAAAGATAAAATAATATTTAATAGGCTAATTCTGTATTATATAATTCCTCCCTTTCTAAGCTGAGAAAATCAGGGACTGATTATTCGAAGTTTCTGGATTATCTTCTTAATTCTATTTCTTTATTTACTTCATTTGTAGATTTTCTTGCTTCTTTTCGGTGAGGACATACCTATTTTCAATTGTAGTATTTCTTTTCTTCTTTTCAATATGGCAAGGCGTAAGATTATAATTATAATAATTGATATTGATTTAATTTTATAAGGATTGTCTATTACTTCTTTTACTGGTTTTAGACTTTTAGCAATTTTACTTATTTCATATAAATTTTCAAAATTGTCTTAAGTTATATTAGCTTTTTGAAATTGAATTGGGGTCTTCATATCTTCTATTTCGAATTTTGGTAAAATCAGAGGCGTTCCTTCTTGGATTTGGACGTCGTTAATGTAATTTTCTTCATTAATCTTTAATTCCAAGAGACCTTGTACAGGTATGGGAAAAGTCAAAACATGGTGTACAATTTAATAAAGTAGAATAGAAAATACAAAGTACTAAAATTCAGAAATAGATACTAAACTTAAAAAAATCTAAAACAGACTTATTTATAAACCAAAATATAATTATAATATTTATGAAGGAGATGATTTATCTACGAATCAAGGAACTCAGAAACAGTATAAAATGCTTTCCTTGAAAATAAGTCCGTTATTTTACGTTTAAAGTATTTAGTACTATTTATTTTTTTAAGAGTCCGATCCAGTTTATTATACAACTTAATTCCTAAAAAATAAGGACTTCTTTCATATAATGTCAAATTGTGGACGGAATTACTAAAGAATCGCTATTTCTGGTATCATAATCGTGAATATCTGCATTTGTCATAAACATATTTAAATTAGTTTTTACGTATATTAGCAGTTCAACCATATATATACAGGGCAGCGTTAATATTTTTAATTGTTTAAAAATATTTCTACAAGAAGCATATCTAGAAATGCCAGCGATATTTCTGAGACACCGTTTTTGAAGTCTAAAAAGTCTAATTAAATGGGGCGATGATCCCCAAAATATAATGCCGTATTTAATTCGGGAGTATACCAAACCATAATAGTAAGAAATTAGAATTTTTTCATTGCATAATTGTTTAAGACGCATCAATGCATAACAAGAGGAACACACTTTTTTACACGTTTCATCTATATGTTGCATCCATGTTAGCGAAGCGTCAATATGAATTCCCAAAAATTTTGTGTTCTGGCTCTGTTGTATGGATTTGCCATTTATTTTTAGTAAATGGCATTCATCAGTTATCGGTCGAGGTGTAAAATGAACAAATGTTGTTTTCTCCGTATTCATACATAACTTATTTGATGAAAACCATTTTTTAAATTTGTTAATCATATATTGTAGTTTAACTAGACAATTATCTAATGTATCATCAGTGCATAGGTAATTATTATCATCCGCATATATTGTGAGATCATCGCCAAAGTTATGAATTTCCGGAAGATCGTTAACGTATATTAGGAAAAGCAAAGGGCCCAAAATGGACCCTTGTGGAACCCCTATTGATGTGTCTAAAACGTCTGATAATATGCCATTAATATCAACAACTTGTCTTCTATTGTCTAGGTAAGACATCAACCAATCGCTTAATTTTCCACGTAGACCATAGTTGTATAATTTGTGTTCTAAGATTTTGTAGTTGACTAAATCGAAAGCTTTGCTTAAGTCCATGAACAGGCCTATGCACTTGTGTCCGTTATCTAACGCGTTATATACTCTATTTATAAATTGCACTAAAGCTGTTTGTGTACTTTTCGTTTTCCTAAAACCATGTTGGTTATTTACAAGTGTTTTGTTAGAATCTAAATATTGCATAATTCTAGAATAAATAACTTTTTCTAATGCTTTTGAGATTGAACTAAGAATTGCAACTGGGTGATAGTTCTGGACATTAGTGTTTTCTCCCTTTTTAAATATCGGTACAATTCTTGCCGTCTTAAATACATCAGGGAATAATCCATTAACTAATGACAAATTAAATAAAAAAGTAAGAGGATATACTAAATAGTTTACTGCCGAGACTAATATTTTACTACTAATATGATCCAAACCTAATGAACCAGACTTTTTGAGACTTAAAATAATATTAAACACTTCTGTGTTTGATACAGGATGAACGAATATAGTATCATAAACCTTTTTTTGTTTAAACTCATAGTCCTTTTGATCGACATTATTTTTAATCGTTAATTGATGTGTAATATTAACAAAAAAATCATTAAAAGTGTTCGCAATTATTTTCTCTCTCTCTATGTTACACTTTTTAAGAATTTTTATTAAGACTGGTTTCTCAATTTTTAAATATTGATTGCATTCACACGTTGAAAGTATTTTTTTTTTAGGTTTTGAAGGCATAATAAATAAGACTTCGTCTCTCGTGATTTGTTGACTAACTGATTCTTTGATGCTTACATCTAAAAATTGGCAATTATTTGGATTATTTCCATCCAATAGTTGAAGGATGCACTCATCTTTAGTAATATAATTTTCTTGATAATAATACTATATTTTTTCTACTGATGGGCATTCATCTTTTTCGAATTGGACTTCGGTTTTCTTCCGTGCCAAATAAGGGTAATTGGTAGGGTTGCCAGATTTACAAAAGTGAAAAGCGTGACAACCGTGACTACAGAGCATCAAGTTCAAATACCAAGTATTTTTATATAAACATGTCCATTATTTGTGAAATTTCTACAAAACAAGAAAGGTCTTCTTCACCTTGTATTTTCTATAAATCCAGTTTGTCCTTTTTATTCACGGCATAGAATATTAAAAAATGTAGCATTTGCATAAAAAGAGTGGCATTTTTGTCAAAAAGTGTGGAAAATACGCCTAAAGCGTGACGTCTGGTAACCCTAGCAATTGGGGATAAACATTTTGTCATTTTGGATAATAGGATAAAGGTGATAAAATTCATAAGAAACAGGTTTCAAAATAGGAATATGAATAGCAAATATTAGTTTTGTTTTAGTAAATGTTACTTGTGTACCTAGAATTTCATAATATGAAAGAATATTTCGAAATTTCAGAATTTCATTTTCTTTATATAATTTCGATAAATATTGTAATAAATCTAAAATTTCTACAATAGAAATTTTCGAATTATGTAATGTATTTAACGTTGAAAATGATATGGCATTTTCTAAATTATCAAGTAAAGTTATTGTAGTTTGACAGTCTAAATTCATTTGGGACAATGCTCTTTGAAAGTTTACGAAAGTTTCTAAATTTTGTATTTTCTTTGCTATTGAATATTAGAGTTTTTTTAAGAGTATCAGTAAATACTTGTTGATTTTTAAATAAAATTGTTATTGTCCGATTATAGTGATCAATTAACTTTTTATAAAGTGACATTTGTTAAATTTGTTTCTGCAATGAGATTTTTCTGATTTTGTTGCAAATGATCTATAGCTTTATTATATCTTTCTTCATCATCTGAGTCTAAATTTCCAAATAACCATTTATTAAATTTTCCAAGACCATTGATTAAGCCTTTTTTATTTCTAATATATGGATGAATATTTCCTAATTTTTTCTGGAATCAGTTGAACGTGTAGGTATTGGTTGTCGTGGAAATATAGGTTTTGAAAATTGTTGATTAATATTAGAATTATTATATCTTGAATAATTAAAATTATTATTAGGATAAAATCTTGAATTATTATTTTGATGTGTAAAAGGATAAAACTTTTGATTATTTTGTTGTCTCATATTAATAATAGGTTTTATATTTTGATTACTATGATTAATATTAATTTTAGGCACTTGTTTGTGTTCAAAATTGCCATATAATTTTTCAAAATTTTCAAATTTTCTAAAGTAGCTAGCTTTTTAAATGTAAATTATTTTTTAAAATTGGTGGACAACCTGCAATAAATGTATTTAAAGCTGTCTTTTTATGGTGGTTTGTTCGACAAATTTTATCATTTATTGATAATGTGACATCATTACTGATTCGTTGAATCACTGTACTCATTAGCAATTGTATTGGTCTACCGAAATCTAATAAATGTTCATTTTTATAAGGGTAGTTTCTGGTTAATTCCTGCACAAGACAATCCAGATCTCTTCTGTCTGAAAAGCATTGAACAAGAGCATTTTTTAAATCATTACAGGTTTGTAAATATTCTGTTTCCTAAGTTTAATTCGGTTTTATCAATTAGTTTTTCTTGGATGCATTCAAAAATATGAGCATTTAATTGATCATTATTCAGATCAGCATAACTTTGAAAAAGTGCATCACATATACTGATAAATTTATTTTAAGTCGTAAGGTTTAATATTATTTAATTTGGATTTGAAGAAGCTCCAATTAATGTTAGGTACTTGTGGAGCCATATCTTTTTTATTATCTTTATTATCTTCTAAAGAAATCTTATTAAAAGTTTCTATAATTTTATCAAATTCTGTCATATAAATATTTAAAAATAAATGCAATATAAATAACTTAGATATATACTCTTTTCAGAATTCAATATTAAAAGTTTCAAAATTCAATATAACCTAAATATTCTTTTCTTTTATTTTTTCTCGATGAAAAAGGAGAGGCAAAAAAGGATTTTGGCACTTACAGTTCCTCGATGGACGCTGCAGATCCTCGATTGCTTTTCTTGGATTCTTCTGACTTCTCCACTGAAGATTGTTCCTCGATGGAATTATCGTAGTCCATAGGAAAGTTCAATTCGCACTGAAGGCGTCGAAACGGCCAAAGTCTATCGAAAAATCACTGTTAGCACGATGCGAACGGTTATTGTGTTTTTCGTAGCCAGCGCAAATCCTACTGACTGCGCCAACTAAGTTTTTTTGAGAGAAAAACCGTTTAAAAAAATCTAACTCCTGAACTTTAACGTTAGTTTCGAAAGTACAAAGAAGAATGTCTGAAGAATATCGAAATTTATAAGTTTTAAAGTGCTAACTAAGCTAAAGATAAAATATTATTTATTAGGCTAATTCTGTACGTATAACTACAGTGATGTTTTTATTTATACAATCTTTCAAAAAAACTAAAACAATTATAATAATTTTGATTATACAGGTCTGCACTTACAATATTTCCCCTTAATCATAATTCAGGTATGGATTATATGTATAATATATATCATAAAACACTAACTAAAAGGAATGCGCAAATTAGTAAGAGAAACTCAGTCCTAAAATGCCACCTATTGTGTTTTAAACGTCCTAACGGCTTTGTTAGAATGTCAGCTGACATATTTTCAGTTGGCAAATATTGTATATCAATAGAATTACGTATATTTCTCAACTAAAAAACCGAAATAAATATAAATTAAAAATCCTAAATTTCGCATTTATTCGCATAACAAATATTTAAAAACCATATTCATTAAAATAACAAAATATTTATTACAGAAAAGTTAGTTAGAAGCTAACATCGTGGTTGTCTCTATATTTTCTTGCTCAAGCATTTGCCTTCGGACATTTATGACGACATTGTAGATACTGAAATATCTTTCAGCATCTACACTGTTGACTGGGCTATGAAGACTTTGTATAGCTGCATTCGCGAACCTCAGGTAGCAACATTTTGATGCAAGTAAAATCTGCATGACGTTAACAGGAGTTTCTTGCTGAACCACATTGACGAGTTGTCTATGGAAATGAGCATATCCACGTAAGGGTTCTTCCTGTGGTATATCCCTGAAAAATGGTATTCTGGAGAAGGTCTCCAGTGTTGAGTTGGTGTCCAGAGACGATGTGGTCACGGCCGCTGCTGCTGATGGGCAAAATAATTTGCCAATGTGCAGTTAGGAATCGTTTGTTGGGTTGGACCTCATATGTGAAGACAATTTACCCAAGCTCTTTTGTGCTGCTGTCTTCAGCATAATACTGTGCTCTTGATAGAAATCACCATTTTCATTTAAAAAAATGCTTTAGTTTTTTATCCAAACGAACCTTCACGTTGTCTCTTTAAATCTTCTAATTTGTTCACGAATGGTTATTTTGATCCTTCCAAGTTGTCAATTATTTTCATTATTTTTGGACAGAACTCGGATAATGTCAACTGAACTCGTATTTTGCGAGCCAGAGTTTCATTTTCAAAACAGTCCGTCAGGTAACTAATACTCATGTTATCGTCTTCATAGTCATTTATAAAAGCAAAAATATGCTCCACATATTCGCTCAAATAGATTACAGATTTGAACCAAGAATTCCACCTAGGTACAACTGGCGTGGGGTAAAGTTTTGGAGTCAGTTGCGGAGCGTATTCTTGCAAGTAGTTCAAATAAGTACTTTTCATTTTTCTTGAGCGCAAAAAAGCTGTCTTCGTCTTGGCTACAATCGCATTCAGTTCTTTAAACTCTTTTATAAAGTTGTCACCTACAAGATTCACTTTATGTAGTAGGGTAAAATATGGTCACCAATCAGTATTTTTAGCATGTTAAAACATGCAGTGATGTAACGTGCAGTCTGATACTAATCCTTGCAATGTCGTAAGCTTTCAATGTGTACATAATGCCTTGTGAGCAAGTGGAACCATTTGCCGCGTCTAAAAAATATACACTTGCTAAAAAGCAAGACTGCTCTGCTTCTGCATTCACAGTTTTAAATAAGACTGCAAAAACACATCTTCCTTGTTTCTCGGATGTTTCGTCGGCCATTACTACTACAAGCGGTGCGCGTTCGCAACGTGCATGAGGCTCGTAATATTAAAAATGTTTTCCTTCGAAATTTCGTCGAAAAAGTATTAAATACACAAAATATTATATTTCATATTTATCGCATAAATTACTTGAATTTCATATCTATCGCTTCTATTTCGTAAAAATGAAAATTACGTATCTCTATATATCAATTATCTTGTCAGATATTTTTTTCTTATAAAATGATACTTTTGTCACTGACTGTCTTCAGTTCTTCAGCTGTCAGGTGGTCATAATTTTTAACTAGCTGTTTCACAAAGCTGCTGTCAACTAAATTACTTGTGGTGGCTTTCCCCGTGAAACGGTCTTCGCACTTGGTTATGTTTTCCACCGGTGTACAGAGCCCTATTTCTTGTCCTTTCTTCAGTTTGAATGGTCTCTTCGATAAATTGGCAACCCTTACTGGAATTAGTTGATCAACGTTAACGAGACATCTAGCTATCAGAATTCCGTCACTCACTGATTCTTCACTTTCCACAATACCCACATGTAAGCCGTGTGATTTTTTGCCGAGACGACAGCTTCAGAATTTTGGGATACTTCTACGTTTTCTTCCACTAGGACCTTTATCGAATTTAGAACAATTTCCTCGTTTCCAATTTCCAAAATCTTGTTTTGAAGGTCGATGATAAACTTATTTTGCATAATGTTAATACCAAGGACACACTGATCCTTAATATCGGCCACCAGAAATAAGTGTTCTATCAGGGTATTTCCAATCTGTATGGTTGTTGATATCTCGCCTAGAACAGGAGTAGTGTGCCCTGTAGCTGTTTCCAGAACTAAGCTCCTTCGAGTTGGTCGTGGTTTTCAATGCAGGATCCTTGTTCAAGTGAAAGACTTGGTTGCACCAGTGTCAAGCACGAAGGTGCCTTCTTGGTTATCGATATGCTCTTTGATAAAAAGATTTTGTCCCTTTTTATTTAAGGTGTAAGGGTGAATTTTGGGGCTTTCTGTTACAGCCGACGCCTGCCCTGTAGTGTAGACCTTTATTTGTTGCCCTGGTTATTGCTAGAAAGCTAGGTGTGGGTGACCGGCTTCTCCGGGAGGCATATCTGCTGTAATTATTTCTTGTTGGACTTCGTGACGGGCTTCGAGAGGTTGACTTAGATGAATTTCTAGCATCATTCTCCGATTCTCGATTCATAGAATAAGCCCTGCTTCGACAGGTTCTTTGAAGGTGTTCGATTCTTCCGCAATTGAAGCATCTTCTGTTCTCATTTTGGCTATTTCGTTGCATGTTTTGCAGGATATTTAAGATTTGTGAGAGGGTAGGTTAAAGGATAGTATTAGTAGTGGCCTCTTCACTTTCCTGCCGTATTTAAAATAATGTGTTGTACTTGTCCCGCTAAAACGCTCCCGGTAGAACCGGTATGGCGGAGAGTGCTCTTAAGCCAACTGAAAGAATATGTGATAAGGAAGTTAATCCAAAACGTTATAAAAGACAGTAAAGGGTGTTGGACTGCAATTAAAATTATGAAGATTTTTGGGGAACCAACTGCTCCCTGTTTGTCGATCCATCCAATGGACCAAAGAAAGATGGACCAACAAAGCTAGCCCACTCCCTGGTCAAGGGGGTTGTCTGATTGCTTTCTCCCTGTAGGACTTATCAGCATTATTACTAATAAAAATGTTACAAATTTATTTAATTTACGTAATAAAGCCAACAAACAGTGGAACTTGGTATTTTTATAAGCTTTTTAGAAACCTGAACTCACCACTTATTTGAGTTTTTTTGACGACGTGAAGGGGATTAAAGGGAAAGCAGATGTTTTATATCATAAAATATCTCTGTTAAAATAAAAATATAGAGCTTTAGACAAAGCTGTCATTTAATCTTAGTTCGTCGAAAACATCAATTTTGCGGTGAGATTTCGAAACGCCAACCTAGAAAAATTTTAATTGACAATTCATGACAATTTATATTATATTTTTAGTTAAAACTGCATCCTTCTTGCATTCGCTGACGCTGTATTAACGAAAGTTCATAAACATTCAACTCATGATGTATCAATTAAAAAATCATCATACCATTTATTATAAATAGACTATACATTCGACCATTAAATTTTAATCGTAATAATTTTTTATTGCTCGAGTATTTTCGGCTAAAAGACAAAAATAATTCGTAGAAAAACATATGCTCGTCTGATGGCCGGCCATTCTATAAATTATCGAATTTTATTAATAAAATTCAGTGGTTTCATTGTACGATTAGATTCGGGCCAACTTTAAACGAGATTTTTAAAATAGCACCTGTGTGTACACGTTTTGGTAAACTACAAAAACCTACGTGTTAGAGTAATAACTCATCACCAGGTGAATTACGATAAATTAATAATATTTCGTCGTCTCAGTAGGCGGTAATGAAATGAAGTTATTGCTTACAAAGAGTGTGTTTATAATGAGACTTAAAAACATTTTATCTCAACTTTGACACTCCGTCAAATTAATGATTAGAAAGTATTCGTTTGGAGCACTTCACTATAATTATTTATATATCTAATAATGAATGTTAAAAGCGTTTTTCACTGACACTGTCACAATGCACTGAGTATGTTTATGTTTATGTCCATGTTTATCGATATGTTTAGTGAAATTCAAAAATATATTTTTTTAAAGCTAGCACAAAATCTAATCTAAAAATATTTTTTTAAATTTTTATATTTTCAAATTTTCCTACAAGATTTTTTTAAAACAAAAAAAAAAAAAGCAGATTTGAAACTCGCGCCACATTGATTTTTAAACATCGTCATAATGAACCCTAAAATCTGATTGGCTAATTTATAACCTTCCAGACAATAGGCCTTTTCATCACAATTTTTTTTGTGCGCATGCGTCAGTATCAGCCATCTTTTTCGTACTGTTTTTGGTAAACAAGCATGTTAAAATGTCCACGTAAAAAAAATTATAATCGATAAATATTAATTTTAAGTGTATTCGTTTAAAAAAAATGGGATAAAAAAGTAAAGTAATAAGTGTCTTGATTAAAAAATCAATTTTTGAAATCAATTAATTATGTTATCTTTACGGAAAGGAAAAACTAAACGATATTATGATTATGTAAAAGTGACACACGGTATAAATTATTATTTTATAAAACGACTTGCCTACAATATCGTAAAAAAAACTATCAAATCATTAGGTAAAATACATATTAAAACATGTTCAAAATAAACATTATGAGTGAAAAAATGTGGTCGAAGTGACAAAGGTTTTCGATCGATTGATGGATAATGTTACTAGTGGTGCCGCGAGACGAGAGATTCTCGTCTCTCGTCTCGTCTTGTCTCATCTCCAACGAGACGAGAGAGACATTTTCTCTCGAAAAAAGATTCGAGACGAGAGAGTGTCATCTCTCGACGAGAATTTCTCGTTTCTCTCGAACTCTCTCGGACTCTCTCGAACAATTTTCTCTTTGCTTATTTGAAATTTTCAATTGCTTATCGTACCTTAAAATTTTAACATATTAGATTTCGAGATAGTCAAAAAGTTAACTATAACACACCTATTCTATAAATATTAAATGGTAACAAATGATACTTGTGTTATTAGGATTTATAAATAGTGATTTATAGGAAAAAATATTTCTCATTTCTTATATTTAATCCATTCTGCTTTGGTGAGGTTACTTTTGAAAAAAAGTTGAAAATTTTTAAGCGTTTTTTCGAAAAACTGTCAAAGAATGTATTATATACAGTGGGAACGAAAATTGTACCCTCCTCTATTTTAACTTCTAAATGAAAAAATATAACAAAACAGAAACGAGGTAAAACTTTTTGTTATAACGATATGCACTTTACTTGAGACACGTAAGATAGAGGGAGTTACTAGCTTTAAATTTTCTTATGGAAAGTAGGGTTATGTGATACCTCATTTAAAATATATTTTCTATATTTTTACAACAGATTTAGGTTTTTATATTTTTACAGAAATTACAATAAATAAATTCATAAAGTAGGTTAAATTCTTTTTTCGTTAACCGCTTCAACCTCAAAGGATTATTACCGGAGGTATATTACCTTATAAATGCTGTTTTTTACAATAGTATACAATGGATAATTAACATTTTGGCTAGTACAGAGTAAAGTCAGTATCTTTTATAATTCTAAGCAATTTTTTACTGTTAGAGGGAACACTGCACAAATGACAATTTTTTGTAGCAGGTACTTTGCTCTTATACAGACATGTTCTGGGCCTTTACTAATAAGTTACATTCTTGATAACTCTCGTATTAACAATTATTGTTTATTATTAAGGAAACGCTTCTTGTATTTACTAAAATAAATAAATTAAGAATATCAAAGGTGATTTAAAAACCACTTGACGTATTACATTTTTCATAACTTCTTAGCAAAAAATTCTCTTCTAACATTATCTAACATTTCTTGGATTATTGCGGCACACGAGGATTATCAAGAATGTAATTTTTGTAAAAACAAAACAAAATAACAAAATTAAAACTGTTTGCTTGGAAGTAAATATAATCAAAATATCTTTCAATTGAGGTATTACATGACTTTACTTTCCATTAGAAAATTTAAAGATAATAACGCCCCCTATTTTACGTCTCAAGTAAAGTGCATTTCATTACAACAAAAATATCATGTTTCTCTAATTTCACAACTTTTTTGTTTTATGTCTCTATCTTCTTGCATTTTGAAAACATACTACAAACTGTTTTCTTTTGACATCGCAGGATTGCATTAGAAAAAATCTATTTTCAAATTTAATCTCTTCCCCCCTCCCCGACTGACTTACAAAATAGAGTATTTTCGTTTTTAGTTAACGCGTAATCTGTGCCACTTATTACTTCAAATTTCAATTGTAAAACGACTGTGACAGAGAGACATAAGTATTTCCTATTGCCAAATTTGGGTACTAATTAAGGATGTGCACGATGTATCGATGTTTAAAAAACATCGATTTTTAGGTTTCGATTATCGATGTTCAACATCGATGTTTTTTAATCCGATGTTATTTGCTAACATCGATTTTTACATTAACATCGATGATTTTCTTTTCAATGTTTCTTTGTTTTTTGTTAAGCGTCACGTTTAATTTGATGGTTTAAATTTCTTTTTCCTGTTTTTTTTTGCTCTTCAATGAACGCTTTTGGAAAACATCGATGTTTACAGACACATCGATGTTTGAAAAAATTTGCGCATTCCTAGTACTAATGCGCAAATTACTTGAAAAATTATTTGTTTCTGTCTTATAAATTTTACCGTTTTTTCATGTTTCGTCTTTTTCAAATTTAAATTTGATATTGTTTTATCACGAGAGAAACGAGACGAGACGAGACAAGACGAGAGGAAGGCTCTCTCGATCGAGAGAAGCGCCTTCTCGTCGAGACGAGAGAACAGTTTTCTCTCGATCGAGAGAAGCGCCTTCTCGTCGAGACGAGAGAACAGTTTTCTCTCGCCCTACGAGACGAGAGAGGCCACTCTCTCGTCTCGTTTTGTCTCGCGGCATCACTAAATGTTACTGAAGATACTTATATTTGTTCACTACATTTTCATGGAAAAAGTGGTTCAACAGATGAAAATCCGTGTCTGGTATTACACAATATATTTTAATATTAAATACTACTTCGGTATACACAGTAATATTATTAAAAATGTCATGTTGATCGTTAAAATTTTAAATAATTTATCTTATTAATTATGCTCGTGATTAACATTCATGTTAAAGTGTTTTTGCAATTATTAATAGTTGGTTGGCAAAATTAATTAGAATAGAGTTATAATTATTATTTGTTTTCATTAATTTTTTACACAGTTAATATGTATTGAAACCTAACCTCTCAATCACCACACTTGTTTTCCTTGTTCCGAACGTCCACGTCACTTCAAGAACCCTTTTAATTGATCACAACTATGTGCTTCCACAGAGTTATAAAAATGTAAATCACCATCAATGATTTTTCTAATGATTGATTTGTATGTAGAGATAATATTGCCTTTTCCAGCCATTGTTGATCAAAACAGTACGAAACTTTTGAATTGGCGCTCATCACATGATGAAAAGGCCTATGTTTTTACTTTGTTGCCGCTTCTTATAAAGAATTATTGAAATTCCGGATCACTGACAATTTAAAGGTTAAGATCGTATAATTTAACACATTCAAAACTAAAACAATAATTGTTTAAATTCAGTTTTTATAAAACAACTTGACACTTACTATTTCATTAAAATTTCTTCTCAATTTTATTCAAATCATAATTGCCATATCGCGAAATATTTTCTCTAAGTCTGGCAACGTGGTTTCATCTGTGCGTCTAAAATGTTTATGTCCTAACCTCGTTTTCGATCGCGAAATTTTGATTTATTTTAAAATTACTATTTAATTTTTTAAAAATGGCCAAAGTACAAACAGGATTAAAAGAAGCATCTTTAGACAACTTATCCAAGGTGGATTCTAACATAAATAATGATTTTTTATATAAATATTATAAAGTTTATTGGCTCTGAAATTCGCAACGTAAGTACACTTTCTAAGCTCCAAATCTTTCTAGAATTATTGTATTCATAAAAATTTGTGTTTAAGAAAGAAATATTTTTTTTTATTATACAAACTTACTATTGTTGACTTTTTCTCTTCTATTGTAGGTCTTCCAATGAAGTGAACTATCACATGTTCGGTTACCATTTGTAACTATAAAGCTAGAATTACACCAGAACACAAAAAGTTTATAGCGTTATTCAGTAATAAATGAATAAAAGGAAAAGGTCATATCTTGTAAATTCACAGAATATTCTGTTTTCGAAAGTAATTTCAATTTCTGTCAATATTAAAATTAAAAAGCTCAAAATTCGATATTAAATGATTTTACATGATTTTATTTTTTAAAGGTTTTTAAAAGTGAATAACCTTTAATCACATCAAAATTGTGTTATTAGAAATGGCCACTATTGTCAAAAGTTTGAAGTTCTAATGATTTGAGGGCGTCGATTCTTCTTCAAATTAAAAACATTAAATGTGTGCTTTTTATAAATAATAGGAATGAATAGATTTATATCGAGTGCAAAGTGACCAGAAAATTATACTTCCATATTCAACTGCAAATGTTGCTTCTAAGAAACATAATGGGCATTTTTGTGTGGAATTTTCAAATTTTAAAATAAATACGGAAATTCAAATAAGAATCGCTCAGAAGCATAATGGCCTAAGTGCAAAATTAAAGTTTTTTGAGATAAAGGCAAATACAAAATTGAGCATAAATTAAAACCAGTTTTTCAGTTTTAAAGTTCCATTTTATTTATAAGTAAACATATGGTCAGAAACGTATACATTTTATAAGTCTAAAGATAAGAAAAACATATCAAATCAATTGTTACTTTTAGAAAAAAAAGTTAGTTGGGCCACTATGCCAAATTCAAAACTTTAACAAAAAAACATAAACTGTCCATTTGGGTCTCCTGTTCATCCGTGTCTGGTCCAATATCATCATCTTCTACTTGTTAATTTTGTCTTTAAACTGGTGTAGAAATCACACTGGCGAAATATATGGAAGGAGACTTTGAAGATCTCTGTATTTTAAGTTTTCTATTGGTCTACCAGTAGGATATAGGATGTCCAAGTAAAAGGCTTCTGTTTTCATTAGAGAAACCTCTGTTCTTTTTTTAGAAACATTAACACTATAAAAAAGCACATCCTCGTTGTTAGAATATTTAAAATAAATCTTGAATGGTTCTTCAGCTTTAAACATTAACCACTGTATTTCCAGCCATTCTATAGTGTTTCCAGACTCAATCCAATATAGGTGTTGTACCGGGATTGCGTAATAATTCGCGTTACATGCCATGCGAATGCTACAAATTCTATACCCTCACATTGCAAATAAGCGTGAACCGTCTTGGTATAGCCTCTGATGTGGCACACTTAAGTTTTAAACATCTACGCACCTACAGTTGATGTTAAGTCCACAAGTGAGCGGCCAGAATTGCAGGCTCGCCTGGCTGCTTTAGTTGTTATATCTTTGATCAGTAGCGTGCACGGTTTGAAAAATTTTCCCAAAGCGTTTGTTATAAACTTGTTTTTATTTTTCGGTGTTTCTGTTAAATTTTGATTTGTGTTATACGAGATGCTTTCTGGAGACCTTTTGAGGTAGATGTAGATGCTAAAGTCATAATTTTACATGCCGGAAATGAAAATGGCTTTGTAGCAAACGCTTCGCTACTTTCAGCAAAATATGTCAATAAAGCTCTGCTGGTTTATCATGAAGATATGAATGCAGCAGTTTTTAAGAACTGGTTTGCTGAACAACTTTTACTGAATATTCCAACTAACTCAGTCATTGTAATGGACAATACATATCATTCCCGGCAAATTCACAAGAAGCCAAGTAGTGAATCTAAGAAATCAGATATATCAAAGTATTCAAAAGATAATAACATTGATAGTCCTGCTTCCGTAAAAACAAACCAACAATTGTTACAAATTGTTAAAGTAAGAATATTCCAATACAGTATTATATTGATAATTTTGCAAAAGATGACGGTCATACTTTATTGAGGTTACCACCTTAATATTGTGTACTTAATCCAATTGAATTAGTTTGGTCTTCAGTTAAACAAAAACTGAGACGTAATAATTTTGCACCTATACCTTAACAAATGTGATTTGGAAAATATTAATGGCGTTTTTAAAGATCCGTCTTTGACTGACGTTTGGGAAATTTGCATTAGTCACGTCCTAAAAAGGAAAATAATATCATATTTTACCTTCTATAGCTCCAGTAGTTATATATCCAAACCTCGATTCCTCGACAGATGGTTCAGATTTAAATTCGAATTAACTATCTTATTTTTCATTATTGGTAATCCGAGAGTCATCAAATTAATTCATTGTTAACATTTTATTAGTTTGTATTCATTTATTTCCTTTAAAAAATTCATTTTTCTAAACTATTTTATAGTTTTGTTTTATTTGCAAAGACTTTATTTTCCTTTATGGTTTTTGCTTTGAAATTTCGTATTCCGAAAAAAAAAAAAGGATCAGTTCACGTCTGGTACCCTGTTTGAACCAAACGCCCTTACCGGCAGGTACATTTTACTCGTCTATTTACGTTTTATAATTTAATATTCAGTTGTAGCAAATTAACGAGCTATAATAATGGTTTTTTTAAGTTTTAAATAGGACTACAATTAAGTGCATCTATCTAAATAACGGGTAAACGCCGTCCAATTTATAATCATTCGAGATCGCCTTTTAATGAATACTTTCTCGTATTTATAAAAATATTAAATTTTTAAATTGAGGTATCTACGCCTGTGACAGATCAAACAAAATTGTCGGTAAGAGTACGGAACGAGTTTAATGAAAGAACTATTCATAATTATTAATTTCATTTACTTAATTTTAATAATAAAATTGGTACGCCCATGTGCGTGGTCCCTTTGAAGTCGGTATTAATCGGTTATTCTGCCGTGTTGGATTGTGTCTAGAAAGACTATACTTTTATGTCTTGTTCCCCTCTTTTCCTGTTTGTGAGTAGCGCCTCTACCTCAGTGGTACTTTTAAAGTCTTCATATTTCATTTTTACTACCTGAAATTTTCTAGTTTTCCTGGCGCCAGAAATAACTTTAACCCAGTCATCTAGCAAAAAAATATCATGGTAGAATCGTTTTTGTTTTTCGATCATCCCAAAGTCTCGTAGGAATGACCGGAAACAAGAAACTTGTGGTATATGACCGTGGGAGTAAAATCATTGGAGACCGTCATGTATGTACAAATAGATGCGAATTTTATATTTCGGTTCTTATAAACATTTTATCAGATTGACTTTTTTTTATTTCTCATAGGGATCAAATACTTATCTGTAGATCAGGTTATCGAAAATCCGTAGAAATCTGTAAACAGCAGAAAAGCGCCATATGTAGATCGGTTAACAAAAATCCGTAGAAATATGTAAAAAAAAAAACTAAAGGAATTATACTACGGATAGAAAACTAATAACAACCTTTGACGAATCTATACCAGAGCGCGCCGCGTCCGATGTTTGTTGCTGCATTTCTTAATAAATAATAAATAAAATATTCAAATTTAGCAGAATACGAATAAAAACAATAAAAACCAATAAAAAGAACAATAACAGTTTTATTAGGGGTGGGTGGCTCAGTGGTAGAGTCTCTGCTTGCGGATCCAAGGGTCCCAGGTTCAAATCCCACTGTTGGCCCGGATTTTTTCATTTAATTTAATTATTTAAAATTAATTCTGATGCCTTGGTAGGATTCCCCACTCAACCATTCACTGTTGGGTACTAATTAACAGTGCTGTTCCTAAAGTGGCGCTGGGAAACAGTAACAAAGCCTACACAGAACACGAGGCTAATAACAGTATCAGTTGATGCCGATGACACAAAAAAATTAGCTCTATTAACAATAAATAAATAAAATTTAGAATTCTATCAAAAAGTAACATAAAATAAAAGTCAGAAATAAACGAAATCTAAAATATCCGTAGAAAAAGCTGTCATATCGTAAAAATCGGTAGATCTACGAATATTTAGGGTTAGCAACACTGTTCCCACAATCGATTTGAGGTTAGAAATTTTGACATTTTTATATCATGAGAAATGAAAACATAATTTTAATCCGATTTTAGAAAGAGATAACTATCATAAATGTCACTATTAAAAAAAGATAACGATCAACTGTATGTGTTATGGTATCACAGATTCTTTAGTGACCTATAGAAATAGGCGCTTTATTATGATGCGGTAAATGGCGCAAAATAGTGTTTTAAATAATTGATTTAAAAGTGAACTTTTTAAAGCACTATAACTTTATTATTTATTATCTATTTAAAGGATTTATTGCATGAAAAAAACAGTTTTTTGTGCTTAAACAGTTAATAGCATTAGATTCGTTAAATTCGTTTATACGATTATAGCACCATCTTTATTATATTGTATGAACTAATTTATCGATCAAAATTTCGAATTTTCTTCACGAAAAGGTTACTTATGCAAAATGTTTAGTCCAAAATATCACTTTTATTCGATTTGACATGGTTTTCCAAAGGAAACGACTTAAAAATTTCAAATTGACTGATTTCAGAAAATATGCAATTTTTCAATATCCTGAATGAAAAAATTGTAGGTAAAGGTTGAACTCAGGTCGACTTACTATTTCTTTTTTCTTATTTGTTTGAAATCTATGTTAAAATAATTTTAAACCGCACCTTTGAGATTAAATAAAATGGTGTTGTTTTACATGATTTGTTTTTATTAAAAACAATAAATTTATCAATTTTTAATAGTAAGATGACCTAAGTTATACCTTTTTCTTTAATTTAGCCAACAATTAGATTTTTAAATACTATATATTCGGAAATCAGTTAATTTAACTTTTGGTCTACACATACGGTTTTAATACATAGGGTTACCCCGTCCTTAATATAGCCGACTGATAAAAGCAACAATATTTACACTATTTTATCATAATTTTATCGTAAAGCGAAACATAATTTTCTAAAAATCGCATTTTCCGCTTGTTACAGGGAAATTACGGCAAGGTTGCTCCTCCTAATTCGGGCAGCCGAAGTCCTAGTTACGGAATGAGCGGAAGCGGTGGTCATACGGGCCACAGTTCCACGCACTCCACCATGGAGAAGAGACCATTCAACAACAATCTGGACGAATTGGATTCGCTGTTACAGGATCTTAGCAACAGCAGGCATAACGCTTCATCCGGTAAGTTAATTAAATAATAATAGAGAGTTGAAGTGATGCTACGAACGTAAACGTATACGTAAAAACTGACATCTGCGCATGCGTATTCAACTATCCTTCACGTTTAGGTACATACCTAAGCTTACGGGCTCTGGCGTATGCACGTAAAGCAAATAAAATAACCTCTTTTTAATTGGGAAAGAAGAAATCTTAATATAAATTGTCATCTGTCATGGCAAGTAAATGTCACAATGCGTTTAACAACTTCAACTCATTTTTTGGACTCTAACGTAAACATTATTTTTGTGAGTTGACGTTCACGTTTACGTTAACCTACTGGAAACACTAATAAAAAATGTTAACCTCATATTTACCATTTACAAACAAACTATAGAATGTAAATAAAACATACAAAAGGTTAAAAGGATTTTGAACAGATAAGGAGAGTATAGGAATCATGATAAAAGTTGCTTGTGATGTCATTCTCTATAATTTTTGTCTTGTAGATTATTTTGAAGATAATTCAAAAACGGATAAAGAGAAAAACACCAAATTTCAAACTTAAGCTTTAATCCATCCTGCGATGAGCTGATTAAATTTTGGGCACAGTCGAAGCATCTGAGGGATACTTTATAGGGTGTCATTTCTTTTATTTTAAGAAAATAAAAATAGTATTTTCTCAGGCAGCCCATTTGCGATATAATCTTAGACTATATTTGGTTCTTGCTTTGGATCCTTTATTTATAATATGATCTTTTTGTTCTAACTTCAGGATTATTTTAATATTGAACCTAAAATACTGGATGTTTCTAAATTTATGCGACAAAATTTAGAAGGTGATTGCTCGTATGAAATTTAGATGGGTCTTTCCTATAACAAAATTTCCTCAGCCCATCCCTTTCCGAGATATCACCCTTAAAAGGTGATGACTAAAATTGAGTTTTTATTTTTTTTTCTAAAATTTCAGTAAAGCTAGAAACTTGAAATTCTGTAATGTATTTTAGTTAGAGGTGGTCATTTCCAGCATTCATTATGAATCGTATTACATTTTACATCTTTACTGTTTTCCACTCTATTAAAAAAAATATAAATTATGGTGTTTATTTTTTTTTCTCTGCAGCTATTGGTTTTGCGAAAAAATTTAAGAATAAAAAAATGTTTTAAGTAAAACAAGGATTTGAAGGTATAATTTTATTTCATAAAAATTCATCTCGAAAGAAGTTTTGATATGAAATAAAGTAAAGGTTGCTAATTTCACCCCCCTATAATGTAACAGGAATATTGAAAAAAATATCCGTGGTTAGTTCTTTGCGAGTGCACGAAAATTACAAAATTTCAAGTTTCTAGTTTTACTGAAATAAAAAAAAACACAATTTTTGTCACCACCTTTTAAGGGTGATATCTCGGAAAGGGATGAGCTGAGGAAATTTTGTTGTAGTATCTTAATTTCATACACGCAATGACCTCCTGAATTTTGTCGCATGAATTTAGAAACGCCCTGTATTTTGTTTCATATTTAGGTATCTTTTTTCATGGGAGTCGCTTATTTTGCTGTTTCAAATTATCCAACAGCTATTATACAACTATCAAGTATAAAAAATAGAAAATATTTTTGATATTTTTATCGACAAAATGAAATATTTTCCTGTTAATAGTTTACCTATAGCAAAAATTACAACTGTTTAAAAGTATAACACAAGTTACAGTTGGTCTACATAAATGGTTAAACATTAACTCTTTGTTTCAGAAAATATGAACGGTTCTACTGGCCATTACAATGGCTCCCATCACGATTCCGGAGCCCGAAGCCCCGCCAACTATTCTAGACCGTCTAGTGCCCAAAGTACCTTAAATAGACCATCCGTTGATAGTCTATTGGACGAACTAAATGCCGGGTAAGTTTATAACAAAATAAACATACAAATATTAAAATTTCTTCATCAAATATCAATATAAATGAAAAATATTACTTTATCAATACATTGATTTGTTGTTAAAGGCAGGTAAGTGTCAAAATTTGGCAAAGAATCTTGTTTGAAAAAGGGATCTATGTACTAACTAATTGTATATACAGTTTTTTGTTAATTTACAAGAAGGTTGAATTTGACACTTACTTCCCTTTGACCAAAAATCATTCAATGGGCCCGTTCACTTTCATTTTTGAATGTGAATTGATTATATATTTATAAAGATATTAAACTCTTTTGTCTGGTGGTACTTTTCCCGTAAAGATATTTTTGCTAGAAGTAAGGGAATTCCCATAAAATTCTTTCAGTGACTCATTGCGTCAGAAAATCCCTAATTCCGTTCACGTCTCGTATCGGTTATGCTGAAAGACGGCGAGGTTGTCGGAAGTATCCCTAATATAGCATTTCTGCATTTATATGTAATTTAAATAGTAAAATTCCATTATTTTTCTAAAAATCATGAACTTATATTTTCAGATTTAAAGCTGGGAGCTTATTTTTTACTTTTTAATTAAAACAATTATTATTACTCAGGCTGAAAATTAACCAGACCATAATCAAAAAGTAGAAATTTGATTTGCAATATTTATCTGGTAAACGTGGCAACGTTGCATTTATTTCTAGAAGTGTGTGTAGACAACACTTACTTCTAGCAAAAATATCTTAACGGGAAAAGTACCACCAGACAAAAGAGTTTAATATCTTTATAAATATATAAATAATTCACATTCAAAAATGAAAGTGAACGGGCCCATTGTCTCTGTTCCTCTGAATTCTTCTCCATTATCCCACTAGTAGCCAGACCAGCAACAAAGACTCATAAATACCTTATATCACATCCATACTATGTCCATCTTTAAATATCTACAACTGACAGATATGGTCGTCCCTAGAGACTCTTTAATAATATCTGCTCTTTCGAACTCTCCTCCATTTTCTCATCATTAGCAAGCCGGTGGTTTTTTTTAACTTATACTCAATGATTTGATGTCCGCTGTTTTCACTAAGAACGTCAATCCATATAAAAAAAATCTGATGTGTCCAACACATGACTTTCCTATCTAGTTATTACGTAAAAACAAAAAAAATCAAAATTTTGCACATTTTGTCAAATTTCTCGAATACGGACCATTTCAGGAAATTTTGACATAAAACAAAAATTATAGAAAATAATATTAGAAGTAACTGTTAATTGAACAATTTTCTTCTCCAAACATAAATAACAGATATATTCCATAAAATATAAAAACGGTCTCCCATAAAGTACCCCCCCAGATGTTCCGACTTTGTCCAAAATCTAATCATTGCACGTCAGGCCGAAATAAACCTTAAGTTTAAAATTTAATGTTTTTTCTATATCCGTGTTTGAGTTTTCTTCAAAATTCGAAATTTACACATTTTCTCAAATATCTCGAATACGGTCCATTTTAGAGAAATTATGTATAGAATAAAAATTATAGAGAATTATATTACAAACAACTTTTATTTGAACAATTTTTATAAAAAATTATTTTTTTTACATTTTGTAAAATTTCTCGAATACGGACCATTTTAGGAAAATTTTGCATATAACAAAAATTATAGATAATTATATTAGAAGTAACTTTTATTTGAAGAATTTTCTTCTCCAAACGTAAATAACAGATATATTCCATAAAATATAAAAATGACCACCTATAAAGTACCCCCCCAGATGTTCCGACTCTGCCCAAAATCTAATCAGCTCATTGGACGCTGAAACAAAGCTTAAGTTTAAAATTTGGTGTTTTTCTGTGTATCGGTTCATGAGTTATGCGTTATACAGACACACAGACACACACACACACACACAGACACACACACACACACACACACACACACACACACAGACATCATCGCGAAAATAGTCAAAACGGATTCAGGGGACCTCAAAACGTAAAAATCCGTCGAAAACTCGAGGTCGAAAAAAATCATGATTCCTATACTTTCCTTATATCTGTATACAGATAGGAAAGTAAAAATGATTTGTCATTTTTCTCGAAACTCATAGTATATCGTTCCGTTTCATTTAGTGAATAAATTTGTCTAATTTTATAGATAGATCTAATATTTACAGACGCTTATTAGTCTAAATTAAAATCATTAGAATGACTGTCGTATTTTAACATAGACGTGACCGATTGCCAGAATTTTTTTGACAGAAAATACCCAAGTTTCTCCTCGATAAATATGTTTGGTGTCAAAATAGATGCCAATAACAAATGTGAACGGTTATCCAATTAACTCAGTCAAGGTCCAGGTGATCCATTTCTTTTTGTTTTTCGAAAATAACAAAAAAACTGTAATGTATAGTTTTGATAAATAGTGGGTTTTAGAAAAATATATACACAAACAGATTAAGTAACAAATAATGTATTTTTTTATTTTGTTTGATTAATCTTTACTGGAATAACTCGTTTTAATATCGAATACGAGGTGGTACAGATAAGTGCTTAGCCTACTAAGTTTGCACCCCATGAAAAGCCCGAATTTGGTCGCTATCTTCATAAGGAGTCTTAAAAAATGGTTTTCTTCTTCATTATTTGTCAAACTCGGTTCCTATAAATTTTAGATCAAAATATATAGTTACCAAAATTAAAGCAAATAATGGATTTGTCTATAAAAAAAATACTACCCACGAAGATATTATTAACTTCTTTATTCTAGGCAAATTTAAAAACAAACAACTGCTATTATACTTTTAAATGGCTTTTAAAAAATTGATTATGAAAGCCATTTAATGAATAGTAGTTTGTGCAGCAAGAGTGGATATGGACAATTCACTCGAGTTGTATAGTATATTTTTTCTACGACCCACTAACTAAAATCTACAAATATTAAAAATTATTTTAGGTTATTAAGATAAAATAATTAATTTAAAAATAATTTATTCTCAGATAAACAAATGAAAAATAGATACCTAACGGGCGCCGTTTAACACAGGCTTTGTTTGAAGCCAGTATCTACAAACTTTTGACAGCTGTGGTACTGCGGTCTACATGGGCGTATCAAGTAGTTTTTTCATCGGAATCCGAAGGATTATTTTGTAAAGGACGGATTTAAAGAAAAATGTAAATCAAACGTACAATTTTATTTTACAAAAAGTAAACTACGCTATTTTTTAATGAAATTATAAGGAAATAACACGTAATGTAATAGCTTTCTATGTGTTCTAACTTAACTCTTTGATAGGTAGCGATATTTGAGTTCGTGTGTAGATTGTGAAATACAAAAATAATAAAAATATGGATAAAGGCCATTTTTCGGCGCAATCTATTAGGTTAGGCATATTATATGTTAAAATGGAAGTCTTCCTTCTGGCATTTTGACAATATGGATACAATAAGTCTAAGTATAATTACATTAAAGTTTATTAATACTACAGCAGGTTAGGGTAACCATACATACAGCATTTCACTATATTTGCTGCGTTTGAAAAGTAACCTCTTTTTACTCGAAGCCGTTCTTTTATTATATCTGTGGCTTCTCGATAAGATCTGCTCCGTGGTCTTTTAATGCAGAGCTGGTACATCTAGTAAGATCTATTTACTCCGAATTAAATTTAAGAGAGAAATATTAATAAAAAAACTTCAGACAGAAATTAGAACATGGTTTATTTTTTAGTGAAAGCAAAAGGCGAAAAATATCACAGCTAAAAATTTACTTTACTTTGCAACAAAAGCCACTATACGAGAGATCAAATTTGATTTAAAAGAAAGGTTTAAGTGTATTATTTTAATGAAAACCGAAAACAACCAAATCCATAGCCGGTCTTTTATTTCACATAATTTCGATGATCACGTGACTAAAAAATCTAGCTCTACTCCGCTCCAGGAGGTACTTTTTAAACGTAGAAATTGTACAACCCTTTTTACTGAAATGTAACAAATAAGACAAAAGCGTAATACATATGACTTCTCTGTTGTATTAATCTAAAAAAATAGGTCCACCGGTCCTCGACGTGATTTCTCTGTGAATGGTATCTTTGGAAACTTAAAAAAAAGTCTTCACCTCATCATCAATGTTGTATTATCCAGCATTGGGCTAAACTAAACATGGTCACCCTACAGTAAGTATACTTACCTATATACTGTTGATTTATGTTTATTCAGAACAAGTTTGATAAACAAGCATACTATTCAATCATTTTCACAAAATCATGTTGAAAAGTTTAGCTAAAAGTAGCTGGATTACCCTGTTGAATGCCTTGAAAAAGTCCAGTCTCAGTAGGTGATTTGTTAAATCAAATACTAAAAGGTTGTCATATGATGTATACCAGATTAACGAAAATAAATTCAGAAATACCATGAGGGCAAAAACTTAAGCTTTTACGGAGAATTTAAAGTTTTCGAAAACCCCTCTAACATTTATGTTTCGTATCAATATCACATTTATTATTAAAAACATAAAAACAATTTATTGATTTGATGAGTAAGATAAAATGCAGTTTTAGCCTATGAAGATCCAAACATTAAAAATGTTAATACTTACGATTTTTGTTAAACAAGTATAATCACAGGAATTAAAGAATTTAATATAACAATAGCAGTGAGTTATTAATATAATTTATTGTATGAATTAAACTTTTATAGGAAATAGAGGAAATAGAGGGATTTCTTAAAAAAATATAGAAATCAACTAACTAAAATAAATATTGTATACAAAACATGATTCTAAAAACAATAACATTAATAAACGGAAAAAGGTATAGGGCGAAGGTCATAAAGGTAGTAATAGTGGACATTTCCCGAAAAAGAAAAATTACAAAAAAAAGGGAATGTGAACAGTAGTCACGTGTTTCTGACTATTGGTCTTCATCGGTACGGTGGCAATACTAACACAACTATAGGAAAGTAGCATTTCAAGAAAATTGCTGTTAAAATTAACTGTGTATGTTTACATAAAGAAGCAAAATAAATAATTAATACGCCTTAAATTTGGAATAGAATACAATGTCTGGTGAAGTTGTATTTGAATTTTGTATCTTAACTCAAAATTGCGATTTTTTTTGAGTGGCTTTGGGTATTGTGTATTAATGGTGCGATATATTCTTTTTTAATTAGGTACATAACGTAGTATCTACATTAGTATTGAAACATTAATATATCAATACTTAAGTTAAAAAAATTACACAATGGTGTCTGGTGCCGCCTATGTGTTTCATTTACTTACCAATGAAAGGAGGTAGAACCACCCAAAATGTATCTTTTAGAACAAATAATACACTTCTTAGTCATTTTTACCCTTAAAACTAATAAATATCGTTTAAAAAACACACTAGAAACTGAAAAACTTTAATAAGGCGTTCAGGGAATATAATAACACAGAAATTTTAAAATCAAAATTGACAATTCCCAACTGCTTGTTGACAGTTGTGAGCAAATTTTGGCGCTGCTATTTAAATTAGACGAATCACATCGAAGACCATGGAGAAAGAGAAAGTAATAGATAAAACGGTTCATACTGGATTCAAACAAATCCAGACCGTTAGGCATCTATTATTCATTTGTTTATTTGAGAATTTATTACTTTTACTAATTTATAAAATAAAATAAACAAGAAAAAAAAAAAAAAAAGAAAAAAAAAAAAAAAGAAAAAAAAAAAAAAAAAGAAAAAATTCATTTTATTTTTCTCCATCCGAGATTTGAACTCGAGTCTTTCGCATAAAAGGCAAGAACCCTGACCACAGGACCATCTACGCGTTTATTTTGTTTGCTTTAATACTCGTAATTAAATTCATATAGTTTTATTTACCTAAATTAACAAATTATTTATAATTATAGACGAAATAAAAATATAAATTCTATTATTTATCGATCCTACACAAGAATAAACCATTTTAGTGTATGTTTAATCTCAATAACTAAAAAATAAACTAACAATTACTCTGACAGAAGTGTCACTTATTTAAAATTTAAAAAATAATAGTTTTCGGTTGTTCAAAATATGAACTGTGATTGGTTGAGTTAATTTTTTTACAGAGTTCTCACTACCTAGAATGGATATGAAATATATTCGTTCAGTTGAAGGCAATAGCATACTTTTTCGTTTTGTAATCTGTGCGTAGATAAGCTAATATCCATGTGGGTGTAGAAAAAAACATTGTTCTACTCGTACGCACAGATTAAAAATATCAAATTTAATTTTAATTTTCTTTTTATTTGTTTTTGTAATTTTGGTAGAATTTATAAAATACTTCAGGTGTTACAAGGTGTATAAGAAATATCTTGTCAAACGGTCGGGAGACACATACAAAACTAGAACAAAGATATATAATGCTTGGCATTGTATATTATACAGGGTGTTCATTAATTAGGTGTGAATCGTTGGGTGTCCCAAAAAAGTGTTTCAACGCATGGTGGGTGCCTACAAAATTTCAACAAAATATCACAAATAGTTTCAAACTATATTTTTTGTTATTTTCTACACGAAAACGGTGCGTCGTATGAAAGTAAGTTTGTTAATCAAATTTGCTCCAAAATAAATAAGGATTTCAAAAATAATTTTGATTTTTACAAAAAGCCGTGGCGTACCATTTTTTTATTCAAAAATATTCAGTTCAAACCCCGTACGGACGTCACAAGTAAAAATTTAAAAAAATATTTCGTCAAAAAATGCTCCTTAATGATTAAAAGGTGTGTACAAAATTTCATAAAAACATCTGGAGTTATAAGAAAATTATAATAAAAAAGTTATTTTATTCTTAAAACTGTAACACCTTGTAGCTAGGTTTACGACATATGCTGACATTAACTTGTCTTAAATCTTCCAAGGATTTACACCTTTAAGTATCGGAACTCGATTAACAGTTTAACAGAGCGACCCCCTTAACCTCCCCACTTCTATCATATTTTTTTCAGAGTTAATAGGCTTCATCCCCTTATATAGCTTGATTTTTACAAAAATTTCCTTTTGATATCGTTTTTCGTTGGAAATTTCTATTTTTTTTTTAAATTTTATTTCCTCCCAATCCCCCATTTTTATGTAAATTTTTTTTAAAATCAATTCTTCTTCCCCTTATAGAGATTGATTTAAACTAAAAATGTCTTTTCGATATCGCTTTTCGTTTGTGATTTCTGATTTATTTTTAAATTTCGTATTGCTTTTCGTTTTTGATTTATGACTTTTTTTTTAATTTTAACTTCTCTCTGCCCCAAATTTTTATTGATAGGGTTTGTCCCCTTATAGAGCTTGATTTTTCCTGAAAATTTCAAGTTGATATCGTATTCGTTTTTGATTTATTTCCCCATTTTTATTCATAGGCTTCGTCCCCTGATAGAGCTTGCTTTTTCCTGAAAATTTCAAGTTAATATCGCTTTTCGTTTTTGATTTATAATTTTCTTTTTAAATTTCAACCCCTCCTTTATCCCCCATTTTTATTCAGATTTTTTCAAAATCACTAGTCTCTATCCCCTTATAGAGCTTGATTTTTCAAGAAAATTTCAAGTTCATATCATTTTTCGTTTTTGACTTATCGGTGGACAAAAAACGTGAGATCGGACGGACATTTTTAAAAGTTATTTCAAAATCTAATGAGAAAATTTTGATCTACATTTTTTTTATATTTGGAACAATATTAAAAATTTTGGTTTTTTGAAAGTAAACCTATAATACTTTTCACAAACTACTGCGTGAAGAGTATAATAATTATATTTTTTAATTGTTATTCTTTCGTTGTGGTTATCTGCGACATTTTTGAAAACTTAATACTGTTGTGCGAGCCATTTTCAGGTGGTCTGGTCCTGATCTATGTTTACGTTATCGCCGTTCACTTGCTAGTCTGACGAGAAATTTCTAGAGTTTGGTAGATACGCTACTTCCAGAAGTTCGATGAATGATACAAAATTGCAATTTTTGGCAAAGGCGTTAAGCTCGTTTAAGCTGGAACG
Organism: Psylliodes chrysocephalus; assembly: GCA_927349885.1. Taxonomy (NCBI): domain Eukaryota; kingdom Metazoa; phylum Arthropoda; class Insecta; order Coleoptera; family Chrysomelidae; genus Psylliodes; species Psylliodes chrysocephalus. The sequence goes on along the minus strand of OV651817.1, from coordinate 78,891,344 downwards.
TAGCACTTTATATGCGATACATCAAAAATAATATCCTTATTCGATTTTTTCAGGTTAAAAATCCTAATCATACGGACTTTTATGTTTATGTGTGAAAAATAATTAATTGAATTATTTTTATAACTTTGATCTCCTTTATGTCAGTAAGTATTAATATTTGACCCCTATTAATTCACCAAAAAAATTAATATGTTCCGCTACGTATAGAACCTGCATAAAATATTACTCGTTCCTTATAAATCAAATAAATTTCAATCTTATTAATATTTCAGACATTTTTATGACAGTCCTCCCGTACGTACGTACCTATGTTATTTTATTTGGCTGCATTTTCGCGCTATTCAAACATCATTTACAATGTTTTTGGCAAAGCGCAAAATAAATTGAGTTGCACTCGAGCGATTAATCGAAAAATTATTTTTGCCGTGTGTTGCATTTAATCTGTTTTTGATTTTCCTAAAAATACAAAACGCCAGACTGGCTTCCAGTAGGTCGAATATCGGTTTTAATAATAAAACGTGTCAAGGATTGCGAAACTAATAGAGCCAGCGAGTTTTTACCATTTATTTATAGAACGGTCCATTCAATGACTCATAATATTTTGAACGTAGAATAAACTGGAACGAAAAATTGGGGAAAAAAAAAATTGAAAATTTAACTCATGAAGTAACCAGCAAATCATCTGTTTAATGGGTTACGGGTATATGGAACGATATGTTAACAGTTATATATGCGTTGAAGGTGAATTATTAACAAATAAACTGTTTGGTTATTGAGGTGAAGAAATTAGTACATAAATTATAAGGTTAACCCCTATAAAACACTTATCAGAACGGTAACTCACATGTTAAAAAACGGTGATAGAATTACAGCGCCCACTGACAGTGGTGGTGGATTTTTTAAGTAAGTCCTCACCGGGCAAGAGGCCATAATGAATAAGAAAAATAATAAGAAAAAGAAGAAGAGGAGAAGAAAAGAGCGGAGCCGTTCAAAATTACCATTAGAAATTACTGGCACTAAAAACTATTACCCAAATTAAGATTTGTTCACACGAACTACATTTTTGCGTTATTATAGCAATATTCGCTTTAATGAAGCAAAAATTAAGTCGCATCAGAGATATCGCAGCGAGACATGTAACTAAATGTATTTTTTTTTTCGTTCGGCAGAATTTATTTGGGCGATTGTAATTGCAACCAGTATATGATGGCGCCTCTTACTGCTGTGTGTATCCAGTCATAAATAGCGGGAAAATTTAAAAATGTTTTAGGCCGGAAAATTCACTATACAGATTTACACTATATATTAAAAAATGTAAAAGCTTTCCATACAGAAAGTAAGAGGACAATTTTTCAAAAATCTTTCAAGATATAATCGGTCAAATGAGTTAGGAAAAGTAATATAGTTTTTATTGATATTTCACAACATATGTTTCGGTCATAAAGATGACTTGATTGCCGAAACATTTTTAATCGAAAACGATCTTGGAATATCTATAGAAGGTCCATGGTGTCTCGTGATAATCGCAATATATAGGTATAAAAAGGCAAAAAACGAAAATGCAACCATAAATAACATAGATATAGAAAATGCCTGATAACAAATAGCTGGACTGAAAGAATAGGAGTTCATGGTGTCCTGTAGTAAACGTGACTTATTGTGTATAAGACCAATACAAAAAATTAAAATGTAATCAGATATGACAGAGATAAAAAATATATTATAGGCAGCTGGACTGAAGATGAACTTTGCGGGATAAAGCAGCAAATAGACAGATATATTCTGGGGACCATGAAGACATACTACACTGAATAAGATTGAATGGAAGCGTCAGGTCTATGTAAATATATAGTAGAATTTATGTCAGGAGATATGAGATATTTAATATGTGATATCTGATATGTGATATCTGATATGTGATATCTGATATGTGATATCTGATATGTGATATCTGATATGTGATATCTGATATGTGATATCTGATATGTGATATCTGATATGTGATATCTGATATGTGATATCTGATATGTAATATGTGATATGTGATATGTGATATGTGATATGTGATATGTGATATGTGATATGTGATATGTGATATGTGATATGTGATATCTGATATGTGATTTGTGATATGTGATATATTATATCTTATACATGATATTCGATGTGGGATACTGTTCAGTTTATTTTCGTTTTTCTTATCAAACTATGGCCGACATAATAGAACCTTTAAAAGTATATAATATATGTTTAATATCTTTAATATCACTTTGAATTATTATTTAGTTTTTCATTTATTATCCTGAACCTAGGAAAAAAGTCAGAAAACTCTGGTCATAACTCTCTACAATGTTGATATTCCTTGATATATGTGATTATCAGGTTATAATTTGAGTCCTCGAACCTAAATTCTACTAGAACAGAAGCTGTAAAAGTGAATTTGTCTGCTATTGGACGGGCCCTTGACAGGCACTTCCACTATTAATTACACAATATTAGATACGTTAAATAATAAACCGATTATGTTATCAAACCATCAGGTATTGTAAAGTTTGAGAGTTTACTCAATCAAAACTGTTTTTTTCTTTCAGGGAAATGATCTACTCCGGTCCCAAAAAGGTTGTGATAACTGTAAAAGAAACAAAAACGGAAACTGGATATCCGGGTGATACGGAATTGCTGTCATCGCACGTCACTCAGACAGCAGCATCGACAGCAACTCGAGAGCTGGACGACCTGATGGCTAGTCTTTCGAATATTAAGGTAAGATTAGTTTTGCTTAGGCTTTGCCATGCCAAATCGCAGATTATCCCAGTTGTGAAACCCGGCAAAAGATCAAAGGATTTTGAAGTGACGTTGAAACTTTAAATAGGTGTGGCATTCGATTTTAAGTCTATATGTACATGACTACTATAAAACCTAAGAGCATTGGCACATCCCTTAAAGAACCAATTTTCCTTCCAAGAAGAAACTATTTTCTAATAAGGATCTTTAAATCAGTATAGCTATTCATCTCGCTTGTTTTTTGATGTTCTTTGTCAACTTTCGCATCTTGTGTGAGTAATCTGTGACTAAACTATTATTTGTTTTTTGTTTTTGTTTGTTTAGGTGTCAGTTTAAAAAAGTTATAATTACTTTTTGTTATAGAAATTTACTAATACATACTAGTAAATTTGGTTGTTTTCAATACAAATTGATCGTCATTGGAGTTTTTTGAAATTGAAAATTTTAATTTGTGCTAAAACTTAAGTGACTTAAAGTAAAAAAAATCAAAACTTTAATGTAAAAATCATTGAATCATTGTTTTTATTTGGCTTATTGACGTCACACTAATGCAGTACATCTTAGTGCAAAATTTCACTTTCTGTCTTTTATATGTATCAAGTAGGGGAACTGTAAAGGTACTTGCAGTACTTGGCATTAGCTTTGAAATTTACTTTGAGTTACATTATTCATATATACCTAAGTACGAAATTCTTTTTTTTTTTCTCTGTCTAATCTAATTTGATTTAAATTTATACGATTTTATCGAATTTGATATTCAAGGGTGCCGGGCCAACGAAAATCACTGAAGATATATTCGTGGAAGAGAGAATAACGGAGGTTTGTTTAGATACATTTCCAAATTAGCTTTTCTCTCATTATTGACGAAATTTCGAAATCTAACCAATAATATGTATAATATAATAATTATCGCAATAAAGTTCGCCATATACGTGCCGTTCAGTTTCTGTTTGTCTTGAAATTTGACACATATCCTTGCAATTAACATGAATAAATATATTTAGAGGTTATGTGCTGTGACATTTCATATTTATCATTTGTAAGCAGCGTTGTCAAATTATCTGTTATAAAAAATTCTCGGGACTAGAGATTTTTATCATTTGGATGAGATATTATGTTTTACTTTCATTTAAAGCTGTCCACTGATTTAAATAAAAAACTGAGCGGCATATAGGTCTAAATATTGTCTTAAAATCATTTTAACTATAGTTGGTAGCGTTTTACTAAAACTTACATAAACCGTAAATGGCGTCCTTTACTCATTTATCATTATAATCAATTACATTATGCTAATAATATTTGTAAATATATCAATATATAATGAACCAATTATGTATATATCTAAATAACTAATAATAATAATTAATGTACGGATAGGTAATGCGTATTCTACGACTTTATTTATCAATTTATTGATATAGGTATATTGAAAAAAATAATATTACTCTTACTAATACTAACACAAATTTTTTGTGACGTCGAAAAGAGCCAAGAGTGAGTTTGGTATATCCTTATACTTTATTTTAACCAGAATTTTAAGTATTTAAAAAGCATTAAACTTCCCCCTTTCCCTATTTTGATTGGCTTTCTTGACCCAAAGTTGAAGGTTCCACATACTTTTTTATTTTTACTATCAGGTAAACAGTCGCGTGATGTATTGTCTATTAATTTTCTAAATAATAATTATTTATTCTCAAATAAATAACAAAATACAAAAAAAATAACAATAAATAACGATAATTTTACGAAAGTCGAAAGTGTTTGTTTGTATGCATATACAGAGTGACCCAAAAGTCTGGAAACGGCCAATTATCCAATATTATCGTAAATTGCTAGTCCTAATTGTACAAAATTTGGGGTACACCTATTTTGGGATACGGAGTTTTCAGATTTGATATTTGCAATGTTGCCAGATTTGCCGTTTCTCTTATATTATTAGTCACTTCATTAAATTCATCACCCTGTATATTCAGTCATTATTGGAATCTCCTATTCAATGCGAGTTTAACCATTTATTTAAAACCTTCCAGACTACATAAAATCATAAGTGTTACATATGGTTGAACTCGTATTGAATAGAAGATTCCAATAATGACTTAATATACAGGGTGATGAATTTGAAAAACCAAAGTGACTAATAATATAAGAGAAACGGCAAATCTGGCAACATTGCAAATATTAAATCTGGAATCTCCGTATCTGGGGGGGGGGGGGGGGGGTGTTTACTTTATAGGTGGTCATTTTTATATTTTATGGAATATATCTGTTATTTATATTTGGAGAAAAAAATTCTTTAAATAAAAGTTACTCCTAATATTATTATCTATAATTTTTGTTCTATACAAAATTTTCCTAAAATGGTCCGTATTCGAGAAATTTGATAAAATGTAAAAAAAATATTTTTTTTTTAAAATTGTTCAAATAAAAGTTGTTTGTAATATAATTCTCTATAATTTGTATCCTATATATAATTTCTCTAAAATGGACCGTATTTCGAGATATTTGAGAAATTGTGTAAATTTCGAATTTTGAAGAAAAACTCAAAAAATGATTAGATTTTGGACAAAGTTGAACATCTGGGGGGGGGGGGGGTACTTTTATGGGAGGACGTTTTTATATTTTATGGACTATATCTGTTATTTATGTTTGGGGAAGAAAATTCTTCAAATAAAAGTTACTGCTAATATTATTATCTATAATTTTTGTTTTATGTCAAATTTTCCTGAAATGGTCCGTATTCGAGAAATTTGACAAAATGTGCAAAATTCTGATTTTTAAGAAAATTGTTGAACTAAAAGTTGTTTGCGATAGCGATCTTTATAATTTTTGTTTAAACATGATTTTTCTAAAATGGATCGTAATGGAAAAATTGTAGGAAAAGTGCTATATTAAAATTTTTCAGTATTTTCGTTTTCAATCAATATCTATGGAAAAATGTTTCGAGGTAGATGTATGTGGAAAATGTATATATTTAGTTTATTCTCTAAACCTATTAATAATAATAATAATTTATTCATTAAAATAGTACATATAAAACACATTTGATACAGAAAAAAAGAGAAATGAATAAATTGGCTCACGTTAAGTGACTTAACACTTGTTACGCAATTTTGAGTAGATATACTGTAATACATAACATACATAATATACATATAAAAATACAAATACTAATAATACTAATAATAATAATAATAATAAACACTAAAAAAAAAAAATAATAAGGAAAGATAAATGAATCATACCATCGAATTGTCTGATATAAATATTACTTGATAAATTATAATACGAAAACATCAATCCTTCATAAATAGTGAGTACTTTTTAGGTTTTATTTTCAATTAGATCTGAAATATATTTTCTTGGGGTAACTAAGCCTATAATAACTAGATAGGAAAGTCATGTGTTGGACACATCAGATTTTTTAATTGGTGGTACATATTTGTATCACTAAGTTTTTGAGGCAAGTAAATGTACTACTCGAGGAAAACCTATAAAAACACTTTATTCAAAAATCAAAAGATTTGGGCATTATCTGGTACATCCGGTAATTGTGCCCATATTCAAAAATGGTAAAAAATGAAATACAAAACTATAGAATTTCCCTTCTTTCATCTCTATCTAAAATATTCGAAAAAAAATTTAAAAACTCGTATACAGAATTACCTTGACAAATTCAACATTATATCAAATAAACAGTTTGGTTTTAGAGAAGGGAAATCCACTCAAGATTCAATAAGCTATTTAATAAATAAAATTACCTCCCACATTAATAAAAAAAATACCAACCCTTTATGTGTTCATAGACTTGGCGAAAGCATTTGACACTGTTGACCACGACATGCTTCTGGATACAGTCTGTTCGCTATATTTACGCGGGTTTGTCGCCGTTCGCTGTTGCACATTCAAACATAACAAAGTTTTAAGTTCAACGGCGACTGCAATGTCAAACAAATGGTAACGGTGAAGGAAACTGCAAGTTTATAAATAGACCTTAAGTAAAGTATTTGACAGATTAAGAAATGCCAATGTAAAGCTTTTTCGCAATAAATGTTCACTGTTCCAATCGGAAGCCTATTATTTGGGACACATCATTTCCGCAGGAGGAATCAAAACTGACCCGGAGAAAATTGGCCTAAACCAAAGGATAAGAGGGAAATTAGGAGTTAGTTTTCTTGGACTGTACTCGTATTACCGGAAATTGGTCAAAGACTTTGGCCTAATTGCTACACCCCTTCATCGACTAACTGAAAACAGGAGTGCGTTTAGAAACCTTGGACCACATACCCATAATAGGGTCCAGACGCGCCGTGCAGGTTCCTAAATGCACTCCAGTAGTCTATTTGACTGAACACCAGATTGCCAAAATGCCTACTCTCTAGCCTACTCTCGGGAAAAAGGAAAATTCATTTTGGACTGCGACGCAAACCATCATGGCGTGTGCGCCATTCTATCACAAGAACAGGAAGGGGAAGAGAAAGTAATTGTCTATTTTAGTAAGACCTTGGGAAAAGCTGATAAGAACTATTGCGTTACTGGAAAGAACTTTTAGCAATTGCCAAAGCCCTTGAACATTTGCATGCTTACATTTTCAACAGAAGTTAATCATAGCGCCTTGTAGTGTCTGATGAATTTTAAAAACCTGAAGGACAAGTTGCTAGATGGATAGAAAGACTGCAACAATATAGCTTCGAGATAGTGCATCGAAGAGACCGTCTTTATAGCAACGCCGACAATCTTTCCAGGGACCCTGTTTAGAACGACAATGTCGGTACTGTAAAAGGCTCGGAGAACGAGAAGAACCGGTTGAAGAAGTTAGTATTCAGACGACCACTATCCAGCCAGAGGACGACGAAGATGAAATCACCCTTGAAAGCCTGAGAAGAATTAAAAGAAAGGCAATGACTTGAAGGTTGTCCGAGAGTGGCTCAAAAATGGAGTCGGACCTACTTAGTAAGAGATAAACCAGATATAGTGGAACTATTAAAGGATACTGGAGTCAGTGGAATTCTTTGTATCTTCATGATGGCCTATTTCACCGGAAGTATAGATAAATAAGAAAAATCAGGTTTAATGTTGATTCTGAAATAAAACAAAAATCAAGATATTCCTAGATTTCGTATTTATTAGTTTGATTTCTTTAAACATTTCAAAATTCTTAAAATTCAAATGTCAGTCGTTCTTACTATCTTAAGAAATTCCATCATTGAAATATCCGGATTACATCAGTCGGCCATTTACTGGTCACTTGATCTATCAACAGTACATTTTGTTGAATATTATAAAATGCCTTACTTTATTTATATATTTCATGTGTTTGTCTATAAGATAATATATCTTTGACAATAAACGTAAAATATTTTTCTCTCTATCTTTATTGTTTAGATACGCCGCTGTTGTATAGTTGTGGTTTATTCAAAGAGTTTATTGCAAGCGAAATAAATATTGGCTTCCAAGATGTATCTAGCAAGTTCGGTTTATTTATCTTTATAGCGCTGTTTATATATTTTTCGGAGAAACTTACACAACTTATCGCAAAATAGATTTCGCCGTGAATCAGAGGTGTCAAAATTGCCGGCTAAATTGCGTACAAGGATTGATAGTATGAATTTTACCAAGCTGATTTATATTATGGTCAATTACGATTAAAATAGACGTGTCAGTCTTGATTTTCGAATTTTCTTCATAATAATAAAACATTTCTTTTTTTATACGAATGGGATATGAAAAATTAGGTCAGTTTGAACGCCTACGTCTTCTTATTTTGAGATGTTCTAATATTCCCAAAAAAATGGTCAATATTTATTAGGGTTGAATAAAAATCCTTTAGATTCGCTGGTGTATTTGGTTGTATTACGTTTCGCCCCCGCCGTTTGGCCCCCACTGTTTTGCCCCCGCCGTTTCGCCTTTGGACGTTTCGCCCCCATACCGTTTCGCCCCCATACCGTTTCGCCCCCTACCGTTTCGCCCCCTACCGTTTCGCCCCCAAGAATTTTTGTAAATAAAAATGAGTCCATTTATATACTATTTGACATAATTTTGAAGGATTTTGACAAAAAATTGCCCCCAAATAGGTGTCGATACGTATGCGACATAGGCGGCATATTTTCAACTTTTCTTTTACTTTGGATAACTTTTCTGAGAGGGTCCTTTTTAGAAAGCAATGTTGATATATTTGCGTGAACATTTTCTAAAGGAGTTGCCATTATATATCTGTTGTGTATGAATTTATTAACTAACTCACTCAAAAAATAGTAACGACTGATAGTATTCAGTATTGGATCCCCCATCTGTATTTATGCCACTCAGAGCTGTTCCAAGTACAAGAAAAAAGTACTTAAGTACAGAGTACAAGTACTCTTCCCAAAAAGTACTCGAGTACCAATTACATAACGTATAAAAGCACACTTAATGAGTACTCGAGTTCTTTTGTAAGTACAGAGTACCAAGTACATTAATAATTAATTTTTTATTGTATAATCTTATGGCTTTTTTATACTATATGTATATACTAGTATAGGTTTAAATATATTAGATATCCACAGTCGGGCAACTAAATACTAAGTTCTACAGAAAATTTTGTGTTGTATTTAGTTGATTAACTCTGGATATGACCACAATAAAACAATAAAATCTATACCTTTCTAGGAACCAATTTTATTTGTGTAGTGCCTTGGAAGCACTACATACTTACTCCAACTGATAATATATTGATACGTGTCACACCCATGCCACACATATCAATATTACCTATTAGGGCAGCTTAGTGGGAGGCAGGATTTAAGAGTCGGCTACCGCTTGGTTAATCGCCCTATCCTGCATAGGTGCCTGATTAATCTGTTTTCTCGAAAACTGTATAAGATATCATTGTCAATTAAAAACCTCCAATATGCAAAAGGTCAGGTCTTTCCTTGAGTAGTAATAAAAAATTAGATTATAATTTTTTTAGTATCTTAAACGAGTCTGAAATTTTCCAATTAAATGGTTTTCTTTGTTAACATTTAAAAATGCATCCAGGACAAACTAAGACAAAATTAAAAAATCTATTATTACCCGAGGTAAAGTCTATTCTTTATCTTTTATTTGGTACAAAATTTGTCATAATTAGTCGAAATTTAAGAAAAATACTAGATTAATTGTCGACCTCTGCATAAAATTTAAATTTAACCGGCATCAATCATTCATTTCGGTTCTATTGTGTCCCTCCTTGTCTCTCTTGATACACGCTGGCGTTGCAGGACCGGAGTTCAGATTTATAAATAGTAAATAGTTATTCTAGTTTTTAATAAAGAAATTGCCTTTTATACTATTTTGTGATGCTAAAACAAAATTGATTTTATGTAATTATTGTGGAATTCGTTCAAATTGTATTTTTGCCTATTGTTTTATCACAAAAATCGAGATATTTTTAGAATAGTTAACTAATAGCGTTTAGTTGAAATGCAGACTTGGCTCGCTACTTGAAATATACCATTTGAGTTCTCCCAATTAATACACATGAGAAAGAAGAAATTAGGCTGCGATTTTCCGTAAGTCATATGTACCCCCTCCCTAGATACACACGTGTCCCATTCAAGTATTGACTTGTTTTGAATGTACTCACAATGTACTCTCAGTTCGCTGTTGTTTAGTACATCTACGTACGCATTTGAGACACAAGTGAAGGTAGTTTTTTATTGTTGTCACGGTGATTTTTGTAGTGTTAATTAGTGAAAAAGACAAGCAAAATATGGAAAGAGATCTCAGAATAAGTAAAAAAACAGGACTTTTTTTAAGTGCGAAGAGAAAGAAGCATAGAAATCTTGAAAAATATAATTTGTAAGTATCTGAGTACCAATTTATTTCCGCTTAGTTTGAATTAGTTTATTAAGAGTTATTTTGGTTTACAAACCTATATTGCGAAAAGAGAAAAAATTAAAAGTACTTTTGGCTTTACTCTGTGATTATAAAGAAACTAAATTTAAAAGCATTTTAATCCGACCAATTAATTTCTGTATTCTAAGAGAAAATATTTACAATTTAATGTAGAAATGTCACAGTTACTTTATGTGTATCTTTTTTCTTTAGAGCCAGACGTGCAGGTCTTCCGTATTTAACAAAAGATGTCGTCGTTAATTCGGTTGATAACCAGGTTCATATTTTGTAAGTAGACAAAACTTTTAGGTCATTTCTTTTTAAACTTATGGGTATTAAACATTTTGTGTATATATATAGGGTGGATCGATATCTCAGAAACCAGATGTAGAAAAAATTTCATAAACCTAATGGTGTTTTTCACTGGCACCGGCAATGCACACTGATTATACATGTATCTTTGTCTATCAATACGGAAAAGAAGAAAGTGAGAAAACACTCAGTGTCAGTGCCAGTAAAAAACACCACGAGTCTAAGAGTTTTTGACACATTTAAATTTTTGTGTCAAAAATGACGTTTTATAACCCTAATATGTCAGAAACGCTTAGACCTAGGTATAAGACATAATTCAAATAATGTGCCTAAAATATTGAGTAATTCCAAAAATATTAGGGTGTCGTATTTAAAATAAGCCACTTAAGATCTATTTGCGGTACAACCGATGGTGTCCAATACATTAAAACATTTTAGCTAAATAGGACCCAAGACAACTAGCAAGTGTCCAAATTTTGACATTTTTCCTACATCTAGTTACTGAGATATCGATCGATGCAATTCCTGGGGGCCCACCCTGTAGTGTACTGCCTCTGTTTTTATTACGTTACCATGTGATTTTTAGTTTTAGACAGATATAAATAAATATAACTTGTCAACAAAAAATATATTTGTCACAGAAAAAGCAAAACCTTTTATTCACATTCATACTCCGATATAACATACCAGGTTAACTACATGACTCCGACACACCCTATATATTACTTTTAATTAAATTGCCGTACAAACTTTTCGAAAATTAACATATTTGGTGTTTCGGTGTTTATCAGCCCCCGTGATATGGTTATAATGATTTAAAAAAATGTCATGTCATTGCTAATAAATAAAGAGCGGAATATATGGAAAATGCATATATATATATATATGCATTTTTTGCATATTTTACCAAAGTTCAGAAAATATTGCATATTTCACTAAAGTTCAGAAAATTTGAGAAAATATTGCATATTTTCGAAAAAAAAAAATGTATTACTATGCTGTGCAAATTAGAAATTGTTTTAACAGAATATGGAGATATATTTGAAATAAAGAAATTTTACATTTTTATATTTGTTTTTAAGTGTCACTTCTTGTAAATTAGTTTTTACGGGTTGGCATACACCGGGTTTTTACCTTCGTAACACTTAATTCAAGACAAGTGACAGCGGTACATTTTTAAATCTAACAAACGTTTCCTGAAGTAATTAAGCAAAAAATAAAAGACTTTATTAAGCGTTTTAGGTTCTAAATATTATAAAGAATGATGAAAAGTCCATCATTTGTTTTACTTTGAATGCATATTTTTTTTAAAAAGGTATATTTTAGAATGATTTAAAAGTTATGGACTTTCCATCATTTTTTATAATATTTAAAACCTAAAACACAAAATACAATCTTTTATTTTTGCCTAATTACTTCAGGAAACGTTTCTTAAATTCAAAAAATTTACCGCTGTCAGTGTCATTGGGTTAAGTCTTAAGAGATTAAGCCCATTAACGTAATTGTTTTTGGATTGGTATAATTGTTATTGGATTGGTATTTCCACGCACAGATAAAGTATTACTTACAATGCAATAAAACGGTTTATTAAAAATTCCCAGTAATTTCTTGAAAACAATCTACCCGGATCGGTGTTTTTAATAGAAAATTTCAAAAAAATATTTAATTATAAATTCCTATTATAATATTATTAGTTGAAATTTTAATTTTAAAAATTAAAAATATCAATTAAAAAAAAACATTACTTTGTTCTGGTATCGTTTTAGAGAGAATCCTGTATATTTTTAATTAATTTTATAATGTATTTTTATACATCCTATACTTAACTTCTTATATACAGGGTGTTTTCTAATCTCTGACAAAAGAAAGGAGGAGAATTCTCACCTAATTTTAAGACAAAAATGTACTATAACAATTTTTAAAATGTCGCTTTGTTTTCGAAATACAGGGTGTTAAGAAAATTAAAATTTGATGCGTTTTCTTTTTATTATTAATTAATGGCACACGATAGTCCAGTGATATTTGGTTAATCTAATCACGTTCTATCAAGTTTTTGACATTTTATGAAATTAAGAAATAGGTATTGAAGTAAAATAAAAAAGTTTGTAAAATGCGTCAAACAACAGGCTGTAATTCAATAGTTCAAAATATATTGTATACAAATATTTGTACAAAAGCGACTGCTTGGGGCAAAAATAACGAAGATAGAGCGAAAGGGGTCTTTGAAAGAAAATATCCCAATTTAAAGATTTTAGACTGCGGAATTTTTATCAATAGTCAGTGGCCATTTTTAGGAGCTTCTCCAGACGCAATTATATCCAATGATAGTCTTTTAGAAATTAAGTGCCCCTACTCAGCGAGAAATACAACAATTAAAGAAGCAGTAGAAAGTCGGTTAATTGTGTATTTAAAAAATTCAGGAGATGGATTTGAACTTAACAAAAATCATAATTATTTTTATCAAGTTCAAGGGCAACTCAATATCTGGGAAAAAGCGACCTGTTACTTTGTAGTATGGACGTTACACGATTTTGTGTGCCTGAAAGTACATAAAGATGAATCTTTTTTTAAAAATATAATGTTAAAAAAATTAGAAATGTTTTATTACAATTGCCTACTACCAGAAATTATTGATCCAAGACACCCCCGAAGTATGAAAATCAGAGATCCTCAGTACATATTAGATGCCCAGGAAAAATGAGCAGAAAGGAAAAACAGTCAAGAAGGAAAGAGAAAAATCCAAACCAGTAAACCAGATCACAAAATTAAGAAGCAGAAAGTCCTTGAAAATCCTAAAAAACAATAGCTTCCAGACGACTTATCCCATTAAAAAGTGTGATACATAATATGAAAGTACCTGTGGTGGTTAATATAGTTAATATAGTAAAACTGGTTCTTGAAAATTATGTATTCTAAATTATTCATAGTGGGATTTTTCTTATTTTCTTCTTCATTTTTTGAAAATGAACTTAAATTTACATTTTTAGAAATGTAAGTCTTGCTATACCTTTGAAATTTGTATTATATATAGAATTAATAGTTAGTACTATTTACTATACTTTGTATGAGATCAGTGTTAATATTTGCTAGAGTAATTTTTTATTTGTGTACTTATTAACAATATTGTAAAATGTTTCTCTGGCAAAAATGTAATCGACATGTACAATATTTATACATACTGCTGTATAGATATTTTAATTGTTAATAAAATTCTCCGAATATTTTTATCCATTTAATTGAAAACTATATTTTTGCAACATTTTTCATCATAGTACGTAATATTTACATGTTAATCTACATGTCTAGTGTTATACTGTTCAAAATTATTTAATACAACTGAAACTGAAGATCCTGTTGACTCTACATTTTTCTATAATTTGTTTTAATTTTGTTTTGTTTGTTAAAAGTTTGATTTAATAATATAATAAAATTATGCCACAATTACCTAGCTATTATTTTTCTAAAGTACTAGAATTTTTTGGAAGAAAATTAATGACTTACGATTTATCTTCGCTCCAGTGCAAATAACTAACGAAAATTTTGATATAAAATATCACTGTGAGAGTGTTTGTGCAACAAGAGGAGCGTCGATCACAATGGAAAAAACCGCTATCAATTCAACGGCCGAGGCATTCGCCCCGACGTTTAAAAGCCGCTACAGGTTTTATTATTAAAAATAGACCACGTATTAATTGAGACAAAATGCAGCTCATTAAATTCCACAGTTTTGAAAAAATAAAACATTTAAATAGCTCTTTGCATAAGAAAGTTATGGCAAGGTGAGTTAATTTTTTTTGTCAATTTGTTATCTTTTTTTAAATTATACTGTTTTTTCATATAGTTTACAACATTTTTGCAAAAAACAAATACACCAAAAAAAAGTAAATTGAATAAGGAATAAAACAAAAAAGTTGTTATTTTAACTATTTTAGCAAAAAAGTTAAGTGTTCAAAGTTAACAAAAAAAAGTTTTTTTTCTGTTTTTTTGCCTATATCTTTTGTTTTGTCCAATAAAGATGGTCATCAATTTCCATTTTCAATGTAATAAAACATATTTTTTCAAATAGTAAAGGTCAAATTTGGTTATACCTCAGTTTTTTTATGCATCCTAGACCCGGCTTTCCGTCATACTATAGAAACGTTAAAATTATATTTGCAATCGCGCGAAGTACATTTTGGGCTGGATGCTTTTTACACCTTTCCGAATAAAGGAGCCACGCCTCCGAGACTGGTTTTAGAATTTCAGGTTATGTCAGCATCGGCAAAGTGTTTCTCGGTAGCGGACTCTTAAGTGCACCCTATCTATCTACTTGACGACCTCGGTCGCCAAGCATTAATATTTATTAAAAAAGAAAAATGTCATATATATAATTTTCTGTCATGACGGAATTGTCTATTTCATTATATTAATATATACCCTTTTACAAACCGCTATATTTCCGATATAATCCTGCCTCCCACTAAGCTGCCTTAATAGGTAATATTGATATGTGTGGCGTGGGTGTGACATGTATCAATATATTATGAGTTGGAGTTAGTATGTAGTGCTTCCAAGGCGCTACAATTTGCCTTTAATATTACAAGTTTTTCAAAATTTGCACCAGTAAGAGCATGGCGACGAGGGTCGTTTAACATGGTTGCAAATGAAAAAAGTCGCTCCACTGCAGCAGAAGATGGTAAACATGTATTATACTGTATAAACACTTTTTTTTATTATTGGGTAGTCATCCAGCATGGACAGATCGGTTCTCTTATCCTCAAGATAATGTAAAAGCTCCAACTCAACTTTTGATCTTCTTTTATCGTGTTTGTTTAGTTTCTTAGATTTCTTAGATTCTAATGTTTCGATTTCGTCAAAATCAAAAAAACCGTCATATTCGTTTTCAGCATCGTGTTCATTATTATCATTGCTGCCATTGTCATTATCAACATTCTCAGAATCTAACAAATAACATGAAATAAATGTTTGTTTTACACTGTCCAGTGAGATTCCTGTCTGGGACTGTAGCTCATTTTTTAGGGTGTTGAACCACTGAAGTTTAAATTTTGGACAAGAAACTGCGGCTATTAGTGCTTCTTTACATTCTTAATGAAAAACAGAGGAAAACCGTTTAAACAGTGCCTCAAGACATGCGTCCAAAATCAAATTTGCACTGTAATATCTAGGGCCCTGGAAATCGACCAGTCCGGCACTGCAAGTTTGATTAAATATAGTCAAGCGGGTATCTTTTTATACGATAAAGTTTACTAACTTAACTTCGACTGATCGGCACTTTTAAAACACTACCGTCTCTGGCTACCGTCAAATCGAATCAAACATTGCACGTGGCAGTTGGAACAGACAGACTGAGATTGAGACAAACAAATATAAACTGCACAATATTTGTATTTGTGTGAAGTACTTAAGTACATTCAAAAGTACTTAAAGTACTTATTTGTCTGAAGTACTTAAGTACATTCAAAAGTACTTACAGTACTCTAAAATGTACTTGAGTACAAACGTTCTCAATACAGTGAAAGTACAAGTACAAATACATAGGATCCTAATGTACTCTGGACTGAGTACCAAGTACACTAAATGTACTTAGAGTACAGCTATCGAGTACTTGTACTTGAATACCGCACAGCTCTGATGCCACTATACCTGAAGTGTTCAATCAATAAATAATTCATACAATATTGAACTAAAATTATAACATAATAACATTTCTTATGCTTAAATAATAAGGGGGCGTCCATTAATTACGTGAGGTGTTCAAGGGGGGGAGGGGATAAAACTAAATCTTTCTAAATCTCAATTGGGGGGGAGGGGGGGTTTTTCGTAAATCTCACGTAATTTTTTTTCTAGTAGAAAACGGTGTAAAATTGCGTGAAAGTAAAGTTAAATTATAGTAAAAGTATTTCTAGAATAAAATATGGAAAAATCTTATAATTATGTTTATTTATTTTTATTAATTTCCATTTAAGTATTTATCATTTAATTTTATTAATTTGATTTTAAATAATTGCAACACTCTCAAACACTAGTCTTTGCTAGTCTTATATAAAAGTAATGGAAAATATTGTGTTTTTGTTTTTTTTTAATAATCCAACACATTTACACCCAAAACACGAATTTTGAAAAATCTCACGCGAGATTAGGGAAGGGGGGAGGGAGTTAAGGAAAATCTTACCAAATCTCGCCAGGGGGGGAGGGGGAGTCAAAAATCCTCAAAAATACCTCACGTAATTAATGGACGCCCCCTAACGGGGGCGAATCGGTCGGGGGCCAATCGGCGCCGGGGAGGAAACGGCCGGGGCGAAACGGCAGGGGCGAAACGGTGGGGGCGAAACGTCACCATCCCGGTGTGGTTACGTCAAAAATAGTGGTACATTTTAACTTGTCTGAAGCACAATCGTGCAAATCAAAATTTATTTTAGTTTTTATCAAGTGAAAAATACATAAGATATCTATTATTGAAATTGGGGGGAGAGAGAAAATGTTCACTTTCTATTCCCTTGTGAAAATTCGTATTCTTGAAATCAAATTCACCATAAATTGGTAGATAAATTTCTCTCAAAACTTTCTCCTACTTTTACATAAAGCAAATGAAAATAACGAGAAAATTTAATTCTCAAGCATGCGTAGTGCGTGTGAGAATTTAAATAAATAAATAAATAAATCAAAATATAACCATGTTAGTTGTTTTCTAGTGGTATCTTTATACATTTGAAAACAACAACAACAATAATAATAATATTTATTGATCCTTAAAAAAATGCATTCTTAAAAAACTACACACATTTAGAATATACAATAAGTTTAAAGAAAATATTAATAAATACAGATAAATGTTAAACAAAATGACAAAAATATAGAACAACTTGTTTAATTATAAAATTCAGTGTCAGAAAACTATTCCCCTAAAACAATATAATGGCCCTTCTCCAATAGCAACTTATAAATTTGTTTTTAAAATAAAAAATTAGGAAAGTGGTTGTAGAGTTTTAAACCCATTTAGAAGGGATATATCATACTTAAATTTCCAAGAGATTCGAATTTCTGGTTTGACAATTATTATGAAAAAAGTGCATTATTTATATTGTTCTTATTGTGCCACCATTTGGATGCCCTACTCCTTCCCATTCATTATACACACACATTCATCGTCATTCATTACACGTCGACGATGGTTAACCGCTAGTCGGTGACTCATCCACGTGTGACCCGGACTCTTGTTACCTTAGTCCCTTATACGAGTTTGTACAAGTCCTTAATATGGTGTGTTCTATAGGTTGCCAAAAAGTGCATTTATTTGCGATTTAGTGTTTCGCAGTTGCACATATTTGTTTGGCTGTTTCTGGTTCCTTATGAGAGTCGACACAATATATAGGCCTAGTTTTCTCAGGTGTCCCTTTACTGTTATTGTTTTCAACTGGTTCCTATTCATAGAGAGTAGTTTTTCTATTCTTTTTGAATATGGTCTTCCTATAAAGGTTTTCCCATGAATTAGTTTTGGGATATTCTCCTAATAGTTGTTTGTTTTTTTCGAACCCAGTCTTATATGAAACCTCGAACTGTAGGTCTGTTCCAACACGCGCGAAAACCGTAATATTACCGTACAAATCATGCACTGTATACAATTTTTGGGTAGAGTGACGATTTGTACGGTAATATTACGGTTTTCGCGCGCGTTGGAACAAAACTTGTATATTTCGTACTTCAAGATTTATATTTGATTCTGGTATTTCTTCTTACCCTTTTCTTGCAAGTTAGTCAGCCTTTTTATTGCCCTCGATCTCTTGATGACCTGGCAACTAATATAGTTTTACTCTATTTCGATCTGCTAGTGTTCTCAGTTCTTCGATGCAATTCCATTCCACTTCACTTTGTGGTTCGGTATGGCCTAATTTTCGACAGCTCTCCTATTGTTTGTTCTCGCACATTATAAGACTGCATAAACCTCATACTGAAATACTAAAGCATGTCTTTCTATTGCATAATTTTAAGGTTGGTGTTAGGGTTTTTGTAGAATACCCCAGCCCCAGGGCCTTTCGCAGTCTTTGACTCGTCTGTGTACCAGGTTTAATTGGGCACTGGGTTCCCTTGTAGTCCGTTCTGTTTGGTATTAAAACCTCGAATGAAGTGTTAAAGAAGTGACTTTTGGTCATGTGATCCTGTTATCATGTCTATCACGTTCCTTGTCACTACCCTTCTTTATGTGACCGGACCGGGATTCTTATATGCGAACTCAACACGTAACGAATCGAATAGAGAGAGAGACATTATTTAGGAATCGCTTTTTGTGGAACGAAGATAGGCATCTCAACACGTGTTGCATTGAAAGATGAGAATCCCAATGATGGTCTAACGTTAAGATTTTTTTTTCAATGTGTTCCCCAATCTGTAAGCACGTAATCTTGTCTCCTCCTGTATCACAAGGTAATAATTTTACAAAAGTTTTTGAAATGTATATTTGTAATAAAATTTATCCACTAACGCGGCACTTAATATATGGGTGTTAGCCAAAGGAGTAGTTGTTTTCTGAAGGGTAATTTATGTGATATTGGCTTTGAGATTTATTCATTTTATTATATTTTTTGTTGAAAGTTCCTGCTTTCTTGTATTTATAGGAATGTTGTACCAATTTGTATTTTCTAATAAAATATAAATAAATTAAATACCAAAAAATAGTTTTTTGATATCTTATCTTATTAATTTCATTTTTTATTTATACTTATAAAGTTGACCTAATAAGTGAGCGTATGTAACGTGATTGTTAAGTACTTTATAGTTTTTTTAGTCATTTAGTGATTACCTGTGAGACATGGAGCCTTCACAGGTTTCTTCGCAAAAAAACAAAGTTATAAAAAATAAAACAACCTAACCTGTGCGACCTGGAGCCATTTAAAATTTTCTAAACCAACTTTAACACAAATGAAATCAAATTATTATTAAAATATTACACCAAATCTGCACAGGCGAAATTATGTGTCGGATTTTGTTTACAAAAATCGAATTGCAAACATTCTACCACGGTGCTATCCACGTAGTTGTCAAATTATTATTGTTACAAGGATTGTTTGTGGTTATAATTCGATACTGATTAAACATAAGGCTCCAAAGCGCACAAAAGGCTTTCAAAATTACATTAGGAAAGTATATTTGCATTCTTAATCAGTTTCTTGTATTTTTCTGGTTGCAACTATTATAGTTGTATAGTGTTTTTCAGGAAAGTACGCATTTAATTTTGAAGTGTATTTAATTCAATCATAAAACGCATGCTCGCTCCTCAGATATAATAGGTGGCGCAAAATAAAGTCCCCTATTTGTTTTTTATACAAAAGTAAGATTAATTAAAAAACAGTCATATTATAAATGAAACATATTTATTTAAATTCTAAAAATTTGTTTTGTTACACACTAAAAACAATATCGATCAAATGGCCACCCCCAGCATTAATGTAATAATGAGCTCCTTTTAAAGCATTTTTTATAACTTTCTTTAACATTTCAGGTGGTATTCTGTCAATTTCTTCTAGTGTTCGAGGATTATTTACAAATACCCTATGTTTAAGATAACCCAATAACCAGAAGTCTGGAACAGTTAAATTGGGAGACCTTGGCGGATATGCAATATCGGCGTTTTCCAGGAAAAATTCTGATAATCGACGAATTATTTTGATAAAAAAAATTTTAAGATTTCGGCACGTTCTCGAGGCGTATATCGATTCATAATGAATTTCCCAAGTATCCTCTTTGCAACTGACAGAAAAACTCGAACAGATGTCAACTAAAAACGAAACCATGACAACATTCCATAGGGTACTTGATTTTGCGCCACCTTGTACTTACTCGCGCAAACCATCCGCGCTTAAATTAGCAGCTGTCTCCTTCTTTCTAATGTGGCAGCCGATGCGACAGCTTTGTCTGCGTAACAATAAACACAATCAGAATGATTGCAATAAGGGTTTAATTATGAATGAATGGATTAGTCTAGCAGTTTTTCGTCGTTGGTTGGATTCTGTAGTCGGCAGTTTGCGATCAGACGATTTAATGGTGTCATTAAGACCACAGTACCACCCCCAATATTCGTAACATGAATTAATTTTGATAGATGTCATTTATGTGTCAGAAATTAAGAATCCTTTTGTTCAGCAGATGGAGCAATATTCCATATTTAATAGTTCTTTTGTTCAACAGATGGCGTAATAATTTTATTAATTCTAAACGGCAACTGTTTTAAAATAACAAATTCATCACCCCTAGCTACTACGCGATAATAAGTAAACGAGTTCTTGACCTTGACAAATATTTTCGATGTAACATGTATAAAAATAAAAGTTTTGGATTAAATTCGACACATCGGTATATTTACTTAGTAAATCATTCTTGTTTCCAGTCAACAAAGGACAAAGGTCTTCGTATCATTACGTAGGGACCGCTTATACTATACATGGTGTTTCGTTAAGAATGGAACATAGAACAACTGACGATTCTCTGATTAAAAATAAGACAACTAAACAAATCATGCTTAGATAAAATGTTTCTCGGTACCGAATTACTATATATTTTTTTTATTACTCACAAAAATTTTTACTAAATTTGGCAAACGTTTTCGGTGTCAAATTATCCACCTATCAGCAAAAAATTAGTTACCTTAATTAACTTTTCCAGTGGCGTACAGCATTCGTACGTAATACCGCATACCTCTTAAATTTTACGTCACTATCCAAAATGTTATTTGGACATAAAAATTTAAATTTTTTGATGTTTTTAAATAAATAATGTACTCTTCTTAGAAATTTAATAAAAAAAATCGAAATTTAAAAACTTCTGAATTTTCAAATATGTGCGAATATCTCAAAAACTAACTCAACTTTATTTAAAAAACATCAAAAGTGGACAGTGGACTAAAATTTAGAAGGAAAAAACATGTTACTTGCCCATGATGTACGCCACTGGCAAAGCTTATTTAACTTATTTTTTTGCTGATAGTTGTATTTTATTACACCAATAACGTTTGCCGAATTTAGTACAATTAAACTGAGTAATAAAAAAATTGTAGCTATTCATAATTTTTGATTTTTCAACTTTAAAACCCTGTTTTTCGGAAACGAGTAATGTTTTACCTACGGATGTTTCGTTTATTCGGCTTATTTCTTATCAGTTTATCTTCAGTTGCTCCCATTCTTAATGGAATACACCCTGTATATACCGAAAGGTCTTACAGCCAAAGAACCAAATAAAAAAAGAAAAATGTAATAAAAAAGTGTTTTTATTACATTATATACCCACAATACTTTATTTAGATCTGCATCAGTAAAAATTATTTTCAAAAAATTTAATCTCATTTATATGTAAGTTGGCGGCATCGGCATGCAGAAAACTTTTTTAAGAATCTTAAGAAAAAAACTTATTTTTCATAAACAATTGCATGGTCTATTAATTTTAGAAAAAAAGTTACTTTAGATAAAAAGTTATGCATGGTCTAAAACCTAAAATTCAATCATCTGATAACAAATTTTATCAGTCGTATACAGTGTTTGTCGAAAATAGAGGTATTTTATATTGAGCAAAATTATATTTTTTGACAAACCTTGTAAAACCGACTGATAAAATTTGATATCGGGTGGTTGCATTTTCTGTTAGACCATGCATACATTTTTATGATGAATAACTTTTTTTCGTAAAATGAATAATAAAAAAGTTTTCTATTTGCTATCAACTTACATAGACATACTGTGTGTATGCAACTTATGACATATTGCTGAGCTAATGTTTTTGTAAGAAAAAAGAAATTAATCATAAAATTTTACTTCATTTGTAGAGTCGTAATTTTTGTTTTCATATTTGTACTTTTTTTATCAATTTAGAATTACAGTTACTACTTTCAATTATTAATAAAAATTACGTGTGTATTTTAGATTAATCAATAAGAAAAATAAGCATTTTTGAAATATTAATAACTAAATACAAATTAAACAACAAATGAATAAAAAAGCATTTAAAACACGTTGACTGCCGAAGCAAATGTTGTGGTCGGGTCTGCTGAGCCGAAGTAGTTTTTCTAAAAATTTAAGTCTGTTTTTACGTTTTAAGAGCAAAGTAGTTTAAGTAAATACTTAGGTAAACTACAATATCTAATAGAAGCGTGAATAAAATATATAAACGCGACGCGGGTTTAAATTGTTACAAACATTGTTCAATATTTCAATTTGTGTTGTAGACACGTAAACAATTTCTAAATGAAAGTTATATGAATTTCAAAAATAGGTATATTAAAGATATTTTTAGATATACAGGGTTTTGCGTTTTTGTCTGACACATAAAACGGTATATTTTTTAAGTAGAAAACCCTGTATTTTACTTCAGTTTTAGAATGATTTAGTAATACTGTATTTAACCCTAGAATTTTATTAACAAATATTGCAGGGTTGCCAATAAATTAATTTTTTTATGAAATTAGAGAATGATTCAGACCCCAAATTAAATTATCATTATTTAGGTAGGTTTAAAATAATTTCAAATTTTTTTTAAAATGTAGTAATAAGATACTAAGCTAACGAATAGTGGTAATAGAACTGGATTATTTTATACAGTGTGTTTTGAAAAACAAGTCTTAAATATGGCTAATTCCAAGTTAAATTTATTTAATTTTTTTCAAATGCCATACGCTGTATATTATTTAAGCATACAATTCCTTATAAATTAACATATCCAACGATACCAATATGTTAGCCAATAACACATACAGGGTGTCCCATGAGTGCGTAATTGATCGATAGCAGTTTTATAATAGAAAATACGAAAAAAATTAATATAAAATTTGTATGACCATATTTAACAATTATTTATAAATATACAGGGTAATCCATAAACGATTGTCTAACCAAACCTATACATTTTTAAAGCAAAACACAGGTAGTTATACATATTTGACTGTTTTCACATCGTCGAACAATAATTTCAATTTCATTCATTTGCTATGTTGTATATAGGGTGTGTCAAAATGGTCACGATTTTCTCAATTTTAGAATGAAACGCCCTGTATGTTATGCCACCAATTAATATAATATTCCATTGAAAAAAATTTAAACATTTGTAACCTCGCGTGTTGACACACCCTATATATAACATAGCAAATGAATGAAGTCAATTAAAATTATTTGACTACGTGAAAACAATCAAATATGTATAACTACCTGCAGGGTGTTTTGATTTAAAAATGTATAGGTTTGGTCAACATCTCGTTTATGGACCACCCTGTATATATAGGAATAATTTTTAAATATGGTCATACAACTTTTATATTAATTTTTTTCTTATTTAGTAATTGTATGCTAAAATATTATATCGGATGCTGCCTTTGAAAAAATTGAGTAATTTGACTTAAAAGTAACCATATTTAAGACATGTTTCAAAACACTCGCTATAAAAGAATCCAGCACTATCACTACTATTCGTTATCTTAATGTGCTATAAGTCAGTGTATTAAACAATTTTGAAATCAATGTAATCCTACCTAAATTATGATAATTTAATTTGGGGTCTGCATCATTTTCTAATTTTATAAAAATGTAATTGCTTGGCAGACCTGTAATATTTTTTTAAATTATTCTATGGTTGAATACAGTATTACCAAACCATTCTAAAATTGAAATAAAATACATGTTCTGTTTTAAAAATATGCCAAGCAAAAATGTAACACCCAGTATATATCCTAAAATATTTTTAAAATATGTATTTTTTAAATCCATATAACTTTTCTTTGAAACATGTTTGCGTGTCTTTAACATAAATTAAAATATTGAACAATTAC
The DNA here is from genome assembly GCA_927349885.1 of Psylliodes chrysocephalus. NCBI lineage: Eukaryota > Metazoa > Arthropoda > Insecta > Coleoptera > Chrysomelidae > Psylliodes > Psylliodes chrysocephalus. The sequence goes on along the minus strand of OV651817.1, from coordinate 78,866,596 downwards.
GCACTAATGGGACATACACATGTTAACTCAGAAATAAGATTCCTTATAAAGATAAAATAACATTCAGAAGAAGAAAGCAAAGACCGCAAATATTACGTGCGTATCATACAATGATGCCAGGTCATTCGGATTTAAATTACATCGGAATGCAATAAAGTTCCTTCCCTCTCCTGCATTTCACCATTGTATATTTCATCCACTTTAAAATCAAATTCGTCCTAGAAAGAATTGTGAAATTATCGTATAAATCGATAATCTGGCAACGTGGTCAACACTTGTTCATACACAAGGAAAATAAATCGATAATTTGTAACCAAACGAGACAAATATATATGAAAATCACGAAACAATAAAAGACGGCATACAGCTGTATCATTGTTTCAAAAATTGGTACCTCTAAACAATAATTTACCTATTAAAACCATCTCTAAAACAGAGTAACTACATTGTTTTTTACGATGACATTTTCTTAAAAATAGATGAACTACACAATTACAGGAATTCATAGAAAATCTCTAATTTGACAAATAAATTTATCAAATATTTGTTAATCGAATTTCCAGTTAGATTTGAAAAATACGCAATAAAATTTAGAAATATTTTGGCGGGATACTTGGAAAAATATGTAGAATGAAATCTCCTACTTTTTAGCCTCTGGTTTTAAAATCACTTTTTATGATTTTTTTTTAAATTCAGTATATAAACAGAACAAATAAAAAATAGGAGATTTCATTCTCCAAACCTTATACTTTAAGCTGGTAGAAGATTCATTTTAATACATTTAGCGGGATTTAAATGCAATCGGAAATGGTGAACCCTTGCTTCTTATATGAAAAATATAGTGATACTGGGGCCTTAATATATTCTACCTGTTCACAGGCGACTTTAATGCTTTTTAAAAAGATACGAAGTTTGGTTATTTTCAATAAGTAGGGAAGAAAGTATTTTTTTAAGATTAAATTAAAAGTAAAAGATAGAGGCTTAGACAGGACATATATACAATCTTTAATAATAGCACTGGGAATATTATCAGTTTCAGGGGTTATATTGTTTTTAATTTTTTCTTGGCGTTAATATCATTATTTTCTGAAATAGATATCAATATGACGCATTATGGAAAACGGAAAATGTAGAATTCAGCAATATAATTATTACGTTACTTTTCATATCCTAGCGGGATAAAAATTGTTACGTAGAAAATAGTGAGTGCAGATTCTGTGAAGAGGAGGACAAAACTTCCATTCACATTCTGATTGAATGAGTAGCACTGCAGAATCCAAGGGCACTAACCTAGGGGCATTTAAAATAGAAGAGGGAGACTTACCTAACTTGAAGCCACTCCAAATCCTATACTTCCTTGAGAAGATAGGATTGGAAAGGTCGTTATAGGCATCGATACATTTCCTTGTTGCATTAGCGACAGTAGGGGCACAATAGATCTTTTATTCCGCAGTGTATTAGCACCCCATTCCCAACATAGCATAACAAAGTATGATACTTCATTTGAAAGTTAATTTTATTAGTAATTTAATTCACAACATTACGAAACAATGTAAGACTTAAATAGTTGAACAAACTTTTAGAGCTCTAATTGTTAGAAATACAAAAACTTTAATTAACCAGAATAACACTTATACCCCTTACGGATTCCCTAGGGATTAAAAATGTACTTTTAACCCCTAAGAATGATACCATATACAACCGAAAATACAGTACAAAGTTCAATATACCTCAACGCTATAACAACCTTGCACTGAAATCGTCGTTGTTTTGTTATTAGAGTATCGTAATTTTTCATAATTTTCATTATTTTTTTTTTAGTTTCTCTTTTCCTAAAGTACATAAAACAGCGTATAAACCACCGGACTAAATTGTTTTTTTAACCCTCGACGAATTGTAGCAAACTTTTCGCCTAGGGATAAAAAGTTCCATTTCAGTCGCTTGATGCATAATATACTATACCAGGCATTAAATTACTTATCAAATTAGCTTTCAAATGAAGTGTTACACTTTAGAATACCCAACACTTTTTTTATCGCGCCAGAGGGCGCTAAAATCAAAAGTAACGTAAAGAGCAGTTATATTATTGAAAGCCCCATAAAATTACTTGGTGCTTTTTCTATTTAAATTGTATTGGTTAAAGTAACGGAGGAGAATGACGTATGACAATATTATAAAAAGGTATCTTTTTTTTTTAATTTTCTCTCGAAATAATTCGCTAACAGTCCTTAAATACAGTTAATAATCAACATTTTTCAATAAAAAACTATCCCAGCACATCATAACCATTTTGAAAATTTTTTAATAATTTCCATTCTTTTAATAAATAATTCCGCAAGATTTTCTAACGATTCGTTTCACGCGTTGTTAAACAAAACTAAATAAATTTCAAATAAACTAGATAGATAATATTATAAATAACATTGTATTTAGCGTTACAAAACAGGTAATTTCGAATTTTCCTTAGTTTTCGTACCGACACGAGAGAGCACATATCTATTATAATTTGTGACATAATTCGGATTTTAAGACGTTCCAAAAATAACCAGTCGCTGTCTCTCGCCGCGCCGCCGAAATAATACGTCCAGAGTAGCGTCTAGATGCCGATACGTGTGTGCGAAAAAGATGCACGATCCATTCCATGACCCTGTACATAAAAAATGTCCAGGCGCACACATCCAGGATAACGGCGGGTGGGAGGGGAACCAGACGTGGGACTTACTTAACTTTGTCGAGAAATAAAATAAGCTGCTTCATACACTCTAATATCTAGCGGCTGTAGCGGCGGTTAGTTACTGAAATTCGATTTCTCGCGAAAAATTATATTTTCTACATTTTTCAGGTAAATCAAGGCCCTCAGCACCACACGGTCACCGATTCACAGTACGCGAGACCCATCAAGGCTACACAGACGCAGAGCGCCGCACCGCCCAAGCAGAATTTGGATTCCATGCTAGGAAACCTCCAAGCAGACATGAGCCGTCAAGGAGTCAACACCAGCCAAAAGGGATGCTGCAACGCCTGCGACAAACCCATCGTCGGGCAAGTCATCACCGCTCTGGGAAAAACCTGGCATCCGGAGCACTTCACCTGCGCCCATTGCAGCCAAGAATTGGGCACCAGGAACTTCTTCGAGCGGGAGGGTAAGCCGTACTGCGAGCCCGACTACCACAACCTCTTCAGTCCGAGATGCGCCTACTGCAACGGACCTATTTTGGACGTACGTTTGTGTTTATTAGTGCAATCAGTGCCAGTTTAACTAAACGTTTTTGCTTGCAGAAATGCGTCACCGCTCTGGAAAAGACCTGGCACATGGATCACTTCTTCTGCGCTCAATGCGGAAAGCAATTTGGCGAAGAAGGTTTCCATGAAAGGGAAGGAAAGCCCTACTGTAGGGACGACTACTTCGATATGTTCGCTCCTAAATGTGGCGCTTGCAACAGGGCCATAATGGAGAATTACATTTCAGCTCTCAACGCCCAATGGCACCCAGATTGTTTCGTGTGTAGAGTAAGTATCGCTTGTGAATAATAAATAACAGGAGAATCGTTTTTAATTTTTACTGTATCAGGACTGCAAGTTAGCCGTACAAGGAAAATCTTTTTACGCCGTAGAAGGTAAGCCGGTGTGCCCAGCTTGCATCGGCGCTGAGGAAGAAGAGGACGAATGAATATCTCCCAACCCCCTAAAAATATGCCCACTATCTCTTATGCCCCTCCCCTGAAAAAATGCCCCCCTCAAAAACCCTGAATTTTATTGTATAAAGTATATCGTTTGTATTTTATTTTAATAAAGGTGAAAAAAAATGAACAAAAAAACAAAATATATAAATAAATAAATAAATAAAAAAAACAACAAAATAGAGAAAAACAAAACAAAAAAAAACGGTGAAAAGGGACCACAAGTGTTATATGCCGAGACCTGTTTATTAACTTTTAATTTATCGGCGCATTTATTCGAGTGTTTCGAGTAAATCTGCCGGTGTTGTAATTATTTTGCTGGTTTCTCAGTTATTGTATTGTGTGGAAGCCAAAAAGTTTATTTTCGGAACGGAGACGTTTTAGAAAACGTTTATTTTTAAAAAAAGATTCGAATCTCGTTCTCGCGCTGCCGCGTCCGACGCCTGTGGTCTCTTTGGGAACCTGAAAAAATAAAAAAAGTTCAAAATAAAATGTTGATGATCAGCGCGCGTGTGTTGTGTGGTATGTGCCGTGCACGTATGTTATAGCGATTGGCGTTTGAGTAATGTCGTTCGAATACCTACTTCGATAAACGGAAGATCGTTCGGAAGTAGTTTTGTAGGTTTTTTTTTTTATACCGAATGGGCCAATAATTTTCTCTCAAAGTATAGGAGCTAAACTAGCTTAAAAAAAAATATTCAATTCAGTTTATACTACACACCAAAAAAGGTCAATTTCTAAAATACAGTATGGATGAACGGAAAAAATATTTGTTTTTCCAAAATTTGAAATAGGCTATGACAGAAAAGTCATAATGTGGACAACCTATATTAGGCAAAAATAAAAAAAAAAAATTAAAAATATTCGACCGCGACAATTATTGTTATTTTTAAACAATAATCATGGGTAGTCTCCCATCAAATTTTTATAAAATATTTAACCGGGACAATAATTTCATTTTTTTTATACAGAGAGTCCCATCAATTCCTTTTAAATATCTAACGGACACAATTTTTTGAAAAAATCTTCACTAGTTATACAGAGTGCCATTTTTTTTAATATTTAGCCGGCACAATATTTAAAAAAAAAATAATCATTAGTAGTAGTTAATAGTTATACAAGATGTCCTATCAAATTAAAAAAAAATTGACCTGGACAAAGTTTATTTTAAAGATTTGGAAAAATATAATGGAGGGTCCCATTAATTCGATTTAAATATCTGACCGAGACAATTTTTTAAAAAAATCATCAGTAGTTATAAATTTATAAAAATATATTTGTCCGAGACAATTTTAAATTTTTGAAAAAATAATGGGTTCAGAGTATCCCATCAATTTTTTTTTATATTTGATAGGCACAACAATTTTTAAAAAAAATAATCAGAATGTCCCATAAAAAATTTTAAAAAGATATTTTACCGAAACAATTTTTGAAAAAAATAATATACAGAGTGTCCCAACGAATTTTCTTTAAAACATTTTACCAACAATTTTAAAAAAAATAATCATCAATATTCAAGATGTCCCCAATCAAATTACAAAAAATATATTTAAAATTTGACCGAAACAATTTCTATTTCAGATGTTTTAATAAAATAATCATGGGTTGTAATACAAAGGATCCCATCAATTCTTTTTAAATATCTGACCGAGACAATTTTTTTGAAAAATCAGGTTATACAAAATGTCCCATCAATTTTATTTACAAATTATTTGTCCGAGACAATAATTTTTGTAAAAAATAATCATCAGTAGTCCCATGGGTCATTTTTTTTTTGGAAAAATCAACAGGTTATACGAAATGTCCCACAAATTTTTTTACAAATTATTTGTCCGATACAATAATTTTTATTTTGAATTTTTTGTAAAATATTGGGTAAGTTATACAGAATGTCCCATTAAATTTATAAAAAAAATATTTGTCCTAAACAATTTTTATTAATAGTTATGCAGGATGTCCTATCAAATAAAAAAAAAATATTTGAACGAAACAATTTTTATTTTCAATTTTTTGAAAAATAATAAAGCGTAGTTATACAGAGTGCCCCATCAATTTTTTTAAATATTTTAATGGCTTTTTTTAAATATTCATAAAAAGTTAAACAGGATGTCCAATCAAATTAAAAAAATTGACCTGGACAGGTTATACAAAATGTCCCATCAAATGTGTTTACAAATTATTTGAGACAATAATTTTAATTTTTATTTTTTTGAAAATAATGGGTTATACAGAGTGTCCCATCAATTATTTGTAATATTTGGTCGAACAATAATTTTTTGCAAAATTAATCATCAGTGTTATGCAGGATGTCCCATCAAATTTAAAAAAATATTTGACCGAAACTATTATTTTAAATAAAAAAAAAAAAATGAGTTCATATAAAGAGTGTCCCATGAAATTTTTTAAAAATATTTTAAATGCACAATAATTTTTTGAAAAAATAATCATTAGTAGTTATGGATGTCCCATCACATTAAAAAAAAAAAATTGAACTGGACAATTTTTATTTTAAATTTTTTCAAAAATAATATGTTGTTATAGTTCTATTATTTTTTTTAATTTTGACAATTTTCATTTTTGTTTTGAAAAAATAATCGTGGGTAGTTATACAGGGGTCCAATCAATTTTTTTATATTTGACCGGCACAATAATTTAAAAAAAAAAATAAACCTCAATAGCTATACAAAGTGTTCCATAATTTTTTTTTTAAATATTTGACAGGAACAATATTTGTTTTTCAAAATTATCCTTATTATATTTTTTGAAAAATAATTGATAAGTTATACAGAGTGTCCCATCAATTGTTTTTAATATTTGACCGGACAATAATTTTTTGAAAAAATAATCATCTGTAATTATACAGAATGTACCATAAAATTTATAAAAAAATATTTGACCTAAACAATTTTTATTATTATGAAAAAATAGTCATCAATAGTTAGTTATGCAGGATGTCCTATCATATATACTCGTAAAAAAATATTTAAGCGAAAATTTTTTGAAAAAAATAAAGCGTAGTTATACAGAGTGCCCCATCATTTTTTTAAAATATTTTACCGGCACTTTTTTTATAAAATTTAAAAAAATGACCTGGACAATTTTTATTTTAAAGGTTTGTAAAAAATAATCGAGGGTCCCATCAATTCGATTTAAATATCTGACCGGGACAATCATCATTAGTTATACAAAATGTCCCATTAAATTTTTAAAAATATATTTGTCAGAGACAATTTTAAATTTTAATTTTTTGAAAAAATAATAATTGGTTCAGTGTGTCCTATTATTATTTGATCGTCACAACAATTTTTTGAAAAAAATAATTAGTAGTTTTATACAGGATGTCCCATCAAATTTTTCAAGAAGATATTTGACCGAAACAATATTAATTTAAATTTTTTGAAAAAAAAAAAATAATATACCCATCAAATTTTTTTTAAAACATTTTATCAACACAATTTTTTAAAATAATCATCAATATACAAGATGTCCTATCAAATTAAAAAAAAAGTATTTAAAATTTGACCAAAACAATTTTTATTTTAAATGTTTTGAAAACATAATTGTGGGTTCCATCAATTCGTTTTAAATATTTAAGCGGGACAATTTTTTGAAAAAATCATCAGTAGTTATACAGAATGTCCCATTAAAATTTTAAAAATATATTTGTCCAAGACAATTTTAAATTTTAATTTTTGGAAAAAATAATAATAATGGGTGTCCCATCAATTTTTTTTTATTATTTGGTCGGCACAACAAGTTTTTGAAAAAATAATCATCAGTAGTTTTATACAGGATGTCCCATCAAATTTATTAAAAGGATATTTGACCGAAACAATATTTAATTTAAATTTTTTGAAAAAAATAATATACATCAAATTTAAAACATTTACCAACACATTTTTAAAAAAAATAGTCATTAATATACAATATGTCCTACCAAATTAAAAAAAAAATATATTTAAATGTCCCATCAAATTTTTTTACAAATTATTTGTCTAAGACAATTTAAATTTTTTGAAAAAGTTATAGAGTGTCCCATCAGTTGTTTGTAATATTTGGCCGGACAATAATTTTTTTGAAAAAATCATCAGTAGTTATACAGAATGTCCTATTAAAAATTTTTTTTTAAAAAAATAGGCTCATACAGTGTGTCACATCAATTTTTTTATATTTTACCGTGCAGTACTTTTACTTTTGAATTTTTTCAAAAATTAATCATGGGTAGTTAAATAAAAAATACTGACTGGGACAATAATTTTTTAAAAAAATAATCGTCAGTTATATATCCATATTTGACCACAAAAATATTTTTATGATTATACAAAGTGTCCCATCAATTTAATAAAATATTTAACGGGGACAATAATTTTAATTTTTAATGTTTTGAAAAAATAACCATAAGTAGTTAGTTATATACGGTGTCCCATCAAATTTTTAAAATATATTTGACCGGGACATATGTTTAATTTTGAATTGATTGAAAAAACAAGCATAGTTATACCTCATCAATTAAAAAAAAGTGTCCGGTAAATCACTTTTTATTTTTAATGTTTTGAAAAATGCCAGTGTTCTTTTTTTAATATTTGAACATACATTTTTCAAAAAAATATTTGAAGGGATAATAATTTTAAATTTAATTTTTTTTTAGAAAAAATAAGGGTGTCACATGAACTCTTATATTTTACTGGGTAGTAATTTTATTTTTTAATTTTTTTAAAAAATATTTGAGTGAGACAATAATTAAAAAAAAAATATTTAATTGGGTCAATAATTTTTTAAACGAATATTTGATCGATAAATACGCTTAAGTTTGAATTTTTTGAAAAAATACGCTTAGCTATACAGAGTGTCTCATCAATTTTTTTATATTTGTCCGGGACAATAGTTAAAAAAAAGAATCATCAGTAACTATAGAGGGTGTCCCATAATTTTTTTTAAATATATTTGGCCGGAACAATTTTTAAATAAGCATAGTTATACAAATCAATTTTTTAAATATTTAACTGGGGCAATATTTAATTTTAATTTATTGAAAATATAATCATGGGGGTCGCATCAAATTTTTAAAAAATATATTAACTATAAATTTTTTGAAATAATCGTGGGTGGTTATACAAAGTGTCTCATTAGTGCGTAATTGTTTTATTTAAAATGGGAATACTTTAAAATTATATTTGGATATACAGTGTGTCTGAAAAAGTTGGCAACAAATGGGAAACTTTTTTATTATTAAGTTTAGGAAAAAACGTCATTCTTCATAAAAAGTTCTGTAAGGCCTAAAACCCAATATACGATAATCAGATATCGAAATTTTCCAATCGTATACGAGGTTTGTCAAAAAGTATGAATTTTGCTCAAGAGTAAAGTACCTTTATTTTCGACAATATCTAAAATTGTTATTAAGAAAAGTTGATTAGAATTGAAAACTACGTTTAAATAAAGGTACTTTACTCTTGAGCAAAATTCATACTTTTTGACAAACCTCGTATACGATTGGAAAATTTCGATATCTGATTATCGTATATTGGGTTTTAGGCCTTGCAGAACTTTTTATGAAGAATGACATGTTTGTCTGACAAATAAAAATATTTTTCAAATTGAACATCATGTATTCAATTTTAAAATGGCGTGAAATGCTATATTCAACCTTACATTATTTTTGAAAAATATTACAATTACATAAACGTACATCCAGACATTTTTTAAAAACATTTTTTTTTATCTTAGGCTCACAAAACGTAAAGATTTGATATTATCACAAATTCGAATTTTGGAGTGCTTGCAAGTAACCTCCCCATTTTTATGGATTGGTGTGGAGATTAAAATGGGTCTCGTACCTTTTTCAAAATCGTTACATGACGCGTATATATTGACTGGATTAAATATTAATCTTTTATCTCCAGTAATACAGGATTTTTGTTTTCAGGATTGCAGACAACCGTTCATCGGCGGCTCATTCTTCGACCACGAAGGCCAACCCTATTGCGAGACCCACTACCATCTAAAAAGAGGCTCGCTGTGCGCCGGTTGTCACAAACCTATTTCCGGACGATGCGTCACCGCCATGTTCAGAAAATTCCACCCTGAGCACTTCGTATGCGCCTTCTGTCTCAAGCAATTGAACAAGGGCACTTTCAAGGAACAGAACGACAAACCATATTGTCATAATTGTTTCGAGAAGCTTTTTGGTTAGGAAAATTCATTTCATTTTTGGGTTAGGTCTGGTATCGATTTTCCTGATTGCCGTGGAAAATGTGGATATGAAGAAAATCCTAACAGGATTGAAAGTAGGATATTTTTTATGTTGTTAATGGTGTCAAAATTTTGATCTCTGTCCTGAGGAGGATTATATACTGTCATTTTAGGTATGCCAATTTTCCTTCCAAGAGTTAGAAAACAAAAATATTACGTCATTATTTATAGTTTTTGTAGGAAGTCACAGTAAATATTTCTTGTTCATTTACAAATAGAGACTGCAGAACCATCTGAGTCTTCCATTTCACCATTAATGTTCAAATATGAACATTAGTAACTTAGCTAATTTTGTCCAGTAAAATCACTTGTTTATGTCCTTATTTCGAGTAAAATTACTTGTTCAAGTACTTTCGCCAAGTAACATTACTTGTTCTTCATAATATAAAACTAAATGGGTCTTAACTACTGTAATGATCTTCCATTTCTTTCAGTTTACAAATAAGGAATCTTGCACTTTTTTAATATAGAACACCGGTCTTAATTGAGTTATTTTTCTTCCTGTTTTTCTAGACCGCGACCACTAATGATTAATCATGCAATTATAACTATAGTTGGTGTCGTCCACTATGATCCGATCACTTCCATTTAAAAATACTTCTTGAGAACTAAACTGAGTAAAATTAATTGTTCATGTACTTATGCCAAGTAAAATTACTTGTTGAAGTAGTTGTCTCGAAGAAACTTGTTTGTTCATGTACCCCAAGTAAATTAACTTTTTATAAGTACATATGTGCTGCAAAATTACTTGTTCCAGTACTTGGACAAAATAAAATTACTGGTTCAAGTACTAAAACATAATAAAAATTATTTGGTTATAAAATTATTTGTAAAAGTACTTATGTCGACTTAAATAACTTGTCAAGTACCATGTGCTTAGTGTTGACATCCACTATGATTTCTATTAAAATTTACTCCTCGAGAATTGACTTTGAATAAAATTATTTATTCAGGTACCAAAGCAATCTAAAATCACTCGTGCAAGTACATATTTCAAGTAAAATTACTTATTAAAGTCCTAAATCTAAGTAAAATTACTTGTTCAAGTATTAATGTACAGTAAAATTACGTGTTCAAGTAGTTGCACTGAAAAAACTTTTTTGTTCATGTAACCCAAGTAAATTTCCTTTTGCAAGTACTTAGGCGCAGTAAAATTACTTATTCAAGTACTTAGACAGAGTAAAAATACTTGTTCAAGTATTAAAGTACAGTAAAATTTGTTTATGCAATAAAATTACTTGTTCACGTTCTTATTCCGAGTAAAATTACTTGTTCAAGTACTTTCGCCAAGTAAAATAACTTGTTCAAGTACAAACAAGAGTAAAAATACTTGTTTTTCATACTATAATGACACTAGACGAGTCTTTTCCAGCCATGTCTTTCAGTTTACAAATAAGTAAGCCTTATCTTTTTTAAAATAGAACACCGACCTCAATTTAGTTCTTTGTCTTCCTGTTTTTCTAGACTGTTACTACCACCACCACTAATGGTTAATTAAGGAATTACAACTAACGTTGGTGTCTTCCATTATGATCCGATCACTTCCATTTAAAATTACTCTTCGAGAACTTTGAATAAAATTGTTCATTCAGGCATCAAAGTAGTGTAAAATTACTAGGTACTTAATCCAAGTAAAATTACTTGATCAAGTCCTAAAACCGAGTAAAATTACTTGGTCATGTACTTGATTAAATGCAATAAAATTGCTTTTTCAAGTAATTGCTAAAAAAAATATTTTTTTAATATACCCAAGACAATTTACTTTTGCAAGTATGTAGGCGCAGTAAAATTACTTGTTCAAGTACTTGGACACAGTAAAATTACTTGTTTAAGTACTAAGCACAGTAAAAATTACTTATGGCATATACATACTTCTTCAAGTACTTGGATCGAGTAACATTACTTGATAAGTATGTACTGATTGTTGGCATCTTCCAGTATGATCCGATCATTCTTTTTAAAACTACTTCCCAAGAACTTACTTTGAACAAAATTATTTATTTAGGAACCAAAGGAGTGTACAATTACTCATTCAAGTACTTAATATAAGTAAAGTTACTTGTTCAATACCTGAAATCGAGTAAAATTACTTGTTAATATACTTAGACACAGTAAAATTACTTGTTTGAGATTTAATACCCAGTAAAATTACTTGTTCAAGTAATTTCCGCGAAAAAACCTATTTATTCGTATATCCCAAGTAAAATTTACTTTTTCAAGTACTTAGGCGCAGTAAAATTACTTGTACATAGGACGCGTCTCATTCCATCATTTTTACATTATCTTCTAGCCTGTAAGTAAAATTACTTGTTCAAGTACTGAAGTACAGTAAAAATTACTTATAAAATAAAGTTCAAGTACTTTGTCAAATAAAATTACTTGTCAAGTACCATGTACTGAGTGATCCACTATGATCTGATCCCGTTCATTTAAAATTACCGTTAAGAACTGAATTTGAATAAAATATTTACTCAGGTTCAAAATCACTGTAAAATTACTCGTTTTATTACTTAATCCAAGTGGATTAACTTGTTTTCAAGTACTTAACGCGAGTAAAATTACTTGTTCGTGTACTTAGACAGAGTAAAATTACTTTTCTAGTATTAATACATTTAATACACAGTAAAATTACTTGTTTAAGTAATTTCCGAGTAAAAAACTAATTTATTTGTATATTCCAAGTAAATTTTCTTTTACAAGTATTTAGGCGCAGTAAAATTACCCTGGCATAGGGCGCGTCGCATTGCATTAAATTAACTTGATTTAAAATTAATTTTTTCGCCGAAAAGGCGATCCCGTCGCAAGTTTTTCTATTTTTATAATATCTTCTATCCCGTGAGTAAAATTACTTGTTCGTGAGTAAAATTACTTATGCAATAAAGTGACTTGTTCAAGTACTTAGGTCAAATAACATTACTTGCAAGTACTTAGGCGCAGTAAAATTGTTTGTGTAAGTACTTAGAGTAAAATTACTTATTAAAGCACAGTAAGAATTACTTAAGTAATAAAGTTACTTGTTCAAGTACCTAGGTCGAATACAATTACTTGTCAAGTATCATGTACTTTTCAATCAGAATTTTGCAATTATCTACTTAGGCACCTCGAAATTACTTGTTCAAGTACTTAGACAGTAACATTACTTGCTCAAGTATCAAAACACTGGAAAAATTACTTGTTAGGTCGAGTAAAAGTACTTGTCAAGTATTATATACTGGGTGTTCGGCTTTAATCCGGAGGCAGAATAATCTCTTTTCAGTGATAGTTATATTTTTTACAACTGGACTCGAAATCTTGACATCATTGCAAGTTATCTGTCAAATGAGGAGAAAAATATAAAGGCGCGTGTCAAAAATAGTGATAGAAATTATTATCGAATGCCATTATAAAAGTAAAACAAATAATTGACTAACTCAATTAATAAGTGCCATTATTTGTATAAAAAAAAGAAGCTAAAAAAAAATGTGTTAAAATAGATATAGAATTGTTTTCTCCTCGTGTTGACGAACGCTTTTAAAAAAAAATGCGGAATTTTATTATTTTTATGTTTTTAGCGTTATTCGTTTATCTATTTTTTATTTTTGCTTGTTAGTCTACTGGAAATTCTCGAGGTTATTTTTATTCTATTTAAATTAATTTTTTATTATTATTATTATTATTATTATTATTATTATTAAAAAAAAAGTGATTTAATGTATTTTTAAAATAAAAAAAATAATTTTTTAACAGATTTAGTTAAATAATTTTGAAAAAATTGGTCAGTGAACCTAGGGATAATATTTTTATAGAAATAAATTTTCCAGGCATTTTTATTTAAATTCTTTATGCGCAAAACATGATTTGAATGATTTTTTTATTAGTTTTAATTTAAAATTAAAATTGGGAATTCAATTAAAAATAAATAGTTTGGATTATTGGATAAAAAAAAGAAGAAAATGATAATCTATTTTTTGTTGTTGTAAAGTTGTTCAGAACGAGGTTAACCTTATTTTTGTTTAATTTTTGATATTTGTCCAAAAGAATTTCTAGTGATTGCACATCATTCTTAGCGAGTAATCATCAAGTTGCATTTATATACATAGATAAGATATATTTTAAACTTAACTAGTCTGGGACAGATGATCATAATGTAATCTATAAGAACTAAGCTGAAATTAATGTCCAAATTAACGTTTTGTTTTCTTATTATTATAATTTTTGATTAATTTTAATAGCAATTTTTATTTTGTGTTTTATTTTATTTTTTGTTTGAAATATTTAACTGTGATAGGCTAGGCACAAAAAAGTTTTAAATTTTTACTGTAGACACGTTTAACAAGTGACGATTTATTGAACAAAACAATCACAACGACTTTTATTTTGAGTAAGTATTTCCCCGAATTTTAACAGGTAAGGTTTTTAGGGTAATGCGTGACTTGCTTTTGACTCCAACGATATTAAATTTTGATAATTTTCCAAAATAGAGTGTTTTCAGTCTTATTGCGTCTGATTTTCTTTTAACCTTAAAAAATATTCTAACTAAGATGAACACAACCGCGTATTACGTATTTCTTCAGTGGCCTTACTTCCATCTTGATTGACAGCAGAATCATATTGGAAAAAGAATCTAGCAGACAAATATTTTTTAAATTTATTATTTCAGCTATTTTAAGGTAGTTCACTCGCGACAGTCGTACACAAAAATATCGCCCTATAGTGAATACCAACCGTTCGAGATTTTTAAATCTGAAGAAAGGTTATTTTTGTAACAGACTGTACACACAACACATGTGATCCTATATACAAATATGGTATTATATCGCGTAAAATCCATCCGGCAACGTCGTAAATATATTGTGAAACGTCAACTGTATTCCTAAAGTGAAATAAATATAAATATCAAAATGTTTCATTGTCAGGATCAATTAATTGCGAGATAAAGGAAAATTTGTTAAGCAAAACATCCTCAACAAACGCAAAAAATCAATTTTGGCTATGAATTATGCAAAAAAATTGAGAAAGGAAACCCCAAGCTTGAAAAATAACCTGTGCAGTGGTCGCATCGTAGAATTACTAGAGTTGGGAAAACATTTAAAATGTTGCTGGTGTGAAAGATTTCTTTCTCTTGAAAATATTACAAATGAAACACGAAAGGGCCTTTATTCAATTTAACCCATTTTTACCCAGGTTTTAAAAAATTGTCAGCACCTGTAATGCCCAAGTTTTAAATTGTGTTGAAAAGTGTAAATTTCGGAATGCATGTAGACAAACAAATAATATTTCATGAAAAAAAGAAGATTTTAATTTGTTTTTGTAATTTTTTTTTGCAAAAACCTAATGTTCCAATATTGGAACACTCGGAAGGGAAGGGATCAGTAAAACTCAAATCAGTTTTTCCTACTCTTAACAGTTTAATCAAAAAATATTATAAAAACAAAATTGTCGAGTTCTTGTGACACAAAGCACACCTATTTTGTTTTTTGGCTGGAACAATCCAGTGATTAAGACCGTCGAATCGTATTTGATTATGGACTCTATTTTGCAATGGTTTTGACGATTTAGGGCGGCCTCCTGTTGACACTGGTGTCCCATACTTCTTTAGATATACCTGAACTATTTCTCGTCGAAATTGCAAAAAATCTATTTTTTCGCAATGTGGTTGAAGCCTATAACACTGCCAGGCATTGTGAATACACGAGTCCAAACAAAATGCGAAGAGACTCCACCACCATTTTTTCGATCGGACGCTAATCCCATAGTTGTGAATATTTTGATCCATTCGATCCACCCCGCCCATAAATTTATTATACTGACCAATAACGAAGGGTTGAGAAACAGGAAGGACGATTATCGTTCCATAGAGTAACTGCAATTTGAGAATTGATGTCTGTATAAAAATCAAAGCTCCCTCTTGGACTTTTTTTCATATTTGAATTATTTCGCAATGGGCAGTTTTCAAGTCTGTTACCATTGATAGTACCTGAATATCCCACACCATAATTTTTTAGTGAAGCAACCAATTTTAAAGAAGAAAAATAGCGATCCCCATATATTTTAAATGGCACATCCTTTGGCAGATTTTCTAAAAGTGTCATTACGACAGACCCTCCCAGTCCGAGTTCCATGTACTTCCTATCAGCTTGTTTTTCCTGGTAAGGATCAAATTGTATGAGGTAGCCAGACTTTTCGCACAAAGACCATATTTTGTACCCGTATGTGGTAGGCTTTCCTTTTATGTATTGCTTCGCTCCATGCCTTCCGAAATATGGCACCATACTTTCATCGACGCACAGTTTTTCGCTAAGAGGAGCATGAGATAAATATCTTTCGTTTAGCATATTGAAGAGGGGTTGTAATTTTGCAAATTTATTGTTGTCTTCTAGATTATTGTTGTCAGAACAATGTGCATATTTTTTTAAAGTTTCGAATCTATTTCTTCGCATTGAATTTGCAACTAGTGGATTATATGTATCACTATCAACTTCCCAAAGCATACGCCATCTTGGAACTTGTAAATGTCCAGATAGATATAAAATTGCTACAAAACATTTTATTTCTTCTCTGTTAGTGGTGAAATTATGATCGCCTTTTTGCCTGGCGTACACTTCAAACATTTCCACCAAAAAACTGCAAATTTGCACATCAAAAAATGACTCAAAACAAGCAACAGGATCTGAAAATATGTTGCCGTTAAGCGGTTCTTTAGGTGAACTATATGTAGGAAATGCAGGATCTATGTCAACTTTCTTCCATTGTCGTTCGGAACTGGACTTGGCTTGTTCTTGGTTTCTTCGAGTCAACAATTGAAACAGAGGTATATTATCACAGTCATCACTTCCATTGCCATCTGTTAGGTTATTATCCTCAACTTCGTCTTCAAGATAAACTACCCCGTCCGGTTTATTTATTTTAGCACAAGCTTCTGACTGCAATTGCCGCCCACTAAGATGATTAACGTTTGCCAAAGGATCCTCGTCATCGTCAGAATCTTCTTCTGACTCAATTCCATCGTTTGGAGGAGTAATGTAGACATCAGCAGACCAAAAGTCTTCATTTTCAACCAAATCGATTAAATTTTTAGTAGTCAAATACCTAAAACAAAACATAAACATAATGTACCCATTCATACCCAGTGTTCCAATATAGGAACAAAACAAAAACGACCCACCATTTATAAATTTGCACTTTGTTTCTAAAAAGGTGTGAAACACATGTAACGTACATTCCGTAATACTGACCTCTGCAGTGCAAATAATATTAGAGCCCTAAATTTAGCAAATATACTTACTTTTTGGACGCCATTAGGTCAGCTGTTAAAAATTTACAGAGTTTTGCGCGTCATTCACAGAAATATGCAGACTAACCAAATAAAACCTCACTGTACGCTTGGTTAAACATTACTAAAGCGTCTACTGTTCAAACTGAACGGCCACGCGAGCATATTTAAACTGGAGGGAGTAACACATGGTTTGTTCCAATATTGGAACACTGGGAATACACAACACTGTTCCAATAATGGAACAATGGAAAAAAATGGGTTAAAATGTTAAATGTAATGAATGTAATATTGAAACTATAGTACCTACGGACAAAGTTCATACAACAAAAAGTGAAGTTAAGCATTCAGATGTCAACACTAAAGCAGTTCTAGGTAAATTTAAAAAAAAATACATAAGTATTTGTTATGTTTATAATTTTTTTATTATAATTATATAATTTTATTTATTTAAAGGTGCTGTCCATTCAGGGTTTGGTCAAACTGCTTTAAATCAATTTCTTGCTGTCATAAACGTTCTTACGATATCATCAATACTACAGAAAATCATTACTTTTATTTGTATTTTTTTATTACTTCCTCATACTAGTAAGTAAAAATTTTAAATTACTTTAAAGTCATTTTTTTGTGTATCTGTATTTTATTTTGAAGGCATGTTTAAATAAAATTATATTCATCTTTTGCATATTTATTTAATTTTGAAGACATTTTTAAATACAATTAAATTTAAATTGTTAAATCATATCAACCTAAAGTATAAATAACGTCCCTTCCCAGAAGGCCTCGATAAAGTGATAAACTTGACCTGTCCGCGGCAATAAAAAGGTTGGGAAGCACTGATCTAACAGACATTTGAATTAGCGGGCGTTGAGTGCATCGATTACAACGTTGCCAAGTTGTAATCACAATACGCCACTATGCGTCTACTGCTTTAAGAACATTTTTGTTTTAAAAACCTATATTTCTTTATCAAAAATTTCAGAGTTTTTTTAGAAAATTTTATAACTTCTTGATTTACTTTACATTAGTTTTTAAAAAATATGGTAAGAACCGTTTTCGAGATATCTTGAAATAAATGCAATGATTGTGTACATGACAGGGCTTCAAGAGTGTTAATTATGCACATTTTGATTGTTAATATCTCGTTTTACAGACGGTCAAAATTTTTTATTTTTTTATGTACATAAAAGACACTTTCATTAACCTCATATTTCAATTTTATTGAATTCTTAAGAAAGGCCGTTTTACGAGTGAACTACCTTAAGTGACTTTCAATATGTTAAAAAATGAACATAATATTAAGTCAAATTATGCGTTACCCTAAAAAAACAACGTAAACTTGATTGGGGGATTTTTATAGTAAGTAAAAGGTGGCGTTTGTTGTTTGGTATTAGATTAAAAAGTGAATCTATACAATTTTCAAATGTACACTAAAAAATAAAATTTACAACTTACGCTAATTTTTACCTAAATAAATTTTAAAATAATTTTGAATATAAATGTAAAATTTATATAAGAATATTGCAATAAACATTATTTTATTTTATCAAGATCACTTTTCTGATTTGTTTTATGAGATCTAAAAGTGTATTTATTATTTTTCGATATTCGATATTATTTTCCCAAAATCATTTTTACATTTCAGCGATTACTTGACAGCTAAATATGTATTAATTTTGAAAAATACTCATTTCTTACATAGCTCAAATTTTACTAGGTATTAATCTTTATTTAATTATTGTATTCAATTCTATCGAATATCGAAGATCAGCGCCATATATTTTCCGATTAGTTCATTTGTTAATTCGCACTTTAATAGATATTTTATTGTAACCGGTTAATATTTTTCTAACAGTTGTTTATTTTAATGGATATCGCCAACTTAATATATACTTATTTGTACAGGATGTCCACAAACTCTCTTCTTAGAAGAAACCTGATAAATCTGAAGTTAATTTTATAGCAGTATTCCAAAAAATGCATGCTAATGGAGTTAGAGCTGTTTAATTCAAATATCTTTGAAACGGTTTCATTTTAAGTGATAACAGTACATTTATTTAGCGAAAAATTACTTAATCGTATTGGTGAATACGATTTTTCAATGGTAATCATAAGTAGCTCGTTTACGAAGATATTAGACATTTTTTTTTTCATAAATTTTTTTGTTTTATTTTTCTCAAAATTAACATAAAATTGGCAGTTTTCTTCTGTGAAAAGAGTTTGCGGATACCCTGTATTGTTATATATGTATGTACAAATAAGTGGGTGAGCAAATAAAAATTAGTTAAATAAAAGGGTTTTATTTTAAATTAATATTTTGGAGATTCTAAAACCGGAGGTAATCCAAAATTAGACCTTGCAGAAGGGCACTATTTTCAAAAAATGAGATACCTATTGGTACTATTACATTGAGCGTAACGTGTACTACAATATGACCACAAAATCCAAAAAGTCACTTTACAAATTAGGTAAATGTATTATTTTAAACATTTAAAAAACCATTGAGGCTTACGGCCCAAAAAAAATTAAAATGCGATTTCCTCGGTTTTATCTTTATTTATTTATTTATTTACGGGCAAGCCCATTTCAATTACAAATTACAATTATAAAAATTAATTAAAATATCACAAATAGTTATGGTGCTGTTGCACAAAGACATCATACATGTCATGCAAACTAGAAACATTTAAAATAATAAAATAATAACATAGGTTAGTCGAAGGTTAAAATAGAGAAAACACACAGTAAAACATTAACATTAAAGCTCAGTATTACGTAATTGAGTTTTGAATGATGAAAATGGAATATTGAACAGCCTGAGATCATTGTGCAAGTTAGCTAATCTAAGCATTCTTGGAATGCAGCTGTTAAAAGCCTGGTTTAATCTATAATAAGGTACATAAAATGTTTGCAGTTGCCTAGGTAAACGAGTTTGAACAAGAAGATTTATTTTTTCAAGAAGTTCAGGACAATAGGGACCGTGCGTGAAATATAGAGGCAGCACTACTGCCGAAGTTAGCCCTCTCTAGTGTTTAATTTTAGAATTAAATGGTGTAAACATTGCAAGTAAATAACAAAGAATATTTTTTTAAATATTAAATATAGTTAAAAATAGATACCGGCTCGTACCAAACAATCGTGTACAAAATGACGTAAAATGTGAAACATTATTAAAATCTGGACATGTATATACATTTTAAGCAAAAAGATTTAAATGGCTAAGTGACAATAAATTGTAAAGTTGTACCTTAAACAAGTGTATCCAATGTCAAAATATCGGTATTTAGTAACACTGAATTTAAAAATATTACAATAACATTTAAAAAATGTAAATTAATAAAAAAGATTGATAATAATAATAATAATAATAATAAATCTTTTTAGTTAGTCGAAATGTCATTCATCCACTGACGTTTATGAGATGTCCAATGATACATATTATAGATTGCTCACCAATCTATAAAAAAATTATAAGAAGCGGGTTGCAATGTGCCTTTCCTATTGCTCACTAAATAGAGCCGTTCTAGCCCAAATGTGTTTTAAAATAAAATTTCAGCATTTTAATCTTTAGAAAAAGAAAATAATTTAAGTTTTACTTCAAGACATGTTATTATGTATTTGGAAAGTTGAGTTTCTATGTAGTTAAATAATATTAAGAGATCTAAACAATTTTTATATATATAAATAATACTACATAAAATACATAATTGCAATATGTAATACAATGTTGAAAAGGTAATGTAAACAGCTTTGAGATGAGGTATAAACAACTTTGGTAAGAGTTGTAATTGGACATCTATTATTCTGAATAATGTTTAATGGTAATGTCACTAAAAAAAATTACAAAAAATCACTGGATTTTTAATATTTTAAAGTTTGTTGCAATCTCTTTTGACAGTAATTACAATTTAATATTTATGATTTGTTTATTTTAATAATAAATGAGAAATAGTTAATAAATTGTAAAGAGGGCCATGATATTTTTGTCAAATTGGACATTCTTATTTCTTAATAAACGTTCTACATTAGTTTTAATCAACAGAATAAACCATTAATTATCTGTAAAATTATATTTATATAAAATGTTTATTTAAATATGTAAAAATCTTAATGATAAGAAAACACTAAAGATTCTAATTTCTAAACCGGTTCTGTAAATGATTTCTTTACAACTAAGTGCTCAAAATTGATACAAGCTAGATAAAAAGAAAACTTTGCCCAGTGAAATACGCTTTTCGTCGTCTGATTTACATATGGATAAGCAATCTTTGTAATTATGTATATCATTGGGTGTGAAACATTAATTATTGTTGTGCTCTGTGGAAATTTATAAAATTTCTTTACTATCGAATGAAATCCAGGTTTCCAAAGTGATGTGTTTGTACATCCACGGATGCAACAAGTTTTTTCGATAATAATATTACGAAAATAATTCGACTTTATTTAATTAATAATTATTAAACAATAAATCCCGTATAAAACATTAATAAATACCCCCCATAAAGTTCACATTTTTGTCACCAGTTAGAGTTAAAGTTATGACGCACGGTTCCTATTACTTCTACTATTTATAATAATAAATAACAAACCAAGGTCTCTTTGTTTTCGCCTAGTTTCCAAGGAGGGGATGTTCAGAAACTGTTGCATGAAATCATATTCACAATAAACACCCAATTTAAAAGCTATATGTCTGAGAAAGTTGTGCTGAACACTTTCTATTTTCCCACTATATGTTATATAGTGTGTAGACCAAACAGAAGAGCAGTAGTCAAGGTGAGGTCTGACTAACGAACAATATAGAACTCTAATTGCAGTTGTGTCAGTAAAATCACGGGTCAGCTTTTGATAAAACCCAACATTTTCATAGATTTGTTGACAGCAGCAAATAAGTGTTGATTGAAGCTTAAAATAGGATCGAGAATAATTCCAAGGTCTTTAATTTGATAAACAGAGTCTAAGATATGACCATTTAAGTTATAGTTAAATGTAGTTGCAGGTAGGTGGGAACGATAAAAACGCATGATATGGCATTTATTGGCATTCAAGTCCATGCCATTTAAAGAACACCATTCTGATAAGTTATCAAGGTCAGACTGAATTCTATGGGCATCATCATGGGTTTTAACAATTTGGAAAAATTTTAAGTCATCTGCAAATAATAAAGCTTTGCTGTTGCGGAAACAATAAACTATATCATTAATGAATAAGTTAAATAGTAAGGGGCCTAGATGTGATCCCTGAGGAACACCTGAGGTTACTTGAAATAAGTTAGAATAGTGTCGATTTGCTCTAACCATTTGGGTTCTATTAGTTAGATAGCTGCCAATCCATTGGAGTAATACCCCACCCAGACCATATTTGTTGAGCTTTTGAAGTAGGAGAATATGGTTAACCCTGTCAAAAGCCTTGGAAAAGTCAGTATAGACGGAATCGATTTGTAAACCTTCATCCAAGGCTACTGACAAGAAATCGATATAAGTGATTAAATTTAACTCTGTTGATTTTCCAGCACAAAAACCATATTGTTTTTCAGTTATGAAGCCGGAGCAATCATAAGTAAGGTAATCAGTTATAATGTTTTCAAACAATTTAGGAATTATGCTGAGAATTGAGATGGGTCGATAATTTTTGATGTCAGATTTGCTACCCGATTTGTATATTGGGATAATATGAGAAAGTTTCCAGTAGTAATCGGGAAACTCTCCTGTGTCGATTGATTTGTTGAAAATATGAAAGAGACCGCGAGAGAGTATGAAGCTGCAATTTCTTTTAGTAGGATGGGAGGAATAGTGTCAGGGCCTGGGCGGCTATCCTCGACGTTCGCTAAAAAAACGAACCGTTTTCGAAAGCGAATGGTTGAAAAGCGAGTAGTTTTTGAAATCTATATTCTTGACTGGCGTTCTATGAGCATTCGTTTTGTAGAACGTGTACGTTTTTAACAAGCAAATAATATATCTGGCATCACTGTAAACTGTCTATATCGCTGAATTCAAGTAATGTGCAGGCCATAAAAAATAAGGATTATGTAATTTAATTACAACAAACCAATTGTAAATTTATCGAATGATAATTTTTCTAAACACATAATATATCAATGTTCAGGATAAACTGAATCGTTAATTTTTGGCAGAAAAATAGCTATACGGGTGCAGTCAATGCAACCTACAATTCTAGGAAACTCGTACGTCATAAAAAACCTAGTTTTTATGATACAAAATTAATAATATTTTGTGGCAATTTTACACCGCAAGCAAATTTATATCTGTAAATAAAAATTACATGAATTAATAATTAAATTCTTACACGGTAAGATATAAAAAAATATTTATTCAATATCCATTAAATTCAAAAATGGACTCTGCCTCTGCATGTCTGGATCTTTGAGCATTATTATCTTCCAAGTTTTCTAATTGTACAATTATTAATAATAATTGAAAGAAATTCTCAGCTATTAGACTTTTTAGTACTGTAAACCATATTTATAAGAAATTAGATACTTTTCTAGGTATTAATAAAAAGTAGTTTACCTAGAATTTGTTAAAATCAATCAATATTATTAGACATCCTAAAAGTGACATATAAGTGACATTGTCTAAGTCCTTGAAAACATGCACGTTTTATCAAAAACGTGTGAAAAATTGCGCTCGCTGTAAAACACCCATTTTAAAAACGTACACGCTTTTAAAACGGATGTCGAGAATAGCGAATAGCTCGTATGTTGCTAAAGGGTATACGTTTTTTAGAAAACGATAGCCGAGGATAGGGCCCCGGCCCTTTTTTATATCAAGGTTTGACAGTTTATCGTAAATGGTCGAAATTGGGATGTAGTATGAAGAAACATTAACTTTAGATTCAATTTGGCTATCGTTTAAATTTAGGATATGTGTGGTGTAGAGTGACGAAAAATGCCTTGCAAACAGATTAGCTACTTCACTGCCGCAACATGCAAGAGGGTTCTCCAAATTCATTTTATCAGGTATGCTGTTATTTGCTCTTTTACTATTAACAAAATTCCAAAATGATTTAACGTTAGTCTTAATAGAGGTTTCAACAGAATTTATATAATTTGAATAGCATCCTCTGGATAAAAGCTTACATTGTGCTCTTAACTGGCTAAATATTTCATAATTATGGGTAGTCCTGTTATGTTTATAAATCCTGTAAGCAACCTTTTTATCATTAACCAAGCTCCTAAGCTGCGAGGAATACCAATGTGGAAATTTTTTCGTAGAAACTTTCCTAATGGGAATAAATAACTCAATTACGGAAAACAGAGCGTCATAAAAAATGGAAATCATCTCGGAAAGTTCCTTATTTCGAAGAAGCCCGTCCCAATCCATGTCTTCCAAATATTGACGTATACCCGTGAAATTGGCGTTGCGAAAATCATAATAACACTCATCACCGGGAGCCACACTTTTGTTCAACATAAATTGTACTGTTGTTGTACTGCGCATCAGTTGAGATCAAAATGTCGTCGGCCAGGAGCACTGTTAGTTCAACAGGGGACAGAACTAGGTCAAGAATAACACCCCTTGTGTTGAAGACTTTGTGAGACTGGAAGATATTGTACAATGCACATATATTCGAGACTATTTCGATAGCACTTGCTTCATCCAATGAAGATGTGGGTTGAGCTGTAGCTGAAGAACAGAAATCTTCAATTTGCCATATTGCCGTAGGTAGATTGTAATCTCCAAACAGGTAAAACTGACTGCCTGGATATTGCTCGTTTAGGATTAACAGTTGATCATAATTAAGAAAGAATTGCGAAAAATATTGTACTTTTTATGTTAACACTACGAAATTAGCTAAACTAAATTTTAAAACAAAAGAAGATGGAATATACAAAGCGATAACACCGTTAGCAGAGTGTAGAAATCTCGCGGCAGCCGTTTTAATTGTTTTGTTTTGTAGTAATTAACATAAGTTGATTATTATAAGACACAAAAATATGGCTGATGTTTTGTTATGATCTAAACACATTTTAGAAACTTTTATACAGAGTAACTTTTTTTAAATCTTGTTTAGCTAATTTCGTAGTGTTAACATGAAAAGTACTATATTTTTCGTAATTTTTTCTCCAAAAAAATATTAGTTTTCAATTCACTAACAATTCAGCTTGTGACACTTAATCCCCCACAGAAAGCATAATTCCGATTGACTGGCACTACACTATACATAAAAATAGGTAACATTTGATATATTAATTTGGAACCAGTCCTGTCTGATGAGCCTGCCCTGTCTGGACAAATTGAACGACACGTCGATTAACGTTCGGCGCCTTTAGCCGCTCGACGCCATTTAATGATTCTAATGGAATGAAATGCAATAGATTGATTCAATTTTAAATGACCATTGGAAAGAAAAAAGTGTCTGTTGGTATTATCTCAGGGCCGTAGCTAGAATTAGCTTTTAGGTAGGACATCCGAAATTTGAAATAGGGCACGTTATAGTTAACTATATAGGGTAACTCAAAAAACATGTGCCTGGTGTGATTCTTTACCCAAAAACAAGATAAATTACTCCCATCAACATATTGGGTCGTAGATAGGGTTGCTACATTTCCGAAAGTGAAAAGCGTGACCAACCGTGACGATAGAGCATTTTTATACAGGGTGTGTCAGATTTAAACGGACACAGCTTAATGGGAGGTAGAGTACACTTAGCCGAGTTCAAAACACCCCTATACTTAGACTTTAATCTTACTCTTTTTTGAGATATAGGGTGTTTTATGACTTTTTGCCAAAACTAAAATCGGCCATTTTGTTTGAACGGCTAGAGTTATTTTGATAAAATTTTGTACAAAAGTTACACATAGCACATGGACGTCTTATGGACGTCTAAAAGACGTCCTTCAGGGACATAAAGGACGTCCCAGGGACGTCCTCTTTTAGTACCGGGACGTCAATCGGACGTCCAATGGACGTCCTAATGTCCCGTTTTCGTCCATCTTTGGGACGTCCCAAGGGACGTCCCAGGGACATCAGAAAAGGACGTAAATCAGACGTCCGAGAGACGATATTTTGATCATAATCCATAAAGGGTAATAATAACAAAAATGTTAACAATAAAAGAGCTTTATTTAACAACTTTTATCCTGAAAAAACTAGCTAGAAACGTTTTCAGTTTACAAAAAAAAAAAAACGAATGAATTAAATTTAACACACAGCGCTGGTAAGATGAAACCTTGGATCCTACTTATGGGGGTTATGATTGACAACCTGTGTTATTTTTAACAGGTCTGTTATTTTATAAACACACAGAAATTACAACCTGTTCACAAATAACGTGTGTGTTAAAAATAACATTATTTGTCCATCATAACCCCGATAGCTTGTGTCGACATAACTGAGTGAGTATTATAATTTTGTCAAAATTAGTTTTTCCTACGACCACTTAGGAAAGTGACACATATCACACTATATAGTCCTATGGAAAGTGTCCTATATCACACGCGTATGACTAAGAATTTACTTTCCACCCAAGTGAGAATATGTTACTTTCCGCAGTAGTTGTCAAAAAATGTCAAACGCCTAATTTCTATTTTGATCTATGTAATGTCCATATTAATACTAAAATCGATATGATTGTTAAATTATTGAAATTGTTTTAAATTAGATCCTAGATATTTATCTTTAACAATTATTATTAAAATAATTTTAAAATAACTAAAATTATGTTTGCTCTTTAATTTGGGTAAATACATAACCGATTAGATCATTCAATTGACGTAAGGCCCATTAGCTCAGTTGGTTTAGACGTCGAACTTATCAACTTTGCCATTTTTTGACCGCGTTCAATCTATGGTTCAAATCCTGACGGAGCCGAATTTTTTTTTTGTTTTTTTTTTATTTTTTATTAGTTTTTTTTGTTTAGAAAATATGAAAATTGAATAAATACGATTATTGTTGATTATTTTTTTAAATACATTTTAATTAATATAGTAATAATAACCTTGGTTTTACATTTTTTTGATATTATTTTGTAAGCTAATTTCTATTTTGATCTATGTAATATCCATATTAATACTAAAATCGATATGATTGTTAAATTATTGAAATTGTTGTAAATTAGATCCTAGATATTTATCTTTAACAATTATTATTAAAATAATTTTAAAATAATGTTTGCTCTTTATTTTGGTTAAATACATAACCGATTAGATCATTCAATTGACACAAGGGCTGTTAGCTCAGCTGGTTAGGACGTCGAACTTATCAATTTTGCCATTTTTCGACCGCGTTCAATCTATGGTTCAAATCCTGTCGGGGCAGAATTTTTTTTTTGTTTTTTTTTATTTTTTTTTATTTTTTTTTTATTTTTTTTAGTTTTTTTTGTTTAGAAAATATGAAAATTGAATAAATACGATTATTGTTGATTATTTTTTTAAATACATTTTAATTATTATAGTAATAATAACCTTGATTTTACATTTTTTTGATGACATTATTTTGTGGTCGTAGGAAAAATATTGTACATCACTTGTGTGAAAAGTGATTTTCCACACTCGTAATGTAATATACTATTGTTCCAACTTTCCGCCATTAAGGTATTTTCTTTCCGCCAGCGGCTCTATCGCCAATACACATCACTTATTCTCACCTCAACACAAAACACTTACTTCACTTTATAACCACTTTACCACCAACATCAAAAAAATAACAAATAACACTATATAACCTTCTTTTTTCTTGGTTAATCTAAGTCACTTATATAAGTTAATTATTGAATGCCGAAAATTATAGCTCTTGTTGTTTCATTTGAAAATAAATGATAGGTCAGTTTTTCTGTCCTCGTACTCTTGCAAAAACAAAACGTTGAATTTCAAGTTATCGATTCAAAGACCAACGATGCTAGTACATAAAAAGTCCCATAGACGTCCCTTGGACGTCCCACTAACGTCCCGGACTCGGACCGAAACCTAAACGCTTTGTCGAAACGGGACCAAAATAGGACGTCCAGAGGACGTCCTTTGAAGGACGTCCTAGTGTTCACTGTAATGGGAAGTCCAGTGGACGTCCTATTTAGGTCCGGGACCAACCCGACCAACAAGGGACCAAATCAGGACGTCCATGGGACATACTGTGCTATCTGGGTAGGTTAATGAAAACCATAATTTAATTTTAAAAAATTCCAGGACCGAACTCTCTTTTTTTTATATTGCTCTTCTTAGCTAGAATATCACCCTGTTTATCGGATTTTTATAAATGTTACTGCACATTTAAATAGTACATGGATCAACAAATGAAATAATGTAATAATATTTAATGGCACCATCTTGATGTTCTTACAATAAATAAAGAAAGAAAACACTTTAGATTTTGTTTTGCCAGTATGTCGGGTGTGATACCGTATACAGTGCCAGTCACTAAACGTTTTGCAATGTGAAGACAACAGGGAGTTAGCATTAGGGCAAGCAGGAAAGCAATAATATCAGCGTTGCCAGTTTATACGGCTCGACCGCGGTGTCAGGTTTTCTCTTCAGTAGTTTTTATTCAGCATTTTTTTTCTTTTAATTTACACATTGTTTTTTTATGAAAGTTAACGTTAGTTATATGAATTCTTTGGTACAAAATTGGGGTGTCATTAAAATACAGTAAACCATTTTTTTTTATTATTTTACTCTATAATCCTAGTCATGTCCGTTGTTCTATTTTTTTTTGTTTTTTTTTTTGTTTTGTGGTTATCCGTTTTTGCATAAGGGCGTTGGACCCCTCTTTTTTTCGTCAATATATCGATACCTTTTTGCCAGACTATCTTAAGTGCCAGTTAAACAAATGTCGCTTACGATAGCCTGGCAAAAAGGTATCGATATGTCCATATATAAGTTATATGGACTTAAAAAATGCATATTTTAAAAATATTTTTGGATATACAGGGTGTTGCGTTTTTGCCTGGCAAATAAAAATGTATATTTTTTAAGTCGAACACCCTGTATTTTATTTTTAAAATGATTTGGAAATAATGTATTCAATATTAGAACGTTTTTAAAAAATATTACAGGTTTGCCAAGCAATTAATTTTTTTTAATTACAAGATGATGCAGACCCCAAATTAAATTATTATAATTTAGGTAAGTTTACATTGATTTCAAAATTGTTTAATATACATACTTATAAGATACTAAGCTAACGAATAGTGGTGGTAGAACTGGTTAATTTTATACAGAGTGTTTTGTAACATGTCTTAAATATGGCTAAAATTAAGTTCAATTTAATAAAAAAATTTCAATATGCAACTCCCTGTATTTTATCTTATCACAACATTCCTTATAAATTTGTCTATACAACGATGCCAATATGTTAGCCAATAACACATATACAGGGTGTGTCATCAATGCGTAATTGATCGGTAGCCGTTTTATTATTAGAAATACGAAGAAATTTTTAATATAAAAAATGTTTGACCATAAACGAGGTGCTGACTAAATCTTTTTTAAAGCAAAACACCCTGTTGGTGGTTATACATAAGTATTTGATTGTTTTTACATCGTCAAGCAATTTTAATTGACTTCATTTATATTGTATATAGGGTGTGTAAAACCGAGAAGTTACGATTTTCTTAATTTGTTTAAATGGAATACCCAGTATTAATTAATTGGTGCTATAACATATAGGGTATTCCATTTAAAAAATGGAGAAAATCGTTACCCCGCATTTTGACATACCCTGTATTCAAAATAGCAAATAAATGAAGTCTATTAAAATTGTTTGACGATGTGAAAATAATCAAATATGTATAACTATCTGGAGGGTATTTTGCTTTAAAAATGTATAAGTTTGGTCAGTCCCTCATTTATGGACCACCCTGTATGTTTAAGAATATTTATTAAACATGGTCATACAACTTTTATATTTCTTATTTCCAATAATAAAGCAGCTATCGATCAATTACGCACTGTGTGTTATTGACTAACATGTTGGTATCGTTGGATAGGTAAATTTATAAAGAATTTTATGCCAAAATAATATAAAGGGTATTGCATTTGATAATGTGTTGCCTATATATTAATGATGAAAAAGCAGTTGATATTCAAAGTCCATGGATAATATAACAAAAAAACATGTAGGTAACTACGTACAAATACCTTGAAAATAATTTATTAAAAAAAAAATATTGTATTATATCTAATTTAAATTAGGCGAGCAACAAAGGTGTCAAGTTTTCCGCTCGGCGAGCGACAAAGCTGTCACTTAATGTCAGTTCGCGGAAAACTTCAACTCTGCGGCTGTATTTCAAAGCGCAAAAGCCTACTTTGGATAGTGATCGTAGAAAAAATATTTTTATGTAAATGTACATGGGATGTTAGTATCTAGTGACCAATAAAATGAAGTTAATGACTCAAATAATTTTTATTCTATGGGGTTTTAAAAAGGTTTTATACCCCTTTGACTCCCTACTTTTATAAACAATGAAATTTAGTTCTGTATCTGTAGCGTGTGGAGGGTGGGTTACCCCACGACACTTAGGCTTATTGGGCATCCTCCTGAGAAGATAGACACCTCCTAGTTCGTGAGCTATTCATTTCATTTAAAATCTTTATTCATTTTTTAAAAAATATATGTACAATATGTAAACATAAAACGTCACAAAAAACACAGACCGTACACAGTACAGCTGTGGCCCGAATGGTATCCATTGAGGCCTAAGGCGGTTTCTCCGCCTGTAATATGTTTCATATTTATCTGTTTTGCTTATGCTAATTATAGCCGCCCTCACTCCTTACCCTATGGGTATTATTGAGGGATTATGGTGGTTTTGGATCAGGAATTGTAAGTTATAGGAGGTTTGTCGTGTGTTAGTTTAGTATTGTCCCCTGTTCGTGAGCTAGCCTACAGATTTAATGTAGTTGACAACGTCGCCAAGAGGTGCTTTTCTTATATCGGCCGGTGTTAGCCGATACTCGCCGAACACAAATCTTCTAATAAATGAGAGAGTCGAGCAATCATAAAGGATATGTTCGATGGTCACATCTTCTTGTTTGCACCCTCTGCAGAGTGCGGATTCAGACAGCCCCATGATATGGAGATGCTTTCGTACTTGGCAATGACCAGTCAGTATGCCTGTGACTTGGCGCAGATTCTGTCTAGTCATAGTCAAGTATTTGTTTGCTGCAGTGTTGTCAGGGTAACTTAAGAGCTCCCTAGCAACTCTGCAGTTTCTTGTTTCATCTTATCTTTTCTTGAATTTCACAAGTGAATGTTCTTTGATTAGGCCTATCACTACCGATTTTGTCAGGTCAATAGAAGGGCCATGTCCAAAAAGTATTTGGTTGGCTCTTTCTTGGCTAGTGAATCAGCAAGACGGTGGCAATGTGACGTGACCTTTAATCAATCTTAAAGTGACCACGTTGTTTTCTTGGCTAGTGAATCAGCAAGACGGTTACCTTTCAATGTGGCGTGATCTTTAATCAATCTTAAAGTGACCACGTTGTTGATGGATACTTCGGCCAAAGCTTCGTGACATTCTAGTACTAACCCTGATTAAATTCGTGGTCTGTTCAGAGTGAGTAGTGCATGTCTGCTATGTGTATAGATGAGCATGTTCTTTCCAGTGAAATTCAGTTAAAAAGAGGACGCCTCTGAAATCCTACATGTTTCGAAATTTTTGTTGTCCCTTAGTATTTGTCAGGTAAAGCCTTAATTACTTCAATATTTAATTCCAGAGGATTAAAAAATATATTTCAACTCTACTTGACTAATCTATTTCATTATCTTACTGTATATTAAGTATAGGTAGGTACCTATTTTAACGTTATTATATTGGTTATATCTTACAAAGTATATCCAAATCTTTAGGACAAAGAAGTAATTTTTATCGTTGATGAAGCAGGTTAATAACAGAGGCCTTCAATGAGAAACTTTTGGTAGTATTTACTATATTATTTTTGTCATATACACTGTCTCAAAAATGATTCGTTACGGAAATACACGGTGTGAAAATTTCATAAAAAAAATACAATTTTTTAAATATTTCTAAAACCACTTGAGATATTTTAATTATTTTTTTGCGTTAAAATATCTTAAGTGGTTTTGGAAATATTTAATAAAATTGTATTTTTTTTTTTATGAAACTTTCACACCCTGTATTTCCGTAACGAAGCATTTTTAAGACATAGTGAATAGGACAAATATACCTTTATTTTAGCCTCAGAATAAGCTCCTGAAGTTATGTACCGTACTTATCGAACACCATGTATACACATGTCGAGAAATAATTTGCAAATTCTAAATATTACATTTTTTTACAAGAATGTTTTCACTCTGTAGAAAAACCTGATTCTTGGTTTTAAGGCAACAAAAAAAAATTATAAATAATATATTTTTGTCAATTAAACTAACACAAGTATCTAAAGCGAATTTAGAGATATATCGCTAAAATGTGATGATTCTATATTATAATATACCTACAGATCATAAATAAATAAAGCAGAAAATAACGGCAATTAAGTGTATTTAAAATATTGGGGGTTTCAGACATCCTGAAGTACTTTTAGATTAGCTCATAATGATTTTAAGAAAAGCTCAAGGATATTTCTCATTTAGCGGATTATCAGGTAACTGTCTGCTTTAATACCCGTCTAATGTCCAAATAATTCTGGAATTCCATCAAAAAGAGGTAAAGGTGTTAAGCTGTCCTAATTGTACCTATTCCAGGTACCTATACTAAATCACGTCGGGATTTTATCCTTACATTTTTGTTTTAGTAATGCATTCAGTGAAAATTTGTGGTGTTAGATTGTTGTGTTTAATAAAAAGTGCTGTTTTGATATTAAAATTGTGAAAAATGATGAGTGCGATCATCAAACGGAATTGTTGCGGGTTTGTTAAAGAAGAGATTAGTGTCGAAATTCAAACAGTTCAAAGTAAGTAATTTTTATTCATTTTTTATTAAATTAATAATAATATCATAAATTGTGCCTTCGTAAATACATGAACATTTAACAAATTATTTATTATGAAGTAGAAAAAAATACATATAGAAAGGATAAATTAGAGTATCGTTAAAACTGAAAGAAATACACAGAATAAGAGTAAATTATAATACAAATATAAGTGTATAGGTAAAGAAATTATTATACTTATAAATTATTTAATAAGGATACTGTATATTCTAATATCGGCTATTTTTTATTACATTTTAAACAGTTGAATTGACAAAATAAAAATTTCGGCCTTAGGATAAGTAGGCTTAGAAGGCTATTGGGTGAATTCATAATTACATTACAATACTATATATCTGTAGCTTACAGGATATTTCTCAAAATTATACCATATGTTTCTGCATAAAATCTAATTAACAACTACTCACCTAGAGTGCATCCTCATAATTTTAAATAGAAATCTATATATCTATTTAAAGTGGTTTCACACAGATAATTTTTCTATTTTGCATCTAAACTATACAATATTATTCCTACAAACATTTAAACTGAGTCAAACCTGAATACTTTTGTAAAAATCTGATTTGTCCAACACATGACTTTCCTATCTAGTTATTATGGGTTTTTTTCGGTTATTTTCTACAACCTATTACAGCACCTCTATAAATGTTTAGAGGATAAACTAAATATATACATGTTCCACATACATCTACCGCGAAACGATTTTGTTAAAAATTGGTAAGAACAGTAAACAGGTTATGATCTTTCCATTTAAAATATTTATTCACTTTCGCTTATATCGGAAGTAGATATAGGGGTCTATTCTGTAACAATTCCTTTATATTTAACGGCCTTTAAAAATATTTTCTTCTTTACTTCTGTCATTATTTAAACGGATCTTTAAAATACATTAGAGGACTATTAAAGAAATAATGACAGAAGTAAATTAACGAATACGAAAATGTTTTTAAAGGCTGCCAATATTTTTAAAGGCCGTTAAATATAAAGGAATTGTTACAGAATAGACCCCTTAAAACTGTTTTATTTTAAATGGATTCCGGTAGAACAAAAAAAAATATTTTCGAAAAAAAAAACTATTACTGGTATTAAAATAATACTTATTTTTGGCCAAAAACTTATGATAAAGAAGGTAGTAATTAACTAGTACATGACATTAAAAAATCTGATGTGTCCAACACATGACTTTCCTATCTAGTTATTATAGACTTTTTCCGGTTATTTTGTACAACCTATTGCAGCACCTCTATAAATGTTTATAGAGGATAAACTAAATATATACATTTTCCAAATACATCTACCTCGAAACATTTTTCTATAGATATTCATTGAAAACGAAAATACTGAAAAATTTAAATTTAGCACTTTTCCTTCAATTTTTCCATTACGGCCCATTTTAGAAAAATCATGTATAAACAAAAACTATAGAGATTGATATCGCAAACAACAATTTTCTTAAAAATCAGAATTTTGCATATTTTGTCAAATTTCTCGAATACGGACCATTTCAGGAAAATTTTACATAAATCAAAAATAATAGATAATAATATTAGAAGTAACTTTTATTTGAACAATTTTCTTCTCCAAACATAAATAACAGATATATTCCATAAAATATAAAAACGGCCTCCCATAAAGTACCCCCCTCCCCAGATGTTCTGACTTTGTCCAAAATCTAATCATTTTACGTCAGGCCAAAATAAAACTTAAGTTTAAAATTTAATGTTTTTTTCTTTATCCGTTTTTGAGTTTCCTTCAAAATTTTAAATTTACACATTTTCTCAAATATCTCGAATACGGACCATTTAAGGAAAATTTTGTATGAAACAAAAAATATTAATAATAATAGTGTAAGTAACTTTTATTTGAAGAATTTTCTTCTCCAAACGTAAATAACAGATATATTCTATAAAATATAAAAATGACCACCTATAAAGTACCCGCAGATGTTCCGACTCTGCTTAAAATCTAATCAGTTCATTGAACGCCGGAATAAAGTTTATGTTTAAAATTTGGCGTTTTTCTTTGTATCGGTTCATGAGTTATGGTGGATACATGTACACACACAGACACACATATCGCGAAAATAGTCGAAACGGATTCAAGGTACCCCAAATCGTAAAAATCCGTCGAAAACTGGAGATCGAAAAAATCATGATTCTTATACTTTCATTATCTGTATACAGATAGGAAAGTAAAAATATTTTATTATAGGGCTGAGAAAAAAAACCATATAAATTCTGATTTAATAAAACATGAATATTTTTAAATGAATACATTTTTTTCTTCTACCGTGCGTAAAATACATACTTTACTCACTCCACGGAGTGCGTAAATTACATACTTTACTCACTCCACGGAGTGCGTAAAGTTGTACTTTTTTCACTAGTGCGAAAAGTAAAACTCTTTACGCACTAGTGAAAAAAGTAAAATTTAACAAAAATTGTACGTAGCAACAAAATAGTAACGTATTTTGTTTGTGAAAAAAGTTACTTTTGTATTTCTAATATTAGTAGATAGTGTGTACGGTAGTAGAAATAATATTGTATGCAACTCGTGTGTAAAGTCCCCTTTTTGACTCATGTCTCACTCGCCTACGGCGCGTGCGTCAACATTCACATTCGTCAAAAAAGAGTAACTTTACACACTTGTTGCATAAATAACTAGTTTATCATTTTACAATATTTTACGGCCAAAAATAAGCATAGTTTATGTTTATTTCCCTATAATAATATTGAACGACTTTTGAGATAAATATACCTAATATTTATTTCTTTATCAATTATCGAGTCTTAACAAATATGTGGGAACATGAAGAATTTAAAATGATAAACCAAGATGAACCAAAAAAAAATGAAAATAAACGAAAATAAACGAAAATAAACCTTGGTGCAAAGTTGTTTTAGATTAGAAACTGTACGGACCTGAATAAGTTATTTAAAACATTTTTTATATATATTCGTTGCCAACGAAAATACTGAAAAATTAAAATTTTGCACTTTTCCTCAAATTTTTCCGTTACGGTCCATTTTAGAAAATTTAAACTAATTTTATTTGAACAAAATTCTTAAAAATCGAATTTTGCACTTTTTGTCATATTTCTCGAATACGGACCATTTTAGGAAAATTACGTATAAAATGAAAATTATAGAGAATAGTAGCAACTTTTATTTAAATAATTTTCTTCTTTAATCGTAAATAACAGATATATTCCATAAAGTAGAAAAACAACCTCCTATAGAATACCCCTCAGATGTTCTGATTAAGCCCAAAATTTAATCAGTACACCGCAGGATGGAATAAAACTTGAATTTAAAATTTGATGTTTCTCTTTTCATCCGTTTTTGAGATATCTTGAAAATTCAAAATTTGCACTTTTACAGGAAAGTAAAAATGTGGCATTACATTTTTGATTTGATACATTATTGTTATAGTTCCAGAATTACCTACCTAAAAATTCACATCACAATAATTAAAACATAAATTTATAGAACCAGACTTGGACGATTTAGTAATAAATAATTGGACACTTTTAACTGTTGGTGGTGAGATTAAAATTTATGCGAACTTATTTACTACAAAAAAGTATTCTTGATAATATTTCGTAACTATTACAGTTTTCAAAATATTTTTGTTTGTAAATCAGGCCCTAAAAGTTTTTTATTTTTAATTTGTGCGTTTGGATCAGAGATAACCAGGAGATGTAACTACTAACAAATATCGTGCGGCCGTGAATAAGACATATTCTAAGGGACACAGTAGGCCATAATATCCGCTGTTGTCATTGTTAGTAAAGTGTATGTATTAAAATATTCGCTCAAGAAAACGATTCACTTCCCACTCTTTTGTCACAAGGCTGAATTTTTCACAGATGAAAGGTCATGATAAGGTAACCCTTATTCCGGAGTTAATACAAAATTAGAGTGTGCAGAAGGGCATTATCATCAAAAATGCAGATATTGATACCACCGAATAGAGAAAAAAATACTCATTTTTTGATCAAATGCACAATAAAATCTTTGTAGGGAGTAATTGTTCATACTTATTTAAAAAAAATCATTTACATTAGCACTTACGGCCAAAAAAAAATATAAACGTAAATATCTTGGTTTTAGCCCTTCAAAAATTTAGTTAAAAAGTCGTCTTTTTTAAATATACCACTCATTTAACAAAAAACGAAGGCCTAAATGAAAAAAAAACATTCTTTATAAAATTTTTGCTTATGTGTTGACAAGGTAACAGAGAAACACCATATTTTTTGCTTTTGAATTAACAAAGATATAACAATAAACGATGAGAGATGTCATAGGTTTATGCTGTTATTAATTCTCACCGCCAAATTTATCGACTCTCAGTGTATCTTTCTCTTCACCTTCAAACGTAGCATAGCTCTGTTTCTCTCTACGTGCCGGCTGATGTATCACATTATAGATATGGTAGGATTTTTCATTTTTTTTTTATTATAAAACTTCTCGTTATGTTCCATTGGGCAATGTGTCATATTGTTATCTGTTTTTACTAAAGAATTAATAAGTGTATGTGTTATATATTAAATTAAATTGGGAAAAAATATAGACATTTTTGCATCTTTATTATATCTACATTCATCCTGTTGCAGCTGAATATATTTGGGTAAGTTATAAGTTTTCGTTTAAAATTTTAATTAAGGATTTGTTGCTGCAAGTAGCAAAGACTAAAATTATATCAAAATAGGAAATCCCAAAAGTTGCATATCATTTAAAGAACATGCTCATATATTTGTAAACATTATTTTTAGAAATAAATTTAATGTTCAAATGATAGATGTGGTATTTGATCATTATAAAGGACATTCTATCAAAAATACAACACGTCAAAAGAGAGGATTTCAGAAATCAATTGATATAGAAATTGACCGACCCAATATTTCACTTCCGCAATAATAGAACTTGTTTATTCATTCGATATTTAACAAAAGACGTTTAACACATTTTTTGCTAGAGCAACTTCTTCAAAACTCGCGAAAATAAATAAATATGGAAAGAATTTTGAACCATCAAAAGACGATTTTTTAAATTCAAATCACGAAGACGCTAATAATCGTATCTTATTGTACATATTGTCAGCCAAAAATACGGGGCATTCACGCTGCATTATTTATTGCAACGATACAGATGTCTTATTAATTTATTTTAAGAAGTTTTTGACTAAAGATATATGGTTCAGAACAGGGCGAGGAGACTCAAGACGATTTCTAGCAGTACATTATTTAAATTTGGATGAAAACCTTCTAAAAAATGTGCCTGCTTTTCATTCTCTGACCGGTTGTAACACAACCAGCTAATTGTCCGGCATTGGGAAAAGAACCTGTTGGAAAACCTTCCTTGAACACCATTACTTTTTGGATGGATTTGGCATTGATCAGTACTCTGAAAACATATTCTCTAATCTTGAAAGAATTTTCATAAAAATTTATTCAAAACTGCCAATGTTACTTCCATTAACATTTTGAGAGGATTATTGGCCTCTTCAAAAACCATCGTTAAATTGCCACCGACTGAAGACGCCCTAAAACTACATTGTTTAAGATGTTTTTACCAGCTAAATATTTGGCTAACCTCTTTAAACCCAGATGCAGCTTCCTAATGTTGAAGAGTATGGATGGAAAGTAGATCAAGATGGAAGTCTGATACCCACTTTTAAGACTCTGCCCGACCTCCACCAGACATAACAGAACTTACATAATGCAAATGCAAAAAAGATACTATACAATATTCTAACAATAATATTTTGTTCTAGACTGTGGAAGCAAAATTTGCAAACACAGAAAAAAAATATTTGCTGTATCGGTTTCTGCACCTGTATGGCACAGCCGCTAATGTTTTGAAAAATGTTGATTCGTGTGGTAAATCTGATTCTCTGATTAGTTTGAAAGTCGTGTAATTATAAATTTTAATATTATTAATTTATGCTTTATATACTTCCTTCCAATTATTATTATTATTATTATTATAATTTATTTATATTGGGGATTTATTGTATTTTGCAAAGCAATAGCCTTACTGTTTATAATTGATACTTCAATAAATACCTTCAATAAATAGTTTATATTTTCTTATTTTTCATTTTACACCAAAAATAAAAAAATCTTGTAGTAATTAATACACCCTATATTCATAGTGGATAAATCAATAATCCCTTAATAAAATATTATAAGAGGGTCAAACTGATTGCATTCATTTCAATACTGAGATAGATGTATAAAGAGTCGAGAGGCTCTGCCTTTGTTTGCTTTCTAGTAAAACCATGACATCACTAATTGTTTATTGCTATATTTTTGTTAATTTAAAAGCAAAAAATATGACGAAAGTACTTTTACCTTGTCAATATATAGGCGAAACTTTTATAAAGAATAGTTTTTTTTCATTTATGCCTTCGTTTTTCGTCAAATGAGAGGTATATTTCTAAAAGAACATTTTTTATACAAATTTGTAGACGGTTGAAACCGAGATACCTATTGACGTTTAAATTTTTTTTTCGATCATAAGGGCTAATGTAAATGATTTTTTTAAATAATTATAAAAAAATACTTTCTACAAAGACCTAATAGAGCATTAGAACAAAAAATAGCCATTTTTAACCAAATTAGATGTAATTTCATTAAATTAGATGTAATAATTTTCAACAAATTCCAAAACCTAGTGATGTTAGATTGGAAGTGGCAACAGGGCTTACACCGGCATGGAAATTTACGTTATGTAGTATAAGCTCGCGCAGTTATTCATTGATAAAACTACGTAAAATTCTTCACTCTATCCCTTCTCTTACTTCTCACCTTTCGTCGCCTCGTCCCGCGTCTAGAAATAGAATGTATACAGTACCAACTAATGTTGGCACCATGAATATTATATTTTATGAATGACTGCTTATATCTCTGTTATCTCTGGTTTGGATAGTGGTCGTAGAAAAAAATATTTTTATCGTAGATATATTAACATAAAATGTCAAAATTTGCTTAAAAAACACGTTAGTATGTGGGTATCTTAGACTTTTTGGCACTAGTGCGGAAAAGTGCACATTTCTACATAAAAAACGCAAAAATAATTATCCTGGTTGCTTTTCGGTACTGTCATCGTAACAAGGATATCAACAATAACTCTTCTACAATGAGAATACCATTAAGCAAAATGTAAATAACTGTTATGTTATAAATTCAGCATACCGTAACGCATACCTATATCAATCTACCAACGCAAATTCTTGCAATATGATTTGAATACGGCTGGCTTACCTATAAGGTAGGAACACTTTAAGGTGGGCTGAACAAGTTTACTTGTCTTTTTTTTTAATAAAGGATCACAATTAACGCATAAACAGGTTTGTTTGTAAGAAATCGGCATCTTTCGACCGGCCTCGTAATGGTCTTTAATGAAATAATAAACACTGGACAGTAGAGGTGGGATTGCCGTTAATTTGTAACTGTTATTTTGAGACATATATTTGATTAATTATTGATTTGAATACCATAACAAGAAACAATCAACTCTCTTAATAAAAAACTGGATTAGCTTTAATGTGAACACTACAAAAAGAAAACTACCAAAAAGTTTACTTCTGAATTTATTTATTTTTTTATATGTCATTACCGATATTTAAAAAACTGCTCAAAGCAAGTTTATTTAACTTCTACACTTTATTTAAGAATACATAAAAAATACATAATTTGAATGAAAAAAAAAAAGGACAAGACGTTACATATCCATTGAATTATACTATATATGGTTTAGAAATTATATGTCTCCCTAAAATGGCAGCATATGGAAAAATTGGTTATTATTAATCTTACCAAAAATCCCATTATTCTGGGAATCGGGTGTGATGGGTTGAATGCAAATAGTATCAAATAGAACACCTTGTTTATATTAATTTTGTCCGGAACATCTTTCTAAGAATATGCTTTTGCTATGTTGTCAGATCTCTTCCACCAAATATATTCTGCATTCAATTTTCATTAAAAAATGAACTATAATCTGTTAAAAGAGCAAAATAAAAAATTGAAAGCATCAATAAAAGTTTTTTATTCATCAACGTCATTTCAAATTTTTATTTATCGTCTTTTACACGTGTATTGTATGTGGATATTGAACATTCTGTTTCATAACCTTTAAGTTTGACTCCGTTAAGTATAATAGCTTAAGTTTTATTGTGCTCTTTTGTTTTTTTTGTTTTTTGAGATTTTAGATAAATTGAACATTGAACTGTTTAATAAGGACATTTAGGATGGTGAGGAAATGTGTAGTGTGCTAAAATACGAGCCCAGAATCATATCATTTGGCCCATTCAATTTTATATTTTTTATTTTACTGAAAAAACAATTACTGAGGGTTATAAATATTTCAAGCATTATGGGATGAGCTAACGAAGAACAAATTAGGAAACACTTGACAGATTTATCTTCAGACAAAGGTACACTCTTAGTATTGTTAGATAAGCAGAGCATTTGATATTATAAATGATATGATACATATGATATGATTAATTACTTAACATTTTACATCATATTATAGGTTTTTCCAGCAATGCTAAATTGCTTATCAACAGTTTTTTATAACATTGCAAACAATACGTTAAAATTGGGAGGTGGGTGGGTCAGTGGTAGAGCCTCTGCCTGCGGATCCAAGCGTCCCAGATTCGAATCCCACCATTGGCCGGGATTTTTTCATTTAATTTAATTATTTAAAATTAATTCTGATGCCTTGGTAGGATTCCCCACTCGAGCATTCACTGTTAAGTTTTAATTAACAGTGCTGTTTCTAAAGTGGCACTGGGAAACAGTAATAAAGCCTACACAAAACACGAGACGAAATAATTAGAGTAGTTGAAGCCGATGACATACAAAAAAAAAACGTTAGAATTGGTTTAGAATATTTGACGAAGACAGGAGTGCGTCAAGGCTCAATTTTAGGGCCATTACTTTTCGCTATATGTACAAAATTGATAAGCGCATTAGACAAAATTCACTTTATGCTGACGACACTCAGATCTATTACAGTTTCCCCCATCATTTATCAGAAAGAAAAACATAATTTCAGCAAGCCTTATAAAATATTAAATTACATTGTTTTTACTAATTTCTATAGTCTGAATAAAAGAGTAGTGCAGTAAAAGTGGATATATAATGTCACATTCCATAAGCGTACTTGGCAAAATAGGTTTCTATAATACAAATAATGTCTCGGCATATAAAATGGTATATACGCACTTCGTAGATTTTGAATGAAAAAAAGTTATATTATTTACAAAAAAATAAAAATTAACCTTATGCTTGTGACAAATTTGTTGCAGTTGAACATTAAACAAATTAAATTTTTACCAATAAATAACAAGAAAGATTATATTATGTTGTTAATGAGATTAAACTTTTTTTAATCTCTTTCAGTACCTAAAATCTTTTAGTTTTGACCAGATCAGTCCAATGGGATTTAACTCTGAGTGGTAAGGAGGCAATCTGGAAATTTAAATTCCTTTTTCTAAGGTTACCTCGTCTATAATTTTTTTTTAAATTTGTTTCATGTTGCCTTGTTATTATGAGTAATTCTGATTATATTTTTAGAACGAAGCCAATTTGAAATATCTTTTTCCATCTTGTAGGTAATGAGTCCTTTAATCGACTGTGATAGGATGCATTATCCAAAACAATAACGGAATTTTTTTATAATGTTTTGAAACTAATTTTCAAACATAGAGCCATCAATTTCTTCATAGTCTTCTGTTTTCTTTGACTCAAATATTAATAAACCATCTGGCAAATATCCATCGGTGCTTCCAATATGGGTTATTATTAAACGTTTTCCTTTTCCATAAAGACTTGTTTTTTAGTAGGTATCTTCTCAAATTTTTGTTACTTTATGTTCACAATTAACCCTTGTTTCATCTAAATAAAATATCTCTTTATGCTGATTCCTTGCGTCCGCTATTTTCCTTAAATAATCATGTCTTCACGCCAGGGATCCCAGATGTACTGAGCTTAAAATCGTGAATTTGATCATGAAAAAATCGTGAGAAATCGTGACATTGTACAATGCATGCGCAATTTCTTAAAATATACAGCATTTTCGATTAATAATATACTCTGTATACCTATAATAGACACGTATAATAGAAAAAGACAAATAATTTTCTGTCATTTTGGCTCTCCGTTCCTCCTTTTGGACAAATAGGTTTTATTCAAAAACGCTAACATATTTTTTGGGAGTAAGAGAGAGGATTATTCTTTTTCCAGGACCATCTAAATGTCTCAAAATACTTATTTTGAATTTTCATATAAACTTATCTAAAGGCTGCATGTTACGATACTAAATTAAGTATTAAATTTAGAACTAAATTAATGCATTTTTTAAGTACTAAAATTCACGTTGCAAACACCAAATTTAATA
This sequence comes from Psylliodes chrysocephalus, assembly GCA_927349885.1. Classification (NCBI taxonomy): domain Eukaryota; kingdom Metazoa; phylum Arthropoda; class Insecta; order Coleoptera; family Chrysomelidae; genus Psylliodes; species Psylliodes chrysocephalus. The sequence goes on along the minus strand of OV651817.1, from coordinate 78,823,093 downwards.
CTAAATTTATTAATTAATTAGAACTATTTTCTACTAAATTTAGTACTAAAAGTGCGCCAAAATGTTGCGCAGAAGTTTTTCACAGAAAAAGTTGACACGATGGTATTTTCTGTACCATTTTGTTTTTGATTAGCGACAATTTTGCATTATCGCCTTGAATGAAGTTCCCTTGTTTTATTTTGTAGGTTATATTGTGTTTTTTTTTCGTGATTTTTAGTAGCATTGCTGTATTTGGTTGTTGTCAAGTCAACTAGTGTCAAATTGATTATAAAAACACCATTCACTTCACTTGTCTATTTTATACAGAATATTTAATTTCTCTGCTAATTTCACGTATTAATACGTCAATGCGCGTGCGCTAATACTTAATTTGGTACTAAAAATTGGTATCGTTGCAAATGAAAAAAAAAATATTTTTAGTTCTAAATTTAGTACTAAATTAATAACTTAATTTAGTGCTAAATTTAGTACTTAATTTAGTATCGTGACATACAGCCTTAATAAAGAAAAAATAATAAATTTCTTAGGACTAGGTGGTCAGCAGGGCTACTCGAGTTGAAATGACAAATCTTATAGAAAAACATTTTAAAACGTACTGAATTAAAAAAAAAAACGTACTAAATAACCAAATTTAAAAAAAAAATATATTTTATGAAAATGTACCAAAACCTAAATCGAACAACACCTTAAAAATGGCTGGAGATTTAAATTAATTAACTATTAAATAACTTTTATAGAATATTTTTAAACATTTACAAAATTTTTACCCTATAACACTTTTATTAAATTATATAATCTTTATGTATAATAAAAAAAAAGTCACGGGGTTGGTGGCTCAGTGGTAGAGTCTCTGCCTGCGGATCCAAGGGTCCCAGGTTCGAATCCCACCGTTGGCCGGAATTTTTTCATTTAATTTAATTATTTAAAATTAATTCTGCCTTGGTAGGATTCCCCACTCGACCATTCACTGTTGGGTTCTAATTAACAGTCCTGTTCCTAAAGTGGCGCGGGGAAACAGTAACAAAGCCTACACATAACACGAGGCGACATAACCTGAGCAGTTGAAGCCGATGACAAAACAAAATAATAAATTATTTGGCTTATCACATGACTTGACTGTCAACTACTGTCATCCATCGTTACTAAAATACGTCACTTTATTCAAAAAATGTCAAAACTACTGAAAATGGTACTGAATTGACTATTTTGTTGATAAAATACGTTATTATATTCGAAAAATGTCCAAATAGTACTAAAATGGTACTGAATTAACTATTTTAACAAAAACGTACCAAAATTAACAATGTAACACTGACGTACTAAAAAAGTTAAAAAAGTACTGAATTCAGTAGGTACAAACGTGCTGAATCTGGCAGTCCTGGTGATCAGGGAATTGACCACTGCAAGCCTGCAAATGGAACAGTCGAGAACTGAGACTGTCAAGTGTCAGTCGTCCGCCATGTTTCGGCCAAAGCGTTCCAACATAATTCAAAAACTTAAGGTTCGTTACTGCAAGCAGCTTGTTTAAAAATATCGTGAGAATAAGGCGTATTATCGTGAGATCGTGAGACTCGGTACTGAATCGTGATATCTCAAGATAAATTGTGAGATCTGGGATCCCTACTCCACGCAATGAATTTGTCTTTTTCTGTTAAAAAGCTGTTTTGGCCACGTTTTTTGTAACAAAAATTAATTCATGTAATATTTTTTGAAGATGAAAATATAATATATTTGGAAGAGTTTATGGTCTATTTCTGAGTGTAATTTTTTGAGTGTAGGAATTTTATTTCGAAAGAAAAAAGAATGTAGATTAGATTAGGAGCTGGACGTTACTTGTCCTTGTCCACCGCGACCTTTTCAGATCTATTGTGGGACTCCACTTGTTCTAGAGTATGTCGTCTAGCCTGGTCTTTTTTTGTTTTGACGCTTTTGATCCAGTAGGTGTTTCGTGAACTTGGCCGATGGTTCCTTTTGATGAACTGTTTGGCCTGTCTCAGTCTGGGATAGTTGTTCAACCATTCCTGAGACTCTTTTTGCATCCATTGTGTAATGGATGCCTTGCACAATGCCTTAGCAACTCCACAGAAGGGTCCGGGGTCTGTCATGGCCTTATCTGAACCTTCTCGGGCTAATTCGTCGGCCTTTTCGTTGCACTGATATCCCTCATGACCTGAAACCCAGGCTAGGGTCACCTTATTTTGACTACTTACCTCTGCCAGGTCTTCTAGACAGTCTTTCACCAGACGTGATTTGATTTCATGTTAGAGAAGTGCCTTTAGAGCTGCTTGGCTATCAGAGTATATGGCAATAGTTTTGCCTGATACTTGCTGATTTAATATTTCTCTTGCACAGTATTGTATGGCTATTAGTTCAGCCTGGAACACTGTTGCATATTTTCCTAAACTCAGCGAAATCGTTGTTTTCCACTTGGGTCCTTAGATTCCAGCACCGGCTCCTTCCTTGGTTTTTGAACCGTCTGTGTACCAGACGAGTTCAGCCTGTACGGGAGGTCCCTGTTTCCAGGATTCTCGGGCTGGTATTTGACTTTGAAAATTTCTTTCAAATTTGTATGTGGTTATGGCTCTATCAGTAAGCATTGCTAGAATATTATCCCTTTTTACTTGCTGATATAGCCTTGTGTGGTCGGCGCTATGTAGTTGGCTTATTGGGTTTTGTCCCTGCATTAGCCTGTAAATAGCTGACCTGGTTTCTCCTTGTATGAAGATGTGCAGTGGCGTGAGATATAATAATACCCCCATTGCTGCAGTCGGCGTAGTGCGTATAGCCCCAGTAGCACTTAGACAGGCAAGCCGCTGAATGCTAGTGAGTTGACCTATTGTACTTGCCTGCGCAGTTTTGGTTACCCATGCCACTGCACCATAGGTTATAATGGGTATTATTATAACCATATGGTCATTTTGGGGTTTAGACCCCAGTTTTTCCCACTTATTCTTCTACAGCTCACTAGAGATATTGTAGCTTTCTATGTGAGTTTTTTTGAGATGTTGATTCCACGTCAGCCTTTGGTCAAATATGACTCCGGGGTATTTGGCTTCTGTGACAAATGGAATAACTATGTTGTTTAGTACTAGTGGTCTTAGTCCTGTTAGTACCCGTTTTTTTGTGAAAGGTACAACTGTTGTTTTTTGTGCGTTAATGGACAATTGTTCCAATGTATCATTTACCTTATTATATTCTTTACCCAAGTTTCAATATAGGTCTTGTTTCTTCTTGTAAGATTTCTCCAGTAACTGTATCTTATTTAATAATATACACTGTCCGCTTAGATACTCCCAATATAGGTCTCACAGTGGCTATTTCATCTGCTGAAAGTAAAACAAAGTCTTATCTGTCAAAAGAAAAGGTTTATTACAGTAAAAACCATGGAAATATGATTAAATTTAAACGAAAACTTTTAATAGGCCTATCAAATGTATTAAAATTTTCATTTTAACTACAAATAAGCATAGAAGAATGAGGTATAAATAAAATGTCTACTTCTTGAACCTGACGGTCTGCAAATTAAATTACTGCACGCCTTTCTTCTCTAGACTATAATAATCGTTGTGTTAAATTGTTTTCTTTTTTGTTGTTGTTAAAATTATTTTGTCAAAATTTTATGTTTGACATTTATTTCTTGTATTTGTGTAAGTTGATTAATTAGCTGGACAATATAATTACTTATTTTATAACAAACGGAATTATAATTTTTGTGCTTATTCAGTACCTGTTACTTCTTTTTAATAAATCTCCTCCATCTCTATTATCAATAATTTTCTGTTTAAACTTTTATTGCATCCCACAATCAAACGACTCGCCGGCGATATGTATAATTTAATATCACAATCCTTTTTGACATTGTTACAATAAAACGATAACGCATAGATAAGCAGCAGCATCGTTTTAGTTCGTATGAAACTTTTGTTGCTGTTGTAAACAATATTATAAAACATTCCAGCGACTCGTACTTGTGCAAGTGAAAGTTTACTAGCAGTCAGGTGACGCAAATCTTTAAACAACAAGGTATCTTAGGAAGGTTAAACCACGTTAGTTTGAATAATACTCTTTAACATGTAGCAACAAAGGATCCGTTGGTTTTTGTTCGCGATTCAACACGATTTTTGCCGCCTAAAATGGACCCTGGATCGCACTCCAGAAACAGCTCGGTATCCGGTAGTAGTCTTGTGTCGCAAAATTCTTCCAGATATTTGAAAAATCGCAGGAGGAATGTGGGCGATAGGGTGTCCATCACCTCGGACTCCAAAGTTTATTTGAATTCTGTTGGAAATCGTGTCGCGGACGAAGTCGAACGCGGTGATAAAAGTGACTGTGATAAAAGAGACTTGAACGAAGTTGGTAATTGTATCAGGAATTCCAAGGATTTACCTAAGCTGAAAAGCAGGATATTCGAGGATAGTGTCGAGAGTCAGGAAATATCGTTCTATATAGGTATGTTGATGGGATTCAGAATATTTTCTGCTCTGTACAAGGGGTTTTATATATAATTTCTTTGGAAATTCGTACCTTTTTTAAAATTACCCCTACGAAAAAATTAAAATTATTATTTAACCTTCAAAGTGAAAGCAAATTTATTGGACAATTTACAAAATTAAAAATTAAACATTTCAAAAACCATTGGGGCTCACGGCCCAAAACAATTAAAAGTGCGATTTCGTCGGTTTCATCTTAAGAAAAAATTTGCAAAAAATGTACTTTTTATGTTAACATTACGAAATTAGCTAAACAAGATTTTTAAACTAAAAAAGTTACTCTTTATAAAAGTTTCTAACATGTATTTAGATCATAACAAAACATCAACCATATTTGTATGTCCTATAATAATCAACTTATGTCAATTAATATAAAACAAATTAATTAAAACGGCTGCCGCGAGTGATCTACACTCGGCTAACGGTGTTATCGCTTTGTATATTCTATCTTAGTTGCACCTATGATTGTAAACATATATCTATCTCTATCGTACTACGAAACTAGCCCGGCTCATAATATCACCACAACGGACAACCAATCTTATTTTTTTTTTCTTGATAAACTATTGTAGTTCTGATAATGTTTGTACGCATTCAATTGAAACAGTTTATAGATCTTATAATTGTAAGCCAAATAGTTCATATTAACATGTAAACATTGATCAAAATTCGATCAAAAGTCAAGAGATGTAAAAGTTAGATAACTAACTAAAAACCAAGAAAATATCAAATATCACAAGTGGCGTGCAACTGAAAATGTATCATTTCTATCAATTTTGAACCACCATTAACTTTGCTAATTATGAAAATCGGACCATTGTTAATATGAACCTTTTTGCTTAAAATTTTGAGATCTTTAACCTGTCTCCGTTTTGGGATACCCTGTATATATGATCTCTGAAATAATTTTATTATTAGTAATAATACCAACTAAATATTTAAAAAATGTGCCAGGAGTAAAATTAGTATGGTGAAATATCTGACACTGAAAGATCCCTTCCTCAACTTTAATAAATATATCTCATATTTTTTATTAGAAAAACAACAACTTACAATCAAAACTGGTTTTGGCAGCTGACAATTCCAGTTTTGGTTAAGAGTTTAACCAAAAAGCCTAAGGAATCGTATGTTGAAGGCAGTGTCGGATTGGGATCCGAAAGCCCTACCGGTTCAGGAGGGAGAAGAGCCCACCTATACATTTGTTTTCATGGTCAGATTCATTGAAGAGTAAAAAAGGTCTTCTTTGCATACTGATGCTTTTTTTGTAGCTGCCACGTATTACCGAATTTTCTTTGTTCTTCTCAAGGACCCACTGCCTGAACTATAACCCACTGCCTGAACGAGGACCCACTGGCTAAACGAGGATCCACTGCCTGAACGGGGACCCACTGCCTGAACAAGGATTCACTGCTTGAACGAGGGCTTACCGGTCTTTTGACCGGTGGACCCACGGCTACGACCCAATCCGACACTGGTTGGGGGTAGCCTTTTTTTGTGGTGCAAATTCGCCTTATGAATACCTCCCCCTTACTGTCGGTAGCGTTCTTCTTCTTGTTTCCTATGCATATTATTCCACTTCTCTTAATTTTCCGTCATTTTCTCCACGATGTTTCATGGGATTAGAAACTTAGAAAGCCCGTTATCTGCCTTATCTCCGTCCTTTCCATGTTTCAGCGGATGTATGCAAAAACGGTGTGTTCCGGCGTGTCTTCATGCACAGTACATGCATTGAAAGTCTGCTGCTTTGCCAGTCCTTTTGGTATACGTGCGGAATGACACGTGTCCGCAAAGGAATTGGATGAGGAAATAATTTAGTTTCCGATGTTTGCATTGTAACCAGTTATCCAGGTTGGGAATTAAGGTTTAGGTCCATTGTGCTACGTTCGTAGTCTGCTCCCATTTATTTTGCCACATTCTTCTAGTACGGTCTGATTCTTCCATCTTAATTGTATTGTTGATTTCAGTGCCGTTTTTTTTCTGCAGTGTAGTTTTTCACGTTCTTTTACATAAGCTGAATAGGTGTTATGCCGGCAATATTTGCTGCGTCCGCAGATCCGTGATCCGATAATCGATGATCACTTTAATCAGCATCTTCCTCTGGTTGCCGATTAGCATGTTACTTGTTTGGCATCAATTTTACCAGTGCCGCATGAGATTTTTCGACTTTTTTGACTGTTTTTTTATTTGCTCGTTGTTTAATTGTTTAATTTATCGTCTATGTAGACTACCAAGCATCTAACGCTCTTTGTAAGGTGTATTGCGGTTCCTTTTATGTGGAAGTTTATATCCTCTCTTTTTCTCGCGCCCTTAAAAATGACAGTTTCTGTCTTACGGCAAGCAATGGTAAAGTTGTTGGCTTCCAGCCATTCGCTTATTAGGTAAAGGGAAGAATTAGCTTTCTCCATTAGGCTCTCTTTTAAGGCAACACGGACTATCAATGTTAGGTCATCTGCATAGGTCATAGGGGGAGTTTTAAGTTCAGAACTTTGTTGAATAACACATTCCACAGCATTGGACCCAGTACAGATAGTTATGGGACCCCTTGTATAGTTGTTTTCTCGTAGCCTCTAACATATTATTCTTTTAAAGTAGCTTACGTGGTTGAGGTACGTTCTTCTTGTTGAATGCATTGGGGTAGCCTAGATAGCTCTGTTAAAGGGGCCAATAAACCTCTTAATATATTAAGAGAAAGAACAACAACAAATATAATTTTATTACAAATTTCTTAACAATATTAAACAGATCTTCGGAATGGATCTTTTTTACTATTCCAGTAAATTAACTCGTTGTATCGCATCCTGGTAAAGTATGGAAAGCAGGTACGTTGTTCGTTAGACTGTCGTTAAGGGCTATTATGAACTGCTACGTAAGTAAAATTTCTTATTCAGGCTTTTAACCAAATTTCACTAGGAAAAAGGTTTTTAGAATACACCAAAATAACAGGAACATCGGTATTGTTAGAGTCAATAACGCACGTAGAAAAACATTCCGTTTTAGCAAGGAGTGCATGAAGTAGAATTCTAGTATCAGCTTCTTCATGGTTTGATTCTATCAATATTGATATCTGCTTTTCGTATTAGAGGTGCCTATTTCCATGTCAGAACTGTTTGGAACATTTCTAATGCACCCAACAGTTGGAAGTTCTGATACAAGTTCATCTGTTTTCAACTATAGTAAATCGTTTCCACCATATTATTCCCTTTTCTTCAGTTTTCGCAAATTATCAAGTATAAAACAGGCAGCAGACATCAATGTCTTCTTTTATGTCAGACTCACTGTAAACAGAAGACAGAACGTTGTGTGTGGCAGGCAAAACAAGGGTAAATACATGTCGACCAGTATGGATAGTTTGTTGATTTAAAACATTGATTGGATTCTAAACAGTCGACAATTTATTATAATTTAAGTTGCGACAAATTGCTGAATGTTGCTCTAGTGTGGACACGGCTTTAAAGATGATGTAGCAGTTTAAAACCTGATAATCCGACAGGATTGTTTTCTTATACCACAGTTTTAATTTAAAACTAGTCCTCATCTCTCATAGTTTGAACTACTAATAAGAGGTAAGAGTTCAAACAGATGACACTAGATATATCAATAATAAATACATTGAATAGCAACGGTACCAAATGAGATCACTGTGGTACACCTGATGAAACACTGTCATTGCCTTTGAATTGCAGTTGCCAAATTTAACATTGAATTCTGTTTCGTAAATAACTATCAATCTAATTTAGAATATTATCTCCAAACCCATATACCCTTAGTTTAGCAATAAGTATGTCATGGTTGACATTGTCAAGTGCAATAAATTGTTTATTTTCAGATCCCAATTGAAGAAAATATTAATAATTTTAATAATAACTACTTGATTAGAATTTTTATCCAATGTATAAGCTCACTATATTAATAAAGAAGTGCAATTTGTTAAATTTTTATTGTTTATTCCAAATACCTACCACTGAAAGAGTTAACAAGAACATTGTTCTACTACTTTACGATCTTTATTGTCTATATTAATGACACGGAGCAAAGTCAAGGACCCTAAAGAGAGACTAATTGCCAGAACATCAGTACAAAGTAGTTAAAATAACGATTACACTTTTTTTAAGAGTTTGAACAAACAAAAAGTGTAGCAAGTAAAACGGTGTTGTCGACCTTTGATAATTTCGCAGTAGCTGCCGCGGTTTCATGCAAATTCGTTAGATAAGATGCACGGAACAATTTAGAATTATTATTTCGTGTAATTTTTCTTTCTTCCGCTCACCTTCGGTGTCGTAATTAAGAATTGTATTCTGCAACTCTGTATAAAGAACGCTTGAAAGGAGTATTTATTACGAGGGATATTTCGTTGTCACTAACTAGGTGGTCGTTAATCCAAACATAAATAATACAGGATGGTATTTAAATATCCTTAATTGTTTTCCTGGAGATAAAGTGGGTATTTCCAAATAATTATTTTGAAATTAAATTTTAGTTTGTTGTATACATTTGACTGCGAAAGTCCTAATGTGGCGTAGTTGATTAAAAAGTGCATTTGTTGTATGATGCGAAAGTTATTGCGAAAAATGTTTAGGAATCGTTAAAAAAATCGATGTTTCCTTTGAGAAACTTAAAAATACATATTTATTCTTTTTCAATTTTATGAAACACCAAACACCATTAAAAGTCAAAATTAACGCATACCTATTTTACATTAATTAATTGATAAAATAAGAGCCTCGAGATTTTCAGTTTTGAATCCAATCTATTCATGAAACAAGTTGCCAAGGTAAACAAAAACCGAATTTGTTGATTTGTCTTTGTTGACAACTAACCTTAATAAATCACGAATTATTCTATCTCGTTTCTTCGTTCCTCGATGGAAAGTTATCAAGAAAATGAATTTCTACCACCGGGAATTGAAGAAGCTACCAATAAAGCTGCTTTTGAATTATTGCCTAGTAAGTCAAAGCAACAGTACGAGTTTTCATAATAAATTCTATTACATCTACCAATGAGACTGGCAAAAAAGTGGTAAAACTATTTCATGAATTTTTGAAACAAATTTATTAACATTTCTTTGTACATAAATAAAACGTCTTTTATCATCATTTGCTTTAAAATAAGTAAAAGTATCGATGGTCTTCTAACATGTCTGTAAATTAACTTTACACTCTTTGCAGTCAAAATTATTAAGTTTCTTAATAAACCCTGCAACATAACTAGTGGCCTGACTCCAATTCTGCTTCATTTATTAATTTTGTATATATTATTAAAATGAACTTTATCTTCACAGGACTCTGTTTGGAGGTGTGATATCTGGTTTTGAGGATGCTAAAGCAAGGCAAAGCAAATCTTTTGGCAGTCTTGAACGATTTGTGTTTGTAAACGATTTTGTATCAAAATATGATTTTCACATAATGTATAATGATTGGTTGTAAGTGGAATGTTTAAAATACGACACCATGCCTTTCTTTGATCAATATCAGAAGGAAATTTAAAAATGTTGGTTCTTAAAATTTACTTTTGAAATGGGCCTTATAAAATGTACTATAATAATTATAAATTATGCGTTTATAATGAATTCTGGCTGGTAAAGACATGTTAAAGCATCAAAATACCTTTACTTGATTTTAAATAATCCTAAATAATAAATAAAAGTAGTTTCACTCACATGTTTCGTCGATAACCAAAACCATAACATAACCACACATTTGTTTGATTTTGATGTTATTTGTTGACAGCGCGCGCGGGGCCCGCTATAGCGGGCAGCCAGCAGTCATGCAGCGGACAGAAAGCCATCTTCACATAGTACAAATAACTAAGTGAATGCATGTTTTTTTAGTTTGTTTTAATATATGAATTCAAATTTTTGAAACAACACTTTTTGTGTGTTACTGAACAAGATGTTATTAAATTAATTAATGTGCTTTACATTTTAATACAATTTTGCTATTGTAAAACGGACTTCAGAGCACCCAAGCGCGGAGTTGCATGCGCAGAAACGTGTTTACGTATTGTGCATATGATATAAACCCCCGTGATCTAAACTAGATTCTAATACAGTTGTTAAGGATAGACCTTATTAAGAGTAACCTTGTGTGACAAGGGGTGGGAGGGGGTCCTAAATTTCGTGACGTCACATTTCAGAATCTAATCTAAGTATTAAAACACAAAATTTGAATTATTTTAATCTAATAATTTTTAGATGTAAACTTGCAAAATATGTGAAGTTAAACTAAATAAATGTGACCAGCTCTGACAAGGACGGGGGGCTAAAAATCATGAAATTCGTGTGACCTAATTTATGGATGGCCCCAAAGCTGAAAGCAGGAAATTTGTGTTTCTTTAATTCTTTGGTAATTATTACTTTTTAATGTTAAATAAAGTGTAGATAAAATCCGTCTTCCTGCGCCACCAGAGGGCCACATCAAATTTAGGTCTTGTCCCGCCACTGTACTAAGATGTCTTTAAATTTAATGAAGTTATTGATTCATTACGTTGTTGACCATATATACTGCTAAGTTCGAGACTGATCAAAATTTAAAAACTCTAAACTAGCATCGCATTGGTCAATTGAAATTGAGTCACACCTAGCGACGCGTTGAAATCGCGAGAAGGAAGTTTCTAGAAATTTTAGACTTTTCTGGTTGAATCTTACCTATTTGTATTTTTATCTAAAAAATCCCCTAAATTATAGTTCTTTCCTCTAAAAGTAAAAATAAAACATTCATTTATATTGTGCCATCTAGAATAAAATTCAAATACTCGAAATTCACACATTTTAATGTGACAGCCATAATGAAACTATTCTGTATTCGCTGAATTTTAAACACAATTTTGTGGAAAATATAAAATATCTGGTTTTTCTACTCCCGCAAGGTTAACTAGAGCTTGCTTAACAACGTAATAAAAACAGTATATGTAAATACACAAGAGAACATTTACTTTATAAAGTTAATGTGCTATACTAAAAACAGTCAAAAATAACAAGATCTTTATTAATTTTGTTTTATCTAACTATCAAAAAGCAAGAGTTATTAAAATTAAGTTAACTGCATATACTTATAATAGTTTGTTCATAGATATACCGTTTATCTTTATAATTTCTTGAACATTTTATTATCTAAATTGAAATACAATGGACTCTCCTAATTATTTTTGAAGTGGATACATACTTATCTAAGTAGGAGAGTTTAAATTATAAAAATTAATAAAATATTTATCTAACTGGTATTCCTCAATGGTCTCAACTAAAGTGAGGTCACTTATTGTTGTATTTTTTATTCTAGATGTTAATAGAAACTATAAAGACTAGAGATAAGGAGGCGAATCGGCATACTCAAAACACGCTTTTATAATTAACCGCATGGGCGCTAGTACTGCATACGGTGTTCAAAATACATAGATTTTTATGGAAATTATACATAATTTTGTCAAAATAATAAAAATAAACTTGTTTATAGCTAAATAAAGCACAGAACATACTGTTGTATTTATTTCTAAATAAGTCTTGCATGTTTTAATTGATAAATTATTTGATTTTATCTATATAAAATACAAATTAGGTATGACCAAATTTGAAAAGGTTTGTTAAATGCTGAAATTTGATAAGTACAATTAGCCAAATCCACTTATTTTTTGGTAATCTATCTGAGGAAGAATTTATGACATACTTTTTTGAAACACCCTGTATATTGGTATCTATAAATTCAATTTTATTTTATTCATAATATGGAAAATTTACAAGATTTATTATGAAAAAAAAAAAAAACTATTTTATTTACATAATAACATAGAATTAAATAATCTAATACCAAAGAATGATATTTCTAACGATGCTTTTCCGCTTATGACCAACATTTCTTTTTCATAGTTGGTTAGTCAAAATCAGGTTTTTCCATTTAAAATATTACAACCTGCATTATATTTATTAAGGAAATGAATTATCGATATCAACAGTCACTTTTACAATAGCAGTTTACCTAACAATGTATTGTGGTTCTATTCTAATAAAAATAAAAGTGTACAATCATCAAATTTTGTCCAAAAAGAACTTTAATCAGTGTCCGGACAAGATGGATGAGCGTATTTCAAATTTAGAACATCGTGCTCAAGGAGCGATCTCTAAACCTCCAATCATCTTAGAGTTAAAGCAAATCTGTCCATATCAACTTTACAATAAAGAAAATGAATATATCCCTATTAGAATAAATGACACTTAGATTGCTTTTGTCAATATGGCAAAATATCTGGTCCTAGACTTCACTGGAAAGTCTATTTTAAAAAGAAACACGAAAAACTTGATATAAAATACAAAAGAATGTATTGGTTACTAGGAAAAAAATTTTAAATCATCCAAATACAACAAACTGCCTCTTTACAGGCAGATATTGAAACCCGTATGGACGTATGGCATCTAGCTTTGGGGGTGTACCAGTAAAAGTAACATCCACGTTTTTCAAGTTTTCTAGAATAAAGTATAAAGGAACATCATCGATTCACCCTGGTACTGCCGCAATATTGATCTTCATAGGCACTGTTGGAGACTGTTGAAAATACAATAGAACAAATTGTTAGTCACCAACAACGACTGCTTCAACATTACAAAGTTGAAATTATTCAACTCCTCAACAATGCCAATCTAATAAGAAGACTCAAGAGTACTAAGCCTTTTGAGTTAGTTCAGTGATGTTAGACAAAAGCAAGGAATAGTGCGGTTTAGCGGTGTATGTTAACGATAGTATAACTAAATAATTAGACTAGTGAGTAGAATCTTAGTTTATGAAGTTTTTCACCCTAAATAAGGTAGGTTAGGCAGGGGACGGAATTATTATTAATTAAATCATTTATATTGAAATTTAAGTAGAACCAAGTTGAATTAGTGACTTAGAGAGGTTTATGCTTAGACAGTACATGAATGAACGAATCTGATTACGAATATTGTTCTCTTCAAAAGTGCATCATCTGCATAAATATAAATATGACTGTCTGAAAGCAGATGGTAATTGAAGACACAAGTGGATGAAGGGCATATATAACATTTTTTTGATGGTATTTTTCTGTGACTAAAGGGCGTACGTACCTAAAATTCGTTTAAAATGTCTTCCGTGACAATATATCATCAACTATAGAAGTTGCCAGTGGATAAAAGGCCCATATGTACTAGGGAATAACTGCCAAACAATAAACTTTAACACGAAATATCTCGTGAAAATTATTTTGCTACATAGGCCCTTCATCCACTTGTGTCTTCAATTGAGAAGCATACATGACAAATAAAAGTGGACCTAGTATTCATCGCTGAGGAACACCATAATTAATAAAAAAAAAATCGGACGTACTTTGTTTTATGACAGCATGGATTATTTGCATAGCTCCTGAAAATTTTAATAGTATTGTCAGTAAATCCAAAAAAAAGTGCAGGAGCCAAAAGAAGAGAATTATTAATGAGGTAAAAAGTTTTATAATAAATAATAAGAATTAAAATGGTAAAAAGTTTTATAATAAATAAGAAGAATTAAAATGGTCAAAAGATGGTTAAAAAATACTAGATACTAAGTGTACGTACCAAGCTTCAGGGACAAGATAGGTCAAAGAAATCCATATAACATTGGGGAAGAAACTTATCAAAACAATATTTACTTTAAAAAAAAGTGAGAAAAATATATTTAAATGTAAAATAATAATTACTATTAGTGCATGCTTTGTAGATATCATCTGTAACTTTAAGTAATGCTTTGGTGAAGGTAAAACCACTACTCAATAGAAGTAGATTTGGAATGGAAGTAGAACTCGTCGATTTGAATCTGATCAAATTTACTAGTTAATCTGTCGCAGCCATGTGCTTTGGAGGCGCCAACGTTGCTAGTCAGAAGGTTCTAGGTTCGATTCCTGGTCGATGCATTAATTTTTTCTTTTCTCCTACTAATTTTACCATCTTACCAATAATTTCATCAATGCCGGCGAATTTTTTGCTCTGATAATAATTAAGATTTTTTTAATTATATATATCAGCACTACAGGCCTAGAAGGCCCATGGCTTCGTAGCCTATTTTCCGCCATTCTTTTTTGTTTTCTGTTCTATTACGCCAATCTCTTATCCCCATCTCGTTTAGGTCTCATTCTACCATCTGTAACCATTTATTCCGTGGTCGTCCCCTTCTTATTCCTCCTGTTAATACTTGCTTTGTTGGTCCTTTATTTGCTAGTCTCGCTACATGTCCTAACAACCTTATTCGCTATGCCCTGGCTACATTTGTTATAGAGGGTTGTCCATATAATTCAACGTTTGTTCTTCTTTTCCATACGTTATTTACTTTCTTTCCGCCTAAGTACTTTTCGCTCGAATATTTCCAATAAGTTTTTTCTTTTTTGTTTAATTTCCATACCTGGCTTCCGTAAGTGACTACTGGCCCGATTATCGTTTTATAGATTCTCTTCTTTAGGCTTTTTGACAAATTCTTGGATTTAAGAAGATGAAGCATTCCTTCTGTACATTTTATTCCTTTGGCTATTCGTTCTTCTATTTCTTCACCATTATCGCTTATTGTGACTCCTAAATAGCTAAATTTGATCACTTTCTCAAACTTGTACTTTGATCCTTCAATGTCTATTCCTAATTCTCTATTCTGTATGTCTCCTGGCATTTTTTCTACTAACATGAATTTTATTTTTACTTCATTGATTATTAACCCCATTTCTTTCTAACTTATTTGTTGTTATTTCTAAATTTTCTCTTGTTCTTGCTAGGATTACCAAATCTGCGTAGGCCGTCAATTGACTTTTCTGATTATATATCGTACCTTTTGTTTGAATTCCACTTTGTCACACGGCAGAGTCTAAAATTATGTTAAATATTGTCGTGGATAATGGATCTCCCTGTCTCAGTCCTTCATCAACTTTAAATTTGTCTGATGTTTGACCATTAACAAGCATTTTATAATCTGTTCCAGTTAGTGTCATTTTTACTAATCTTATGAGGTTTTCCTGTATTCCTAATTGTTGCATCACCCTATATATTTTTTCTCGTTTTATCTTATCATAAGCTTGTTTAAAATCGATGAAAATCATATATAATGGTAAGTTTTGATCTATTATTATTTGTTTTAATATAAATACCTGATGGATGACTGATCTATTTTCTCTAAAACCACATTGGTATTGTCCTATTTTCTGTTCTACAACATTATTTATTCTATTCTTGATTGCTGTGGCCATTATTTTTATACACAGTGTCCATCAAAGTTATTCCTCTATAATTTGCACAATTAGATATATCTCCTTTTTTATGTACAGGACAAACTATTGATTCTTTCCATCTCATGGGCATAATTTTCTCTTTCCATACCATCTTTATTAGGTTGTATACGTTGTTTTCCAGATCATATCCTCCAATTTTAACATTTTCGCTGTTATCCCATTTTCTCCTGGTGCCTTGTTATTTTTAAATACCCTTATTACTTCTTTTATCTCATCTATTGTTGGTGGCTCATCTTGATTGTTTATTCCTAAATTATTTTCAACATACATTTCATTTTCTTCTATTTCAAAGACTTCTTTAAAGTACTCAGCCCATCTGTTTAAACTATTTTGTATTCCTCCCACTAACTGGTCTTGTTTACCTTTACAGAAGATCATTTTATTCTGTTGACACTTATTTTTAGTTCTTTTTATGTGTTGGTAACATTCTCTAGTTTGTTTTTTAACATACGTATTTTCTATTTGGTGAATTTGTTTTTCTATACATTCTCTTTCCTTTTTCTATACATTCTCTTTTCTTTTTTCTGCATATTTCTTTAACTTCTTTTTTCAAATTTTCATAGTCTCTTCCATTTTCGTTTGTATTTTGACATAACATTTTCATTCTTGCTTTTCCTCTTTTTTGAATAATTTCTTTACATTCGTCGTCGAACCAGGGCTTCGTTGGTTTGCCTTGACTTAATATAGGGTGTTCAAATCTGACATTCCGATTTAAATTGATGGCCATTTTTCGTAATTTTCATTGAAAGTATTTCTATGGTGATATATTTCAAGCAAAAAACCCCATTTTTATTGTGTAAACTTATTACCAAAATGGGGAATGTTTTTCTGAAACTGCAAGAAGATGCCGTACGCATTTCGGAAGAAATTTAGCACCATCTGTTAAAGTTATTGAGAGTATTATGAAGATATTTCAACAGCAGAATATGGGTGAAGAAAATCCAAGAGAATTATTGGAAAAACGACTGTAAATAAATAAATTAAGTAAATAAATGTGACTGTGTGGTGTGGTTTTTGTTCTGGTGACGTTATTGGTCCTTATTTTTTCCAGAATGAAGCTGGTGATGCGATAACTGTGAACGGAGCGCGATACAGGACAATTTGTAGAGATTATTTGTAAAACGAATTAGAAGATATGGATGTCCATATAATGTGGATCCACTTGCCACACATCGAATAAAACACAAAATCTTTTAAGGGATAGATTTGGCAATCGAATAATTTCTCGAAGAGCTGAGGTTAATTGTTCGCCTAGGTCGTGCGACCTTACACCATTGGATTATTTCTTGTCAGGCTT
Source organism: Psylliodes chrysocephalus (assembly GCA_927349885.1). NCBI lineage: Eukaryota > Metazoa > Arthropoda > Insecta > Coleoptera > Chrysomelidae > Psylliodes > Psylliodes chrysocephalus. The sequence continues at coordinate 78,806,062 of OV651817.1, read as the reverse complement.
TTTGAGGAGAAAAGTTTATGCTAATAACCTTCAAACACCTGAACAGCTGCGAGTTAACATTATTTAAAAAATTGAAGAAATTGAACAGACTGTTTGCGAAAATGTTATTGAAAAATTTGGAAAAAGAATGTTAGCATGCTAAAGAAGCAGGGGTCACATACCCGATATCTTTTTTCATTATTAACCGCAACATTTAAACTTTAAAATAATACAATACCATTATAATATTTTAAGGGTTTTTTGTGATTTATTATTAAACTAAATCCGAAGGTCAAATTTGGACACCCTTTAGTTGTGCTCCTCTATGCAATATTTTTTCGAAATCTCTCCATTTTTCTTCTATCGTGCTTTCATTTATTTTACTAATATTTCTATTAATTTGTTTCTGAAATTCAGTTTTAATGTCTTCTTCCTTTACTTTTTCCATTGAATACCTTATTCTATGTTTCACTCTTTTTCTTTTTTTGGTGGTCTGTGTCTATATCTGCTCCTCGATAACTTCTTGCATCGAGTATATATTTTAGGTGTTTACTTTCAATGGCTAAAGTATTATTAGATATAATTAAAATGTTCTAGCATTAATTTTTTATAATTAGGGAATGGATAAATATGGTCTAAAAAATGTACTTCTTTTATTTGCAGCATGCTTTATATTATTTTTGATATTTAACTAATTACGAGTACATTTATTTAATTAATTACTTAATTTTGATCGGTCGAAGAATTTAATAAATTATTAATGACCAAAACATAGAAAATTCGCAATTCTCTAGTGAGTCGGCCACAATAGCACTTTCCAATAAATATTTTAACCTGCCTTGAATTTATTTCTCATACTAATTATCAATATTAACAGCCATTTTAATAATAGTAATTGGCGCTATAATTTTCCATTGTTGTTCTCTTCTGCGCTGCATGCCAGGAGTAAATAGACCTCTCCCGGTTGTTCATCATATATAACAAACCTATTCAAGCGAAATGATGTATTGTTCTGATAGATTCGAGGTACGTGAATAATTTGTCTAAAGCCAGATGCTCCGGAATCTTAATGACAAAGCAGGTTATTGGTTAAGATATGTATATATCCATCAATTATAGAGAAATTGTTAATATTGAACATTGCTCTTAGAATAATGTAAATTTGCTTGAAAAGCAAGCTTCACTTTTGATAGAAATAATTTATTTCTTTACTACAATTAATAATTATTATAGTTGTCAGACATACCTTATAAATTGCAAACAATAATGTACATGTGGTAAGAATTTAAGTATTTAAATTTAGCATTTACTAGAAACACCCTAATACTGGACGTTTCATTAATATTGAACATTAAAGAATAAGTGTATAATGAAAATCGTGAACATTTTTTAAATCTTTATTTCCAAAAATGCATACTTATTCTTATTACAAATTCTTTCTTTGGCTTTAACCAACCAATATTTTATTGTATCGATGGCTTTAGTTTCATTTGATTGCTTACATTGGATCTTCATTGAACCTAAAAAATAAAAAAAATCAACAAACTTGGTACATATACAAATTAAGTGTTCATAACTAATGGAATATTTTAAATATTTTTGTCGAACGTAAAACATTAAAAATTGTACATGTCACTCCACTAACAAAAACAAGAGTTGCATAAATGATTATTGTTTAGTGAAAGATTAAATATATTTTTGTTATTTGCTTACCACCATTTTGTAGTTTTCGTCCTTCTTTGGCTAATTTTCCTAGTTCTCCCAGGTCAATTTCTGGTCTTACAGAATTCTATTTATAGAAAGTGGGAAGGTAATTTAAGTAACACTGTATTTTAGTTTCAATTCGCCATTAGTATTAACCATATTAATAAATTCACAATGGCAATTAATATTTGGGACATCAACATTAGTGCGTTTGCTAGCGAATTATCAGATCTGCATCTGGAAAAAATTCATATAGATATGTATATAAACTTGTTTTTACAAGTAATTGGTGTTAATTTTTACCTGTAAGCATTTAAAACGTTCTCACAATATGAGGTACATGCTGGGTATATGACTTTAAGTATCTTTTAAGAATGTCCTGTTATAGCACGTGCTCAGTATATACTTTTTAGAATATACCTTTAAGGCATATACTTCTTTGAACATACTTTCAAAGCACGTACTCAGTATATACTTTTTAGAATATACTTTTAAAGTATAAGAACATTCTAGAAAGGACATTCCAAAAACAACACAAACAGAACGTTCTTAGTATATTCATAGAACATTGATGTTGTGGGATGATTTATTAAAGTTATTTAGTTTTCAAAAAAGTAGGTTATTTTGTCGTATTGTGTTTTAATTAATAATTGTGCTGATTTAGAATGAAAAATAAGGACCAAAACAACATTATTACTTAGTTGTTGGTTTAACCAAATTCTATTTTTAAGTCAACCTGCCCTTCTTTGATATAAATTTTCAACAATAATGTATAAGCATATTGATTTAAAAATAAAAAAAAGGTTTATTTTTATTTGTTTTTTTTCGTAACTGGTGGCATAATGAATTTTCCCGAAACCAGTTGCATAATGTTCCATATTATGCAACTGATTACGTAACTTGTGGTATAATAAATATTTCGTAATCAGTTTCATATTCAACATTATGCATCTGATTGCATAAAGTAGAACATTTCCATACTTGCTGCGATTTCAAAAAATGTCAAAATAAGAAAAAATTATGCGCGTCTCATAGCTGTTAATACAGGGTGTTTCTAAATTCATGCGACAAAATTCAAGAGGTAATTGCTCGTATGAAATTAAGATAGGTCTTTCCTATAACAAAATTTCCTCAGCCCACCCCTTTCTGAGATATCACCCTTAAAAGGTGGTGACTAAAATTGAGTTTTTATTTTTTTTCTAAAATTTCAGTAAAGGTAGAAACTTGAAATTTTGTAATTTTCGTGCACTCGCAAAGGACTAACCACGGGTATTTTTTCAATATTCCTGTTACCTTATAGGAGGGTGAAATTAATTTAATTTCATAAAAGTTCATTTCGAAAAAAAGGTTTGATATGAAATAAAGTAAGGGTAGCTAATTTTACCCCCCTATAATGTATCAGGGGTATCAAAAAAATATCCGTGGTTAGTCCTTTGTGAGTGCACGAAAATTACAGAATTTCAAGTTTCTAGCTTTACTGAAATTTTAGAAAAAAAATAAAAACTCAATTTTAGTCACCACCTTTTAAGGGTGATATCTCGTAAGGGGTGGCCTGAGGAAATTTTGTTACAGGAAAGACCCATCTTAATTTTATACGAGCAATCACCTACTGAATTTTTTCGCATGAATTTAGAAAAACCCTGTATACAATATAATACTTAAACTTGGCCAGGTAAAGGATATATTTAAAGATTATATATTATTATGTCATTTCTGAAATTATACCTATAATTAATAGCAACCAACGAATATATATAAATGTTGTTTTAGAATTATCTATAACAAATGTAATAAGTATTAAAGAATAAATGAAATAACTGAAATAGGTACCTTAATACAATTTTACTATTTAATAAACTATTATTCTAAATAAAAATAATAAATAAAAAACAAATGAATACAGTATTCTAAACTGTAATTTGTGGTCCCATGCATGTAAACTTAGTTGCTCTTCACCCCCTCCTTCCCCACCAATCATTATTTATTTTTTCTAATAATATTCCCGATATATGCACTTATATTTGACACTTTAATAAAAATTGTTTACCACATCGGGAAAAAAATGGTTTAACTCCAGAAAGATTGCCGATCCCCCGACCTATAAATACAATCTTAGTATGAATTATCACTTTCGACTTTTCAGAACAGATACCGAGTTTTTATTTTTCCATATCCCTTGATTGGAAAATTGTCAACGATATATTACAAACATGGTATCACTTCCGGAGGAACTGAATGTGATAATTTAGCTAATAAGTGCATTTATATTTCTTATTTTTTTATATATAATTTTCACTGTTTCATTCGGTATTCTGTGTATTTAATCCATTTACTTTCTGTTTTTTAGTTCTTACTACCTTTTTCTTGGTTCATTTTCTCTTAACGAATTTTCCACTATACGAGAAGAAGTGGAAGGTGCACTATAAATTCGATGTTTCTGTTTGAAAAGGTTTTATTCTGTATCGTCAATTATTAAGGGGGCTATGATTGACAACCTCTGTTATTTTTAACAGGTCTGTTATTTTATAAACACATAGAAATTACAACCTGTTCACAAATAACGTGTCTGTTAAAAATAACATTACTTGTCAATCATAACCCCTTAAATCATTTGCATTTTATTCGTTGTATTCTACGAAATGATTGCTTCTTTCGATGTAACACTTCGTGTAGCTCCTAGTCTTTCGTTTTTTAAACAAATCTTTTAGAATTTTTTGTTCTTCTCTTTGCCTCGTTGTTAGATCGTGTGTCATGCTGATTGAGGTCCCTTTGAGCTATTTGCCATTAGCTAGGACCAAACTGTAAAAATTATTAATTTCTTGTCATTCTGCAGTTAATTTTATTGTTTTTACCATGACAATAATATAAAAATGTTTCGATAATCGTGAATAGTATTCATTTTTTTGTCAGCTATCGCCACAATCTGGCCTTTTACCACTAACTGCCGTATAATTAAAAACCAAAATCTGTATATGGGACATACATAATTATAAAAATAGTAATAATAATATACGCAAGCCATTAGCGAGATAGTAGAGATAAGTAAACGAGAAGCGTGACTAAAACAGCTACATAATAAAATGTATAAAAGCCTATTCAACTCTTGCAATAGAAAGTTGCATAGCATTCGTTCCAAAGAAGGAAATAAAATTTATTGCACTCTCTGTAGTGGAAAAAAATCCGTTCATTTCCATTCCCGTATAAGAATTTCTTAATAGGTGGTTCCGGATGCACGCGTTCGCGAATGGGTGTAGCAATTTTTAAATATACAGAGTGTCCTAATCCTAGACACTTTAATTTCATTATAAAAATAAATTGATGTTTGCTTCTTTTAGATGTCTATGTTGTCAGTGTCCAAAATTGTATCGGTGTGCTGTGCAAGTCCCGGTACAATCATTTTTTGTTATATTAAAATTTTGTCAAAATACAAAAACACATCAGTTACCTAGTAGATTTTCAATTTTTTGTTTTATTTCATTATTAATATTTTTTAAATATTATTAAAAAAGGTGGTCCATTTAAATGCAAATCCAATAATTTTTATCTGTTTTAAAGAAAATAAAAAAAATTACGTCACTGGAAATCAGATTAAAAAAAATTTAAACTCTCCTAAAAATAAATGAATTCAAATGTCTTATTTTTGGGTTTTTGCTAAAATTTTATATAGAGATTTTCAGGATTTTATATGATTCTTTAGGACAACCAGTATGTACCTATGTACCTAATTAAGGGCTCTTAGCAGCCATACCTCAGAATATTTTGAAAATGAATTTATTTGGAAAAACCATAAAGATACGTCACTCTAATCAACAGATACAACTTAAATTCGAAAAGTACTAAATATGACCCATCGTTGAAAAGGTAAATTTGATTGGGAATTCAACAATATAAATGTTCATGAATTCCTTTTTTATATTAGCGCCCTAGTGTGGTAAAACTTACTGATTGAAAAGTGTGACACTTTATTTGAATTTTTTTAGTAATTTAACTCGTAGCATAAATTTGTTATTATAGTAAAGTTCGTATTTGTTAATGTTAAAATTAAAGAGAATACCCTGTATTACTACCAAACAAATTATTACAGGGTATTCCATAAAAAAAAAAGAGAAAATCGTAACCTTGCATTTTGACAACACCCTATATACGACATAGCAAATAATTGAAGTAAATTAAAATTGTTTGACGATTTGAAAACAACCAAAAATGTATAACTATTTGCAGAGGCGGCTTGTGGCCCAAATTTTGGGGGTTCACAGTAACAGAATATATATGTCGGTGTACAGATATAGGTAAAAAACTGTCAGTGTTTTAGAAAGGTATTGTGACGGCCCACCGCCCAGCACCCCCTATTTGTGCGTTATTTTATTCTCAAATATTATTATTTACCTCACAAGTTTATTTTATTTTAAATTCTATACTTACTGTATTTGGCCTTTTATAGGAATCATGATATTTTTCGACCTCGAGTTTTCAAAGGATTTTTACGTTTTGAGGTCCCCTGAATCCGTTTTGACTATTTTCGCGATGATGTCTGTGTGTCTGCATCCAACATAACTCATGAACCGATACAAAGAAAAACACCAAATTTTAAACTTAAGCTTTATTTCGGCGTCCAATGAACTGATTGGAATTTGGGCAGAGTCGGAACATCTAGGGGGGTACTTTATAGGTGGTAATTTTTATATTTTATGGAATATATCTGTTATTTACGTTTGGAGAAGAAAAATTTTCAAATAAAAGTTACTTAAAATATTATTATTAATATTTTTTGTTTTATACAAACTCGCCTTATCAAGGAAATATTTAGGGGCGGCAAGTGTCGAGAAGTAGAGCGATGGGACGTTGGGCATCGAAATGAATGTAAGGTAGGAAATACTTAGATGGTGCGGAATGTGACGTTGGGCGCCGAGACGTTGACACCTTCGGGGATAGGAGGTACTGTAGTATAGGCGTCGTTTAGGAAGAGCGTTTTAGGAAAGGTACTGACTACTAAACTTAAAATATTACTGGATACAAATGATAAATGAATGCTTGCACATCAAATAATAAAAAATGAATGCATGTAATAATAATAATAATAATAATAATAATAATAATAATAATAATAATAATAATAATAATAATAATAATAATAATAATAATAATAATAATAATAATAATAATAATAATAATAATAATAATAATAATAATAATAATAATAATAATAATAATAATAATAATAATAATAATAATAATAATAATAATAATAATAATAATAATAATAATAATAATAATAATAATAATAATAATAATAATAATAATAATAATAATAATAATAATAATAATAATAATAATAATAATAATAATAATAATAATAATAATAATAATAATAATAATAATAATAATAATAATAATAATAATAATAATAATAATAATAATAATAATAATAATAATAATAATAATAATAATAATAATAATAATAATAATAATAATAATAATAATAATAATAATAATAATAATAATAATAATAATAATAATAATAATAATAATAATAATAATAATAATAATAATAATAATAATAATAATAATATAATAATAATAATAATAATAATATGTTTATTCAAATATTTTAAAAGTACAAACCTAAATACATAATTATACGAATAAACATGAAACACCGCAGAAACTGAATACAATCAGTTTGTACGCGGGTAAATATAACAGGTTAAAAAATACTTATATAAAATTAAATAATTAAATTTACAATTACTATCTTAACTTTAAAACAACTATTTATTTACTTATTTATATACATTACTTACCTACAAATACAGAACGAAATCAGTTAATATATAAATTAAAAATAGGGTTACAATCAAAAATAAAAGTCTAATCCGTGAAGTGAGGTCTCAAATAGTTAATTTTTAACAATCTTAAGTTTTTTTCCTTATTATTACTATTATATTTGTTTTATTTATTATGTGTATCTGTAACACGTATAATTAGAATGTTAAGCATTCATTTATAATCTGATGGAATAAATCCGTCTCTAAAATCCAGTTTTTAAGTTTAGTTTTGTAATTAAGAAAATTTTTAATTTGTTTCAGTTCCTTTGGAAAATAATTAAATAATTTAGAGCTAATGTAGTTGCAACTGTGTTGACCTATTGTTTTATTGCATTTAGGAAGCTGTGTTTTATATTCTTTGTTGCGTGTATCATAATCATGTTTTGCGCATTGTATTAAAATTTTCTCTTTATGAATATTAATATTAATATTAAGTATTTTAAACGCAAATAATTGTCGTACATCACATATTTTATTCTGTTGATATAAGAGATTACTTGAATATATAATTGGTTTATTATAAATTATTCTTAACGTCCATTTTTGTATAATATGTAATTTGTTTATGTATATATCTAACACACCTCCCCATCCTAATATACCATACTGAAGCAAACTTTGTACTAAGGCAAAATAAATCATTTTTAGGTGTTGTGTATCCAAAAAGTCTCTTAATAATTTAAATCTAGATAAAAGGCCTCTGATTTTATTCGTTAAATTATTTATGTGCAAGTCCCATCTTAGGTGCCTATCTATAATTATTCCAAGATATCTGATGGAGTCTGCTTCTGAAATTTCAGTGTCTTTATCGATAATTAATGGGCCAATTATTGGTAAGCCCGAAACATAGGATGAAAAAGAAAGGTATTTGGTTTTTTTAATGTTAAGAGTGAGGAGATTATATGCAAACCAATTTTTTATTTCAACCATATCTTTCTCTGCCTTTTGTTTTAGCAACTGCCATGATTGTTCTTTATATAAAATAGCAGTGTCATTGGCGAAACTAATTGTACTTCCTCTCGTTTTCATTTTTAATAAGCTGTTAATATATAAGGTAAACAGGATGGGACCTAAAACTGTTCCTTGAGGAACACCATATACAACATTTTTTTGTTTGCTGGCAACATTGTCTATTGAAACGGTTTGCGTTCTATCAGTTAAGTAACGTTTATTAGACTATAAGTATTTCCTCTTACACCATACGAATAAAGCTTATGTAATAGTTTGTTATGACAAACAGTATCAAATGCTTTAGGGAGGTCTATAAATATGCAAAGAGTAGGTGTCCTTTTATCAAGTGCATTATATATTTCTGAAGTTAATTTTAAAATTGCATCTTCTGTTGACTTACCTTCTCTAAAGCCACACTGTTTGTCACTAATTATGTCGTTGGCTTTAAAAAAACTTGTTAATCGGAATTTTAAAATTTTTTCTATAATTTTCGAAATATTAGAAATTAATGATACAGGTCTGTAATTTGATATTTCACTTTTATCCCCACCTTTATATAATGGTTTGATCATTCCTGTTTCGAATATTTTATTAATAATATAGGTAAGTGGTTCCTTTATTTCATATGATATTTGTTTAAGCGTTTCGGCTCTTAGATTATCAGCTCCAGGTGATTTTTTATTTTTTAATGTATGAATGGTATTAAATACTTCAGTGACATTAGTTGGAAATAAGTACATTGTATTTTGTGTAAGTTCAATGTCTTCAGAAAAATCAAGAGGTGGTTCAATGCTGTTTGCTAAAACTTCTCCAATCTCACTAAAATAGGTATTAAAAGCGTTTGAAATGTCTAGTTTATTCGTTATTATTTTATTCTTATGTAGAATTTTTTCGATTTCTGTTTTATTTTGTTTTTTATTGCAAATTTTATTTACGCAATCCCAAACGTTCCTTGATGAATTATTTGAATTTTCTATCATTTTTTTTGCATATTCTTTTTTACTTTTTTTGATTGACTTTATTAATTTATTTTTACATCAAATAATTAAAAATGAATGAATCCGAGCTCATTTGGGTCTGGCTTTTTATACTAAATCTTAATGGCTTTTGTGACGTCTCTATGTCTTTAGTTCTCATCGAAATACTGTGGGTGCAAAGGGGGTGATTTATTTATTACGTGCTTTGAAAGCTTTGTGTATCGAAACATTGTCGATATCGGTCTTAACATCGAAACTAGAAAGATAAGCGAGTTAAGTGTTTTATTGATAATTACTTCGTGAAAAGAAACATGTTTTATGGTCTATGTTCCCAGAGACACGTGCACGAAATTTGGGTCTTTTACGGACGTGGTTATAGATATTATTTATTAGGTGTCGTAAATAAGATTTAATTATCTGGGAGATTTTTCTTTAAATGAAGGATTTTGAATTTAATAAGAATGCAATATTATATTTATTAAGTGGAATTAATAAATTAAGGTACCTGGGTGCGGTAGGTGTATTCGACAATCCATTTTTTGTGGATCCTCCGATGAGCGGTACTTGGTAGAGTCGAGAGCGTCAAAAGGAGGAGGAGTGGTGATTGCTGAATGTTTCGTTCTGGCATAGGCAAAGCAGGCTCATATATTTAATCTTGTCAGATCTGTATACTTTATTGGAGTTGATGACGACATAAATAACACATGATCAGTAACATTATGAGCAACAACGTCATAAATGTATGAGTACATTATAACACATACAATCATTCAACTATTATTATATCATTTTACTTTTAATATTTTTATTAAATGGAAGTAATACCTCGCTGATTTTATTTATATTTAGTTGTCAAGCGTCCTCACCGAATCAACGCTGTCGATCGATTCTGTCTATCGACGTTGTCGACTTTGTGTGTACGCGGCAATCGACGGTGTCGATCAACAAAATAAATCGATCGACATGTCAATCTGTTTTCCATCGCCTGTCGGTAAACATGAAAGAGCAGTCGATCGACTTTAGTGTGTGGAAGTGTTTTCGACGTTCGACATTCGACAAACTGTTAGTACTAAGTACTTAGTAACATCTTGCTCCATTACGGCAATGACAGGTCTATAATTGGTGTCTTTTTTACAAATTTTTGGCCCGATTTCTTGTAATAAATATTCAAATTCACTTTCCGACATACGAAAAAAAATCTAAAACCACCATTACACCTGTATTCAAGGCTCAATATGTTGACGTCATTTTTTTTAAATCTTCTAACAAATTACTAGCGTTGTATCTACTTCTAGTTTGAAGACTTGGTCGAACCCAAAGTCTTCTTTTTCGTGCAAGTTTTCCTTTTTTAGTCGCGTTAATTATATATGCGACACAAGCAACTATAATGCCATCTTTGTCAGACATGTTAATTTCGACTGATCGACAAACATTTCTGTCAACTCTGCTGTGGACAGATACAGTTTTGTAGACTTGTTGATTAACCATGTCGATAGACAGAGTCGATCGGCAGTTTTGATTCGGTGAGGACGCACCTTTAGACACAATTACAATAGTGTCAAAGTATTTCGATTATATATTTTAATAGAGATAATATGGATTGAATCAGTTACGATTGTGGTAAATAATTTAAAAGTATCCGAATGCCGAAAAAAGTATCCGGTATCCGGATACTTACAAATTTGGCTACGGATACGGATACCGGATACAAAATTTGAAAAGTATCCAGATACAGCTTTCGGATACACATAAAGTATCCGGATATTGTATCCGGATTCAGAAGTATCCGGATACTACCCAACTCTGACTGATATCTATATTCTGTCATTGTTAACTCCCAAAATTTTGGTCACGAGCCGCCACTGACTACCTGCAGACATTAAAAAAGTATAGGTTTGGTCAGCACCTCGTTTATGGACCATCCTGCATATTTATGAATACTTGTTAAATATGGTCATACGACTTTTATATTAAAAAATTCTTCGTATTTCCAATAATAAAATAGCTATTGATTAATTTCGTACTGATGGGACACCCTAAATATGTGTTATTCGCTAACATGTTGTTATCGTTATTTAAGATATGTTTCAAAACACTGTGTATAAACCAGTTCTATCACGACTATCCGTTAGTTTAGTCTCTTATAAGTCTGAATTTTAAACAATTTAAAAAAATGGTAAAAATAATATTTTGAGACAAAATTAATACATATTAGTTTTATTATTTTTATTGTTTTATTGAAATGTTGGCCCAGATCGTGTACTTATTGACTTCAATTCCTAATGATTTGTATTTGTTTCAAAATAACCAAATGATAGTTCGTCGAAAATCGAAAAATAAACCTCAAAAATTAGGGTTAAAATATGATTTTTTTGCAAAAGGAATTTGTAAGCTAATTTATTCTTCCTCCTCGGTTCTTATCATGATCTCTATTTAGAATCTTTTTAATTTGGTTCCTAGATCATTTTGGATCTATATTTCATTTTTTTAGTACCTATTCATTTCATTTTAATCAAATTAGTATTCCGAGGCTGTATCAGTCTAATCAAGGTTGATTCGGTAATATTGTGTTACACATTGACTAGAAATTAACGATTTTGAATGGTAATCTATTCGAGCCAAAAATTTCTAATTTAAATTTTGTGTTTATTCAAAAAATTTTAATGTTCGTTTGATTTTACTTTCGTTTTCTTAGAAACTCTTGCTTACTAATTTATTAGTTGATCTTGAGATCTCTTGACTTCAACTAAACAAGATAACAATAGCTTAAAATGAGATAAGACTTAATTCCTGATTATGTATGTTAAATATGAGAACTAACAACAATAGATGTAAATAAATTACATATTATTTTGAGAATAAAAAAAAAGAATACCGACGAAACTCAATGTCATTAAGCATTAAAACAACTGTTTAAAAAATTATGTGAATTTTATAATTCTGATTGCTTTTTTTGTACGTAAAAAATATATATACGTATTTTTCTAGAAATTATTTTAGAGGGTGATTTTTCAGGTAAAAATATTTTGAATCATTAGTATATTACTCTTTCATACCAAAGTGAATATATTAATTATTTCCTATATAATAGTTGTATGATCCTGAGTTTGTTTAACTCTTCTAAAAACTACCTGCTCTTCTTCTTTAATCATTGTTTCTACGATTCCTGTATACATTTTTAATAACACTTATGCTAAATATATCGAAAAAATTACAATTTCTTGAAGCATATTATTAACCAATAAAAAATTCTCACAAATATAGCCTTTTCACTTCCATTTGATTTAAAGATTCTTGTAAGGCTCGCCTTGTTTTAGAGAGCATTGGCACCATTTTTCGTCGAGCGTTGTTTGTATTTTTTCCAATGAGAGCAAAATCATTTGCACTTAATGTTTTTAAAACATCAGAATCTTTATATATTTCTTGGTGAACCAACTTCCTTGGTTTCGTTGACAAGTTTTCTGTAGCAGCTTGTAACCACCATTTGTAGTACTCCTTATTGCACTTCACGGAACCGCCAATCTTGACATCTCCATCGAGAAGGCAACGAGTATCCTCAGTTTCCAGTCCTTTCTGCTTCTTCCTTCGTCTTTAAAATTTCTTTTAACATTCTGTGTATTGTTTGCCAGTTCTCTTTTGTCTGTATCATTTTGTCAATTAAATTCTTTGGCGTTATATTTCCAATGTTATTGTGTACTTCTCCTCTGAGGTCCCTCCAGTTCTCAAACACAAATATCGTGTGCTCAGGCGTATCATCCATACCGCAGTACACGCACCTATCCGATTCGGTCTTTTTGAATCGTTTTGAATATATCCTGAACATTCCGTGTCCTGTGATAGCCTGTGTGATGTAATAGTCCACGCTTCAATGCCCGCATTTCAGCCATTTCTCCAAGTCTGGAATTAGACGTTTTGTCCACTGCCCTTTATCTCTGTTGTTATTCCACCTTTGTTGCCACTTTTCCAGTGTTCTTCCCTTTATATGTATTGTTGTCTCGTTTTGCCCTAATTCGTGCACCTCCTTTCTTTCTTCTACCATCAAATCTATTTGTGCTATCCCAGTAATGACCTGCAATGCCACTGTAGATACTGTTTTGAAAGCACCTCACCCTAATCAGCGCTTTTCGTTGCGTCCTTTCCAATACCATTCGGTTCTTTTTTATTATGAGTGCATCTGCCCATATGGGTGCTCGGTATAGTAGCACTGAATGCGCTACTCCACATAGGACCGCTCTCTTGCTACTGTTTTGGTCCTCCGATCCGAGGCATCAAGCGTGTTAGTTTACCTATTTTATTTTCTGTTTTCTGGGCTGCTTTTAAAACATGCTCTCCAAACTTACTACGTTTATCAAAGAATACTCCAAGGTATTTAATGTGTTCTTTTGGCAGGATTTCTACGTTCTCGATTTGGAATTTAATTTCTCTTCCCTTCCTTTTTTGCGTGATAATCACCGCCTCTGTTTTCTCTGGTGCCAAAGTCAGCCCATTTTCGCTCATCCTCCTGCTAATTCTTCTTAAATTTTCGTTTGTGTTTCTTATTAGTTCGCTTATTTCGTCTGCCTGATACCACTAGTGCTAGGTCATCTGCAAACCCAATACTTTTTGCTCGCCCTGTTAACTTAATTTCTAGCACATCGTTATAGAGGATATTCCATAGCGTAGGCCCTAGTATGGACCCTTGTGGTACTCCGGCTTTCATTTCAAACCTTTTTTGTCTTGTTATTTGGACGTACCTTATTCTAAAGTAGTCTGCAATAGTATTGGTCAGGTACTTTGACACCTTTCTTTTCTCCAGCTTTTTCAGTATAAGGTCCCAGCTCGTCGTGTTAAATGCGTTACGTACATCCAATGTTACCAGGGCGTTCCAACTTTTACTTCTTTTCTCGGTTGTATTTTTAATTATCTCCATGGCCTGTATTGTTGAGCGTCCCTTTATAAAGCCATATTGATGTCTTGCCCATCCGTAGCAGCTTGTTTAACTTTATTACTAATTTTCTGTCTATTCAATAATTGAGGAATGTCACTATCATGATTATGTATTCCATTAAGTCTTGAAAATGTTCCTTCTAGTAAATAAATATTATCTACATATTTCAAATATGATTTTTAAGGGACGCCTATGCATACTTAAAATTGTACCTTTATTTGGACTGCAATTAGTCTGTTTTTGCACCTGGTCGGTAACCTAAAACTTTAGACTGCAATTCGGCATTTGTAAAAATTTAGACTGCAGTTTACCGGCACCGGTTGTTTGTTACCTTTGTTTAGCATACTTTTGATTAATTGTACCACTCAATGACCTCTGGTGTTATCTACCATTATTTATTAAAATTCGCTTTTTCATCTAACTATAGTTTATTTGAAAATGCTTGATAGCACAGTTTTTATGGCAAAGATTTTTATACAGGATTGTTCAAAGCAGAAAAAAGCAAATATTGGTACCTTCTTAACTGAATTTTTACTAGATTTTAATACGAGCATCCCGAAAAACCCCGAATACAATATATCATAAAATGTAAATGAGTAAACCCTAAGGGATTAACCAATAATTTTATACCTCAGTAACGAGGAATACGAAATTACTTCCATATAAAAATAGTAAACTATCAATATTAAGTATCCACATTTATTATTATTTATATAATATACTATATTTGCAAAAAATCTTTTCCTTTTAGAAATACGGGGTGATTCCATACAAATTTATTTGTTTGTATTTCGGATACATACCTAAATAAATAAGTCGTTTTCTCCCGATAAGGAGTCATCATCATCATCAGTTTCCTCACTTCCCACAGAAATAATAATTGGTTCTATTGTTTCCTCTATTAACATATCAAGTTTCCAGAATTTCTCTTTTTCTGCTATGACATGTCTTACAGCGTTTTACCAATTGTCCGGTGAAATTTTTGTCATGGAGTCAAAAAATCGAATCAGCGAAGTAGAAAAAGAAAACGAAATTCTGAAACAGAAAATAGAGACCCTGGAGCAAAACAGTAAAAAGAAAAACCTTAATTTATTTGGTTTAAAAACTACAAATAGTGAAAGGACCATTCTGTACTTCTGTGAACTAATACAAGATAAACTGGGTGTTTTTATAAGAGAAGAAGACATAAGTGATCTATATTCCTAGGGTAATTACAACGAAGCTCCGTTGAAGGTTGAAATATTGTCAGTGGTAAGAAAGAAAACCATATTGAAGAACTGTATGAAATTGAAAATCACCGGAAATGTAATAACTCACGACCTAACTCAAAAACAAAGAGAAGAACACAACAGTTTAAACCACTGCTAAGTACAACAACTGAAAAAAGCTATGCAAAAGGAAATAAACTTCACGTTGGACACATACAATATACTGTGGAAGATTTAAAGAAGAACGATTATAGCAAGAGAGAAGAAAAATCTAGTGCTCCCCCCATTGCTTATTTAAATCCTGATAAGGAATTGGCAATCACCCAGCAAAAACTCACGGAAACAATATATTGTTGCAGAACTCTATAGACTATTGTGATAAGAGAGAAGAGAATACAAAAGAAGGAATCAAGATTGTTAAACTAACCAAAAAGCCTTCTGTTAGTGGACAATTTGTAAGAGAAAAATATAAAACTCGGTTAAATTCAAATTCTGATATTTTGAAATAATTTTTACGAATTCAAGTACACATACTACACATTTACTTTTTTTGAGTCTGAATGTCTTGATTTAGTTGTTATTGTATGTATTTATTGTGTCATTAATCATAAAATCTCATATTTTTGTGTTCTTTTAAAAACTAAAAATAAATTCAAATCTGCGCGACTTTTATATTGGAAAAATCTATTGAATGTTTTACAGTTTTAGAAGTCAATAAGGTCAATCATAATTTTACGATTTTCCATAACAATATAAGTAAAAATTTTGATGAACTTAAAATACTATTGCAGAACAGAAAGTTTGATTTTGATTGTTTAGTATTAACTGAAACGTGGCAATTAGCAAATCCCAACTTTTACAATATACTAGGATATAGTATACTCTACAATCAAGTGCGAACAATCAAAATGACGGAACCATAATGTACATAAAAAGTTTTCTCTCATTCCAACATACTGTTATAAATAATCATGTCAAAACCCTTTAGATATCCGACTGATAAATTGTATAAAAAATCAGATATAATGGATTTGAGACAATTGTTCTTGTTAGGTTTTAAGTATGGAGGGTAGAAAAAAGGAGGACAATCTTATATGGATCTTTATATTAAAAAGTGGCCACCAAAATGTATGCAATTAAGCTGGCGCTCGTGTAGCCAGGGAACAAAATCCAATGCTATATAGTCATATAGATTGCTCATTCATAAGAATTATTTATTGTTTATATTATTATTTTTCAATAAAATTTGACTATTATCGTGTATTGTCAAAATTTATCTACGATCACAGAAAACTTACTCTTCAACGATCAGTCACTTTTCACGGTGTAGTTTTTAGTTTTTTTATGGTTGAGCAATATTTATTACTATATACATCATTGGTGTCATTGTGTGATCTGAATTATCGACTGTCGAAGTCCCCTGGGCACAGAAGCGCCATCTTAATTGTATACATTTTAAGGGACACTTTTTGTATACAGAGATTGTTCTCCTTTCCTCTACCCTCCATAGTTTAAAGGAATAAAACAAACCTTACATTTGTGACGTTTAATCAAAAATTGTCTTCTCGACATGCCATGTCAAAACCATGGAAAAACATCAACACAACTTCATAACAATATAAAATAAATTTTCAAACAATATATATATAAACCCAAATCTAACATTTCTCCCCCCGTAATAGACTTTCTAGATGTTACTCATTTCAAGTAAGTTTATGGGACATATCTTCGTTACTGGTCTTCTGTAGGTCCCAGTCTTCGTTTTTATTTCCACTACTCGGACTTTCCCGTCTGCTCCTGGATAAGTGTTCAAAAATTCTTCCCAATGGCCAGTTGTTTCTTGGGAATCAGTCATCCATTAGAATTACTATGTCTTCTTTTTCGATATTTCTTTCCTTCTCAAACCATGTTGTTCTTCTAGTAAGTGTCGCAAGATATTCACGTACCCATCGATGCCAGAAGTTTTTTGCCAGCTTTTGAAAAAATCTCCATTGTCTTTTCATGTCTTTTATCCTTAGGTCGTAGTCAGGTTGACTTGGCTTGGCTATACTTGACGTACCTATGAGGAAGTGATTTGGTGAGAGACTTTCAGGGTCTTCATGGTTTAACGAGACAGGTCAGGGGACGGCTATTAACTATATGCCCTGCTTCTAATAGAAATGTATACAGTACTTCTTCTTTCACAATAGTTGCTTTTAAAATGACTTTTAGGGTGTCCTTTATTGACCACACCATCCGCTCCCAGCCTCCAGCCATGTGAGGACTTGCTGGTGAAATATACCGCCAATCTACATCCCTTGCTAATATTTCACGATGTATCTTGCTCTCGTTTATCTCTTTTAAGGCTAGTTTTAGTTCTTTAGATGCCGACTTTAGGTTGGTGCCATTATCACTCCATATAGTCGATGGTTGCCCTCTTCTCGCAAAGAACCTTTTGAGTGCCGAAATAGCTGAGTCCGTTGTTAGAGAGTCTGCTAGTTCAATATGTACCGCTCTAATAGACAAGCATGTAAACAAAACGCCTTACTTTTTATACCTTTTCCTTCCTAGAACTACTTCCATAGGCCCAAAGTAATCCAATCCAACATAAGTGGATGGTCTAGGTGGTTTGGTGAATCTAAAGTTGGGTAGTTGACCCATCTCAGGTATCCTTGGTTTAACTCTTTTATATGCACATATTATACAATTATTTATAACTTTTGAAACTAATCGTCTTCCATGAACAATCCAAAATCTTTGTCGAACTTCGTTTAGGACAGTTTGCAATCCTTTATGGCCAAGATGAATGTGAAAGTATTGTACTAGAATATATGCTTTCCTAGTAAAATTGTAGATGTCTTTGTTTTACCTTCTAGTTCTGGTGAATTATCAGTTCTTCCTGGTAAGCAGATTATTCCATCTCCTAGACAAGGGGACAACTGGTATAACATACTATTCTTCGGTACACATTTTCCTCTTCTTAAGAATTTTAATTCTTCACTATAATACTCTGCCTGAATGCTCTAATGCCAAACTTGTTCGGCCTTTCTAATTTCTTGTATTTTGAGTCTTTCTCTGTCCTTATTCCTCGTTAAAAATGTCAGTACATATGCCATAATATGTAAAGCTTTTCTTCAACTTTTTCAGTTTCTATTTCTAAATATCTATAAGTTTCATCTTCTTTAATTTAATGAATGTCACCAAATTTCGTGAACAATTCGTTCAGATTGTTCTTATTGAATGAAGATGTGCAGCCTGCACTTGTTGCTTCTGGAGTTCTTATAACCAGTGATGGGTTCCTTTTCAAGAAACCGGTAAACCAATCAGCTCTTGATTTATGGTTTTTATGCCATGGAGCTGGAAGATGTGGCATGCTAAATTTTATGGCACAATCGTAAGCCAACTTTTGCACTTCGTCTGGCAAAATACCGAAGTAGATTGAGGCACATTTTAGAAGATAATCTGCCTTTATCTGTTTATGCTCCCGAGTAAACACCAGCTCTCAACTTTTTGATAAATCGAAATAATGTCATGTGGCAGATTTCGAGTTCTCTTGCAACTGTTTTGATTTTTTTACCATCTTTAATAACAGTATCAGCTGCTCTGCGCAAGAGTTCTTCGGAAGTTTTACCTCGTTCAGTTTTTCTCTTGTATGCATCCTGAAATTGAAAAATTGCATATCATTTGTTTATCGGGGTAAGTTGTTCCGAGGCGCAACTAGCCCCAAAGTAAAGGAACTGCCAATCCCACATTCCATTCTCGAATCTCACAATAATTTATTTTCAAGGGTCGAAATAAGTCAAACAGCGATAATGATTTAAGATTCCTGAATACTTTTACATCAATTCAGTTCAAATTATCTTCAAAATTGATCGAAATAGACCCAAAAGTTATATATATATTTACTTACGTGTCATTCGACGATCTCTATTCACACACCTTACACACAGACACCTTGAATGCAACTAATGCTCGCACGTATACTCATCGGAACAATCAACCCCCGGAACTTTCAGCCCCATCTTCCCCTATAATTAGACGTTTGTGCCATTTTTATTGCACAAATTCATAGAAATGTAAATCTTACCTAAAATAAATTGTATAACATTTTCTGCCGACTAGAAATGTTAATCCTTTCTAAGAAAATTGAGGGCTACTTAAATTAATCTTGAATTGTAAATATTTTCTACCTGTAGAGCAGTGGCGGCTCCTGGGGTGGTTCACAGTGACAGAATATAGGTATCAGTACAGATGTATAAAAAAACTTTCAGTGTTTTAGAAAGTTTATAATATACGTTTCTAAAACACTGACAATTTTTTACCTATATCTGTACCGGGATCTATATTCTGCTACTGTGAACCCCCAAAATGTTGGTCACAAGCCGCCCCTGCTTTAGAGATTACGTATTTACCTTATCTTTGTTGATTAAAATGACTAGAAAATTTAAGACAAGAATTAAAATAAATTGGTATCTTTAAAACTTTTATGAAGAAAACCAAATAATGTCTAAACATTTTATTTTAGAAATTCTCCGTCATTGATGTATAATGTTATATTAGGGTTTATCTCCTAGGTCATAAAAATATTGCTATCATTCATTTTCAAATAAACTGTAGTACTTACTTTTGACAATCTTCAATCTCTTATTGATTTAGTAAGTCAAATGCGCAAAAATCTTTAAAAATTCCGGCAACTTCTTGTTGAAACCTCGTAGTTCAACCATAATTTTCACTATTTACAACCACCGTTTTCTGGTACTTATTACTGAAGTGAAAACGCACTCATAACACATTTTATTTGTTTATAGAATGTATTAACTTTGACTAATAAAAAATGTTTTGATGTGGCTTCGTTTAACATGCCAGTGCCAGTCACTAAGAATTTGAAGTGTAGTGAGAATTTTTCAAATATTTCGTATGAATTAAACAACGGTTATATAAAGTTTTATTATTTTTTTATGTGCAAGTAAATGGCGATGTGTTATTTATTAATTAGTTTAATATTATTTATGTGTAATTTGTGAATTTAGTAATGCCACGGTGTGCTAATTTTAGAAAAAGGTTCAGTCTAGGTAAGATACACAATTTATTTAAAAAATAAAACTAGAGAATGACAAATTTTCTATGACTGTATAAAGAGAAATCGTGTAATAAATTAAGAGCAGTATCGTGCAGGGATTTCTTAAAATTTTAAGAGTGCAAAACAATTTGGAAAATATAAACTTTTAAAAAATTCTATAAATCGATTGTCTTCAACCAAATCTAAATTATTATAAATTATTGTAACCTTCAAATGTGCTTTTGATTCCGTCAACCACTCCTTGTCTGGCTCAAGTTGTTGAATTTGGGTGTTGGAGCTCTAGAATTATATGTAATAGGCAATATACAGGGTGGCTGTAAAAGGTCTTTACAAAAACATACCACATATTCCTTAGACCAAAATAAGTCGATTTAAGTAAAATTACCTTCGTACAAAGTTGCTTCGTTTGGGCTCCAGAGGGCCTTGATGTTACAATTTTTAATTCGTTTTTCCCATATAAATTTAAAACGGCATATGCGATTTTGCTGAAATTTGGTATATTGGTAGAGTTTTATGTGGCAAAAAAATGGTATTAAAATTTTGTCCGATAATAATACATAGGCGTAGAACTTGATTTTTAAATAATTGCACCTTTAAAAATTCTACGCCAATGGAAGAAAAGGAGTTTGAGTATGAAATTTAGTCCAGTTTTGACTATGTAATAAATATAAGTTATTAACTTTAAAAGCATTAGATATTATATGTTATTCAAAAATTGTATTTGTCTAGCCGATTTAAACTCTTTTATTTACTTTCTATATAATATGACGATCCATTCAGCTAAGACCATAGATATATAACAAAGACAGATTGGATTATTTACAAAAATTTTGAAGAATGAACGGTGGTGTCCGCGATAGAAACTCAATAATCGGATTGAACATTGATGCCAAGTTTATGTGCTTTTAACTATAGATATATATAACCAATACAGATTACACAATTTCTGAAGTCAACGCGGATGATCCTCGACAGAAATGCAATATTTGGATAAAATTAAAATATTGATGCCAAGTTTGCGATGTTTTTAACTGTAGTAATGTTATTGCGTTTGCTTGAATTACTGTTAGGTCTTTAAATTGTCCAAAAAAAAATAATGTCTGACAACAGCGGAAGTATAGTAGACCGCAATTGTGGAGGGTCGTATATTGTTTCATTCATAAAAATTCCTTCGATACAGTACTAGTCCAGGAGCCAGTGAATTTTTTCGTACTTGTTTTCCCGGTCCGTGTATATTTAAATAATCTATTCCCGGTGAACTGTATATTTAAAATGGAACGCCAATCTATTAACAAAAGTAAGCCAGATTGAATTCGCGCATTACGTCACATCGATACAAGTGAGATTGTTTACAAAGTGCCTTTGCAGGCCTATTTTGCTCATTTCATGTATTTGTTTTTAAATCATGTTAAATTACTATTTTTGAAACTCAATAAGGAGAAAATCCAATTAACTCTTCCGTTGTGTATATATATAAGATAAATTAACTGAAGTTTTATTAGTAAAGTATTAATACTAAAATTTTAAAGTAATTTACAGAAAATAGCTAGGTATGTATTTGTTTTTAAATAATTTGATAATTTATGAAAAAAGGGAGTAAAAGTGGAATGACCAGTGGCCAGTAGGTCAGTCAATACAAAGTATCATATATTTCTATTATATCATAACTAAAATACCTACATCTTTTAATCATAAGGAAATAAGTTAAAAACCATTTTAATATATGCATTAGAATGAAGTAATAATAACTTAAAGAGACGAGGTCTTAAAGTAATAGCTGGTACAGCATGTTTTTTAAACGTTTCCTCATTGCTGCTAGAATGAAATCACTTACTATGAAATGTGCTCTAAAAACGGCATTTATAGCAGTCAGTGTTCAGTCTTAGGATCTCTTCCTAAAGCCCTCATCCAAGCTGCATACATATTAAAAAATAATTAAAAAAAAAGATATTATATACCTATATAGTTTTCGGTTCTGGGTGCCCTAAAAGAGGACACTTAGCCGACAATTTGGCTCAGATAGCTAAAACCCAAAAGTCACACCCCGTTCCACAGTTCACTGTATTTTCCTCACACCTCTAGTATAAATGATTTGACATAACGAAACTAACAATAATTATAATTAATGTAGAGTAATAAGTGATTCGTGAATTCTAAATAAAACAATTATTATATAAAAGTGTAAAAGGAAATGTAACTTATTTCCCTATTTTCTTCTGTAATATCTTCAATTATTATGTTTAATTTCTATAAATAAACCAACTGGTTAGGTGAAACATTGTGATATAAGATTTTATTTATGTGTCCTATGCGTACACTTTAATATACAAAACACCTGGAACATTCTTTAAATAATTGTGGTCATAGAAATAATTGTGTACATAACTCGTTTGAAAGTGTATTTTATGCACTTGCCAAATATATTATCCATACAGATTAATAAGACTATTTTTTTACTTAACTTCAGTACATCTCTTACTACTAAAACTATTTTTATCAATGGAAAAAAAGGGCCGTGTTCTCGTATGTTTTGACGCATTTTCGGCCTCAGCCCATCGGATCCCCCCTCTAAATATATATGAATTTTGCTTAGAATTGCTAATCCTACAATTCTCTATTCGTGCTTGCTGACTGGGAAAATAAATACCGAAAATCGTCACTGTCTCCTGGACAATACAATAGATGATGATGAGAACTTCACAACAAATACACTTTTATGAATGGCTAGTTGGGGATGTG
Source organism: Psylliodes chrysocephalus (assembly GCA_927349885.1). NCBI lineage: Eukaryota > Metazoa > Arthropoda > Insecta > Coleoptera > Chrysomelidae > Psylliodes > Psylliodes chrysocephalus. Next base: position 78,782,693 of record OV651817.1, on the reverse strand, counting down.
GCTAAGACCATCGCAACTTTTGTATGAAACGTTCTAAAACTTGGGTCATTTATAATAAATGAATAACAAACAAAGCTAGGATATATGGTAATCAACGTAACTTTATGTTTTATTTTAATTTTATAAAACACTATAGTTTTGAAGCAAATATGTAATGTTTTTTTGTGTTTTCTTTCTCCTAATTTTAATTTGGTTCGATTGTTGGACATATTAAAGAAAAGCATAAAAAATGTCATTAATCAAATGCCCCAAGAGATACTAGAGGAGATATTTAAAAATCTAAAATTTGGTTTTTTTTTTTTTTTTAAAGGAGGTCACATTCAACAGTTATTATAAATTTTATATTAATTTATATGATTTTTTGTTCTATCATTAGGTGTTTTTCAATTATAAGTCGTTACTAAATATAATTCGGATTATATTATTTACAATCAAAATGGGAACTGAAATAAACTTATTTGCAATATTTTTTTAGGAAATTATACACAAACTGATAAAATACTTATCAAGATTCTATAAAATACCAAAATTACTTGAGATCTGAAAGTTACCTGGATAATTTTTTTAATTTAGTATCATCTACTTAGGTTATAGCCTCGTTTTCTGTGTAGGATCTGTTACTGTTTCCCAGCGCCACTATAGGAGCAGTACTGTTAGTTAAAACCCAACTATGAATGGTCGAGTGGGTAATCCTACCTATTCATTAAATTTAACATTTAAAAATATCAGCAAAAATGATATACCCAACTATAGAATAGAATAATTTTTCTAAATGGTTTGTAATACTTGTGCATAATTTCCTATCATTTCAGTTTTATCAAATTATTAGTCCGATCCAACATGGTTTTATTGCTTGTATAGTTCCTGTAACTGTATAATTCAATTATTTCTGAAGTTTTGGATAGGAGAAGTCAGATTGATGTTATATACATAGACTTGGCCAAAGCATTCGATAGAATTGACCACAAACCTCTAATAAGTAAACTTTCAGTAATAGGATTTCATGGTTCATTAAATCTTGTACAGTCATATATCTATCAAATCGTTATATACACTTACCTTTATGTACATAAATCAGTGAATTTCAAACACACATCCGGATTTAATTATGCTTATAGATTTTTGGATTTGTTATAAGGAATATGAAATTATTCAATGACTTTTCAATGGTGAAAATACTTTTTTTTTACTTGTTTTGTCAATTATATTGATATGATATTTTGACAAAATTTTAATTTGGGTTTGTTTAAAATAATTAATGAACATAAAATTAACATTCAAAATTTAAAATTACTAAATTTGGTAAAATAGTTATCTAATAATCGAAATGTCAATATTTTAATTCAACATTTCAAGGTCCAATCAAAAATAAGCAATAATATTGATTATGGATCAACAAATAAAAAATCAGATATCTCTAGCAAATATAATTAGAATTTAGCCTTATTTCGGATTTTGTACCACTGTTACTAGATGTTTGTTTTGGTTCCAATTTAGGAAACTTTCTGACATTTAAAAGTGCTTTGGTTAATTTTGAATCAGTTCAGAACCGTAGGTGACGTAAAATTTTGTGGAATTATTTAAGAATTATTCTAGAACGTTTCAAACAGTTCTCACTTGTAAGTAGGAAGGTTTGTTTTGGTTCAACCAGAATCGTTGATTCAATTTCTTAAATACAGATGATGAATTAATTTTTTAAGAATACGATGCGATAATAATAACCTATTGAGTTAAACTAGTTCGCTTAAGAACGAAAACAAGCCAGGAATTATTTTAGAATTTTTAGTTCGAGCATGCGCATAGTGAAGACAGTCGCACATACTTTGGTAATCAAAGTATGTGGAAGAAAGCTATGAAACGACAACTGACAACCATTTACTGATTTATTTCATTTCGTTTATGTTTTAAGCTGTTGATGCAGTGGCGGTTTGCCCGTAAGGGCACTTGGGCACGTGCCCTAGTATAATAAACAAAAAAAAAAGTAATAGTAAAGTAAGTACATACTTTATATTTTCCTCAATGCCTATTATTATTATTATTTTATCTAATATTCAGCGCAAACCGCGTTGGCACGACACTGGACGACCGGGCGTTGAGCGACGTTCCGAGAGATGGGCACAGTAAATGTGTGCCTCTGTTGTTTTATCTCTCATTATGATGCGAAAAACAAGGACAACGACAATATCGCTAGCGACAATATGAACAAATGCGATGGATTATACGTCACAAGCAGGGCGCTGTCCTCAGCGTGACGTGCTTTACCCATGGTACAGATTACCTAGACCAGGGGCTCGATTCTCGAGATCATTGGAAAATTTTCCCATGGGAAAATATTCCAATACTTATATTCCCATGGTAGTAGGTTATGCAATTCTCGAACGTGTCGGAATAGACATTCCTATGGAAATAGTAGTTACACGTATGTCTGATATTAAGTTCACGAATATTTCGAAACAACCAATAACATTAAAGATATTTTAAAATTTACTGTTGGCAATATTTGTATTTGTTGTGGTTTTTGGGTATCCGATTACCTGCCGAGCCTCCGCGCTGGAGCAGGTGCCGCCATGCCGAGCAATCGCTATCATGATCGAGGAATAAGTGAAAATATTCGATTACGTATAATAATTAAAACTTGTCGAGTTATTCTTAGTTTTTCTTTTCTTATGTTGAAAAAAGAAAAGGTAGCTTTTGTATGGAAGAGCAACGAAAGTTTTGAGAAACTAAGGACCGATTCCACCGTTGTGTTAAACGAAGTTTAAAGTGACATTTTTACATAGACAATGTCATTTTAATCTCCGTTTAACACAACGGTGGAATCGGCCCTAATAAATTCTTTCATTAACGAAAATAATAAAATTTTCGAAAAGGTCTTATTAAATTTACTACACTCAATTTGTGTTATTTGCCAGTCCCTTAGCAGCTCCCACAATTTCTAAATGATTTAGGAAAATCAGTTTATACAGTTTCTCAGTGAAAGAGAATTAAAAATAATATACCTACATAAATAAAATAATATAAATCTATAAATACGCCCAAAAAATGTTTTAACTACAATTTCACCAAAAATCCAAGATATCCAATAATCTTTGGTTATGTCCATTAGAGATTGGACTCCCTAGACTTCAAACTCAGTTTGCCTCAACAGAAAATCAAGTCATTGTTCAAAATTTACTTCTTGTAATCGTAAGGGGTTACATGAATACTGGCACATCAGAATGGTAAAAGACTTACAGTCAAACCACAAGTGAAGAACACTTACTCGTTATGTCTTAGACTTTCGCGTGGTCTTTCGTCAAATTTTCGACTTTAATGCGCAAACTCTAGTACAATTCCCATTGGAAAACACAATTTCCAATGCTCGTAAGCAGGGGAATATTTTCCCATACTTCTCATTGGAAAATATTCCACCGCTTATGTCGAGAATACGAAAACTGAATTCCCATGGGAAAATTTTATTTTCCCATGGGAATAAAAGTCGAGAATTGACCCCCAGATACGAATGTACGCAGCGGTTTAAGGTGCGAGTTTGTTGGACCATGATAATAATTTATTTATTGTGATTACGAAAAACGTTAGTTGGACCATTTGAATAGTTAAGAGATAAAACTACAAAGAAAAATAACTTTTTTTTATAAATCAGTCAAAAATATGATGAAAAAAAAATCAATATTTATAAATAAGACAAAATTTTAATTTTTCTTTTGGTTTTGTCTGACTTTTTCGAGGATTTCAAATCTCTGTTTGCATAATTAAGAGTATAAAAAATTCTAAGTCTTATAAATAATTTAATGGAGTAAATTTTCGCAAATTGTTGGCAAGGATGACCAAATTCTATTTTGCTCATCTCAAAAAGGTATGCGTTGGAAATTCCAGGCTTAGTTGACAAACTATCAAATAGATATATAAATATTTTTTCTAATTTGAAAATATAAAAGAGAAATTTTTCGCTATGAGATTTTAAATTGCCAAACTCCTTTTCTTGAGAAATTTACGCAAATTTCGCAAGAGTGAATATGTAATGATTCTGTGAAAATATTTTTTTTATATCTCTAATAATGGCGGAAATTTTTCACACTAATGGATCACCCTGTATAATTGAGCCGTTTATTTTGAAAGTGGCCTAAGTTCATTTATACTTAACTTGAGATATCTAAGGGTTTGTGTAAATTTTGTTTAACTGCATTAATTAAACGTACTGGTTATTCCACTAATGCAATTGTCCAAAAAGTGAGGTTAAATTGTTAAATACTAATTAATTAAAATTACCTTCATCACTGCCTTGGGACATTATCAATAATGAATATCTTAATTTAAGTATAAATGGACTTTAACATTCTTCTCTTTATCCTGTAATTAGAGGCAATCCTGTTGAAATTGTATTGCCTACATAAATCAGAATAAATAAAATGGGATACTTTTCATTGGGATCCCCTTGTATTTATACTTTTTATCATATAGTCAAACACATTTTCCTATAAACAGTTTATATTTTAATTTTTAAATGTTTCCAGTACCTCGTGCTGTTTTATAATAATGCACTTTTAGATAAATTATAATGAAAGTAAATACTTTCGATTTAATTAATAAATATGATTCAAAAAGAAATTATCACAGTTATCGATACTCGCAATATTTATGACTAATATTAAAATCGTTTAAACGACAGACGGTAACCTCAATATCCTCATTGCTTTCATCGTTTTGTTTGATCCGACTCTTTTTTCTGTTTATGCTTTCAGTTTTGACAATAAAAATCCATTAATAAAAGTCTTTTTTCGTTCCATTTTAAAGTCGAGATGCGTAGAAAGTATTTGTAGTTTATTGTTCAACCAAGACATTTTTCATTGTGTAAACAACTAGGTTTTTAGAATATTTTATTATATTAATTGATTCCACTTAGTTCATTTAGTACTTTGTTAGAAAGTAATCGATTATAAATATTTTGTCAGATAATAAATAGGTATTAATAAACTCACTTGGCTTGTATTTATGTGGCAAATGGATCCTCCAGTGCTAACTGTGATGTCAACCTTCCTTTCCCCCCACACACTCACTTGGATTGTCTCAAGGGTATAATTTGAGATATATTAACAAAATTTTCAATATTCAACTGATACCTCCAATATTTTTTATTTTAATTGCTGTGTATGTATTCGAGAAAACAATACATTTGAATAATTACTGAATATATTATGTATTTGAGAAAACTATACATATATTGAATAATAATTATTGAATATTGCTTTCACTTGGGCGTTCAAAAGGTTGTCTCATGGAATATTGCTTATTAAATTATGATTATTTGAATTAAAAAAGATATATACATATTTTATGCCATCAGTAGGGTGTGGGTCATAATAAATTGCTCTTAAATATTGTAATAGCATGCTTGGATTATCCCCATGTATGATATTTATTTATTTATTTATTTATTTATTTTCAGAAACAAACAGGCATTAGCATAATTACATGTTTCTATAATATTATTAACAAAAAAAGAAATCAACAAAAACACACAATATATAATTTATATACCTAATTTTGTTTATATTAAACAAACATCGCTACTAAAATGTTTTTATCAAATTTTAAAGAAAAAGAAAAATGCTAAAATAATCAGAGCGCTAGCAAACCCCACACGAAAGCCACGAGTATCCTACAAAATCATGTTACTTTAATAATTTTTGTAAGTTTCCTTCTGTATGTGCTTATAGCTGTATCAAAAATACCGCAAGATATGTCTTCGGAGTGTACGTTAAATAATAGACAAATTTTTTCTAATGGACCATGATTATTTGCATGAAAAGTTAATTTACGAGGGCGAATACCTGCCACTGGAACATTGATTTTTATTTGACTCAATAAATATTGACCATCTATACATATATTCATTTAACAATTTATGTAGAAATACGAGGTTAATTATAGAGTGCCTATGTTCCAATTTTTCAATTTTAAACTCGTTTCTAATAGGTTCAAATGAGACAAAGTCTGAAATCGTAGGATACTTTTTGAAATATGGTGGATACATATTCTAATTTACTACGAACAAGAGAAAAAAATTAATTTGTAATTTGAGTATGTGTCTGTAAAGTCCCCAGTCGTACGTTTCATATGCTCATCAAATTTGAAGTTATTTTGAAAAACTATTTCCAAATCGGTCATTTTTGACACTCTCTCTAGTGCTCATCCTTGCATTGTGTAGATAACATTTTGAGGATTATAAATTTTGCTGAATGTAATTACCTTGCGTTTGGATAGATTAAAAAGTAATTTATTTTCTAATGACCAATCCGAAATTGAGTCTGTCATTTTGAAGGTCTACAATGTCTAGATAATCATTAAGAGTGGATATTTTTTAAAAAAACTTTTAGATCATCTGCATATATCATTGGCAAATATTAAAAAAAAGTAGAGGGTCTAAATTGGAGCCCTGAGGGACACCAGAGCCTGCAAGGATTGTATGAGATACTTCACCACCAAACATTACGTACTGAGACGTCAGCTTTAGATAAGACGAAAAGAATTTTATTAGGTGATCGCTAAGACCATAAATATTTCAATTTACCTTATCAAATGCTTTCTTGAAATCAGTATAAATACAATCGACTTGTTCACGGGAATTAACACATTTTGATATTTTATTGCTGAAAGTTAATAAATTTGTATCTACAGATTTTTTACGACAAAATCCATGCTGTTCGGTTGATATGTATTTTTGAATGTGGGTATATAGTTTATCACATATTACAAATTCAAATAGTTTCGCTGCACAATTTAATATGGCTATGGGACCATAATTATCTATTTTATTTTTATCGCCCTTTTTAAAAATAGGTCTCAATCTAGTTCTCTTAAATTTACTAGGAAATGTGGATGTTTTAAGAAACTTATTGTAGATTACCACCAAAGGGTATATTATGTAGTCTTTACAAGCTTTTAAGATATAACAAGGAATGTTATCAGGACCCGCTGTCTTTTTCGGGTTTAACTTACAAAATGCTGCTTCTAAGTCTTTAACAGATATTTGATCAAAGTCTATATTTCGATAGAAATTTACGTTCCATTTGTTAGTCAAGTCGTTGATATCTAATAGGTTATAGTTTGAATCATTAGCATACACTGAACTGACATAATCAGTAAATTCTCCTGCGATTATTTTTTTGTCAGATATTTCCCTATTATTTATAATAAAACTTGATTCGGGCATATTGTTGGACCTCTTATCTTTAATACATTTCCAAAAAAGCGTGGGGTCCCTATTAATACAGTTCTGCATGTTTTGTATGTAAAGGGTGTTTTTTTAGAGGTTTGTTTTTCGAGTTGGCGACACTGTGTGTAGTGACAGTCAATTTGATAGGTGACAGCTGTTTTGTGCTCAATAAAACGATATGTTCGCCGCTTCATTATAATCCGGCACTAAGAAAGAACGCGTTGCAAAACAAATAATGAAAATTTATTATGGATTTAAATATCTATTCCTGTTAAAAGTATCTTATCAATTAAAATACATACGATACGGCTATGGATAAATAAAGTCTGACTTATCTATCAAAAGAAAAGGTTTATTACAGTAAAAACCATGGAAATACGGTTAAATCTAAACGAAAACTTTTATTAGTCCGATCAGATGTATTAAAATTTTAATTTTTACTACAAATAAGCATTGAAGGATGATGTATAAAAACATGTCTACTTTTTTAATCTGTACTACCTTCTGCAAATTAAATTACTGCAGTCCTTTCTTCTCCAGACTTACTAGGCACCTATTTAAATCTGACGAATACATCGCCATATCGGGTGTGCAACAGGGGTCGAATCTGGGTCATGAATTAGTTCTTTTATTCATGAATGATTTCACTGATATAATTGACTCGATTTGTAAAATTTGAATGTACATTTTCGGATTTGATTTGATTATTGATAGAGTAACCTGAATACTTTTATTATTAATATTGTGAATACTTTTTTATTTATTTTATTTTGTTTACCTTCTACTGATTATTTTAATCGTTTCTTAAGGAAGGTAATCCTCTTTATTATACTTGTAGAAGCATGAACTTGAGAGCGTACTCAAGACAATCTTGTGAGTTCATATACAGGATGTTTTCAAAATTGAGTTATTTTTTTAACAAGATATATACGTTAATTGATAAAAACCTATACAATGATAAGATTGATATAATTCCAAGAAAATATTTTTAAAAATTCAAGTACGTTTCTGTAGATATTTTGTTTTAAACTGATTGCCGTTATAGTTAGCGCCATATTGTAAATTTGATGGCGGGAATTTAATACAGTGGCTTAATGATTTTAACACAGATTTTATGAAATCAAAGATAGTTTAGTAATTGTTTTTAATATTTGATAAATATAGTTTTCTTTGTAGCTTTTCTTTTAATTTACTGTCAGGCCTTTGGTAGTAGCTACCCAATAATTTTTATTTAACTTTATTAATGTATGAACTGTGTAAGCTTCAGCACAGTTTCCCAGCGCCACTTTAGCAACATCACTATTTCTTAGGACCCAACAGTGAATGGCCGAGTGGGGAATCCGACATGTGAACAAGAATTAATTTTTAATTAATTAAGGTAATTAATTACCTTTTAAAATATATGTACAGGGTTTGACAAGATGTTTTCTTTAATGAAAAAATTGTTCATTTTAAATTAGTACTACTACTCCTTTGACTAATACCATAACAGTCAGTGAATTATAACCAAAGATACTGTAATATGATTATGTAAAAGAAAATTATTACTGCATAGTTTATTTATACTAAATTAGGAGCCACTAGTTTCGCCTATTCTGGTTAACATGAGGCCTACAATACAAACTAGTCGCACCGCAGCAACGTACATTGTTTTTGGATGTCTAAGACGTAATAAAACAACAAAAAATTAATAAAAAAAATAGTTCAGCCGATCATAATTAATAATGAAACCCATGTCAGAACTATTATTAAAAAGATGTAGGTTTCCGATTGAACGTTTCTTTTTTTTATAAAATCTTTGAAGGTTATCTTCTAATACGTCAGTTGCAAGAACTCGAGGCGTTCATTACGTAAGACAATGTATATAAATAGATCAACTCTATTACATCTTTCCTGAAATTAGAAATAAATTAATAGCCTGTCATTATCACTATGAAAAAACACTAGACAAGGTTTCTTGATAAGATAAAATTTTATAGAAAACAAAAGAGTCTGCACTTGCATGATTGATCATTTAATTATTTACGGATGATAGTTAGGTTGGTATTTTGAAATTTGTTAGTAATAATTATTTAAAACCGTAGTGTATGCCCCATGAATTTGGAAGTTAAGCGAACACCAAGGTCACCTTGCATCAGGTGAAATAAATATAGGAAAAAGGCGGAAAACATCATTATTTTACAATTATTGTTTTAAGAAGAGATCTGGATAATGCGGGATAAAGCAAATTTTCATAAGTGTTAACAATTAGTGATGGCAGAATATTTTTTGTTATGTACTAGATTTGTTTCAAAAATGTACAAAAAAAGCTTAAAGAAACTCAACTACTTAATGTTATAAAAATATATAAAAATTACACGTCAAAAGGAAAACCATGTTGCTACACGCCGGAGCTTAGGCAAAAAGTACTAGATTCACCTTCAAGTGTATCAACGTACTAGAATGTCCTAGACTGTCAGCACTATAGCCTCGTTAGATGAATAGGTTATTTTTCATAATTATTTTTAAATTACAGTTTAATTCAAATTAAAAAACAAAACAAAAAAATAGAAAAAAAGGCATCCTTAAGTCCGTTTAGGTCTAGAAAAATTGATACAGACCATTTATAATAATAGTAATTGGGGTTTTAATAACTATTTAAGTTAGGAATGTTTTTGGCAAACGATTCAAATTTAGCACATTTTCAACTGTTGTAACGCTATCCTTCATTAACAAACTTACGCGGTTGATCTACTTTCGTGACGTCATGATTTGAAATTGTGGCCTGTATCAGAGACAACCCAGCGAGACGTGTAACTCGAATGTATTTTTTTGTTCGGTAAAAGTTGTTTGGGCGATTGTAACCACAACCAGTCTATGATGGCGCCACTAGTAAATAGCGGAAAAATTTAAAAATGCTTTAGGGGGAAAATTCAAACATGGATTCAGAAATAAATAGTTTTTCTATACAAATTTACAGGAGAAACGAAAACTATTGTTTCACTATATTAAAAAATGTAAAAGCTTAAATAACATCAAATTTTTTATCATATAAATAATCATTTTAATAAAGGAAGTTTTAATCAGTTTAATATAAGCAGTGAACATAGTTTTTATTACTCTTATAAATTTGGCTAAAGAAACTTCAAAATTCTATTGATTATTAAATATTTTAACTTGGAAAAATAATACACCAAACTCTTTTTCTATAAATTATATTTTTGTAAGGTACAGAAAAACAAACTACTTTAGAAAGTACCTCGTATCATTTTGTGACAAATTACAAAGAAAGTCACAGTTGTTATATATTCATAATATATTTAAAAAATAATGTAACAAATATTCTTTAAAGTATAGATTATATCGATACCTTTTTGCTAGATTATCATAAGTGCCATTTGAACAAATGTTGCTTACATCAGTCTGGCAAAAAGGTAGCGATATGTTAGGACTGTCTATTTTAATAGAAACCATGGAAACGAAACAAACACACACACATACACTCACACAAATGTATAAGGCCCGAGTCGAGTAAGTTCCCATCCTGTAAACTGGATCGAAACCTGTTAGACTCATTCCGTCCACCACCCCTTCTAACTTCTCTTAGGGTCATCAAGATCAATAGATTTATATGCCATGCCTTCTAAAAGGGAATGAAGGATGACATACTATCATCATTTAAACAGGACGTTGCTGAAGGCTTACCCCTGTTATGTTGTCTGTTTGTGTATCTTGTGCGTGTGTATTCCTGTTGTGTCCCCAGTCATGTAAAAGTTTTCCTAGTCTCCTAATTTGATGACTAGGTGGACCTTCTCCAACTAGTCGTCTAATCTATTCGATCTGCTCTGCAGCAGAAGGTACTTTTCAAACATAGCAAATAATTTTTGAAACAATTGGTATATTACAATTTATTTTCTAATAAAATTATAGCAGATCCTACTCAAACTACTGGTTGTTCTGCAGGATAAATTAACTTTTCTTGAGATTGATCTCTCTTTAATATCCGAAACTGACCTGATGTGCTTCAATTTATTTTCCAATGCATCCTGATTTAAAATTCTGCCCTTTCGTGATTCAATTTTTTTTTTCATTTAAATGACTCTACAATCTTCTAATAGCCACTAGAGTGGCTATTATAGGTAGGTGTATGGTGTATGTAAGAAATAGCCAATCTCTTATCATTTCAAAAGTCCTTTGCCAATACTACATGTGCAGAGATTTTTTACTCAGCATACAGTTTACTTCTTTTCTAGTAGGTAGGAACTTTGTGCTGCCATTAAAGCTGTCGAGACATTCATCTACCTACTTAATGAACAAAAATAGCTGTAACAATGGATCTCTGTTCCAATTCACCTAAAATAATTATAGCCATTTTGTAATATATTATTAAACGCACACATTATGCAGTGGTTTTCTTAATAAATTGGAAATTACTTACTTCTAGAAAGAAGGGTGTACAAAAACGCGAGTTTGGTTCCAGAAACTGCTTCATGCAAAAAATAATATGCGAAAATAAACATTCCCACCCTCCCAAAAAAATAATTTAACAACAAAATCATACTCAAAGAAATAAACGGGGCCCAAATTAAATTAATTTTAATAAAATGCACACGTTCATAACAACATTCATAACATCAGCGACCTCTAGGACTGGTGTTAGTTTTATTGGAGGGAGATAAATATATGTAAAGATCAATGTAAAGAGAAATAAATTCATATATGTAATTTAAATAGACCACCGATTAAATTTTCCTATTTTACACGTCTTTGTTGTCTCTGCCTGTATGTATATTACGTTAACTAACGCATCAAGAAAAATAAAGATGATACGATTATTTTTATTTGGACGCGAGAGAAATAAAGAGAGTAACTCGCTACTCACTTGTCTACCTGCCGTGATTAGACGCATGGTTATACCTCTATCATTAGTGGGATATCACATATTGTTCTATTTCTGTCTATTCAATAGCATTTTTTTCTATATCGTTCTCCTAGAATAAGTGTTGGAAAATTAACATACTGTATATTACGATTGTCACGGTTCTGTATGAATTTAAGTACAGAGTAATTAGAGAGTTATTGCAAGTTCACTTAAGGTCAGTCACTATTAGTGCCGCTCTTATTTTGACATCTGAGCATGCGCAAATCGCTAACTTTAATAAAGATTGTGCCTATCCTTAATAGAGAGATATTGCAAATTTCTATAAAGCCAGCCACTAATAGTGACATCGTAATTAGAGTCAAATAAATTCTATAATAGTACCTAATATTAAAGAGGCATTATAAATTATAATTTTAGAAGGTTTAAATGACGAGCGCATCCGAAAGCTATAAAGTCGCCACTACCTGCTGCCCTTAAACATCCACAATTAAGGACAGGCACAATCCTTAATAAAGTCAGTTTTAGAACATAAACATCTGCATATGCTTAGATGTCAAAATAAGAGCGGCACTAATAGTGACTGACACTAAGTGAACTTGCAATAACTCTCTTTTAAGGACAGGTCCAATCTTTGTTAAAGTTAGTGATCTACGCATGCTCAGATGTCAAAATAAGAGCAGCACTAATAGTGACTGACCTTAAGTGAACTTGCAATAACTCTCTATTGTATGATTGTAATTCATTCCGCTTATTGATATTATATTATAGTCCTTCCATTATCAATTGCTGAACACAGTTATGTGGGGAATCATCAATATTTAATATATACGCACGGCACTCATGCCAAATTTAGAAACGAAAAATAATGTTTACTCCCCTTATACGACGCGGTAAATATTAAACGAACGGTCAGTCCACGTGTACTTGATATATATGTGTCAAAATCCATCATCTCCGTACCAATAAAAACATCGAATCGTAAACTTAAATGCACTGTATTGGCCGAAGGTTTACGGAGGGCAGGAGTGTTCGAAAATATTCCTGGAAGACAGTCTGCGATATCAGTGGAGTACTGTCGTGCGGTGTATTTTGTATTTGTGGTTGGTTTAATTTAAATTTCTTTTAATAAATATAAATATGGCGTTCTTTAGACCATGGGCGAATGAAGAAAATGAAATTGCCCATTGTAGTGAGATTAAAGACAAGTATGACTTTAACAATAAGGATTTAGATATACAAACACAAGTTATTTTAAATATATTCGAATGTTTAAAAAAGGAAAATATTCAGCAGTCTGATAATGCGATCATAATAAGAATTGCTGAATTAACTAAAGTAAATAAATTTTCCATTTATCGGGTAGTCACAAAAGGGGTTGCTGTGGATCATTCACAAAACCGAAAAACATGTAAAGAAAAACTGAAATCAGTTGACAGAGCTACCCAAGATTTTATACGAAGCACAATTTATAGTTTATATAAGGAGAACAGGGTTCCATTTGAAGTAATACAGCAAAAGGTAGCAGATTTTCCAGGATACACTTATACCAGTTTGGAAACATTACGTCAAGTTTTGTCAGCATGTGGTTTTAAACACAAAAAATTGAATAAACGGATGGCAATCACCGAATCGTCAAGGATAGTTCAATGGCGACAAGATTATTTGCGTCAGATAAAAGAGTACAGAAGTTCTAATAGACACATAATTTATCTAGATGAAACATGGTTTGACTGTCACTATGTAGTAAATTTCGGTTGGGTTGACAGTAGTAAAAATTGCTGTTTTCATGGGCCATGTTCTAAAGGGAATCGTATTATAATAGTACACGCTGGAAGCAAAGACGGTTTCGTGCCTAATGCTTTATTATTATCTGCTAAACAAATTAAAAACTGTGCAGCTGATTATCATGAAGATATGACAGCAGAATTATTTGATAAATGGTTTAATGAACACCTTTTACCTAACATTCCACCACAGTCAGTAATCGTTATGGACAACGCATCCTACCTCTCGCGGCAACTCCTTAAAATACCAAATAGTAGCAGTAACAAAGCTAAAATTTTAGCGTTTATGTCTGAAAAAAATATTCCTATTTCTGCCAGTGATCGTAAAAAAGGCCCAACAAACAAAGAATTGCTTACTTTTATTAAAGGCATGAAGTTGGAAAAAATTTATTATATTGACAAGCTGTGCAAAGAACAGGGTCATACTCTTCTCAGACTACCTCCTTACTATTGCATATATAACCCTATAGAGTTAATATGGGCAAACGTAAAATCAGAATTACGAAAATGTAATCAGTCTCCAGAACTGAGTAAAGAGGTTGTAGAACTCGTAAAGAAAGTTCTAGCAGCAGACCGCCAAGAGCTTTGGAAAAACTGTGTCGAACATGTTATTAAAGAAGAAGATGAGTATGTAGTATTACCCTCTTTACAACCCATCATAATTCAACCAAATGATGACTCTAGTTCAGAGGATTCAGACTGCCATGATTATTTATAAAGATACTTTAGAATTGAATTGTTTTTCTTTTGGTTTATTTGCAAAGAAGTTATTTTCCTTTATGGTTTCTGCTTTGAAATTTCGTTTTCCAGAAAAAAACGAATGGGGTACAAAAAGGGCTTAGTTCACGTCTGGTACCTTGTTTAAACCAAACGCCCTTTCAGGCAGGTACACTTTACTCGCTTTTTTACGTTTTATAATTTAATATTCAGTTGTAGCAAGTTAACAAGCTATAATGATTTTTTTTAGTCCAAGTAAGACTACAATTAAGTGTATCTGTCTAAATCAAGGCGTATAATAACGTCCAATTTATAATGATTCGATTTCCTTTTAACAAATACTTTCTTGCATATGATATATATTAAAAGTATTTATAAAATGAGGTAGGTATCTACGCCTATGGCAGATCAAACAAAATTGTCGGTAAAGGTTCCGAACGAGTTTTTATGTTCTACAAATGATAATGGAAGAACTATACCTCATATAGTTAAAAAACATTTATACATTTCTTAAAACAAACAGAAAACGAATTGAGATATAATTTATATATCTACTGATTAAAATTGCAATAAAAAAAATTGATATCTACCTTTTAATAATATACTAAATATTAATTACCGTTATTAATCGGAATTAAAAAAAGCAATAACGTTTAAACTCAAGTTATTTTCAGAGATTCTAAATACATTTGCAACAGTAAATGTAAATGTATCGAAAACAAGACAGCAACTACTGGAAAATTATCAATACTTTTTATAACGTGTGAAAATTTGCTATTTTTAAACTATCAGAACAATAAATGCACTGTCCAAAGAATTATTTACCAAATTTACCTTTTTTAAAATTCCAAATCCAGAAAAATATTGTGGACATAGTTTTCGCGGATCTGCAACTCTACTTGTTGGTGCAGGCGGTGACATAACAGCTTTGAAACTCAATTGCATATGGAAATCATCAACAGTGTCTAAAACGAGTCTATTAGAAATAAAAGAGATACAATTAAAAGTTATCGAGCTTCATTCAAGTAAATAATTCTAATTCTTATACCACCAATCAAAGTATTTCCACAAATAATAAGAATATTAATTCAGACATTAATTTTATTCCTTTATCTAATTTGACAAATTGTTTAAATCTAACTTGTAAGATAAATAATAATTAATGTTGAATTTTAATTAGTTATATGTTAATGTTGTTATTATTATTGTTTTTTATGTTTTACATAATAAATATAATGCTCCATAAATATTTGTCTCAATAAAGGTATTTTCATAAATATCTAACGCTTGTGGACAAAGTATAGTACTCTACTTTTCATCAATAATTATTGATACTTTGTTATTGCGATATTCGTAACTCAGGTTATATGAACTATTTCCGGAAATTATAATATAATAATAATATTAATAATAATTACTCTCCCCAATGGACTTTTCACGTTATTGATGATCTCTATTGCTCATGCGCTAATTCTGTTTCCACTTAAAATAAATAAATAATATTTATTGTTATGTTTCCTACCTCTAGTTAAAATTAAACATTCGCAAATGTTATTTTGCTTCTGAGTTTGATTTTGATAGTAATGGTAGGGGAGTCAGTGACACTTTTAGGTGTGTTATTTGTAAAAGATAAAATTTTATTACAAATATATGTTTCATTCTTACCTTGTACAATATGGAAATAGTTTGCTACGCAGTGATGAAGCCCTCGACAATGACGTTTTAAAGCCTGTGTGGAAAATGCTGTCATAGAAGCACGAACCTGAAACTTTCAACTATTATTAACCGACTTAAAAAAATGTATGTTCAGCGATAATTCTTTACTAAGTTGTCCGATTTCTATGATTCTTTTTTAGGGGTGGTCCCATATAAATTTGATCAAGATCTAAGAATGTGATCGATGAGAAAATCATCAATCTCTTCATGTATTATATATTTTTAGACGATAATTCTTTACCACGTTGTCCGATCTCTATGATCCTTTTTGTTAGAAAGGGGATACATTAGGGGTAATTACATATACAATTGGTTAGGGTCTGATGATCTATGAGAAAATAAAAAATCTCAATTTTTAGGGCATCTGCACGATTTTAAAGTCGGTTTTTTAAAATTACTTTTTAACTCGTTTATATCAAAAATTAGTAGAAAAAAGTTTCTTGAAATTTGGCTCACAGTAGGTACCTTCTTGTTTGCTGACAGGACTTTTCACAGCTAGATAGATTGCAACAAAGTATTTTCATCTTCTACGGGGTAATAATTAACGATACATTCATTATTTAGCCATCTGCAAATGTGTACTTAAAAAGTTTCACTGGCTCCCTACTATATAGAATCGATTATAGTTGTTTAAAGTAACATTGACATGGAGTAATCGTCATAGCCAACCCAACAGTTGTTAAGCGAGGACAAGAAATAGATAGCAGAAAGTGTTTGGAAAATTACTAGATTCAAAAGTCCCGCACTTTTTTCGCGCATGAGTAATACAAAATTATCGAATAATAGGAAACGTCAATACTAGTGAATTTTAACCCCAAAAGCTGAGCTTGTCCAGGAATAAGACGGCTATTATTATTTGCCATGGCGCTCCGGGGCGATTTAAAGATAATATATGATGTCATTTGACTTACAGGTGAGGTATACCCGGAAAACCCACTCGAAGCGGTAACGCATGGCGATTTATAATCTAGATGTCATATCAACAGTAATTAAATTTTTGCTAATACGGCATCCATAAAATCCTATAAAGAACCATAGAAATTAATTTAAAATTCATATGGTCTGCTGTTGGATTCGAAGCCACTTGTCTTTTAACCACAAAATTACTTGAATACAAGCGCGTAAGACAACTATACCACCGAGACGGTTTGAAGTTGTGCATACACTCTCACAAAACTGCAAAAGTTGTAACGATAATGATACCAACTGGATTACTTAATTCTGTGTTATTGTAAAATAAACAATGAAAGAGACAAAGATAAAAAATACTTTTAGCCAATAGTTATGAGTGCTTGTACATAAAAGATGTACATAATCTTTGTATACATCTGAAAATTGAATTTTAATAGTGGCTCTAAGTGTTTTTTAATCTTCTAAATAGTTAATGTGTTGAGTTCTTGTGTTTTTTTAAGATCTGTATAAAATACATATATTACGGATATGATACACTAAAAGACCAAACCTCATTATACTCTTCTTATTCTTTTGAAAACATAGCGTGTTTTAAATCTTAGTTACAGAAGCGTTGTAGTTTTCCTCTTCGATTTCTGCAACCTCAGGAGCAAGGAGTAGGTACCTCAAGGGCCCAACCTAGGGCTATTATTATGTTTGCTTTTTATCAAAGATCTAATAATGATATTATTGAATTTGGTGCATTAGCCTTTACTGACACATTAAAAATTTAAATTTTTAAAACGTTCTACGAAGAATCAATCAGCTTCTGACAAGGTTATAAAATGTTGAAAAGAGAATAAGATTTTGCAATCGGAAATACCAATTCCGTTTGTTAAATTTTAGTCATAATATATTGTAGATAAAATTGGAGAAACTAGATGTAATTAATTCGACCTCTACGAACGTTTTTATTAATGAATAGTTATTTTTATATATCTAAAATATTTTTTCTTTGGTTACAGGCAATAACAGTGATGACGATACCACTTACGAACACGTTAGTTACGCCGACTCGTTTGATAGTGATGCAGATTCGGATTACTATCAAGTTGACGAGGTAAGGATTTATGCATTTAAATATGAGAAAATTAAATTTTTGAAAGAAAAAAAGATAGTGTAACGTACTAATATTATGAGTAATGGTTTTATCTTTGGTAATAATACTATGAGAGCTTTTACAAATTAATTTATATATAAAAAATTCTAAATAATGAAATAATGTATTAAATAAAACAAAAATAATAATTACTAATTAATGATTCATTAGTAAGAGTTAGATAATATTATGTTTAAAATTTAATATGTAAGGATTATAATTCTTATTGCTTTTGGGATTTGTCACAATACTTTGGTAATTTTTTGTATCATGAGGAATATCAACATTACAAACAATTATAACCAGGTTTTTCTGACCTGTTCCCTGGGTTTAGGATAATAAATGAAAAATTAAATAATTTAAAGTAATAAAGTATGAAAATATATATACCTTATTAGTTTTCCAAAAAGGAAAATAAACTGAAATTATACATTAACAATACATCTATAAATTTATCATACAACATTCCATGACTCTGTCCTGACGTAAACATTACTTATCTATCTATTCACCTTTGTTCCGTCTATTTTTTGACTTCGGCTACCTTCTGACACTTCCATTTGTTCTTATTCAGTGTAGTATATCTGCATGGTTTTCAGAATATCAAGTGAAATACCTATCTGTCTGCCTCATGCTGGGCCTGCAAAGTTCATCTTCTGTCCAGCTGCTTATCTGACATCTATCTCTATGTCATTATTGATTGATTAATCGTTTCTTGCATATTCGTCTTATACTTATGCAACTAAAAGTTTCTTGGCCTCGGCCGCAAATTTCTAATTCGGACAAAAAAAGACAGCCTTGGTACACAAATAGCCATTGAGGTCTATTACCTCTGGTTTTATTATAATGACGGATAGTTTTATACAAAAAACTCGAATAAATTGTAAAATTATGCCTTGCCCAGTACACTCGTATACACTTCTTCACTATTAGCATATATTCTACGTTGATTCCTGATTAATTGATTACCTATGTAATTAGTACTTATTAATATAAATGTTGATTTGCATAGTTTGTAATTACAATAATGTAGGCAGGTATTTTAATCTTGATTGATAATAATACAATATAAATTGAACTAAAATATAATACACAAAAACTTTTCATTAATTCATTAAGAATATCTGAAATTTAGCAAATCCAACGAATCTGTTTACTTTTTAATTAATGATATAAATATAGATATAAAACCAAACTATAGTTACTCCGATGAATACTTAAATAATATAAACTAGAATTTATACAGGGTGAGTCATGAGGAACCTTACAGACTTCTACCATATGTAGAGTCCCTTAAGGGGTATATCATATGAGCATTAAAAAGTGGCAACTCCCCTTCGTTATTAATATACGGGGTATTTTGTGAATTTTGACCAAACTTTATATGGCCGTAAAATCTACAAGGATTACTAGATTTCTTTAATTTTTTGGTGGAGCTTTACACTGGTGTCTATCATTTAATTCATATTCTCAAAAGTTAAAAATTCCAGGATTGGCTTAGGAAAAATTAATCTCGACGATTCATATCAAAAAGTTCGCCCTGTATAAGATTTTTTTAAATTATAATAAGATATTTTTAAAGTACATAGATAGAAAATCAAAACTGTGTATGTGACATTTTTGTCACATTTTCTTTAATTTTTTTATTAAGTTTTGATTTTGAGCAAAACTGAAAAGTCAACTTAAGGGGTCACATTATAATGTTATAACTTAAAGAAAAAATTGTTAATGGTATACATTTGAACTAAAACGAGTCTAACATAAGCCTTTAGTGCCTACACCGTTAATATCATTTTATTCAATTTCCAGGCCTAGTTATAAATTTTTAATTAATTTTTAAACAAAAATCACCCTTTACATTTTGGAGACACAAATAAATTAAACATAAGTTCATATGTATTTATTAGAAATATTTTATTTCGTTTAAATTTCATCAACAAACAATAAATAAATTTTAACGAATTAGAATAACGAACAACTAAGAAATTTAAAAAAAAAACTAATACTACATACATAGAATAATGATAACATGTATACTAGAAAATAAAATCATGGTAATAAATTAACAATTACAGTAGTTGTTCGAAATGAAACCCTCCAGCTTCTACGCATTTTTGTTGCCGAATCGTTAAGTGCCTTATTGATTTACGGATAGTCAAGGGATCGTTTCTAATAACATTAGAGCAAAGGATAATTCTATCAATTAATTGTTGTCGGTCATTAATATTTTGTGAATAAACTAATTCTTTTAATCGTCCCCAAATATAGTAATCTACGGGGTTAAAATCTGGGGATCTTGGAGGCCATGAAATAGGACCTGCACGTCCTATCCATCTGTTGCCAAAAACATTATTTAGATGGTTTCTTACCGCAACTAAATAATGAGGCGATGCTCCATATAAATTGGTTATTTATCACACCAATCCACACGTTCACGGAAAACCTTAACTGAGACCGAAACTCTTGAACAGCATGAAGATTGTCTACTGCCCACAGATGTAAATTACGGGAGTTATTTATCCCATCCCTTGTAAACTGTGCTTCATCTGTAAACAATGTTCTATACAGTACTGGTCTATGATTTGCAATCCACCTACAAAATTCCAACCTATGGATTTCATCTCCAGGGTGTAGCCGCTGAACTAATTGAATATGATATGGGTGTAAATTATTTTTTCGTATGACTCTAGTCACTTTTGATTGGGTAACATAAAGTTGTCGACTTACTTTCCTGGTGCTTATTGTGGGGTTCGCAATAACAGCATCAAGAATATTATCTTCCTGCTCATGATCTACATTTCGTTCTGTATTTGCTTTAGGGAATGTGCCATGTTCTCGCAAATAATTAAAAACTGATGCAAATGTTGAATGACAGGGAACTCGACGACCAGGAAATCTTCTATGATATTCTCTTGCTGCAGCTCTGCCATTCCCATTACAGAATCCGTACATAAAAATGATATCTGCTTATTCTGCATTTGAAAACTTATGGAGCATTTTGAATAACAACACCAACAACAAAAATTCTAACACTATTGTAAAATAGATAAAACAAAGCGAAATATTATTTTACACGTATAAATAATGGTTGCAAATGACAAATAAATAAGAACAAACAAACGTCAAACTATCACAACCTACCTTGATACATAGGTACCTACTATGTATTTATAATAAAAATAAAACCACATAATATCTTAGTTGCAAGAATAAAATGTGCAGTTTTTATTAGAGGTTAATAAATAGCATTTATAATTATTAATTAATAAGTGTGAATTTATTGTTCGTTATTGTTATTCACTACAATTTATTTATTGATTATTGACATGTTTAATTTAGTTGAGTAGATTCTGTAGTCTACAAAAATAGGCCGATTTCTATTTAAAATTTAAAAATGAAGTAATCCGGATCTGGAAATTGTCGAAAATGAATTTAACGATCTAGTAAGCTCACTAAAGGCTTATGTTTGGCTCATTTAGTTCAAATGCATACAATTAACAATGTTTTCTTTATGTTATAACATAATTTATGTGACCCCTTAAGGTGATTTTTCAGTTTTACCCAAAATCGAACCTTAATAAAAAAAAAGGTGACAAAAATATCACATACACAGTTTTGATTGTCTATCTATGTACTTTAAGAATATCTTATTATAATTTAAAAAAATCTTATACAGGGCGAACTTTTTGATATGAATCGTCGAGATTAATTTTTCCTAAGCCAGTCCTGGAATTTTTAACTTTTCATGATATGAATTAAATGCTAGACACCAGTGTAATGCTCCATCAAAAAATTAAAGAAATCTATAAAGTTTTGTCAAAATTCACAAAATACCCCGTATATTAATAACGAAGGGGAGTTGCCACTTTTTAATGCTCATATGATATACTCCTTAAGGGACTCTACATATGGTAGAAGTCTGTAAGGTTCCTCATGACTCACCCTGTATATCGTTAATTTTAGAAAGATCATCTATTGATTTTGGTAAACTATCCAAAAATAGCAGTTTTTTTGTTCCAAAACATCGTCATCACCATCACATTGAATCCGTAGTCCCTACCTCTAGGTGCGCCACTTCTGCGTTTTTTAATTGAGGGCCCCTGGCTTTTCTACTACATCTACTTTTGGAAATACCGGATTCGGGTGTGTTTTTATAAAAGTAGTAGAGCTATTTTTAAAAAGTTTATTGACAATCCACTCAAATAATATCTAACAATGACAAAAAACATTTCATTCCGACATCAGAGTCTCCATATAAAAAAATCTATAACATTCGACCTTCCTGGTACTGTTTGTCCTCAAACATATCCAGAACCTTTCTGGTTGCCTACGAGTTTTCCTTAGTCTGTTATTGTAGTCTACATTTTGGGCAACTTCTTCACTTCCATCATGATTAGGAACCCAATCTCTATCTTTCAAATCTTCTGAATCATCTGAAACATTTGAATTTGACTCATTAAAATCCTTATAGTTTACTACTTCATCAAAAATGATTTCTTCATCTTCAACATCCATATCATCACATTCATCATGATTTTGATAAATTTTCATTTGTGATACGTGACATATTATGATTTTATTTGTCGGTTCAATTTTTCTAATTTATACGTTTTACCGGTTAATGCTTCTACTACTGCCCCTTTGTAGGCCTTGATATTTTTTTTCAGGTTTTGTGGGTTGACCGTCTGTTGATTTTGGAAAATTTCTTACTGCTACAATATCTCCAACTTTATATTTTAGGACCACAAAATATTAATATCTTGCTAAATAACACTAAGTAAAATGTCACCTACTAGTGGGATACAGGTTGTTAAAAATAACATTTATTTATTGTTTTTTTTGCAATATTCTGGTTAATATTTAACATATTGATTTGAAATTTGGTAGGCTGATCCTATGCCTATGCTCTATAATTTGGTAAGTGCAAAGATTGTCTTCTGTGATCAATATTCTGACAGCAACCACCTTTTCGAGAATTATCGCTGAGGATGGTTTCCTGTCGTGCTCTTTATCCTTAAGCTACTACGACCTCTCCAAAATTCCACATACCATCTATATACCGTAGCCCGAAATGGTGCTTCGTCTCCAAATGCCAACACAAGTCTTTCGATACTTTGTTCTTGGGTCAGGCCAATTTTAAAATCATAATAGATCATAGCTGGGTAATAATTTCTCTGTAGTTCCATGTTTCGCACAATTCGAACTATACGGGTCTTTCTAACACTTAAGTTTGAAACGGATGCTGTAAAATCGCCTTAACTCTCAATCTGTTAGTTTAAAACTGATAAAGCTGAATGTACACCTATTTAACAGTAAAACATGGAGCTGCAAAAATGTGGACTAGAAACTTTTTAAAGCAAATACTTTTTGTGAATATTATTCATATCGACGAAAAGCATAAATAACGAAGAAATTATTATAAAATGAAATTACATGTAAAGACGAGTGTAAAGATCTTACTATAGTTTATTGCTAAATAATCAGTTAGCTCACTCGGACCAATTGGATGTTCCAAAATAACATCCACTCCAAGGATACAAATTTAGGATGCGCAGAAGACTGCTGGTTAAATATATGCAGTTGTCATATATTGTATTGGTTAGATTTGATTCTGTATGCGCCAGAGATACAAATCCGAGTTGTGCAGTGTAGAAACTGGAACATTGACATCAAAAGGGCCGAGGCAGGGTGAACTGATTCTTTAGCTATAAACTGTGACATTACAGTCTGTTCGCTATACTTACGCGGGTTTCGGATTAACAAAATTATGCAAATTAGTCATTGACAACCAGTTCCAATAAGCCCTTCCCAAGAAATTAGGCAAAATTGCCCTAATGGTTTGATTTAAATTAAAATTACATTAGGGTAGGTACTAAATTTGTTACAAATATTGCAGTTGAATTGATTTTTTGCAAGTGTTGACATTGTATGTATATTGTGAATTTAGTGAAATTTTAAAAATGCCTAGGACGTGTGTAGATGTAGACAGTCTAATTTGTAGTGTACGTAAGTATTTTACGGATAAAAAAGAAAATAGCGGTCCTTTAAAATCGGTAATGTCTGTACAAACAACGCGTATGCGATGCTCTAGGAATTAGTGAAACCAAATTAAGAGGAATATTACAAAATCACAATGGTGAACTGCCGAAAGAAGATCACCGCAAAACTCGCCCATCACTGAAAACGAAAGATATTCCAGATGGAAAGAATTTTGAAATAATGATACCATTTATCGAATGAGGGGCCAACAAGGAACATGTGACCTTAAATACAATTCTCTCGGAATTAATAGATAGAAAATTTGCCGACATTGGCAGAACAAGTCTATGGCAAGTGATACATAACTTGGGTTCCAAATTTCAAAAGGAGGATAACAGAAAGGCCCTTTGTGAAAGAAGTTCTGTCGTGCACAAGAGAATTAACTTTCTAAGAAAATATTCTAATTTAAAGAAGAAGGAGCGGAATTTTATATATTTGGACGAAACATGGATATTTTCTAGGGGTGCAACCAAGAGAATATGGCAAGATGATAACGTAAAGTCCATCAAACATACCGATGGAAAAGGGAAGCGACACATAATTTTACATGCAGGAGGGAAATCGGGTTTTATAGAAGGTGCTGATTTAATATTTTTCATCTAAATCAAAATCCAGTGACTATCACGATAATATGAACACAGAAATGTTTGTAAAATGGTTGCAATGAAAAACTTCTCTCAGTTTAAGTTAGCCCAGCGTAATTATTTTAGACAATGCACCTTACCATTCTGAAGTATTAAACAAAAGTCCAACGAATTCTTGGACTGTTGATAAAATTAAAGAATAGTTGACAAAGGAAACATATACATTTCCTCAATATATATTAAAATCAGAATTATTACGGTTAGCAAATATACACACAAAACTAAAAACGTTTGTTGCGGATCAGATTATTGAAAGTTACGGTCATCATGTTTTACGTCTGATACCGTATCATTGCCAGTTTAATCCCATCGAATATATATGGGGAATAGCAAAACAATATTATGACAACCATATTGGGCCTAATCGTTATAGTGACGACGCAGTTCGGG